>CP032247.1:2500000-3750000 GCA_005610355.1 Gossypioides kirkii
CTTGCCCTATCAAAATTATAAAACTTTTGAGACCTTATATTAACATCTTTTTTCCTTTGAAAATGAAAATTGGCGATTAAACAGTAATTATGAATCTAAGAGCAAAGGAAATATGTTATAGCTATACCTCGGATTGTAGAATATAGTAAATGGGCTGAAATTTGCAGCAGCATGGGCTGCAGCAGCAAGGATCCCTATATGCATGCTATCACTAGAAATCACTGATGATGAGAGAGCCGGCTGTTGTCTATTAGCGCGCCTTAGACCCAAGAGAAGCTGTGACTTCACATCTCTACATTTAAGTAAGGAATTCAGTTGAGCAGCAAAATGGACAGCCATCTAGTTGATTCTATCAAAAACATGCAGACAAACACATGTAAACAATCATATGTGTATGTATATGAATCTTACCTTATGAAAAGAACAGAATCACCAGCAAAGAGTCTTTTTGTGCTAACAAAGACACTCCAACCAGTAGTCAGAAGGTGCCTCTTTGGTTGACCTGCAGAGAAGCCATTTTGCATTTCGATATATTATTCCATTTCTGACACCTATAACACTAAATACATAAGGTACACCATAATATGTTGAAACAAAATAAACCTGGCATCACCTTACAGTATTAGTAATAAAGAACATAATCAAGTCCAGTACTCTGCTTGAGAAATGGAAAGAGAGCAATATCCAGAATAGAACAATACCTCGATAAATATGTCTAAAAGTCCATGCATTTTCATGCAAATCTCTTGCTACAAGCTCTTGAGCTGGTGGTTGCATGGAAAAATCCTATCAAACATCATCATATAGATATTAGGAAATTAGACACAAAATACTTACATCGCATCTTTTATCAAATCTTAAAATATAAATCTAAATATTGAAAGTTTCTACATACCAGAGGAGGGAAGATCTTCTCAGCTGCTCGACGAGGGACTGAAAATCCACCGTGAGTGCTAGTATCACTAGCTGTAAGAGTCTTGCAAAAGAACTCAGCAGGTTGCCTGCTTTGCTTGAGGCCCATATCAGATGCCAGTAATGCTTCCTTGTCACACTGTGCAGAAGTACTATAAAGATTCTTCCCATCTTTCACTATATGTGAAAATTTAAGAGAAAAGAAAAAGGAAAGAAACGACTCTGCCATATCCATTAATTAATTCTCGAATTTAAAAGCTAACCTACTTTGTTTACAGGTTGAAGAGTCATCTGGGCATAGACCTCATCAGTTTCTGGATCAGCCTGATTGAAATTTCGGATAATTCAAGACATTAGCCACTTCATAAGATCATATAACATTAGTTGCATTTTTATGTCATTTAACCATTACAAAGTTATCTTGTGATAATGGTGGTATGCTCATTCTTACATGCAATGTAACATTATGGAGGACACAAATCAACTTGGAAGGAAGGTTAGGGTAACTTGGTATGAAATCAGTCTCCTTCTGCATTGATGCTGCAACCTGAACAAAATTTATTAATTGAAGAAAAGTTTGATAGCTGTCCAGATTCAAAACAATTATTCCTTGGGAAATGAATGAAGACAGCGACTTACTTGTTCGCTGTGGCCTTGAGGAAAATAAACCACCAGACTTCCAATTGGTGGCAAAGAAACCAGTGGTCCAGCACAAGCATGCCATAATTCTGAATTGATACTCCTCCTATCTCCTGCTTTCCAAAACCAACCATAACAATATGAAACATCCAACAAAACCACAAAAAGTCATAAAAATTATTTAAAGCATATCAACTACCAAAGTGTTCTCTATATTCATATTCTGTATAACTTTAAACCATCGACAAGGCAACAATTAACTGTATAGTTTCAAAGCAAAAAAAATATCCACAATTTCCTGGCTTCAAAAAATTAATTCTACTTTTTCCCAGATAGCAAGTTCACAGCAAAAAGTTACTATGAATATTCCTTTATATAAATTATGGCTTTATGTTTGGACTTCACCCAAAAAAAAAAAAGATCGTTGCATGTTTCCTTTCTTCTTCAATTTGCAAAATGATGAAATGAGGAAAGTTGCCACTCAGTTAACAACTATTTAGCTTCTAGTTTTGTTTCTTGCTTCTTTCCATTTTTATCAAAATGGAGCTTTATATGAACTCTTTAAAAAAATTACAACATTTTACATGAAAAAAAAGAAGAAGAGTGTAGCAGTAAAACAAAACCAAAATATCGTAACAATCGTTTAAGCCAGCAAAAGGGATCTGCATAATATAGGGGGAAATCCATAAAACATAAATATGTACCAGTAATAATTAAGAAAATCTCTAACTGCTCTGAACCAAAGACTATTTTGAGTCAAAAGGATAACAAAAAAAAAATGAAACAGAAATAAAAAGAAAACAGTAAGAAAGATCAAACCTTCAGCAGGATTTGCCAAAAATCCAGTTGGTGGAGCCTTCATGCTTACTAGTTTGAATCAATTACAAAAATACCAACTATTTTAAAGGAATCCGATAACTTTGGTTGTTCCAGAGATCAAATATCTTCACCATAAAGTTACTTTCCAAGCTTTTATGCTATGAAACAAGAACGCTTCAAAAAAAAATATCCTTCGTCGGAAAACTACAGCATATGCCGTTGAGGAGACGCGCCACTCCTTCCATTCACATTCAAATTCCTAATAAACTAACTTGTAGAGAAAAATAAACGCCAAAACCTTGTTCTTTGCTCAGCTGTATTTTCCCTCATTATCTTCATAACAAGCTTTGATTCGCACAGGATTTCAATTACACGAAGCATTATCCTCTTAAAAAAAATCAGATTCCGTCGATGAATCGGTTTGAAAAAGCCGAATCGTAGAGTACTAAGTGCATGGTACGCTAACAACCGGTTCAAAAACTTGCTCCTCACTTGAAGTTCACCTTTTTCGTTCTAGAATCCGACGAGAAAAAGAAACTTTAGGGGATCAAGGAGAAGAAAGAGACTTGTCTCCGGAAAATCAGAGAGGCAAAGCAAAAGCAGAGCTTAAAACAGCTTTTTGTAGCCGAAGGTATAAAATTATAAAATAAAATTAGAAAACCGAAACAAAGCAAAAGGCAAATTAGACATGGTAAATAAGAATTGCGCGTGATAATTGGCGCGTGGTGTTATGGTAAGCAGACAGTTAAAAATTGGTACCAAAAGTTCAGTTTTCACCGTAGGGAAATATTTCAAGGTTTGGGATTTGGGGGAATGCGCGTGCGGTAAATGTAGGAGTTAGTTTGGGAGGTAATATTTATTCGGGGTTGGCGGGATTATGATCGGGTGTGCGCCAGATATGGAAATATTCTTATGCTCCATGACGTGGCACCGCACTCTAAATATTTTTAATGTATATTTGTTGTCAGCCGTGGATTGGGATTCTTTTGTTGGTGTTTCGGGCCCACCAACTTAAAACATCATTTTGATGATTTCTTGGGATCATAATCATCATTTCCTCATGACTCAATTTACCAATAAGAATTCCCATCTTTCAACACTTACATGTTTTGCACTCACTTAAAAAACCTTCTACATTTTACGCCATTTTTAATTTGCTTTCAACTACAATGTTCGGTTATTGGATAATCTGAAAATCGAATGAAAATTGGGAAGAATCTATATAAATTATTAAAAGCACAGGCGCGAAACCGATATCTTTTTTTTAAAAAAATTAAAATTAAATTATAATTTTTACGATAATAAAAATATAATTTTTATTATTTTAATAATTTATATATTTATAATTTTTAAATGATTAAAATAAATTTGATGGGATCAAAATATAATTTTATCTTTACAAATTTAAAATTTAAAATTTTTTTTATTTTAAAAAAGCCGAGTGATTTTAAATACAAAACAATATTTTTAAAAATTAGCTAAGGTTAAACAATTACTCCATATGTTAAGCGGTCTTCCAAAATTGCAAGAAATCGAGGTGTAAAGTTGAGAATCAACTAACTTTGAAATAACTCAACATACTTACCGAAAAAATCATAAATTTTTAGGCCTAGTCACAACCAAATTTTTATTTAAAAAATTCACCTTAAAGCATTGATTAAAGTTTAAATCTATTGCAAATTACATATTAAAAATGAAAATTAGATTAAATCCCATAGACTAGGCTGGTTACTTCTTCCCACATCTTTCCAAATGAATTGAAGTCGGGCATAATTAATAATTAATTTTGTAGCCGAAATACTAATAAAAAAAAAAGGAATATCCTGATTTTGAGCATCCGACCTGACCATATATAATTCTCTATTATACTATATGATATTATAGAAAATTAAAAATAGTTAGTAGTGAAATATAAAAAAAAAAAAAAATATTGCGTTGGAGCTGTGGTTGTCGCTAGATTTTCCATTATTGTTAAAGCTAAGATGCTTAAATTTGATTTCATTTTTCATCATCATCTATCGTCTTTTTTATTTAAAGAGGGAATTCAAATATGGATCATAATTCAGTGGCTATGTTATGTAGATACAATTGTGAAATTAATTAAGATTTTTCTTTTACTGACTATGTAATGCATAATCTATTCAAGACCTTAATTATTGGAATTTAAGATTTTATTTTATACCAATTTTTCACCAATGCCATGTGCGTCAAAACCCAACCCATTCTTGTGTTTTAACATTGAACAATTAATCATTATTAGATAGTTTTATTTATTATTATTTTTTAAAATAAATTGTTTATGTTATTTCAATATATATTAGGCTAGCCAGTGTCATTATAGACACCATTAAAGCCTAAATTGGGGTGCATCAACATACCCTAACTATCATGGTTCTCATCATTACAATTTCTTTATATTTTCTCAAGGAATATATTGTTTTGGCTATCATTTTGTTCCATCATTTCCCCCTTTAAAGGGATGGTTTTGGACTTAAAAGAGTTATGGGCAATGAATGGCCCTTCATTTTAATTTATCATCCATTCCGAGAAAAAGGGCAGAAATTTGTGATATTCCAATGAAGGCCAGCCTAAGGATCTCCGAGGAAAAACCCCCCAAGGTGGTGCAACTTTTGTCGGGCCAAACACCTTCAACTCCAACCAAATTGTGGGGTTCTTGTTTCCATTTGTTTTTTCCCCATGTTTGAAACTGTCATGAGTAGCCATGGATTAATCTCTGGTTAATTTAGCCACTGCAGTTTCTCTGATTAACAACCCTTTTTTCCATATAATAAAAAATATGTATTATACTCAGATAAAGGAGCAAGTGGGATCCCCATAGTCACCATCCCTTCTTAAACAAACATGGCCCCATATTGAAACTGACAAATTCTAAGCCAAAAGTAAAAAGTTTATGTTTATCAATTATCATCACCAATTTCGCTTTCGTAGCTATGCGCCTCACCATAGGTCCCCAACCTCTCTCGAGTTGTGTTTTAGCTACCATGGAGGAGGAGCTGGCAAGTTATTGGGTGGGTGCAAGCTTCGTGAACAAGTTGATATTAAACAACAGGCCATCACTTTGCTTCCAATCCTACAACAAATACATATACAGCAAGTCTGACCAATAGAAGCTTGCTTTTATGATTTTTAATATCTGATCGTTCTGGTCCAGCTGTGTAGGATTTACATTTTATAGTTTGGTTTTATAACAATCAATGAATCAAATCTGCACCATGATGAGGAATTAGAAATGGGGAATTCAATAAAATGGCGACACACTGTACTAGATTACTAGGTAAAAATAAAAAGAAGACAAGACATAACTAACGCCAATGTCATACAGTTGTATTGCTCTTGCAAATCTCATCACGTCTAAACATGCTGATATATGCGAAAATATCTATTTCGGATAAAAGATGTTTTTTCTTCTCATCGCTTCAAATGTGAAAGGGTGTCTGCCATTTCCAAAGAGATCACTGAATCATGGAAGAACATTGATGACGAAGTACAACATCTCTTTTTTATGACAATCAATATCCATTATTAGGCATGTAAATTAGGTGAACAAAAAACAATAATTATGAAATCAGGTCTCATATCATATGGGGCTGTTTCATGACAAATGGAAAAACAAAGCATAACGATCCATCCATGTATTTTTTATTTAGGGATGTACAATTGAACATGGACAAAGAAAGATGTCTATCTGTGATCATGAAAATAATTAAATGAGATTAATTAAGAAGGATAAAACTCCATTTCTTCTTTTAATTTTACAAGTGAGATTATGATTTGACACATATTAAAAGGAAGGAATAACAATGACATGCTTTATAATTTGTTTAAGTTGAGAATTAACATTAATATTCTCGTATCCATGCACTAAAAAAGCTTTCAAAATGAATGTTGTTTAATTTTATATGTATTTATACCATTCAATGGGAATTCCCATTTATATGCATGACGGTATTAGTATCTCTAAAAGATATTGACATGACATGGTCATGAAGTCTCATGTAATGGTCCCAAAAGCATCCATAATTTTTAAAAATAACACCATATGCTTACACATTGACCTCGATACTAGAATCCTACTATAGTCCATAAATATTTTAATACTATATGCGATATCCTCAAAACAAATTAAAGAGTAGCCCTGGAAATGGTGGGGATGTACAACTTTATGAGTTTTTTTATTCTTGCTCCTGCTTTAAGTAATAGGATGACAGTGCAATGATAAATTTTTAAGAATATATATGCTTTTTAAAACTCGTGATGGACGTTTTATCTCTTAATAAACTTACAGAATATCATGAATGATTAGTCATTGGTTCACTCCTTTGAAAAATATATATATTAAAGATCAAGTCTCCTCACTTCACTGTCATTTTTTTTACTGCTGGTATAGGGGAGAGGAAGAAGAAGAGGAGGCGGTTGATAATGGGGCAACCACTAAGGTCAACATCAAGGTTTATTCAACTCTATCTCTAAAGTCAAAAGAGGGGTGTGCTTGAATTCTGAAAGTCATTTTTGTATTTATATCCACTTCTGAAGGACTAGCCATATGATATTTCACCTTTCATGGGACCCTTTCCTTTTTCATGTTTAAATTCAATGCACCATAGGTTAAATACGTGATGATGATGATGACGATGATGATGATGATGATACCAGATTTTCTTGCTACTTAATAAATATAAGATATTTTATATTTTACTTTCAAAAGAAAGCAGGATATTTAATTATTTCTATAATTTATGTGCAAAATAATAAGAATAAAGAAAAGGACAGCGCTGACTTCACACACTCATGAATTATTAGAGCAGTGCTTTAAATAATTAAGTAATTGTTGATTATTTTTTTCTATGCTTTAATTAGTAATTGTGTTGGACACATTAATTTATGTAAATAAGTTGAGCACTCCCACGGTAGTGCTGCACTATTATTAATCCTACACTATTGAAGTGTTACTATTAGGAAACTGTTCATAATACATTGTGCATTTGATTAAAATATTTCAAACCAAAATGAACATATTCACCATCATTTTTCGCATCTTTTACCATGTCTCTGTCATTATGATTCTTAAAACTTTACTATATAAACTACAATAAATAGAAATAGCCCTACTCCCCTGCCCACAGTGTTCAAAGAGGAAAAATAAACCTTTCCACCCAAAGCAATTTGTTCAAAATCAATTTACATAGAAATATTGTTGAAGGTGTTGCAGCTTCTACCTCACCAATTATAAAACCCTAAAACTACATGCAGAATTAGATTCCGACATGAACCAACAAAAAAGATCCATGCAAAGATGTATTATATTTCAACTAAAAGAACGAAAGAAGGGAAAACCCAAAATCAAAGGCAATTAATATAATGCTGAAGCAGTGGAGGTAAATAGAGTATTATGCTGCCTGCCAATGCCAGGACAATCTTAATAAATTTAACTAACCCCTTGAACCAACAAAACCCATAAACAATGGAAGCCTATGCATGCATGGTTCTTCCCGTATTAATTCCAACCCTAAAGTGGGAACAATAACCCCAGATTCACGCCATATAATTGGTATTACCAAATTTGCATTTCAATGTTCTCTAATAATTATATATGACAATTAGTCGAGGGTTCATAAATATTATTATTTCATTTGTCCCCTCGTTTCGTCGCAACCCCTCATACGTACTCCACCCTTTTATTCCTCTCTCGTATTTCTAGCATCCGCCGCATTTGATGTTTAAAATATAGAATTAGGTTCATTATTTCATGGAACACCAAAGAAAGAAAGAAAACAGTAGAATATGTATATATACATTAGAAGTCAGCAAATCTTAGCGGGGTCGGAATTAACTTGTATATTTTTACGATAATAAAAATATAATTTTATCATTTTAATACCTTATATATTTATAATTTTATCATTATTAATTTAAAATTTTATAAATTCTATAAACTACCTTAACTAATAACTAGTTGTGAAGTATTATAAAGTTGGTAACTGTGAATGGTTTTATTTGCTTTAAACAATTCAGCCAATTTCAACTTCTGCTAAGTTTTCAATCATTGAATCATATCCCATCAGCCTAACTTTCCGGTGAAATAGCAATTTTGACAAACTTTGAAAATGATACATCTTTTATGGACATTCCTAATTGTACATTTTCGGTAATTCATGATAAATTTTATAGTCAAAATTTAATCTTTTGAACTTGAAACTTAGTTTAATTAGTTACTGCATTCATTTTTCGAAAAGAGGGTTGAAAGTGATATAATGCATCTCCACCCTCATTATTACATATAAATACGAGCATATTAAAAGGATAGATAATTAAAAAAAGAAAAGACAAAAAAGAAGAAGAAGAAGACTGAAGGAAGTAGTGGCCGTGTGATGGATTTTAATCATGTTCATGTTAATCTTAATACAATTAATCATTAACCCTAATTACTATATACAAAACTTAAAGAGGAAGACAATTGCATGAATGATTTTTCAACCCCTATAAAGAAAATTATGCAGTGAAAAAGAAATTTAGGAAGATTGGTTTGGGATTGAAAGAGACGCGGGGGAAATGGTGGACCTCCGACAGGAAAGAAGTGAAGTGGGCCTGAAATCAATTAAAAAACATAGGCCTACTTTTCAATCAAATTGGTCTGAAAAGAGTGGTCCCAAATGATTACCCACCCAATCAATGGTTCACCCACCTGATCCATCATTGCCTTCATGCTTCCCAGGATTTTAACCTTTATTGTTTTATTCTGGGTGTAATTAAGCCGAGCCAAATTGAGCTTGAATATTGTTAAGTTCGAATTTGGTATTAAATTTGAAATTTGATACTTGATTTAAGCTCGATCGAATATTTATTTTTAAGCTCTACTTGTAACAATGGTAGAACCATGATTACATCACCATTATTCGATAATTAAGCTTGAGATATACTTAATCTTGAACTCGATTAAGCTTGTTTACCAATTTTTGTATTCAAGTTCTAGCTTGACTCAACAATTAAGTTTAATATTAATAATATTTAAATATGAAAAACTCGATAAAGCTCATGAATCGTTCGAATCAAATATTGCTGAATTCAAATTCGACTCGACCAATAGCTCAAGCTATTCAAGCTCGACTTGATAATTTCTGAATGAATTTGAATATTTTCAAGCCAAACTCGAATAGTTTGTAAATATCAATATCCCATTTACAACCTTACTCTCACATCAATTGCCCCCATTTCTTTCCATGCGTATTTCCGCTTTCCCTCTTCTTTTTTTAATCCACTTTAACATCCCATATTTTCCCATTACAACCTCCTCCTTCTTATGCTTTTCCTTATTTATTCTCGAATTTTCTATTTTTCTTTTATTTATTTTCAACTATAACTATTCACTTTTTTTAAAAAAAAATACAATATGTACTTAAATTGACTTGAATATTTGATTCTCACGAATATTCAATTATATTGATGTTTTCTCCAGCATTAATGTTAATTGAAAAAACTTTCAAATTACCTATCATCTCAATTTATGTAATCAAAGAAATAAGTAAAGAGATAACCAACACATGATATACAATATTTGTTAACGTAATTCAAATTAATTTTACATTTGCAGAATTTTACTTAAAGAACGATATTATTCGAATTCAACAATTTTAACCCAAGATCGAACCCAAATAATTACAAATCATTCCTCAAACACTCGAAACAACTAATAAGGAAGTTGACCAGTATTGCTTATAGAGTTTAAACTTAATTAAAAGTTGGATTTATCATTTGAATTATATTGAATGGTTGTCCCATAAAAACCTTCATAAACAACTCTTTCAACTATTTCAAATACTCCAATCACGATAACGATAATATAAGTATAAGAAACTTTAGTAGCTCAAACTCCTCCCCTTCTCATTCAAGTTAAGTCGAATGGATGAGGATGATTAATAAATTCTCCTCATTTGCTAGTTTAATCAAGTGCAAACAATATTCTATGTAACAGTTAAACATGGCAACCAAAGAACTTTCATTGCACCAAAATTGTTATTCTATTTATTGTTTTCAATCGATATATTTTTATACAATAAGCAATAATATTAGAATGTGAAAAAAAATTTAGAAACTTTGAGCCCCTCTCAATCAATGTTTTGACATTCGTATTTTTTATTTTTATTTTTTATAAAATGGTTGTTAGATATTTTGTTTGTGTTAGAGTAGGTTTTGTTTTCATGTACAATTATGTTTGGTGGGTATAATAATGTAATGGGATTGAATGAAGTTGATGCGTTGTCAAGTTCAAATTATTGATTAAACAATTATTATGATAAGTCAATCAATTGCATTGATGGATCTGATAAGCATATTAACAACCATATTTTATTAAATGGGTAAAGATTTGATTCAATGGGTTCTTAATTTTACATTAAAGATTATATCATCAAATCAAATGTTTTTTTTTTTTTTGTCAATTATTAACTATATTTGTAATTTAATGAAATTATTTGTGAAGTTTAAATTTTTGTATTGGAGGATAAAATAATGAACCAAATCATATATTTAAAATTTGACACCGGCATTATTGTTAATATCGAAATATACGAATTTAAACGCATTAAAAACGTCATTTTCCTATTTAAAAATTGTGAAAGGATTATAAATAGTTCTAAATTTTATATAAAAAATAACAAATATTATAAAAAATTATAACGAAATTAATGTTACAAAAAGAAAAAGAAGATCTCGTACAAACCATGCATTTTTGGGTTTGAAACTTACGTGCGGGAGGAGTGGCCCAAATGCATTCATCACCCATCGGATTTTGGGTTAAACGGAACTCTTTTTTTTTTCTTCATAGATCTGCAGGGGGAAAAGTTTTTCAATGTTATTATTTTCTCAATCCACATCACTAAGGAATGAGGAATTGGATTTGTCAAATCCAAAAGTCCAGTGCTTTCTTTGGTTTTTGATGGATGTTTATCACATTTGCTTCATTGTTTGGGGGTGCTGTTTTAAAATGGTGAGATCTTGCCTGCTTCTTGTGAAGATAAATTATATATATAGTATCTGTTCATACTTTCTTAATATTTTGACAACACATACACAAATGCTCGAACTTTAGATCCCTAAGATGAATAACATCCTCTTTTTCACTGGAACCACTTATTGGATTCATATTTTTTTATCTTTAATACCAAACAACATGGATAAATTATATATTATTTTTTATTTCTAAAAAATGATATTTTTATTACAAATGAATTGTCTTTTATCAATAAAATTGATTAAAAATTTATTTTATGAATAACTTATGATGGAAACTTTCAGTTGAAATATTGTCATGTGTTCTTATGTAATACTTAAAAATTTTAAAAATAAATAATTATGATTGTGTAAACAATTTTAAAAATTAACATATATTTTTTTAAAAATATATTATATCATATTAATCTTTTAACCCTATTTACGGAATTTAAAGACTAATAATGTATAAAATAATTTCCCTAGTTTATTATGATTTTTCCTCCATCCGCCTTCTCTTGTAGAATAAATTATTTTCATAGAATTTAACAACTCCATGGGTGGCACAAATCTGGTTGTGGAATTAATTATGTTTTCAAAGGATTCTAAGAGAAAACAAGGTTAATAAAGAAAATGAATTAAATTCTTAACAAATATATAAAGTAAAAGAAATATTGAACTAGTTTACTTAAATTTTTTGTTTGAAGGATTAAATAACATGCCACATCAGTAATTATATAGTGACTAAAATATAATATAATTAATAACATTAATGATAATCTTGTAATAATCACAATATAATTTAATAATCTTGTATTGGAACCATAGTGAAGGTAAAAAATGCACCTAACGGTCGCCTCCGATGTTTCTCAACCAACCTTCCATCGTTCAAACAAAATCAGGACCACTCGAACAAAGTTTTTTAAATTCAAAAAAAGTATCGATGACCATGATCGCGAGGAGCAGTTAATCTACCATTCTCCCGCCCTTATACTATCATTCTCACCTTGTCAAGAATAACAAGTTCGAATCGGCGCACCTTTGTGACACGCGTTCCGCATTCAGCTCTTTTTCTTCGGCCTTGGGTTTTCAAAGCTACAAACTGCAAATCCTCAATAATCTTCCCTCGGACAATCACAGGTACTTGATAATTTCGACTGCCCATTAAGTCGTAACCTAAATTTCCTTACTGGGTTTTCGTTTTCAAGATGGGGACTGGAGATGAAGTAGTGGAAATCGAGAGCTTAGAGAGAAGTTTGTTACCGGAATCCGTAACCGGAGAACAGGAGTCCGAGGCAGTCGATGAGCCGGTTCTTTACGCGGCGTCGTTTGGAGAGATGGAAGAAGAATTCGTTAAATACCAAACGGCTCAGTGGGTTTTATACTCATTGGTTTTAGTGTTAGCTTGGGGTATTGGGTTGTTCATGCTCTTATACATTCCTGTTCGAAGATACATCCTCCGTAAAGATATTCGATCCCGAAAGCTTTATCTCACTCCCAATTCAATCGTTTACAAAGTAAAATTTAACCCCTTTTTTCTAATCTTTTGCTCGTTAAGTGCTATTTTTAGAATTAACATTCCCTAAAATGGAGTGAACTTTGGGAATTTAGGTTACAAGGCCAGTGCCGATTCCTTGTTTTGGGGTTTTAAAGAAAGAGAAGCATGTTCTATTACCTTCAGTTGCAGATGTTGTAATTGAACAAGGTGGGTATAATTTATGTACTTGTACCTGTTTTTGACAATGAGTGAACCTTTATTTATGCAATTTCTTCTACTCTTCTTTAGGATATTTGCAGTCTTTATTTGGTGTTTACTCACTTAGAATTGAGAACGTTGGACTGAGGAGGCCTCCTAGTGATGATTTACAAATCCAAGGAATGGTTAACCCGAGTGCTTTTAGGAAGGTATATATTCTTAATTATCAAAATCATATACATAGTTGCTGATTTTCTTAGAGGTGGATGCTGATTTTATTTGCCTTTCCATGCCTCATGTTAAGGCTGTTTTGTCACGCCTTTCGAATATGAGGACCGAGGTATTCTCCCGACAAGTTTCTGCAATTGAAGATGCTCCAAATTCAAAGATTCGTTCACCATCTGCTTGGGTATTACCGTGAATCTAGTTTGCTTTTCTGATTGGTCGGGTTTATGTATGTTAAGGCTGTTTTTTTATAACCCTAGGCTATCCATTATGATGCTCTTTATTTTAAAGGATCAACCCTCCACCCTAACATAATATTTGACAAATTATTTGTCTGGTAGGTTTAATTTTCCTGTTTCTTTTTTTCTTATTGCAGCGTTCTCCACGTAAGCTTGATGTTGTTCCTCCTTCAGGGGATCTTGCATTACTACAGAAACTAGAGGAGGTTGGGAGTTCTGTGAAGGTAAATCAAGGATTACATGTTTAGCTCTTTTTTTTATTTGCGCAACTGGTCTGAAGATTTTGATTTGATTTTTTACTGCAGAGAGTTCAATCATTGATTGAGGAACAGCATGGTTAAGCATCGGAAACTGCTGCTTGAGGTATTTGAAACTCCGGAATGACACATAACGTTTTCTTTATAGTAATTCTCATGCTCCGGAGTTGTGATTGAGCATGCGCGTTGTGAGAAAATTAGCTAGTTTCTTTTAGTAGTAGTGATTGGCGAATCCTAGACTTCCCCTGCTTTCCTCTGCTTCGCTTATTGACCTTGTTTTAATCAAAGGAGTTCTTGCCTCTGGTTTCATGCATTCAAAAGAAGGGGGCATTTAACAAGTGTGGTTTCAGTCAGTGATTCGCACTAAGCTGTCAGCAGTTCTATTTCTTCTTTTGACAGTGTTGATGATATTCTTGTTTCTGAGTACACTCAGACATGCCAATTTCATGTTTAATGGGTAACAGTCTTGTCACCGATGCCTTTAAAGAATGATATTTGGGAAGTAAATGAGAAAGGGCATGAGCATACCAACTTTTGAAACAACAGGTGTCTTTGTTTGTTTTTCCTGGCCTGTTCTAGCTCTCTGTGTGAATTGCTCTTGGCAATAGGGCATGAACTAATATGTTGACTCCCATACCCCCAAATTTGACTTGTGAATGGGATGCAATCACTGATAGGGATTTCTGGTGCATGTTCCATTACCTAGATGCAAAATATACATCATCGAAGAAGATTACTTGATTTAAGGCTGTAACACACAAAGAATTAAGTTGCCTTTGTTGCATTTACATTCATTTACTTTGCAGATTGTCGCCTTTTAAGTTTTGTTTTGCAGGTGAGGTGCTTCTGAAATCTGAGTGTTTGTTTACTTGATAGCCTTCCAGGCATTGATTTGCAGCCTGCTGCACTTCCCCCTATTCTCCTTCTTATTCTTTCTCTCTGTTCCTTTTATGTAAAGCATTTGCAAGTCTAAACTTGGTTATTAGAACATTCAAGCTTTCATGAATTTTCCAGATAAGCTTAGCAACTTTAGCTCCAAGGGGGCCACATTCATGCCTAATTCTTGGAAAACTTGGGGCTCTCTTTCTATGCTTAATTTATGGTCTTCATAGTGAACTGAAACATGGAGTTTGTATTCATTCTCTATCATATATCTTTCTGACGATATGTCCTGAATCTTATGTTGCAGAAAACAGCAGAGCAGAAGACCAAACTAAGCAGCCTTAAGGAGTCATGCATTTTTTTAATGACGCCATTTGTACCTTTGTTCTGATATGCCATTTACTTCATTAAGCCCTACTAATGTGGATGGCATCAAGGTTTTTAGTGAGATTTTATTTACATTTTTTCTTTTAGTTTTCTTATAATAACATTTCTCCATTTATTGTGGTCAGTCTTTACTTCATTTCATTGCAATGGAAGGTTCAACCAAAACTGGAGAGGTTAGTTTTGTCATTTTACAGGGCAGTAATTTGAATTTTATGTATTTAGAAGACTGCAGAATTTTATGAAGATTTTGATGTATTCATGTATTTCTTTCGTGTTAATGTTATTTTTGGTCATGTGGTGTCTCAATTCATCACGTATTTAGCATACATTTGTTGTGTTTTTATATTTGACATAATTGAATAAATTTTCTTCCTTTTTTTTTTTTTTAAAAATTTTAATAATTTAAATCGATACCATTAAATACCGCAACTGGATTAGTTTTGAAAACCAATTACATTGGGCATAGGTCCACAACTACTTACGTTGTAGCCGAATAATGTTGAGACACGCGTCGTGATCATGATGATTATATGTTGAAAACGGGCAGACAGGTTGATGTGTAATAAATGATCCATGAGATGGGGATCCTTTCTCTAAGATCTCACATTTCGTTTTCAATTTCCGAGCTTGGTCCGACATCCATATATCATATTTGTTAAAATAGAAAATTAGTTCGTAAATCATTTAACCTTATGCTTACTATATGAATAGAAAACATTACATATACAGCTTGCAACCAAAACCAAAACCAAAACCAAAATAAAAAACTATATTAAAAAAACATAATAAGCTAGATAAATCACAACCATCCATTATTCTTCATCATCCTCATCATCATCATCAGATTCAACGGTGTCTACCACGGCTTTCATTGAGCCTATTGATCATATACAGAGCATTACTGGTAACTTTAGCCACATTCGTGATCTTCCTCTTCACATCGGATTTAACCTTGCCGTCAACTCCTTCGAACCCATCAAGACACGTGTCCTCATTCGTCAGCGCCGCACTCGCCCATGTCTGCGCATTACTCATCTGAAACTCGAACGTCTCCCCTCTCAAGTGCTTCAACTCCCCTAGTGTCTTGCTCAACTCCTCCATCGACTCACCTATTTGCTCCACGCAGTCACTCAGCGCGGCTCGTTCCCTCTTGTTGTTACCCGTCACACTCGTCGACAGGTAGTTCGACACTTTCCGGGCACGGGACAGGCTGACTTTGACGGCGGCTTGGGCTAACTCACGTGGGGTGTTGGCTGGGCCGGAGTAGGAAGAAAGGGTGCGAAAACATAGGCTTGGATAGCTGGCGTGGACACATGATGAACGGACCAGGTCGTGACCTGCACCGTCCTTTGGTGTGGCCGCGGAGCTGGAGAGGAAGAGGAGGATGTTTAGGAGAAAGAAAGGGATTGTCACCATTGTCGAATGGTCTTGAAGAGTTCGAGTTTTGTGCTTTGCCTTGTCGGAGAGATGGATTTTATAGGGGAGAGTGTACGTTTGGGCTATGGCACCCAATCTTAGTAATGTTAATGACTATATTATCCTCAACATTCTTTCGTTGTTTAGATTATATAATAGACTTTATTCGTGTAGTATGTGAAGGGTAGACTTGGTAATTCAGTGATGGAATTTATTGTGAATTAACGCAAATGCAAGACGTCGGCAATAATTAATTAGAGAGAATATCATCCACATCCAGCACTGCTATTTATTGGCCTTTGTATCCAGTGAAGTGAAGACAAGAGTTTCAAATCTAATCCCACTCACTGATCAGTAAGTGGGATTCCAATGTAATAAGCAGTTCGATAGTGGCCTATAATCTTTGGGGTTTAAGTCAATTTTGTTAAATTAAGAATGTACGTCTTTTTCTGATTTGGTTAAGGTGTCTGACAAATTTCTAACATACATAACAAGTTGGATGACAGAACTGCTGGTTTGTATTGGATCAAAAGATTGGAACTCAAACATCAAGAGTATTGGTAGGAAAACCAGATGAATGGTTGAGAAATGTGAGATCTGTTTCAAGTCCATGAATGCGGAAACTAATGCAACCATGGGGCCTGACAAAGTAAATTCAAGAAAGAAATTATTGAATGAAAAACCTGGTAAAGATAAAAGGTTCTCGGTCCCAAACATATGAAAGTTCTTTCATGCTCTGTTTGGGTTTTGAAACGGGGCATGTGATAGTCACAGTTTTGCAGGGGTTGCCCTAAGACCCACCATCATCAAACAACTTGTCCCATTCATTTATATTCATATAATTCAAACACTTCCCTTCATCCACCTTTATCTCTTCTTTTCAATGGGCACAAAATCGGCTGGCTCCTCTAAGGAAATAGTTTCCATTATATTATATTATATTATATTTTCCCCCTAATCCCACCATGAAGCGTTAGCCAATTAGCCTTACCTCACTAATATATGTCTTCAATCAATCCTTCACTTTAAATTTTAAGAATAAATTATATTAGGATGATTCTAAAAAGTATAGTTTTTAGATACCAATAAAATAATGTCACATCATTAAATTTTAAAGATAACAAAATATTATTATACATTCATCTATATCTAATATCTTCCTCAACTTAATTTAACGTTAATTAAATTACTTCAAATAATTAAATTTTAAATTATAAATAAATATTTTTTTCTTTTATAAATTTTTATCATTTTATTTAATTATTTCATAAGATAATATATATTTTTTATTTTTGTGCAACCAATTTTTTAAAAAAATTAGTAATTTTTGTATAATTTTTTCATATTATTGACACATAATTTTGGTAATCATTTTATTTAGAACTCAAAACCTTGAGATTCAGGGTTTAGATTTGAGATTTAAGGTTTAAGGTTTGGGTTTTGATTTTGGGATTCAAGGTTTAGGTTTAGATTCAAGATTTAAGGATTTGAGGTTTAGAGTTTAATGTTTAAAGGTTTAAGGTTATGAGTTGTGGGTCCAAAATTCAAGGTTCGAGTTTAAGGTTTAAGCGTTCGGGGTTTGAGTTTAAGGTTCTTTGTTTTGGATTTGGGATTCTAAATTTAGAGTTTTGGGTTTAAGGTTTAAGGTAAAAAAAATTATCAAAATGATGTGTTAACATAAAAAAAATAGTTGAAATGTAATTAAATAATTGGAAAGTGACAATGAATAATGTGGTGGAAATTGTCCATAAAATAATTTTCCTATAAATGACTGTATAATAATAATTTCATGTCTTTAAAATTTGATGATGTGGCAAAATTTTATTAGTACATAAAAATCTTAAGCTTTAAGATCATCCTTACGTGAATTATTCCCTTAAATTTTCATCAAACATGTATCATCTCGATATTGTTATACCTACACTTTGTGACTCGATCCATCATGTCGAATATTCTACGAGCCAAACACCCACGACAGCCATATTCAACCAATTAGGATCCAAGAACCCTCCACCTCGTGGACCCACAAGACAAGTATATAATATGGGAACCACATTTGCAATAGAGCAAATATTCATTTCTTCCCCCAAAACTAAGGCCGGGGAAGATCTCTCTTCCCATCACATTTCTTCCTCCTAACTCTCATAACACCTCTTATGACCCTTCGCCCACCAAGTGAATGGTCCTTACTTGGCATCAACAAGCATTCATTTGAGTAGAATGTATGGCTAAACCGCTCTGTTAGTCTGATATTTATTGTGTCTACACAAATAAGAAGATGTAATGTAGGGTTTGACATAAGAAACAGTAGTTGGGAAGCATTAATCACACTATATGTACTATTCCACTCAAAATGAGTTGGTCAAATCTGTGGTTTATATTGGAACTGGGACACTGAAAATGGTTTTAGTCCATGTGAAGCTGAGTTGCAATCCGCGAAGCAGAGCGTGGGAAACTGGCCATGGTGGGGTTAATTCGCACCACACATCACAAAAAAATTGAGTGCCAAGCCTTCCATCTTAGACCTCACATTTGGCGCTGCAGTATTGCTCTCAATCCTTTGTTTGTTAACAACACTTCACTCCGGATGTAGTAAAATAACATATCTACGCTCTAAATCACCCAATTTTAATGGTGTGATCATAGTTTATTGATTATTTCCAAGTTAAAATATTCACGCAAAAAAGCAAAACCCCGAATTTCTGCGTTAATTTCATGTAACGTTAGAATATTATTAGTACATTATTACAACATGTTGGGATCACGGTCCATTCGTTTTGTTGTTCATCCAAAAAGGATATGAGACGTACAACAGACAGTATTTTTGGTTCTGCGATGTGCTAATAAACCGGCAGATATGTCATTATATTTAGTTTTGTCTTTATATATGATTTGTATAACAGTACTCTTAGTTTATAAGTCACGATACATATTTTAATTGCATGCACGAAACATCTTGTTTTTATTCACATCCCAGTACACCATCTCCAGCTAATCAGGTTTTAATTATTGCCACTCGAAGAATTTTAATTAACTTTTAATTTCATAATTAACTAAAAACAACTACTAATTAAAATGCTTTTGCCTTGTTTTATTCATGGTTGTTTCCTCCCATAAATATATTTACATTTGCACAGCCATAGAAGGAAAAGTCATTAAGACAATACTTGAAGAAATAAAAAATATTATTACCGAACAAAAACTTAATTCTAAATTAAAAAACATCAACTACCATACAGAACAGCTCGAGCTGTACCTTCCACTCCAACACGATTCATCCCATAACCTAACAACGTTGCCGTTTATCGCCGTCAAATCCTCATAACGGTACCACCCCATCTCCCCTTTCCTCAACCTCAACACTCTTTCCCAACTCTCCCACCACTCCCCTTCCTTGCAATACCCGCCACCGTCACTCCATTCCTTCCCCGTCGTTTCACCGTCGACGTCACCGTCATTCTCCCCTCCGATATCATCCTCGTAATAAACAGTCAACTTTGACTTCCCTCGTTTCGTCACCCCATCATTGAAAACTAACGGCGAAACACTCGTTTCCGTAACGGAGGCTGGAGCTGAAACCGAAGTTGAAGCCGTAGGCTGCTTTTCTTCAACTTCGGGAATCGGTCGCCGAGCATCAATGGATATCGAAGGGCTTAGTTCACGAACTTTAACGGAACATGATGAGATAGCGGCGCCGGCGGCTCTAATCCTCCAAAAACTAACCGCAGCCGTGATCACAGCGACCCACGTCCATAGATTATTAACAACAGTAAAAATCCCAAAGCTTACATAGTTAAAAGCTAAAGCTTCGAGATGAGAATCCAACAACTGGTTCATGTCTGAAGATTTTGTAATTGTGTTTCAGTTTGTTCATGCGATTTGTAAGAACAACAATCTGGGGGACCTATAAATGGTAAGGATTAGGTGTAGGGTAGAGAAATATGAGCCGTTGGATGGTCCAAGTTGAGGGTAGGGATCTTGATAGAGAATTCGCAGATGCCAAGAATCGAAACCTAAGATGCTAATATGCTAAGGTAGATCCCAATCACTTACACAGAATTTTTTAACATTATAATCATGCCACGTGTACTCTAATGAATGGTTGCCAATGGTCCCTTCTTGTCCTACTCTTGATGCTGACTATTGGTCCATTGTAGCAGCAGAATATACAAGGCTGAGAGTAAGAGAACAGATAGAGAAGACGTGACTGTAGAGTGTGTTAATGACTGTAACACACGTGGGAGCAGATAAATGGTCTAATAATTAATTTATTTATTCACAGCCTTTTTTAATAATTAATAAGGCTCATGGTAGGTAATAATTAATTAATAATCCATTCTATAAATCATCTATTTATCTTCATGTGTGCGTAATTTGAAATCTTCCATGTCTCACTCACATGTTTATAAATATATATACAAATTTAGTTTTGTATAGGAACATCTTACAATGTTATTTTAATTTTTATATTTTTTCCCAATAATCTCATTTAAAATAGTGTTTTTGTTTTCTTTTTATTTGTTTTAAAACAATTTTATGAGTAATATTATTGCAATACAAATTATGAAATAATTTTGTAACTCATGATTAATATTTTTTTTATAAATATAAAAAACACGAATAATTAATCATTCAACTCATTTCAATAACTACATTGGGAAAAAGGAAACTGAATTGTAGAAGCCAATGATATACACTTCCCAATCGTTCAACACAAATTTAGATGGGGTATCCTTAAAATATCAAAATCAAACATATTTCACTTCTCTATAAATATAAAAAAATTAATGAACAAATATATAGGAAAAAAAGTTGTTGTCAGAATTAGTGGTATAATACTTTCCTTTCCTCCTATCCACTAAAATTAAAAAAATAATTAATTGCATCGAACATCTTCAAACTATGATCTTTATTTTAAATTGGTCTTTAAACTTTAAAACATTCTAATTACATTCTCAAAATTATCTATGTCATATTTACAAGGTCTATCCGTTATTGAAATCGTTAATTTAACCTTAACAAGGCATTACGTTTTATGTGATATAGCTTATTAATTTAAAATGAAAATTTTAAAAAATGAACATTGTAAAATTCTTGATTTTAAATTTTATGTAGCAACATTTTTCTTTTCTTAAATAATTATTTTAAATTATATTACATAAGATTTTACGTGTCATTTAATGATTAGATTAACAATTTAAATAATGTAAGGACTTGACTAATATAATATCAATAGTTTAGGATTTAATTAAAATATTTTAAAATTTAGAAACTAATTAAAATTAAAAGTTCTAGTTTAGGAATGTCCAATGCAATTAACTTAAAAGAGAAAATGTTTTTTTATTAAAAAAAAAAGAATATTTTGAGTAATTAGAAAATGGGAAAACTGGATAATTAGTGACAAGGCCCTTTAAAATCCTACAGTGGTAGGAGGGCCGAAAAAGTATGACTAAGGGCTTTGAGCACAGCCCATAAGTATAATGGGCTTTGAGCCGATAATTTTTGGTCCAATAAAATTAGGGTCATTTACTAAATAATATTTTGATTGTTCATGTTTTTTTAAGCTATCAATATATATTATCTTTTTTTTTAATAATAAATTATAATGATAATTTGTTTCGAATGGTGTCTTACCCCAAATCAATCGACCCGATTCGTCTGTATTAAAATTTTTTTTCTGATGATGTGACTTCATTCATTACTTAATTTCCTAACTCTATAATTTTTTATTGATATGATTTTTTTTATTAGATTTTTCTGGTGATGTATTAACTTTTTGTTCAATAACAATTTTTTATTGATATGATTTTTCTGATTTATTAATGTTGATTTAATTAATGAATTTATTTTTTATTTAACTCTATTTATTTTTATTTACTCTATGCTTGATGTGCTATTTAATTGATTTCTAATAGTTCTCATTTGTGCAATTTAGTCCCTGAACATAACCTTTGATTCACTAACTGATGCTGTTTTCTTTTCAAGTTTGTGAGACCTTCCATGGATGCATCTGAAAAATGACGACGGTGTTTATATTGTTTTGACTTCGAAGCTTACAAAACAGGGATGCCGCCTTTCCATTTTACAACGTTGGTCCTTGTAAATTCGAAGTTTTTTCATTTGGTCCCAATTTCGGAGAAATTTGAGTAAAACAATTGCTTGATTAATCCTTCTGTTCTTGCATTATTTCGATTTAATAAAACCCCTTTTTTTATTTTCTTTAAATTTCATTAATTTTAATTTACTTAGCAATGTTACAACATTATTCACTAACATCATGGTTTATATCTTAAATACAGAAAAATTCTAATTTTGCACTGTTTTTTTCTACTATAATTCATATTAGTGAATAGATATCAAATCAAAATTGTATTTATGATTAAAAAATATTTAATAATTTGAATATAACATGTAATGACATGATGCATAATGGATTCATTTTTAATTTTAAAATAGTAAAAATTAAAAAAAATGTTTGAGAACTAAGTAAATAAATTACGTTTGAGAAATAAGTAAATAAGTTACAAATTTTATAATGGTAATATTTCGGTTTGGGTCCCTCTATTATAATAACATTTAAGATTTAAATTTTATATTTTAATTGATATAATTTGGTACTCAAATTTTATAGTGATATTAGTTAGTTCAAATAATTAACATCCTTACATATTTTGATTAATTTGTTTATGTTGACTTTTTTAAAAAATACTATTATAAAAAAAATTTACATAATGTATTGAAATAACTGTTATTAAAAAATTTCACTATCCGCTATAAAAAATATCAATGGTGCTTAATATTTGGACTAATTCACGACACAACTCTTTTTATAGTCATTGTTATATACCGATGAAATTGTAGTTTCAATTTTTTTACTATTCTCACATTTGAGATTTAGTTATTATATTTTAATTTGACATAATTTGATCATCTACTTTTATAATGGCATTAATTTGTCCAAATAATTTGAGTCCTGAACTATATCGATTAAAATGATTATGTAAATTTCTCTTAAAAAGACTTTCTAACACAATATGTATTTTTGCATGAAATGGATATTTTTCAGACAAAAAAAAAAAATCAAACTCAACATTTTGAGCAGAATAATTAAGAGTATCATCTATACAGAAGAATCAAATTATATCATATTAAAGAATAGATGCTAAATTTTAATTTTAATCATAGTAGAAAATTTGATTTAATAAAAAAGTTTGATATCTTTTATAAAAATATATATTGTTAATGTAGTTTAATTGTAATAAATTATTATATGTTTACCTGAAATGAATTGAGGATATTACAAATAATAAAAATTATATATGTATATTAGACATGTTCATGGGCCGGGCTATCTGGTTCGGTTCGAAGCCTGCTCGAAAAATGAGAGGGTTTGGATAAAAATATAAGTCCGAAAAATAGGTTTTGATAAAAAAAATATGGCTCGTTTAAAAAATGAGCCAGGTCTCGAGTAAGGCATTTTTGGCTCGAGATTGGCTCGGCCCGACCGGAATTCACAAAATGACAAAAAAAGTTGCTTTTTTTTTTGTTTTTTAATGCTATTTTCTTGTTTTTTTTTTCCTATTTTGCTACAATTTCACTATTATGTTGCTCCTATTTTGTTGTTATTGTTTGGATATCGTATAAAACTTATTTTATTATTAATTTTGTTATTATTTTAGAGACATTTTTTTGTTAAGTTGCATCTATCTTAGTATTATTTAAGTATATATTTTTTAAAATTTATTTTCAATTTGTTAGGAAATATTTATTTTAATGTTTTTAGTATTTTTAATGCATTATATATTTAAAAATCATATAAAAAATTTAATATGGACGGGTCGGGTCAAGCTCGGGTTTTAGTGTTTTTATTCGGGTTGGGCTTGAGTAAAATTTTAGGCTTATTTTTTGGGCCGAATCGAACTCGGGCCTAACAAATAGATTTAAATTTTTTGTTGAATCCGACCAGACCCATGAAAACTTTTAATGTATATACATTACAAGGGATAAAAAAAATATGTTTAAATGAAATTATTAATATTTTATTTTTTATATTAATTACATATATTTATTATTTATAAAATTTAAAAAAAAAAGATTTCCCTAGACAGTTAATATAAAACTAACAGAGTCTCTAGAAATTCAAACGAGAATCCTACATTATATTTATATATAAAAAAAAGGGTGAGATTTCTCAAATCAAAACCTATTGAAACACAAGGATTGGAATTTGAAAATTTCAATTCCGGATCACTGTAATGTGAAGGAGATTCTAATATTGGTGGTTGAAAAAACCCGATTTCAAACCTACAGCGATGTATGTTCCACGGTCGTTTCGAGGCAAGAAACAGAACAAAACTTTGATTCTTCAAAATAGGATTGTTCTGTTCCTCACAAAGCAGAATGGTGGATTAGGGCCACTCCCTTTCACCAAGAATTATGCACGTGGATTTGTATGTAGCTGCCGCAGAAATGACCAAAGAGTTGACCGGAACGTATAAACACCAGAGTGGACGCCAAGGCAAGGTGCCCAGGTGGAGTGGTGGAACTTGGAAGCCATCACCCATGTCTAATTTCAAATCTGGCAGTCAGAGTCTTGTCTGTTGGAAAAACTGGCCTCCAATTGCTTATTGCAACAACTGTGTAATGCTCATCCTGTAGGGGAATGGTCCATCACGCTACTGTTTGTTGTCACTACCCAATTTAATTGCAACGACTGTGTTATACTGATTGTTTATCATTATATTTATTGCTAAAATATTTTATTATTGTGTTTGTAAACCTTTTCTGATTTTCTCATTATAATAAGAATGTAATTTGTTTGCTTCTATCAAAATAGTATATATATATAATATTTAATACACTGCTCTCAAGTTTTTAAATTTCATAAATAGGATTAAAGTGATGATAACTGTCCAATAAATTTAATAAAATGTTAAATATCTGATAACTTTTTAATTATATTTTGTAGAGTTAAAAAAATATTGTACTAACTCTAGCATATAAATTACCGAAGATTAAGGAAATCTATTTGTTTAAAAAAATTATTAAAAGATTCAAGTTAAAATATTAATTTTTAAGAGAGATTAAATATGAATTTTCAATTTTATCTAAAGAAATCAAAATCATTTCGCTCTCGTTGAAAGGAGTAGCCCTATAATACGATGGTGCTGTAATTACTGCCATTAGATGATAAGAGTAAAACACATAATGATATATTTGGCGTGAAAAATTATTTTAGTTTTTTTTTGTTTTTGTTTTAAATTTGTGTTGATTATCAAATTATCTTAAAATAAATGAAAAATTAATACTTTTTTTTACTTTGCTGATATGTCTTACATGTAAGCAATTAATTAACTTTTTAAAATTTAAAAATTCAAAAATTATAATTTTAAAAAAACTATTAGAATTATTCTAAAGTATAAAAATTATAATTTTTAAAAATTAATTAATTAATTAAAAACAGAGGTGAAGCCAAAAAAAATTTTAGACGGTCGAAATTAAATTATAATTTAACATTAATAAAAATGTATTTTTTAAAAGATTAAATCAAAATTGTATCATTTTTATGGAAGGTAAAATGTAATTTTACTTTTACTATTTTAAAGGGTCAAAAAAAGAAAATTTTGCATTTTAGAATGATCAGGACCCCTGCCAACCCCCTTGAGATCGTCCTTGATTAAAAAATTGCTAATTTTTTCATCCATGTGACAAATAATACAAATTCAAAAGTTAATTAAGTTAAAATTAAATGGATGACTAAAATATTTTTTTTGGTAAAGTTGAAAAGTCAAATAAATTATTACATAAAAAAAGTTAAATGTGTTTGGATGATAAAAATATTATGATATATCCATTGTATTGAAAGGACTTGATATTGATAAGCATTAAAGTTTTCAGCGGAGAGTTATTTAGTGGGGTTGACAGAGATTCGACCCATTAAAATGAAAATTTATTCATTTAGATCATTTAGAAATTTTAAATTAGTAAATGCAAATGATAAAATTTGATTTAATCTTTTAAAAATTATAAAGATATAAATTATTAAAATTTACAATTTAATTTCGACCCCTTAAAAAAATTTATAACTTTGGCCCTAATTTTTAGATCAAAATTTTGTAAAATTAAAAAATATCTAAAAATATTAAATTTGATAATTATCTTGTCAAATAAGCCATCAAATTTAATAAAATGAAAATGATAGATAACTTTTTTCCTTTGAATGTGATATTATATATATTTGTAGTAAATAAAAAATTTACTAGAGTTGAATTTCTAAATGGGAAGTAAGCTCTTTCAAGTCTCGTCACTATTTTCTCTGTGAGTTGAGTTCCTCTGCTTCCAACTCTTCTTAAATGGAAATTTATCATAGATCCTTTTTTTAAAGTTATCAAGTAAATTTTTATTCAATTCGAAAGCACAATGCTCAAATTTTTTAATCTAATTCGAGTTGAATTTGAAAATATTCGAATATGAAAATTTTATGTTAGAAAATTTTCAAAATATTTATAATATTTTAAAAGTTATAAATAAACAGGTTACAAGTGACGTAAAAGTTATATCAACTTGACTATTTATCAAGAGTCGTCACTATTTGTAAGGATAAAGTATGTCTCTTAAATATAAAAAATTACATTGTTTGATTATTAATAAATAATCATAATTATTTAAATAGATATCTATTGGATTGTTATGTTTATTGCTATCTATTTGGATAATAATATTTTTATGAAGAGATATGAGAACTCTTATCAATATGAGTCAAATAAATTCATTTGTTTGATACACAAAAAAAAAATAGAAAGTTTTGTTTCTGTTGATTCCACTCTATCTTATGTTATTCTATAAATAATTTTTACATTATTTTTTTGTAAAATTTTATATTTTTATTATACTCCGCTCAATATTCAACGGATTATTTTTGTGAGTGCAAAACATAAACAACCATTGGGCTTCATTGTATCATTTAGGTTCATTTGTTAATAACTCTTTTGCACAGTGGAGAGGAATAGAACTTTAAAAAAAGGGACATTAGTATATGCCTTAAAAATTTTGTTAATTTCTTATAAGTTTATTTTGTTCTCATAAACCAACATATCTAATTTTGAAAAACTCAAATCTACCTAAACTTGAAAAGACTTAAACCCGATTTGATCCAAAACCTAAGACCATAAATGTTTTTATCCAAATTGATTCGAACTTGAAAAGACTCAAACCCGAAATGATCCAACCACAAAAAAACTTAAAAAATCTCGAGTCCAAAAAATATTGACTAAAAATATCTAAACTTGAAAGTGACCCCATACTAAACTTGAATTTAATAATAAAACAAAATAATTAAATAAATATCTAACATATTATAAAAATAATGAAATTTAATACTAAAAATTTTAGACTTAAAAAAGACGTGATAAATTCTCATTAAGGAAATAGAACTTATAAGTGTCAACCAATAAAATTCTCTTATTAAATTCAAGTTTGGTATTAGGTCACTTATGAGTTTGGGTTTTTTTAATTAAGATTTTTAAGATTCAAATTTTTTTAGTTCAAGTTTTTAAGGGTTAGTGTTTCTTTTTTTTTTTTACGTTTAGAACTTTTCGAGTTAAAATTTTTTTAAGTTTAAATCAAATTGAGTATGAATATTTATGGTATTGAATTTTCAAATTCTATCTCACATTGCTATGTCAACATATGGCGATTTCATTGGTCAATGGACATTAAAAAAAGCAAAATTAAAATTACTCGGCTCTACCGTTTATCAAGCTTAATTGTATATTTAAAAACAATTAATATTAATTTTTATGTATACATAAATAAATATTCATGCTAAGCATAAGACTTTTTTTTTAATAAAATCTGAGTTTGAATTTGCTCTTATTCAATTTGAAATGATTTTAAAAATATCTAAATTTAAAAAACTCAAATTTGTCTAAGCTTGAAAAGATTTAAACCCGATTTGATGCAAAATCTAAAACCTAAACTTGAAAAGACATAAACCCGAAATGATTCAACCACAAAAATTTGGAGCTTAAAAAATCTTGAATCCAAAAAATCTTGAAACTACTAATAGCTCATTTCAAACACATAAATAGGAGAATAAAGCGCTTCAATACACTCGAACTTATATCTTCCTGTGTTGACATCAATACCCATGCTAATCGAGCTAAGACTCAACCAACTTCTATCCATAAAACTTAAAGTAAGTGAAAGATAAATAGATATGTATTCATTCAAAATAATCAACACTAGACTTGCAAGGAAGTTGCTGAGGCAAATGCCACGCAAGCTTGATCATCTATGTCCACTACTGAGTTCATACTAATCTACATGTTAATAGTATAAATTAGTTGGATAATACATTAAAATTGTATTGTGTAATTGAACCTCCTTCTAACTTAGTCAAATCTACTTTAATTCACATTATGTAATTTTTTCTATTATTAGGTTCAGTTTGGACTTCCCAATATTAGTCCAGTTTACAGGTTTGTGCTATGGCTGTCAATGCTGACAATGCATGCAATTAAAACTAGTTCTAGTGATGAATCCAACGAGTGATTTCAGTGGTTAAGAGGATGTTGTTTATCTTAGAAGATCCGGATTCGAGCATCAGTGTGTGTACATTGTCAAAGAATTAAGAAAATATGAACAGATATTATCATAATAATAATAATAATAATAATAATAATAACTAGTCCTAATGATACATGGGCGCATGTAATTACATTTTTCCTTAATTGTCTATTATTATTTTTCCAAATCAAGGTTTTTCACATGTCATACACAATTTATCTACGCTTAATTTAGACCCAAAATTTGCACCACCTCTTTAAATGAGTTGATTAATAACATTTATATAAAAAGTTGAAACATTGAACCTACATAACCTTCATTCTTTTACCAAGGATTGACTATTGTTTCAACTTTGAACTTTAGAACCAAAAAATATACTATTTTTTTATTTTTTTAAAGGGAAAAAAAAGGAATTCCAGAAATGTGTACTTTTCAAAAATTTTAAACAGTCCTTTTTCAAATGTGAAATTTTATTATTAGTCCCTGTACTTTGTGTAAGTAGTGGATTTACTTTTTCTATCTTAATTCGATTATTTTTAGTCTTTGTAATTTCACGATTTTAAAATTCTAGTTCTAACCAAATGGTAGTTATTAAATTCATTAAGTTTTGTCATTTCCAAAAGCTAATGTAATGTCAACTTTATATATATATATTTCAAAAATTACTCAAAAAAGAAGCCAATTAATTAATTTAATGGTTGTTGATTGTGTTAACACTGAAATTTCGAAATTTGAAAAATATAAAGACTAAGAATGCATGTTCATGACTAATAACAGAATTTAACTAAACAAATTTAATTGCTACAGTTTGGGTCAAGATTTGAAAAAGTACAGGGACTCAAATAATTAACCAAATTAAAGTACATGAATTAAACCAACAATTTATCCATAGTACAGGGACTAATAGTATAATTTAACCCTCTTTCAAAGGTGTAAAACTGGTCCGGTCCTAATAACAACCCCACGAGCTTCCATTAAATTTCCAGTCCATGTTCCACCACTGTATCAAATTGTAAACAAAAGTATGTACATATTGTAGTTTTGTAAACGAACGTGATCAAGACTGAATGTTGGCATGATTTCGGACAGAAGTAGCAGATTTGTGCAAGAAAACTAGATTTTTCCAGGAAAATGAGAATATATCGATCATTTGCATGCGTAAGAGAGAAGGGTAGGACTATAACTACCACCTACGTACTAAATAACAATTATATTATTTTTTAATCAATAAAATAATTGCGCTTCGTTTAATTTTCTACTTAAAATGTAATATTCAAGAACAATTTGATTATAATTACCAAATTGGGGTTTGGTATTCATTGCCAAAACCTTAATTTATAACATTATCAAGTCTCTATTCAAACATATTTGTAATAAGAAGTCTTAATTTGACTCTTCAAAAGAGAAAAAAATTATTATTTTTTGAATGGAAAAAAGGTTATTTAATGAGGAAGATAAGTTTTCACATCTTATAAAGAAAAGCTACTATTTGTCCCATTCAATTGGTCACAAAGATTAATGCTTTTTTTTTTCTTTCTAAAAAGGTGATCACTTTCAAAAAATTAAGGGCTAAATATTTAAATATGCTTTATAACTGTTTTCTTGAGTTATATAATTATGTTAAAAGGGTGATTCTAGAAATTTTTTAGAGTTTAAAATAAATTATAAATTTTTGAAAGGTTAAAATATAATTTGCATCACGTTTTAATTTATGATTTCATTATTTTTAATAGGATTAAATATAATTATTTTTATTTTGAGGTCAAAGTGTAAGTTTTTGCATACTTGTGGTTTTATCATTTTGGGTCAAAGTGCAAATTTTTACATGATTTTTTGTAGTAAAATGTGGTTTAAATTAAGGGAGAGAGAATTATATAAGCAAAATTTGAATTCTTTTTTTTTTTTGTGAATTATAAAAGGAAGACAAAGCTCTAATTAGAACGCGACTAATGCGATTCGAATCCAAATCAGGTGAACACCTTGATCATCAGGCCAACGCACGAGTTCTAACAATATTTGAACTTTAGTCATTGAATATCAACAAAGAATATTAATTACTACACCCTTATATTATTGACTGTTATAATAATTTAAATAAAAAGAAAAAAGAAACTTGTATAGCTGATAAGAAGTAGTAGTAGTAGTATTAATTATTATTTTTAATTAAAAGAAAGTATGAAGAAATTAGAAATGTGGAGTATGATTTGAAGATGCCAAGAAATTTAAAGTTGTATCATCAGTTACTTAAAAGAATGAAATCAGAAATACAGTTAGCGAAAGTTCGCTTCTCTGACGGACCAATTTCGCATCAACAAGTGTAATAATATTTTATTAAGCAAGGAAATATTGGTCTTCCTTCCTTTTCCCCTTCTACCAAAACTCTTACTTCAATTCACGTGCTTTTGACAATGACCTCTCTTCGTTTCATGCAGGCTATAAATTAACATGCAAATTCTCACCTTTATTCACCCACAAGTCGTTCCCTTCATTTCTATCAAACATTTTCTCTATTAGAACCCCGAAAGCATCAATGGCTGAGAATCACTATGATAACCCTCCTTTGACCATCTCCAAGATCGGTATCATTGGAGCTGGTGTTAGCGGCATCGCAGCTGCTAAACAGCTGTATCACCATAACCCCGTTGTTTTCGAGGCCTCGGATTCAATAGGTGGGGTGTGGAGAACCTGTGCCTATAATTCCACTAAGCTGCAATCGGGTCGTAACGGTTACGAGTTTTCGGATTTCCCATGGCCTAACAGAGACGATCCCAGTTTTCCTACTCATGTTGAGATAGTTGATTACTTGGAATCATATGCTAAGCACTTTGATGTGTTGAAGTTCGTCAAGTTCAATTCAAAGGTGATGGAGCTACGTTTTGTTGGGCAACAAGGAACGACCGAGCTTGGCGGAAATGGTGGGGCGTATGGGAGTCCATTACCAGGCCACCCTGTTTGGCAGATTGCAGTGCAAACTAATGGTTCACAAAACCTACAGGTTTGTTGCTTTGTATAGTATCTTATATCATCTATGCTTTACGAATATCATTAACTAATACAACCAGCTAAAAAGGGCCCTTAATTACTTCCAGTGGTATGCCTTTGAGTTTGTGGTTGTTTGCATTGGAAAATATGGGGATATACCCAAAATTCCAAGTTTCCCACACAACAAAGGTCCCGAGATGTTCCAAGGCGAGGTCCTTCATTCCATTGATTACTGCAAACTGGACAAGGATGCTGCTTCTCAACTGCTGAAAGGAAAAAAAGTTGCAGTCATTGGCTACAAAAAATCAGCCATTGATCTAGCTGTAGAATGCGCAGAAGCAAACCAAGGTGATTAGTTATCTCTATTATATTTGATGCTTAACATACTAATTGCACCAAATTAAAATTATTGAAAAGTAATTTACAGTCTCAAATGTTCTTTAAGCATACGGTGCATTTCTTCACCTAGATAGTCTCTCTCTATATAAATAGGTTTGTGCATGAGGCATGCTCTTAATTCTTAGTGGGAAATGATTTGCCTACAGAAGGGTACTTGCGGTTGCTGTATCTGATAAATTTAGGGTTTGAGAAGAAAGATAAAAAGGTGTAAAATTAGCAGTAGTGTGATACATGGGGTTGGTAGGGAGGGGACATGATTTTCCCACGTTAGGAAGGTTCGAGTTTTGCATGGATTGGTGTTTCTGGGTTAAAACCAAAGGGTCAAAACACACTACCAACCAAAAGCATCCCATCACGTAGGGTTGGATTTTTAGGCTTTTCCACTTTTTTGACTAAGAACGTTTTCAACGTTTCTGAATCATATACCATTAGAATTCCAACATGGGGAATTTTAGACTTGTTCAAGTTATTATTTCATTTTGCCAAATATGTAAATCTAAAACAAAATAAAATAAAAACATGTTTTCAAAATACTCTGACCCCCCCCCCCAAAAAAAAACAAAATAAAGGTAAAATTAATAGAAATAAATCCTTTGATTTTATATAATTAACTATGGTGCTAACTTTTACTCCAAATGATGATTTAAATGGGCCTCAAGGGCAGCCATGTACCATGGTAGTAAGGACACTTCACTGGACTGTTCCACATTATTCAGTGTGGGGTTTGCCCTTCTTCTTGTTCTATTCTACAAGAGCTTCTCAGTTCCTCCATGAAAAGCCCAACCAAAGCTTTCTCAGGACCATGCTTTGCTACCTTTTATCTCCCCTGGTGAGTCAACCTTTCTTAACTTAAAAACCCTTTAAAAGACAATTCATTATGTTTGTATATATATAAATCTATAAGCTGATATAATATGGTGTTTTGTTGGCAGAGGCGAGGGGTTTCGAAATTCATCGAGTCTTACTTGCTCTGGAAACTTCCATTACAGAAATATGGTTTGAAACCAGACCACCCATTTGAAGAAGATTATGCATCTTGTCAGATGGCCATCATGCCAGAAAATTTCTTCACTGAGGCCGATAAAGGAAACATTGTTTTCAAAAGATCATCCAACTGGTGGTTCTGGAAAGAAGGAATTGAGTTCGATGACAATACTAAGATGAAGGCCGATGTTGTAATCCTTGCAACTGGTTATGATGGAAAGAAGAAACTCAAAACTATCTTACCAGACCCTTTCCGTAGTTTAATCGAATATCATCCTTCAGGAATCATGCCCTTGTATAGGTATAAACATAATATTAAAAGAGCTTTGTTTGAGGGTTTTGTGTGAGATTTTTGGGACTAATGAATGTTTAATTCCTGTTCTGACAGAGGTACAATCCACCCACTGATACCCAACATGGCTTTTGTGGGTTATATCGAAAGTGTCGCCAACCTTCACACATCAGAGCTGCGTAGCATGTGGCTTGCTCGATACGTGGACGAGAAGTTTAAGCTCCCGAGTGCTGAAAACATGCTGGAACAGATATATAAGGAGATGGAGGTGTCAAGGAGGATAACCAGGTTTTACAAGAGGCACTGCATTTCCACGTTTAGCATCAACCACGGGGATGAAATCTGTGAAGAAATGGGGTGGAATTCATGGAGGAAAGGAAGCTGGCTCGCAGAAGCTTTTAGCCCTTATGGCAGTCAGGATTATCGTCTCAAAAACTAAAAATCCATCATAATACCCATTCTTTTTTATATTTGCATCTCAAAAAATAAGTGAAGAAAAAATAGAAGTAATCATCAATTCATCGTAAAGTGTCATTCAATTTCAATGTCCTGTGTTTTTTATATCATTTGTAAGTGGGAAAAAAAAGGAATAAGTGAAAGAAATATATTCTCAGCATGCAGAGGAGACTCAAACCTGTTGCAATATATTGTATATGTGTATATATTTATATATTAAGTCCAAAAGTCAATCATAAGGCAACCAACCAGAACAAACGTATGAGAGAAAAGTTCAAAAAAGTGCAGAAATAAATGAGGTCATAGAAACTATGATATCATTTGATGTATAAAATAAATGTCACAGGGATTATTAGGAATTCAATAAGATATAGTTAATGCCAAAACAATGACTTTCAGTATGGTATAGCTGCTTGCTGATCCAATATGATAGGGAAGCTACAAAACTGGATGACCGGATTCTCTACGCTCATTTAAACAGAGTTAGGCCTTGTATATTGTCTAATGTGGTTTTGCAACATACCCATCAACCGCAAAGTTTCGAGTGGCAGCAGGGATTGCTAAACGAATTCCATCAAGTTCAGACCTTGCAATTATTTGGCATCCCAGTCGAGACCTGAAAAGTTCAAGGACATGTTAATCCATTTAGATAAAATTAAAGAGAGAAAAAAAACCTTAGCCGGTCCATGACAGACGAACTGACGTTTCTGTAAGCCCAAAGGCTAGGTCCAACATGTCATTCTCCTCATCACTTGGCTCTTCTAATTTATTATAGTGCTCCATATCCTAGCAAAAGAGGTCAATATTAATTACCCATGAATCAATCAACAGCATATTTGGCGACGAATTATGCCCTTAGCATACCATCACTATGACGTGGCATGTTGAACAGGCAAGTGAACCCTCACATGCTCCTGCAATATAACATACAAGCAGACATTAATTTTAAAATCACATTATGTCCTTCAGGTGAACAAAATATGCTTCAAGACAAACATCATTATAAAAGGAATTCAGTAAAAGAATTACTCCAAGGAATGCTACAAAATTAATGGATTAACAATACATCATAAGCCTTGCCTTCGAGCTCTATATCATTTTGATGAGCTGCTTCTAGCATAGATGTTCCAATAGGCACCTGAATGGGGATTTCTTCTCCATCCTTTGAAACAAATGTGACAGATATCCTGACAAATCATATAATCTAATGTGAATAAAAAAAAATCAGTTTCAGATTAAATGCATGTAGAACCATTTAAGTGTTTAGAGAACAATGTTGAGGGGCTCTCGAACTCCATGCTTTCATTGTCAGTGAATGAATTGCGATCTGAATCTCTCACCAACTCAAAGTTTAAGATACCAATTGTGCAGAGATAGACAATAGACCAGAAAAAAAACAACAAAATCCACAACCGATTAAAGACACATGCATGTTTAGACAAAAGTCCATCCATTGAGGGGTTGTGGTTCTCTGGATGCCACCCTACCCCCTATCAGCTGAGGCATTAATTCACCACCAACGTTCAAGTTTGCTTTTAAGTATGTTAAAAAATGTCTAAATATTATAAAGTCTTAACAAGCAAATGCTTTTCCTAAGTAGTATCAGCATAGAATTAACTTAAACTGGATTGAAGTTACATAATCATCTCTCCAAGAAGTAGTAAATCAAAATAGGTTTGCTTAGTTCTTCTTTCATTTTCATGTGTGTGTATATATAAGAGAGTTGAAGATTTATACAATCTAAAAACAATTCATCAATGTAATAAGATTCGCATTAAAAATGATTCACAACTTCATCCAACAGTCATAAGCACCATGCTAATACAGTTTTATATAAAGAACTTACGTTTCTTTCTGTTCATCCCCTCCCCGAGAAGTATTGTTGGAACCCAAGGTAGAAAAACCATGATGCCTTTGAAATATGGCACACTGGACGAAGGCTCTAGTTTCTGGCAGTAATTCAACCTGTCCAAAAATATTGAAGAAAAGAGAAAAAGATCAAGGGAAAAGCTCACTAATTATTCGCTGAAAATGAAATCCTCCTTTTACAGATAAATAGCTAAAAATGAAATCCGTTTCTCATCCAATTCTGTAAATTGCTATACGGACTATTTGTCTATCATTCTTCAATTTTTATAGCGATACCAACCACAGATATATTCCGGCAAGTATTATCACCTCCAACTTATTACTATCTGGATTTCTTCTGTAGATAAGAGAAGGGAACATTCTTTTCAGATAGCTAATCTAAAAACATAATCATTCATAGACATGAACAACAAATACATCTTTAAGACTGTCTACAGAAGAATCAGCTTAATTAGAACATGGCATAATCATGTCATTAGCTCATTGCCTAGTGTAATCAACACATTTCCCCTAAATTTAATAGGATTGTACACTATATAGGGTAACAATAACATAACTATCTCCACCATTCAAGATAACTAACAGGAACATGCATGTCATAAGCACTAGATTAAGTTCAACATTGTCAATAACAACGAATGTAAGGGTTAACTACAACCCAATGCCTTAGGCTGCTCTTTCAGTGACTCAAAATTTATTAGATATGCATGTCAAACTAAATTTTTAACATTTTGAAATATATGAAACTAATACCCACTGACCGTAGAACGCTGGCATTGTCCGCAATGCCCTTGTCTAAATCTTGTTCTTGACATACACCTATATCCACCTATCAAAAAGACTGAAATTAGGAGTCGAGTATATGAAAAATCATTACATTTAAATCATGCCTTGGTAAGAACCCACAAAAAATAACACCCTGATTTAACAGCAAAATGGTCAGATTAGAAACTACAAGAGTGTATCAAAATTTTCTATATTAATAATGCCGATTTCCATAAAATTGAACAATAATAAATAAAACCCAAATTGGAAATAGTAGCAAACCTCTCGACAGCTCATTGACAATCCGAAATCCAACTCTAGAGAGCCTTGAAATTAACATGATTTGATGTAGTAAAAGAGCGCCCTGTTTAAAGGAGAAAATAAAATATGCTTAGAAACTTAAAAAAGCTCAAAAGCTTTTAACTCACATATCGCATATCGAAAAGTACTAGCTTGTGAAGCGAATTAATCAATAAAGCTTAACTGGGCATTCAGATAAGACGCTGCCTATTCATATAGATATAACTCAAATCTCCAGAAAGCGGAAATAACGACAGAAATTAACTGAGAAGTGAACTTTAGAAGAAATATATATACCTTTTTGCAACGAGATGAAAGAGAGGGAATTAAAACCAGGGTTGGGTCCAACCGAAGTAGGATTTAGACTTCACTAGGAGCGCTTCGACTGGGTTTGAAGCGTTCCGAGGCAAAGGGTCGCCATCGGCGAGGACGTACCTTTTGAATAATATGCGCCGCAAAGAGAGACGAGAGTATTCGAGGATGACAGTAAGGTAGAAAGAAGAGAGATCGAGACCACACTTGTTGAGAGGCAAAACTAAAAACGACGATGTCATGGAGAGAATAGAATCTTTACAGTTCACGCTAGAAAATGGAAAATGAAAAGAATAAAACGAAGTGGAGATGCGGGGGATCGAACCCCGTGCCTCTCGCATGCAAAGCGAGCGCTCTACCATTTGAGCTACATCCCCTCGATGCTGCTCTTCTCAGTAAGTCTCTACATCTATATTTTTTTGTTTTTTAATTGAGTCGAGTGCAAAGTCATGCATCAATTTATTGAATCTCACGGTTTTGTTCACTTCTAATATTAAATGTCACAATTTACACTAACTTATAATATATTGTTCATAAAAACGCCTTGTTGATATGGAATTACAATAAGGGAGGAGAACAAAGAGGAGATCAAGGTGGTGCAATGGAGGTCGGTTTATCTAAAGAGATCGAGAGTGAAGACAAACTGATCAAGAAGACAATTGCTTAGAGTAATTTTAGGATGCTAAAAGATTGATCCCTTCTTCATCATTCCTCAGGATATATATCTTTTTGCAACGAGATGAAAGAGAGAGAATTAAAACCAGGGTGAGGTCTAATCGAAGTAGGATTTAGACTTCACTAAAAGCGCTTTGACTGGGTTTGAAACGTTCCGAAGCAAAGGGTCGCCATTGACAAGGATGTACCTTTTGAATAATAATAAAAATTAATAAGTTCTGCAAAGAGAGACGAGAGTTTGAGGATGACAATAAGGTAGAAAGAAGAGAAATGGAGACCAAACTTGTCTAGAGGCAAAACTAAAAACGACGCTGTCATGGAGAAAAGAGAATCTTAATGAAAAATGAAAAAAATAACAAAATGGAGACGCAAGGGATCGAACCCTGTGTCTCTCGCATGCAAAGCAAGCACTCTACCATTTGAGCTACACCCCACCTTTGCTTATCTTCTCAATAAGACGCTAAATCTACATTGTTTTGTTTTTAAATTGACTACGCCACCTATTAAAATTGAGTTTCAATTTATTGAATCTCACTGTTTTGTTCATAAAAATATTTTTAATATTAAATGTCACAATTTATTGAACTCATGATTTTTCTTTAAGATCATTATATCTTACTCTATTTCAAACAAAGTTTCATTATCTTCAATACCACATCATTAATAACTCTAGAATTGCTTCTAATATTAAATGTCACAAATTACACTAACTTATAAGATTTTGTTCATAAAAATATTTTGTTTGTAACCCCCTAAACCCGGCCCAAAAGATACGATCGGATCTAGAGGATTATTTAAGTAATTTACCTACACTCTGACTTGACAACTCAAACTCATCTTCAGAAATACATATAAATATTCATAAATAAAACTTTAAATCTATAATTAATAATAAAATAAATTAATTAAACCTCAAAGAACAAAATACCGAAAATTCCCAAAACAAATTATATTTACATCCCAAAATAATAATAATAATAATAATAATAATAATAATAATAATAATAAAATAGAATAGAATATTCTAAATTTTGTAAATAAGCCTCCGGGTACCAAGTCACCTAATATCCGAAAACCTGAAATGAAACTGTGGAGGTATGAGCTATAAAGCCCAGTGTGTCTCTAAAGTAAATACAACCTAATGCTAGAATACATCAACATATCAATTTTAAACACGAAAGAGTAACCACAAATCATACTGCACACACAAGCACAATGCAATGTACCCATACTCCATCACGCCAACACAATGAAAAGGTTCCCCATAACCCTTTCCCAGCCAACGTCATCAATCGTAGTGTGGTTTTAGTATTAACCTTAAAAGGAATGATAACCACTTCTTCCACCTTACAATCTCACCCCATGAACACACAATGGTATGATCACATGCTTATCAGATATTCATATTTTTCCCAATTTCAAGCTCAATTAATATTGCACATATCACAACCCCTATAAGCATAGTACATTAATTATCTGTCACATGCTCAATGTAATATTATAAATGTATGCATGACACTAGCATCATACACTTGCACAACTTAATTAATCATACCATTAATTATTTTTATCACAGCACAATCATCTCAATCAGTATAAAATCACATAACCTCAGTATCATCACAAACATTAGAGTAAATTACAATTAGAAACACACCTCGAGCAATTAAAACTCTAGCGACGAAGAGGTAGTCCACCACGCACAGTACGAGTTCCCGGTCTAACGGAATTAGATCCTACGAATACAACTAAAAATTATTACAACCTAGCCACCACTTAAACACAAAATTAAACTAAAATAACTTACGAGTAGCTCTCGGAACCGATGCAGGAACGGGTTGAACAGTAGGAGGAGGTAAATCGTCTGCCTCGGACTCGTGATCACCTAAATATGAATACTTAATATCAGTACCACTCAAATTAAAACTCTAAAATAATTTAAAGTACACAATTTAAATTAAGACATCAAAAACGAGACTTTCGGGTCGAAATTTGGCAAAACGGACAGCGAAAACGGACTCAGGACGTCGAAAAATGGCAGGATAGGGTTTTTCGAAAAAGTCAACGGTCAACGTTCAACGGTCAACAGTCAACGGTCAACAGTCAAAGTCAACGATCAACGGTCAAACTCAACGGTCAACGGTCAATCAACACCGATCAACGGTCGATCAACGTCGGTCAACGTCAGTCAACATCGGTCAATGGTTTGACTTGGTTTGGGTTGAACTTGGTTCATTTGGTTTGGTTCAAATGGGTTTGGTTTAAATGAATTTGGGTTTGGTTTAAATGAATGTGGGTTTGGTTTAAATAGAATTTGGGCTTAATGGGTTTTTAAGGAAATAAAGTTATTGGGTTGGTTTGGGTAATAAGGGATTAGATAAAGTTTGGCAAAAGAATTGGGCCACCAGATTTGCAACAATGCCCACAAAGAAGCAAGGCAAAAATTAAGGGCTGCAACAACCCCCATTTTCTCGATTTCGGCGCCGTTCACTCCCCGACTTCGCAAGGGACGTCCGACCACCATGAAAAACACACCAACAACTCCAAAACAGTCCACAATCATAATTTCCCAAACTTACCAAGGTTCTAAACGACGAAACGCAACGAAGCAAGGAGGAACAAAAGTCGAAAGTCCCTTGTTAACACGCACGAATGGCGACGGTAGATTTGAAGACTTAAAAGTGTGATTAAAAGAGGAAGAAAATAGAAAAGAAAAGAGAAAGAAATAAGAAATGAATGAGAAAAAGAAAAGAGAAAGGAAATATGAGAGGCTTAAGGGAGAAGCAAAACGGCAGAGCCAAAAAATAAAGAAGAAAGGGTTCAAAAAGTGCAATTAAGGTGCTTAAATACCCAAACAATTTGGGTATTTCACCAAGGGTCCCTATAGTTTACTAGGGTTTCAAAAAATTAACCAAAAATTTAACATTTACCACACTTTAATCCCTAAACAAAATTCCTAAGGTGTTACAACTCTCCCCCCATTAAAAGAAAATTTCGTCCTCGAAATTTACCTAGACCAAAAAGATGTGGATACTGGGCCTTGATGACGGATTTGGGCTCCCAAGTAGCCTCCTCATAGCCATGGTTGCGCCACAAGACCTTAACCATCTTAATGGTCTTCCTCCTAAGCACTTTTTCATCCTGAGCAATAATCTCAATCGGTTCCTCCTCAAAACTCAAGTTTGGACGAACCTCAATCCCCTCAACAGGCACAATATGAGTCGGGTCCGATCGATAACGTCTCAACATGGAAAAATGGAAAACATCATGAATCCTCTCAAGCTCAGGTGGCAACTGGTCCCACGCGACGAAGTACCCGGTAAGGGCCGATGAAACGAGGACTCAACTTGCCCTTTTGCCCAAATCTAAGCACCTTCTTCCATGGAGACACTTTCAAGAACACCTCGTCTCTAACATTGAACTCAATATCTCGACGCTTCAAGTCAGCATAAGACTTCTGTCGGTCAAAAGCAGCCTTAAGTCTCTCACGAATCAACTTAACCGTTTCCTCAGACTCGCGAACAAGATCTGATCCCACCAATCGATGCTCCGTCAACTCAGTCCAACCGATAGGAGTACGACACTTGCGCCCATATAAAGCCTCATAAGGAGCCATCTTAATACTGGTTTGATAGCTGTTATTGTAAGCAAACTCAGCCAGTGGTAAGAAATCCTCCCAACTTCCCTGATACTCAATCACACAGCCCCTCAACATATCCTCCAAGACTTGGATCACCCGTTCAGATTGACCATCAGTCTGCGGATGGTAATCAGTGCTGAAGTTTAACCGAGTTCCTAAAGCACGGTGTAACGATTCCCAAAATCTCGAAGTAAACCTCGGATCTCGATCAGAGATGATAGATAACGGTACCCCATGAAGACGAACTATCTCCGAGATGTAAAGCCGAGCTAACTTACTCAAAGGATAATCAACCCTCATCGGAATAAAATACGCAGTCTTAGTGAGTCGGTCCACAACCACCCACACAGAGTCTTTCTTGGATGGTGTTAAGGGCAAACCACTCACAAAGTCCATAGTCACCCTTTCTCACTTCCACTGAGGAATCTCAATCGGTTGTAGTAACCCCGAAAGACACTGATGCTCGGCCTTAACTTTCTGGCACATCAGACACTTTGACACAAAATCCACCACATCCCTTTTCAAACCCTTCCACCAATACCTGTCACGAAGGTTTTTATACATCTTATCTCCGCGAGGATGCATGGAATAAGGGCTATCATGAGCCTCACGGAGAATAGTTTACTTAATCTCAGAACTCGGAACACAGTACCGACCCAGGAAACATAATAACCCATTCTGATCCACGGCGAAATCCACAGACGTACCCTCTATTGCCTCCTTCATACGGTGCTCTAGATAAAGATCATTGGCTTGCTCAGACTTAATCTCCGAGAGTAAAGTAGGAATAACTCGGAGTTCAGCCAAAAGACTGCCATCTTCAAACAAACTCATCCTGGCAAACAATACCCTCAACTCAGTTATAGCACTACGACTTAAGGCATCGGCAACCACATTAGCCTTACTAGGGTGATACTCAATCTCACAGTCATAGTCCTTAAGTAACTCAAACCAACGACGTTGCCTCAAGTTACGCTCCTTCTGAGTAAGCAAGTACTTCAAGCTCTTATAATCAGTGAAGATATAACACTTCTCCCCATAGAGATAATGCCTCCAAATTTTAAGAGCGAAGATCACCGCAGCAAGCTTGAGATCGTGAATAGGGTAGTTAATCTCATACGGTTTCAACTGACGAGAGGCATAAGCCACAACCTTTCCCTCTTGCATTAACACACATCCCAATCCAGTGCGAGAAGTATCACTGTAAATCGTGTAAGCTTTCCCCGACTCAGGTTGGATCAGAACTGGTGCTTGAGTCAACACAGACTTTAGTTTCTCAAAACTAGCCTCTTGAGCCTCAGTCCAAACAAATGGAACACTCTTCCTCAGAAGCTTAGTCAGAGGTGTCGCAATAATTGAAAATCCTTCAACAAACCTCCGATAATAACAAGCCAAACCCAAGAAACTACGAATTTCAGAAACATTCTTAGGTTGCTTCCAGCCCATAACAGCCTCAATCTTCTTTGGATCCACACGAATACCCTCAGCAGAAACAATATGACCCAAAAACATCACCTCCGACAGCCAAAATTCGTACTTGCTGAACTTAGCAAAAAGCTGCTTCTCTCTCAAAGTTTGCAGAACCACCCTGAGATGCTCTTCATGCTCCGCCTCAGACTTAGAGTATACCAGAATGTCATCTATGAACACCACCACAAATTGATCCAAGTAGAGTTGAAACACCCTATTCATCATGTCCATAAAAGCAGCAGGGGCATTAGTTAACCCAAAAGCCATTACCAAGAACTCATAATACCCATAGCGAGTTTGAAAAGCTGTCTTGAACACATCTGCATCTTTCACCCTGAGCTGATAGTACCCAGACCTCAAATCAATCTTAGAAAACACGGTAGCTTCACGAAACTGATCAAATAGGTCATCAATACGAGGTAAGGGGTACTTATTCTTAATCGTTAGCTTATTCAGCTTCCGATAGTCGATGCACAACCGAAGTGTTCCATCCTTCTTTTTCACAAACAGAACCGGAGCTCCCCAAAGTAAAACACTCAGTCGAATAAAACCCCTATCCAACAGCTCTTGCAACTGCACCTTCAACTCTTTGAGTTCCTTAGGTGCCATTCTATAAGGTGCCATAGACAAAGGAGTCGTGCCAGGATAGACCTCTATGCCAAACTCAACCTCATCACGCTTAGGTGGCACCCTAGGTAATTCTTCTGGAAACACATCGAAAAAGTCTTTCACCACTCGAATTTTATCAATCCCAGATTCAGATTGCCTTGAATCCAGAATATAAGCCAAATAAGCAATGGACCCCTTTCTAATCAACTTTTTGGCTTTAAGAGCTGAGATCACATTGGACAGAAACCCTCTACGCTCACCAATTAGGGTTATCTGTCGATCATCCGAAGTTCTCAGAGTTGCCCTTTTCTTCTCACAATCCAAATTGACTCGGTGCTTTGAAAGCCAATCCATACCCAGTATAAGGTCAAATTCATTGAAAGGTAACTCCAATAAATCAGCAGAAAAGATTTCCCCTTGAATCTCCAAAGGACAGTTACGGTATATTTTAGTGACCTCCACAGAGTTACCCACCGGACTTTGAACAATTACCACAGACTCAACATTCTCAGAAGTAATCTTAAGACCCCAAGACACAACACTAGCCACATAGGAATGGGTCGAACCATTATCAAGCAAAGCAAAATATGGAATGGAATGTACTGAAAAAGTACCTGCTATCACATTGGGCTCATCACGATCCTCATATCTTCTAGTAGCATAAACCAACCCAGACTGTCTCGCCCCAGATCTAGAAGTGCCTCCACTCTGAATTGGTCTACCTCTAGCAGCTGAACCCGAAATAATCGGTCCGACCTGCCCTCTGCCCCTAAAAGGAGTTTGAATCAAAGCCTGAGTCTGACTCTGCATAAACGATCCAGTAGAAGGGTGGAGACAATCTTTAAAAAAATGCTCCGGCGATCCACATCTAAAACAAGCCCCAATTTTCCTCCAACATTCACCCCCATGCCTTTTATTGCAGTAAGAACATAGATGCATGGGACGAGGTCCAAAAGAACCACCAACACTACCTGTCGGAACTGTCGAAACTGCAGGTCTCACCCTGGGATAACTAGGCTGAGCTGTCTCCTCCCTAGGTCTCTTAACAGAAAGTCTACCCGTAACTGGCTAAACTGAAGCACCCACTGTCTTTTTGCTACGCTCTCTGTCCTGAATCCGCTGAGCCTTAGTACGAGCCTCCAAACTCTCGGCTGATCTAGCTCGACTAACCAGTCACTGAATACCCTGTCATGATGCATGTTGACCCCAGCCTAAAGTGAAAGTCGTAGCCCCTTCCTAAACCAGTCACATTTCTCTTTTTCATTTCTTACAAGCCCAGATGCATATCGAACCAGCCTCAAAAACTCTATCTCATAATCGTTAATGGACATGTCCCCCTGTCTCAAGTTCATAAAATCCTCTCTACACTTGTCGAGAAACTCCTCACTGACATAACGATCCTGGAACGCCTCCCTGAAAAATTCCCATGTAACCTAACCAGTAGGAGTAGACTCTTCCACAGTGTCCCACCAATTTTGAGCCTCACCCCTCAGTAAAGAAACAACAGCTCTAACTTTCTGTCCAGTAGGGTAGTTCATCTCTATAAACAACCTTTGTAAACCCTTCAGCCAATACTCAGCAACTGAAGGATCTGTACCAGTCCTACCCTCAAACACTTTCATCCCAGCCGCGATAAAATCAGCAGAAATGGGCCTCCTCGGACCCTCAGAATGACCTCCAGTGGATCTCCGAAGCAATCTCAGTAACTCTCGATTAACCGTGGCACTGTCCAACTCCACGGTCTCACTATTCCCTGTATCAGGCACATCCTCAACAGGAGTCTCCTCAGCTGGTATATCTCCACCAACAGCTGGCTGTCCCTCAGCACCCATGGGCAGCTCATCCTCAACAACGTGAGGCAACTCATCTACATTTGCCTCAGGCTCGAACATAGGGGTAGGGTAACTAACGGCCCTAGCAGTACGGCTCCGACCTCGACCTTGGCCGCGCCCAGTCGTAAGTCTAGCACTCCTACGTGGTGGCATACTATTTATCTACATTAACAAGAGTACTAAAGTAAGAATCGGTACCGGAGGTTTAGAATAAATCGCATGTATATGTATAACATAAATTATAAAAACTCATCAATTTATCTAAAATCCCTATTTAACCCCAAAAATTTTCAAAAACAAGCCTGGAGAGCTTCACAGTCTATGGGTTGAACTTGTCTCTGATACCACTAAATGTAACCCCCTAAACCCGACCCAAAAGATACGATCGGATCTAGAGGATTATTTTAGTAATTTACCCACACTCTGACTTGACAACTCAAACTCATCCTCAGAAATACATATAAATATTCATAAATAAAACTTTAAATCTATAATTAATAATAAAATAAATTAATTAAACCTCAAAGAACAAAATACCAAAAATTCCCAAAATAAATTATATTTACATCCCAAAATAATAATAATAATAATAATAATAATAAAATAGAATAGAATATTCTAAATTTTGTAAATAAGCCTCCGGGTACCAAGTCACCTAATATCCGAAAACCTGAAATGAAACTGTGGAGGTATGAGCTATAAAGCCCAGTGTGTCTCTAAAGTAAATACAACCTAATGCTAGAATACATCAACATATCAATTTTAAACACGAAAGAGTAACCACAAATCATACTGCACACATAAGCACAATGCAATGTACCCATACTCCATCACACCAACACAATGAAAAGGTTCCCCGAAAAGGGATGAAAAGGTTCCCCAGAACCCTTTCCCAGCCAACGTCACCAATCGTAGTGTGGTTTTAGTATCAACCTTAAAAGGAATGATAACCACTTCTTCCACCTTACAATCCCACCCCATGAACACACAATGGTATGATCACATGCTTATCAGATATTCATATTTTTCCCAATTTCAAGCTCAATTAATATTGCACATATCACAACCCCTGTAAGCATAGTACATTAATTATCTGTCACATGCTCAATGTAAAATTATAAATGTATGCATGACACTAGCATCATACACTTGCACAACTTAATTAATCATACAATTAATTATTTTTATCACAGCACCATCATCTCAATCAGCATAAAATCACATAACCTCAGTATCATCACAAATATTAGAGTAAATTACAACTAGAAACACACCTCGAGCAATTAAAACTCTAGCGACGAGGAGGTCGTCCACCACGCACAGTACGAGTTCCCGGTCTAACGGAATTAGATCCTACGAATACAACTAAAAATTATTACAACCTAGCCACCACTTAAACACAAAATTAAACTAAAATAACTTACGAGTAGCTCTCGGAACCGATGCAAGAACGGGTTGAACAGTAGGAGGAGGTAAATCGTCTGCCTCGGACTCGTGATCATCTAAATATGAATACTTAATATCAGTACCACTCAAATTAAAACTCTAAAATAATTTAAAGCACACAATTTAAATTAAGACATCAAAAATGAGACTTTCGGGTCGAAATTTGGCAAAACGGATAGCGGAAACGGACTCAGGACGTCGAAAAATGGCAGGATAGGGTTTTTCGAAAAAGTCAACGGTCAACGGTCAACGGTCAAAGTCAACGGTCAACGGTCAATCAACACCGGTCAACGGTCGGTCAACGTCGGTCAACATCAGTCAACGTCGGTCAATGGTTTGACTTAGTTTGGGTTGAACTTGGTTCATTTGATTTGGTTCAAATGGGTTTGGTTTAAATGAATTTGGGTTTGGTTTAAATGAATGTGGGTTTGGTTTAAATAGAATTTGGGCTTAATGGGTTTTTAAGGAAATAAAGTTATTGGGTTGGTTTGGGTAATAAGGGATTGGATAAAGTTTGGCAAAAGAATTGGGCCACCAGATTTGCAACAATGCCCACAAAGAAGCAAGGCAAAAATTAAGGGCTGCAACAACCCCCATTTTCCCGATTCCGACGCCGCCCACTCCCCGACTTTGCAAGGGACGTCCGACCACCATGAACAACACACCAACAACTCCAAAACAGTCCACAATCATAATTTCCCAAACTTACCAAGGTTCTAAACGACGAAACGCAACGAAGCAAGGAGGAACAAAAGCCGAAAGTCCCTTGTTAACACGCACGAATGGCGACGGTAGATTTGAAGACTTAAAAGTGTGATTAAAAGAGGAAGAAAATAAAAAAGAAAAGAGAAAGAAATAAGAAATGAATGAGAAAAAGAAAAGAGAAAGGAAATATGAGAGGCTTAAGGGAGAAGCAAAATGGCAGAGCCAAAAAATAAAGAAGAAAGGGTTCAAAAAGTGCAATTAAGGTGCTTAAATACCCAAACAATTTGGGTTATTTCACCAAGGGTCCCTATAGTCTACTAGGGTTTCAAAAATTTAACACTTACCACACTTTAATCCCTAAACAAAATTCCTAGGGTGTTACATTGTTGATATGAAGTTACGATAAGGGATGAAGACAAGGAGGAGATCAAGGTGATGCAACAAAGATCGATTCATCTAAAAAGTTTGAGAGTCGGGACCAAGACAAAAGAACAAGTTGATGAAGAAGACAATTGCTCAAAGTAATTTTAGGATGCTAAAAGATTGATCCCTTCTTAATCGTTTCTCGAGTAGTTATAGGGAAGGTCCTCTTATCTATTGATGTGACATGGTCGGATAAACATTTAATCCAGCTAAATGTATAAAAGATATTCATGGGTGTATATCATGCGATCTTATAAATACAATGTCATTGAACTTAAATGAACTCCTTATTATATTATGAGCATGTTTACACTAGGAGAATGTTCGTACTTTAAAGTGGGTGGTGATTCCCTCTAGGAAGACTAAACGGTCTTACCCAAAGGTGTTGGGAGCAGGTGGTTGGTCGAGCCATTACTTTAGATGGAGTCAACATGAAGGCCAACAATGTATCTAGTACAGACACGTGCCCGAGTAATAGAAGGGTATATGTCACAAGTCCATAAACATTTCACAAATTTGGAATTTACTTCCTGTACTTTTATTTTCAAGAACCCAGTCCATTTATTTTTCAGATTTCAAAATTCAAGTCTTGTTATTAACACTGTTAATCTTTTTATTAATTTTTTATGTGACTTTTTAAAATAAAAAATACTCATATGATAGCTATGTGACTAAAAAAAATATAAACTTGAATTAAAAATAATAATTTTAACAGTTTTAACAATAGAACTTAAATTTTTAAATTTAAAAGGTAAAAAGATTAAATTTCTAAAAATAAAAATATAAAGACTAAGGTTATATTTGATAAATTAAAAAATTAATGGTTGAATTTAAGTTATAAATTTTGTTTGGTAAATTATTTAAAATTAAATACAGAATATAATTAAATTGTTTGATAAAAATAATATAATATTAATGAAATAAAAACAATTGAATTTAATAATTATTTAGATATTATTAGATATCTATTAATAATCTTCATTTTAGGTTATTATTTAAAAAAATTAAATTTTAAAAATGTTTTTATATCCAGCCAAAATTCAAAATCCATTTGAACTGTTTCGAGACTAAAAACAGCTCATACCTACCTCCGACACAGTCGCGTAACCCAAAGAAAATTTGGACGACACAAATCAATGAAACAACGAATTTACTAGTAATAATCAAATAGCTTAATACGTATTTATACTTTTTTGGGGATCCCTGTTTGGTGTTGGAATCATTTCCCATTTCTCTCACTGCACAAACTTTGCTTCACCATTCCAAATTCCCTCCTTCGCAATGGCTTCCCTTCCTTAGGCTCTCTGCTATTTCCACCCCCCATTTTCAGGTGACAACCCTTTCTCTTTCTTTTGTTGGTTTAATTTTGCATGGTATGTTCGTTTACTCTCTTTTTTTATCTAATAAATCTGGGTTGGGTTTGAGTTGACAAGGAAGATAAGAATTTATGTGCAAAATAAAGGTTAAATTTGCATGCAGTATCTGATATTAGCTAGGGGAATTTCTTTTTTGTTATCATATTTTTCACATCATGAATATGAAATCCCAGTTTTCTTTTTAAAAGGGAATTGATTCAGATGATCATTGGTTTCTTCTCACAACCACCCTCGGAGAGTCAACAATGGATCATGGCTACAAGTCGACGGGAATCAGGCAGATCGTTAGACTCAAAGGGATGCTTCAAAAATGGCAAACTGCGACATTTAGGTCCCGACCAAATTCCCACAATTCACAACGAAACCACGGCCATGGCGGGGGTGAGTCGCGATCAATCAACAAAGTTCAAACAGAAAAAATGCATTGCGATTCCGATGAGGATGGACGCTACAGCCCTGAGCCAGCACCTGATGTTCCAAAAGGATATTTTGCAGTGTATGTAGGGCCTGAGCTTCGAAGGTTCATCATCCCCACCAGCTACCTTAGCCACCCAGTTTTCAAAATATTGCTCCAACAAGCTGAGGAGGAATTCGGATATGATCACAATGGTGCCCTTACTCTCCCATGTGAGATTGAGACCTTCAAATATCTCCTCAAATACATAGATCAAAACCAACCTAAGAGTCACAATGTTGGAGGAGGAAGCCCTGTTTCTGAACATGTCCTAATTTGTTATTAAACATTTTTTAAACTTACTTACCAAACTCTCCCCCCCCCCCCCCACACACATATATATCACATATATGCTCATGGGACAAGTTCATATTGCTTTATCTTCATTAACAGTCTTAAACTTTTTTCCTACTATCATAAGTTCTATATCATTGAATTTTATGTAATGTTGTTATTTATCCGGTGCCGGGTTTTTTCCTCCTATGGAGTATGTATTTTACTTTACCCCTTCGCTAACAAATTTGTAAAATTCTTTGAAAAAGGGCAACCATGCATGGTTTTCCTCATTTCTATTGTCCCATGAAGAGAAATTGAAAAATTTGTGATAAATTATTGAGGTTGCTTAATTTCATATTCAAAGGGTGGATTTTTCTTTTGTGGTTGTGGTTTTGTTCGTTTTATTTAGAATTGTTAAACCGGATCTATATCATTGAATTAAGATTAGTTTTATGTCATATGGGTAAAAAATATAAAAAATAAATATAATTTCTAATTAGAGTTTTTTAAAGTTTATAATTACCATACCAATACGGTTTTGATTTGGGTATATTCAATTTTTTATCAAGATTTTTTTTGCAAGTACCATTATTTAGTATATATTATCCACTGTAAAATAGTTTCCTATCCTCATATTAATAGGGATTGTCAAAAAAAAAAAAAGAAGACCAAACATAAAAGATGGGGAGGCCCAAGTTTCTGTGTAGTGTACTTTTCAAGCATTATTAATGTGTTTGGGATAAAGATTTCTTCTTTTTGGCTATGTCTCATTTACAGATTGCGATTCACATCTCTTTTTTTTCTTTCGGATCAAATCATTGAAACCATATATAAAAATAAAACATATTTTCTGAAAATATTATAGAAAAAACCAACATTAATCTCTCATATATGTTACATAAGTAAAAATGAGAATGAACAGCGATGCTCTACAATATTATCATTACATAATATACAATTCCGATGCCATGGGCATGACTGGACGGGCAATGTTTCGTTTTTTGGTCTGCACGAGCTGTCAACATGCGTAAAACTCTACTAGTTCTTCCAAGGACTCGGCCTGAGGATCGGCATTTTCGAGCATCCAAAGCAAGTGTTCGAACAAGACAACCTCGCACGACACGTTGATGACGGCGTCGTTTTCGCCCGACGACCATTCCGAGAGTTCACGGAACAAAGGGCTTTTGATAATGTCAGAGCTAATAAGGTATCGCCTCCGAGATTTTCCAACGTAGACGGGGTGGAGATTTGCCGACGATGAATCCTCGTCGATATCCGAAGCCGACGCCGCTAATGAGCTCGACGTAGGACGGATTTGCTTGTTGTTGAATGAGTTTAGCTTCTTGAGAACTGACTTAAGCTTCGTTAGCTTGTCGCTGCCTTTCGCCATTGTCTTTGTTTTTTTTCCTTTGGAAGGCTTAATGGATTTTCAAAGGGGTTTGGGTAGCTCTTTCACTGCGAAGTGTGAAGGAAAGAAGTGATTGCGAGCCAAGGGGAACAAGGCTCGTTAATTTATAAAAGCGGTTGAAGAAGGCTGAAATTGTAAATTGCTTAAATGCGGCTAGATCTATTGGGTCCACGTGTGGGGTCCGGTAATTGTGGGAAGATAATGGGCCGCACTTCTTTGACGTCTGGCGTTGAGCGTTCTTTAATAATCCTCTCTTTCTTAATTATCTATCTATCTATAAAATTATTACGAACGTGGTTGTATAAAAAGTAAAATTATTTTTTATATTAAAATTTTTATTTATTTTTATTGTTAAAAATTAATATGACTAACATAATAATAAAAAAATTATACGTGATATATCATATATATCTCATTCTGACATATATATATTAAAAACATAATGAACACTCGATAAACTTTACAATTCGTACGATATTATTAATATAAAATAAAATACGATTACAACAAAAACACTAGCTGCAGCTAATTTTACAAGCACCACTAACTAAAGCTTTTCAAAGCTTTCTTTTATCTCTTTTATTTTCTAGCTTTTTCTCATATATCATTCAAAAAACTAACAATACATATATATAAGATAGTAAACCGCCTTAATTGCTATCACTTGCTAATGTTTTTACATATGCTTGATCATTTTTCTGCCACGCATTTCTTGCTAATGATTCAATTTTTGGCACTTTAAAGGGCTGCCACTTCATCCTTATATTACAGCCTTAATCTTTCTTAATTGCTAAGCATCTATGTGCTGCCATACACGTTTTGCTGCTGCCATATATTCTTTAGTTGCTGCCAAGTGTTACCTTCATCACCAAACTTTTTGCCACATGTAAAATCAAGTTTGATTCTAACATTCCCCCTCAAACATGATTTTTCATTCCGAGCTTATCTTTGAGTTTATTGAATACAAATCCGCTTTCAAAGGCTTCGTAAAAATATCTACTAATTGATTTTCAGTTCGGCAATAGATTAACTTCACGTTTTTGTTCTTCACCTGCTCTCGTATAAAGTGATTTGTATCAATATGCTTGCTTCGACTATGGGAGACTGGATTCTTAGCAAGAGAAATTATGGACTTGTTGTCGACATAAATTGTAGTTGGTTCTTCTTGTGCCAAGTTTAGCTCGTCCAAAATATTCTTCAACCAGATTGCTTGACAAGTACACGTTGCAGCGATTATGTATTCTACTTCACATGTCGAGAGAGCTACCATTTGTTGCTTCTTTGATGACCATGAAAATGTTGCGGAGCCAATATGAAATAGATATCCAGAAGTGCTTTTTCGATCATCTATGTCTCCCCCGTAATCACTGTCGGAATATCCAACTAACTTCGAATTTTGTGAATGTGTGTAGAATAAATCATGATCCAACGTACCTTTGACATATCTTAAAATTCTCTTTGTTGCAATCCAATGATCTTGCTTTGGAATCTCCATGAATCTGCTTACCAGTCCCACAGCATATGTTATGTCTGGTCGCGTGATAGTTAAAAACCTTAGACTTCCAACGATTCTTTTGAACAACGTTGGATTCACTTGCTCTCTTGTTGAATCAACACTTAATTTCATGCTTATTTCTGTTGGAGTGGCTACCGGCTTGCAATCCTTCATTCTGAATTTGCTTAAGATTTGCTCCGCGTACTTCTTTTGGGATATAAATATCCCATCTTTCATTTACTTCACCTCGACTCCAAGAAAGTATGACATCTCACCGATATTTGTCATTTCAAATTCTTTAGTCATAGCTTTCTTGAAATCATGGAACATACCTGGATTGTTTCCGGTGAAGATCATATCGTCCACATATAAGCACACGATCATAATATCACCGTCGTCATTTTTCTTTGTATATAATGTATGCTCGTGCGAACTCTTTATGAACCCATTCTTCTGGAAATATTCATCTATTATGTGTTCCATGCTCTTGGTGCTTGCTTTAATCCATAAAAGGCTTTCTTTAAGCGATAGACTTTATCTTCATGTCCTTGTTTGATGTACCCAGGTGGTTGCTCAATATAAACTTCTTCTTCTAGGTAGCCATTCAGGATTGCTAACTTCACGTCCATCTGATAAATCTTCCATTTGTTTTGTGTTGCAATTGCTGTGAGAAGTCTGATGGTGTCGATTCTTGCTACTGGAGCGAATACTTCATCGTAGTCAATTCCTTGTCTTTGCTTGTAGCCTTTGGCAACTAGTCTTGCCATGTATTTCTCTACTTGTCCTTCTTTATTTGTCTTCGTCTTGTACACCCACTTGATTCTAATTGGATTATGTCCTTCTGGTAGGCTTGTGAGCTCTCACGTATCATTTCTTTCTATCAATGCAATTTCTTCATTCATGGCATTCTTCCATTTGTCATCTTCAATTGCTTCTTCATATGTTATTGGATCACTGCTTGCAAATAAACAGAAAAGTGAAATATTTTTAGTTTCATAATCCTTGTACCTTTCTGGTACTCTTCTCTCCCTTGTAGATCTTCGAACTCCAATTCGGTGTTCTTCAATATTTTCTGCCTAGTGCTATTGTTGTTACTGCAACTACTTGATGACGATGGTTTATTCAGATTTTGTTGAGGACCTTGATCATTACCTTGTTCATCTTGGTTGATGAAGTCATCATCGTGTTTATCTTCATTAAAGAATAGTCCACCAATTTTCTTTTCATCTTGGCTCCATCTCCAGTGTTCTGCTTCATCGAACTCAACATCTCTCTAAATTATCATCTTCTTGGTTAGGGGATTATAGAGTCTGTAGGCTTTACTCCTTTCATCATAGCCAATGAATATTCACTTCTCTCCTTTATCATCGAGTTTTTTTCTTGTCTGTTCAGGTACATGGGTATATGCGATGCATCCAAAAATCTTGAGGTGGCTAACTTCTGGTTTTTTACCGCTCCATGCTTCGTTCGGCGTCATGTTCCTCACGCTCTTTATTAGACATCAATTCAACAGGTAATCGGCACATCGAACTGCTTCAGCCCAAAAATTTCTTGGTAGTTGCTTGCCTTTTATCATGCCTCTTGTCATGTCAAGAATGGTGCGATTCTTTCTTTCTGCTACTCCATTTTGTTGAGACGTATATCTGACTGTTAACTGATGAATGATACCATGCTCCTTGCAAAATTCTTCAAATAAATTTGTTGTATACTCACATCCTCTGTCAGATCTAACTACCTTTAAGTATTGGTCGCTTTGCTTTTCCGCCATTGCTTTGAATTCTTTGAATTTATCCAATGCTTCTAATTTTTCTTTTAGAACAAATACCCAACCTTTTCTGCTATAATCATCAATAAAGATCAGGTAGTACCTGTTTCCTCCAAGTGATGGTATGTCGAAAGGATCGGCTATGTCAGTGTGGATTATCTCCAATGGTCTTTTAGCTTTCCAAGATTTGCCAACTTCAAAGTTTTATCTGTGTTGTTTTCCTTTGATGCAGGCCTCACATAATTGATTTGGAGGGTTGATTTCTAGCAATCCATTCACCATCTTTGCTTTTGATAATAGCTTCAGGCCAGAAAATCCAAGATGTCCACACCTTAAATGCCACAGCCACGAATCGTCTTTGCTTGCAGTCTTCATGCACTTCACTTCTCCTAACTCGATGTCAATGGTGAAGGGACGATTCTGCGTCATATCTACTTGGGCAATTAATTCTCCAGTTTTATTCTTAATGGAAAGTGGGCGATTCTTCATATGCACTTCATATCCTTTTTCTAGAAGCTGGCCAAGGCTGATGATGTTGCTTTTCATAGCTGGTACATAATAAACATCTGATATGTATTTCTTTTCTCTATTCTTTTGAGTAATCATGATTTTACCTTTGCATTTAACCTCTGCATGTGAGTCATCTCCAAAAGTTACTCGTCCACAGATTCTTTCGTCAAGCTCCACAAACAATTCTTTTCGGTCACACATATGATTACTAGCACAATTGTCGAGATACCAAATATTTTTCTTTGATTCTTCATTTTCTTTGTAAGTGAGGAATACATAAGATTCTTCATTTTTTCTTCTTCAGCTACTGTTGCATTATTTCTTTCTTCATGCTTTGGAGCCGATCTACACTCGTAACTAAAGTGTACTTATTGCAATTATAGCATTGTATTTGGGATTTATTTCCTTATCGATATCCGCCTCTGCCTCGGCCTCTATATCCTCGTCCACGACTTGGTGTCTGGTAGTTCTCACTTGTTTGGTTGTTGACATATGGGCGACCGTCACATCCACGTGTTCCTCGTCCACTTCTATATCTTCCGTGATATCCACCACGGTTTCCTCTGCCTCGTGTATAGCTGCTGCTAGTTTCACCTTGGTTGATATTTAATTTGCTTTGAAGAGCATGCTCCAAATTTTCAGTCTCTTCATTTTGCTTAATTTTATACTCATGGGCTTGGAGTGATCCCAGAAGCTCGTCGATAGTTATTTAAGTCAAATCTTTTGATTCTTCAATCGCTACAACCACGTAATCAAATTTACGTGTCAACGATTGTAAAATTTTTTCCATCACCCTGACCTCGCCGAGTGTTTCGCCATTTCTTTTCATTTCATTTGCTACAGCTTTCACACGGCTAATATAGTCATCGATGTTTTCCATGCTTTTCATTTTCAGCATCTCAAACTCGGCTCTGAGTGATTATAAACGCACCTTTTTGGCTTTATCAACTCCTTGAAGTGATTTCTGCAGATTCTCCCATGCTTCCTTTGCAGTTGTTGCTTCTGAAATTTTTTCAAAAGTAGATTCATCTACCGCTTGAAAAATATAATATAACGCCCTTTTATCTCTTTTACGAGCCTCCCTTAGTGCTCTTTTCTCTTCATTGTTTAGAGTCGCTTTTGCTGCTGCATTTTTAATTTCGACGTATCCTTTCTCCACGATATCCCAACAATCTTACGAACCGAGTAGTGCTTTCATTTGAATACTCCAGTTACCATAATTTGTCTTTGTCAATCTTAAGATTTGTGGCTGGATCATGTGTTCCATCTTTTTGTGACGTGAACTCGAACTTAGTTTGGATACCACTTATTGAAAGCGTAGTGAACACTCGATAAATTTTACAACTCATACGATATTATTAATACGAAACAAAATATGATTACAACAAGAACACTAGTAGCTAATTTTACAAGCACCACTAACTAAAATTTTTCAAAGCTTTCTTCTATCTCTTTTATTTTCTAACTTTTTCTCTTATATCATTCAAAAAACTAACAATACATATATATAAGATAGTAAACCGCCTTAATTGCTGTCACTTGTTGCTAATTTTTTTACATTTGCTTGATCATTTTTCTGCCACGCATTTCTTGCTGATGATTCAATTTTTGGCACTTTAAAATGCTGCCACTTCATCCTTATATTACAGCCGTAATCTTTCTTAATTGCTAAGCATCTATGTGCTGCCATACACGTTTTGCCGCTGCCATATATTCTTTAGTTGCTGCCAAGTGTTACTTTCATCACCAAACTTTTGCCACATGTAAAATCAAGTTTGATTCTAACAATATAAACCCATTTTTAACAGTAAAAATGAAAGAATTTTTTAACAGAATGGTTAATTATGTCTTTTTTTAATATACGAGTGTGATTACATGAGAGTATCTATTCATATTTTCTTAACCCTTTGACAATGCACACACAGATGCTCAAACTCGGGTCTCTTAAGTCTTTGATCTAATGCATATGGACTAATTTATCTATTTTTAAAATAAATAGGTCAAATACAGTTCGACTCTTAAACAAACACCTCCATAATATTTTTATTATTTAAGGGCTTATTAGTTGAAATAATCCTTCAAGTCCCAACTCAAGTAATTACTGAAAGGAAAATGATTGAATGAAACAGTGACACCACGTCATTTGTGTCCTTTTTCCAATAGTTTTATACCACATCAGTATTTTCATTCTTAATTTCAACATTTTCATCCTGAAAAAAATTAAATTACAATTAAAATCCTGAAATTTAGGATGAAATTGTTAATGTGTCATACAACTATTGGAAAGGGATAATATCCCTGTTTCATACAATCCTTTCTCATTACTGAAAATATCATAAATTTTAATATATTTATCATTTCAATTAAAACTACATTTTATCATTAAATATATTTATTACATTTTTTTTCATTCATACATAAGATAAGTTTCCTATAATCTAATATCATTTTTTTCGGATAAAAATATGTTACCCGAATTTATTTTTCTTTATTTGATGTTTTTTTCGAGTCTTTGAATTATATAATTCTAAAAATATGGAAATAAAATTAAATATAATAATTCTGCTTTAAAAGACTGAACTTTTTTTAAATCTAAATAAACAGTACATGTAAATCAAATGTGAATAGCAAATCGTAAAATGCCATGAATCTCTTAATTTCATAGCTTTTTCACGTCAACCTCACATGCAAAAGCCATGACGAGAGTTGTTGTTTTCATTATTCGGGCATGTAATCTCATTTCTCAATAAAAACTTGTTTTTATTTATTTTAATGGAGCTAAAGCAAAGTTATGATTTTATTATAAAAAAAAGAACATTAGAAAATAGTGTGGCAAATTAAGGTGTTAAGAATGCACCTTTCACAAAAGTTAAGATTTTCTTTTGAACATGATTGCAAATAGAAAAAGATTGAAAACTCCATTAGAATTTATTAATATTAGATGTCTCTTTAAACACAAACCATAACTATGAAAACGATTAAGAATAATGATGGGAGAAAGGAAGAACATGAATATGACAATGGGAAATGATGTTTGGGGGAACAATGTTTAATAATGAGGGGGAGTAACAAAATTTAGGCTTTGGATCAAGAAAATCCTTCCATAAAGACAGATTGCGGCGGATGAACAATGGCATGTGAGGGACACATGGAATCAAATTAATGTCCCAAAATATTGTGAACCACTAACTTAATAAATGAGCCTCAATCACACCCCCACCATGCCCTCCTCATGTGGATTCTCACCATAAAATTACTAACCCCTCAAAATACGAGTTTATTGTAAAAAGAAAAACCCGGTTTACGTTATTTTCTTAGAAATCATATTTAAAAATTTTCAAAAGTAAGATCCTTTTTTACATTTTTGAATTAAACCAGAAATTAATAATTAGGTTATTTGTACATTTATAATTCCTTATTCCAAATTATTATTTATGGAAATAATTTTTAAGCTTTGTTTTTTTTTTCAAATTCATAATTTTTTAACAAAGTTTGACTTTCTTTTGCATTCAACAATCTAATTATTCAAGAACTGATTATTTCCTTATTTATGTCAATACATAACTATAGATAATTTATATGATTATCAACAAAATTTTTGGCATATTGGGACGATTGAAGTATTGAGATATTGAATGTCAGAATTTCACTTTATGTGAAATGAGTATCATTGATGTTAACGTATAATAATTTTACCATTTTTACCGTTAACATTTTTTATATTTTAAATAATTCGATTCGATTAATAATCAAATTGATCGTTTGAACCTATTACTTATAGTGACATAAAAATATACTTTTTTTTATGTCGATATATATACATATGTATATTCAACCATGAATGTAATTTATTTTATTAATTTGTAACATTTTAACACTCACTATAAATATGTAGTATTTTTATTTTTTTGTAATTTTTATCTTGTTTTTCAACATATTCAAAATTTAGTTTTATTTATTTATTTAATTTTGCAGTAAATCAATTAATGGTCTGCTAACAACTTGATTCTGTCGGTGTTCTATTTATTTTCAATGAACGGACAAATTCCTTAACGACAACAATATTTTTTTTTTATTTTTCGAAAAGAAAATCAGTTACAACGACAACAATTAACATACAAAAAATAGGGAAAAAATATGTGGTGAGGAGGGAATGGACTGTGGAGTTTATATATATATATATTTCTGTCCCTATTCCAACAATATCTATTTATCGAAGACTTAATATTGATGTGTTTTTTGATCTATCGAAAGGAACACAAATTTCCAATTCATTTGTCAAGAATCAATGAATGACAAATGCAAATTTGATTGTTTCTCGGGAAACAAGATCCTCCTATACGTGGGAAAATCAACAGGATCTGCTCCCACTTTTCAACTTATTCTACTCATGTTTTTTTTTTTTTAATTTAATTTGAATTTTCGGTTGGTCAAAAACATGTACCGTGGAAGAAGTGAGATGCCTCCAAAATGTTGGTAATGCAAAATAATTTTTCATAATATTTTCAATTGAAGAAAATTTTTTGACTGTTGTAGAAAACATTTTTAAAATATTTTCAGTTGAGAAAAATCCTCTTGTATTTTTTGGAAATTGAAACTATATAAATAGAGGTCATTTTCCTTATTTTCTATAGAACACAACAAGAGAAAAACGATTTCTCTCTGTTTTTTAAATTTTGATGTTTTGCAAAATTACACGAGAGAAAAATCATGTCTAGGAGATTGGATTTTAAGCGGGACCGTCTGTGACCCCTCCAATCTTTCTTGGAAATTGTTTCTATTGTGATTTCCTGAGAAGAGCAATGCCAATTGTGTTCCACCTTCTTTATTCGGGTGTATGAATATTGAAGTACTGTGTTAACCTTTGGGGGCAACGTCCACTACACGATTACGCCAATCAGGGCGAATTTGCTTCTAAGGCAATGGTTCTTCCACGGCACTGTGATTGCTATTTTATTCACGCTCAGTTTGGTTTCCTGTCAGTGTTAACAGTTTTGTTTGCAGTAGTATATTTCCAACAATTTAGAAGCAAATTATACTACTGTTTAAACGTGAGAATCATTTTTGTTTCAGCTGCTGGAACCAATGAATGCTCCTGCAGGCAATTTAGAAGCCAAGCTTGGTAACGCGAGCTTGTAACCTAAGTGAGGGCTTTAAGGTGATGGAATGCGGGTTTGTCTTTATTGATTCATATCTCGGGTGGTTTAATTCTGGTTTGCCTGTTTCAAGTTGAGAGTTGAGCTTTTGGGACTTGATTATAAATCATGGATATTGTGAAATCCTAAAAGGGCTTAAGGTTTGAATCTCGAAAGAGAAATATATATATAAACAATTGGAGGGTTTGAATCTCGAAAGATATATATATATATATAATGAAATTTGGATTTATAAATATGTTGGTAATATATTGAGGCAATCAGTTTGAAAGCACTTAAGTAGTGCAAGAATATCCCTAAGTAGCATTAGAGCGGTTGCAAGTTCCGTGTGTGTTGGCCAATGGGTTATTGCGATCAAAATGGGCTTGGAAGGCTTAGCAAGACCGAGTCAATTGAGTTGTAGCTCGATTGGCAAGGATATTAAAGTCCGAAATTAAGATTGAGATGAACCTAATTCGGTGGTGTCACATGTGTTACGATTGGCCAAGATGGCCACACCCAATACGGTAACCATGGAAGGGCCGAGAGGGCTTAAATTGTGGATGGTCAATGTGTCTAAATTTCCCATGTTGAGAACTTTTGGTGTCGCAAGAAACTGTTGGCATAAACCACGTCCAGAGGGACACGTCCAATGGGATGCCGCAATAGTGCGGTTGGTGCCACATTTAAAGGGATGCCTTTTGAGTACTTGTGTGTGCTTTGTCAAAGGGTTAAGTAGAAAAGTGATTCTTAGTTCGTCGAGGGGGATGGGTCTTAAGCCCAGTGGTTGAGGAATTCATGGTGGATACCCAACTTAGTTTTTAAGTTTAATGTGGTCAAACGAAACCATGGAAAGACTAATAGTGTACATTTTACCTATCCCTATGGGGAATGATGTACATGAATAAGGATGAGTTTTTTTTTACTCTTAATGAATTCATAGCCCAAATTTTGGGTGGTCCTATTGAGAAGGATTTGATGAATTCACCGACTTGAGAGATTGAATTTATTATTCTTAATGAGATAGACTTGATGAATTCACTGAACTTAAATTTGAGAGGATGAGTTTAATAAAATGCTCTTAATGATTTCATAGTCCTTATTTCGGGTGGTCTATATTGAGATAGACTTGATGAATTTACCTACGTAAGTGTGAAGAATTAACCACATTCTATGAAAGACATTGGGCCATCTTTCTAGAGCACTTACCAACATCTCGAAGTGTATTGGCTAAAACTTGTTGAAATATCACGGAACATAAATTGACTCTGAGATTAGTTGTGTGTCATGAGTTAACCCTTATCTTAACAAGTTCAAGATTCGTTCACTTGTTAAAGAGAAGAATCACTAATTTCACTATGTACTAGTTCAAATCTACAAGATACTAGTGCTTAAGTGGCTAATTTCGCTATTGCTCTTCTCATGTTTACAAAATTTCCAATTCTTTTGCGTTAGTGGGGGATTGTTGGTAATGCAAAATAATATCTTCATAATATTTTCAATTGAGGAAAATCCTCTGACTGTTGTAGAAAATATTTTCAAAATATTTTCAGTTTAGAAAAATTCTCTTCTATTTTTGGAAATTGAAACTATATAAATAGGAGGTCATTCTCCTCATTTTATATAGAACACAATAAGAGAAAAATAATTTCTCTCTGTTCTCTAAATTTTGGTGTTTTGCAAAATTACATGAGAGGAAAATTCTGTTTAAGAGATTGGGTTTTAAGCAAGACCGTCTGTGACCCCTCCAATCTTTCCTGAGAATTGTTCCTATTGTGATTTTCCGAGAAAAGTAATGCCAATTGTGTTCCACCTTCGTTATTCGGGTGTACGAATATTGAAGTATTGTATTAACCTTGGTGGGCAACGTCCACTACACGATTAAATCGATCAGGGCGAAATTGCTTCTAAGGCATTGGTTCTTCCACGGCACAGTGATTGCTATTTTATTCACGCTCAATTTGATTTCCTGTCAGCGTTAACAGTTTTATTTTGCAGTAGTATATTTCCAACAGATATAAGAAATGTCTATTCTCGATCGAGACCTAAATCTTTGCTAATATATGCATGTCAACAAAGGACGAAAGTTAAAGAATCTTATGTTGAGATCAGATTGAAATAAAAAAGTAATCATCTTTTTTGAAGGATGATTAGAATAAATTTTCTTTAATTTTAGATTAAAAATTATTTAAAGACGAAATAAGTTTGAAGGAGCCAAAAAAGAAAAAAGAAAGGTTGAAGTCAGTTGCTTTTGGACCCATCTGTGCATGTGCTTAAATCTCAATGATGATGATTGAAAGATTATAGAGGACATGTAGCATGTGATTAGCATTATCATGCTACTAATTACCAGTGTTAATTGATTTTAAAGGACAGCCTTTGTCTTCTTATATATATTTCTAAACATTGGATTCTATCAGATAAGCAAGTTTATTAGGATTACTCGTCAATTAGTCAGATTTGGGAGTTAATTCAGAAAAAATAAATTGAAACGGGCTTTACAATTTTGTTACATGAATTAATTGTATTGTGTATACATATATATAATTTATAGATAGAATAAAATACAAATAAAATATTATTAATTAATACTTGTTATCATTGTAATTACAATAATCAAAGCGACATAGATTTGAATGTGCACGTATTATCTTTTGATTTAAAAGTTTGAAAAATGATTAAAAATAATAAAAAATAATTTACAACAAATTTTTAACTTTATTAAAATTTTTAATTTTATTTAATTTTCGTATAAACTTTTAACAAATGTATTTTTAACGCCGGTTATAATCTATGTGAAATTGCATCATCAATTTGTGTCCAATGCTTAAAAATAATGAGGATCCGATGCTTGAGTTAGCTAGTCCAAACATTAGTGTCCTTAATCCCCTCTAAACGGTGTGTTTTGTATGTTGAGTTCAGGAAGGGCAAAGACTTTTCTGTGAAGTCCAAAAGGGACTTTTGGGCCATATATTCCAACCTCCAACAACAAGCGTGAAAATGAATAGCTCACATGGGCTAATACCGTCAGGCTCTGTAGGTGAAGGGCTTTCCGCCTTTTCGTAAAAGTGAAGGCGGTTAAGAGGATCCAATTTCCATTGCCAGCTTCAATTAATTATACCATTTGAACACGACGACTACGAAACTTTCTAGTAACGGTTCACTTCAGTTTTTGATCAAAGAATGCCCTTTTCGGGACCCACCGTCCCGATGTGGGATCCATCATCCTTCACCGGTAAACAGGCGCCATATGTTGTTTTCTTTATTTCGCGGCTAAAACCGTAGACCCTCCTCTCACCACTCACCGCTCACCACCCTCCACCACTCCATCGCCATCACCATCCACTCTTTTTTCGAACTTTCTTTCTCCATTCTTTCCGCCCCTCTCCGTCTCTGTCCTATCTTTAATACAAGCTTCTCGAATCTCAATTTTCAATTCCCCACCGCTACTACCATCTCCCCCTCTCCTTCCCAAAGGAAAAATAGTAATAAATGAGCTTCTCTTCCAGTTACAGTAATCTCCGTCTTACGCCAAACCGCTGCGACAACCTCTTCTTTTGCTCCCCTCAAAATCCTTTCCGAATCCGCGAATTTCGCGTTTACAGGAAACGACGCCGTTTGAAGCTCTTCCGCTCAAACCCCACTCTCCAAAGCCAATTCAATTTCTCTTTCGATAACAACGTTTTCCAAAACCTTCCTTCGCTCGATCTTCTCACGCCGGTTTTGGGTCTAACTTCCGGTGTCGCTCTTTATTTATCGTCGCGGTTGAATTTAGCTTCCGGAGCTGAAAACAATGTCTGCGATATTGGAGAGTGGATTTTGTTCACCAGTCCGTCGCCGTTTAACCGATTCGTCATCCTTCGATGCCCTTCTATATCGTTCGAAGGGAGTGAGCTGTTGGAGGATGTGAACGAGAGGTTGGTGAAGGAAGATAGGCATTTCGTGAGGCTAAATAGCGGGAGGATGATACAGGCGAGTAGAAACAGGGGAGAGGAGCCGAATGAGTTGGAATACCAGAGACTTTGTATAAACACGGAGGATGGCGGTGTAATTTCGATTGATTGGCCGGCGAATTTAGACTTAAGCGAAGAACATGGATTGGACACGACGGTTTTGGTGGTTCCGGGAACGGCGGAGGGTAGTATGGACGAGAAGGTGAAGGCGTTTGTTAAGGAGGCAGTTTTTTGTGGGTTCTTTCCGGTTGTTATGAATCCTCGAGGTTGCGCCAGCTCGCCACTCACCACTCCTCGGTAAGCTAGTGAGTTCTGAAGTGAAATTTGTTTGTTTAATGAGTATTATGATGTGGTTTAGGGAGAAAACAGCAGTAATCAATAAAATTAGGGCTGAACAAACGGCAATACGAGCTTTTCTGCAAGGTTTTAGATTGTCTGGTGAGGCACAAAAGCTTGACCGAATCATGGAAAAGTTTCCTGTGCGTTACTGCACATGTAACCCAAAGGGTTTCATCATCATTTCATTAGTTCTTTCGTTTATTGGCATTGATAACATGTTTGTAATGTGCTTGAAGTAAATGGGAAGTATTTACTTAGAGAAGATCATATGTTTTAGCAGAGATCAGTTTATCAGCTAGGCTTCTAGACCAAAAGAATTATCTTATATAAGCTGGGTGTTTTGGTTTTCCTTGAAATTTCTTGAAAGGCCATTTTTACTGAACGACTTTATTTATGTAGGTTGTTTACAGCTGCTGACAGTGATGATATCTCAACTGCTATACAGTTCATTAATAAGGCAAGACCATGGAACACATTGATGGGTGTTGGCTGGGAATATGGCGCAAACATGTTGACGAAATACTTGGCAGAAGTTGGTGAGAAAACACCTCTGACAGCTGTGACTTGCATAGATAATCCTTTTGACTTGGAGGAGGCCACAAGATTGACTCCTTATCACATTGCTTTAAATGAAAAACTCATTGGTGGACTTGTAGATATTCTACGATCTAATAAGGTTGGTGATTGCTTCAAAAATTGCAACTTTTCACTTAAAATCACTTCAGTGTTTATGAATGCTTCATTATACATGATCATTCAGTACTAATTAATTTGACCCATGAATGTGATCTAGGAACTATTTCTAGGCCGAGCAAAAGGGTTTGATGTGGAAAAGGCTCTATCAGCCAAATCTGTTCGTGAGTTTGATAAGGCAATATCGATGGTCTCTTACGGTATTGAGGCCATAGAAGACTTTTACTCAAAATGTAGTTCGCGATGCTTAGTTGGCAAAGTTAAGATTCCAGTTCTTTACATACAGGTACCTTTTACAACTTCTGATCCATTGTTATCACTTCGAGGTACATATTTTTGCACTCTTGTGTAAATGCTGAAAATGGCTATTATTAAAATTTCCTGCTTCAATGGTAAATGTTGAGCAAATCATTTTCTTTCTTCTGATGAGAAAGATTTGATATAATTAGAGCCAAACAACTTTATTTTGTATGAAAACTGTTCCTTTCATGCTATACACATATGTATATCTGTGTTCGAAGCAACACACGCATAAGAAATGCTATGGTTGAATATCTCATTTGTGTCATTAAACCGTAGTCACTGAGCTGAGCTGGAGTTCTTTGAAGACGGTGGTAAACTCCCAAATTTCCTTCTAACCTTGTTTTAAAAACTACCTAACCTAGCTATTTAATCTTGCCTTCTCATTGGGAAAATGCCTTTTAGGACTTGCCCTGAAATAGCTTGTACTTATCCTGCTTCTGTCCTCTGCATGTCTGTACATTGGTTCAGAACCTAACTCCTTTGCGAAGGAGGAAATTTAGAACGAAAACCTAATATCTTGTGAACTTTTTTATTTTTCAGAATGATGGTGGATCAGTTCCACTATTCTCCATTCCACGTGGTTTGATTGCAGAAAATCCTTTTACCAGCCTAATCCTATGTTCTTGTTCATCATCTAGAGCTACAGTATCGTGGTGCCATCATCTTACTATTGAGGTAATATTTTCGTCTTCTCTCTTCTCATCTAAGGTTTTGGAACTTTGACTTTAATCCAGATAAAGTTTCTCCATAAATATTGCTATTGATTTTTTTCATTGGTATCATTTGGTTTATATAGTGGCTTACTGCAGTAGAGCTTGGACTTCTAAAGGGCCGTCATCCTCTTCTAAACGATGTTGATATCACCATCAATCCTTCAAAAGGCTTAGCTTTCGCAGAAGGTAGATTGACTGGTAAAGGTAGAAACACTAAGAAGCTTTTGGATCTTTCTAGATTAAATTCTGTAAATGGCTATTCCGTTGGTCCTAGAAGAGGCATGCTAGAAGATGGTGATACAGCTCCTAGCATCCACCTTCAGTCCAGACAAGATTCACTCAAGGACATGGAACTTCAAGAGAAAGGATTGCATAGAGTGCACAATGATATGTTAGCACAGACCAAACCTCTTGAAGCAGAGTTGGCCAAAGAGGAAGCTGAACTAGAAGATGGTGAAAGAGGGCAAGTTTTACCAACTGCACAAGTAGTTATGAATATGCTTGATGTAACCATGCCCGGAATTTTGAAAGAAGCTGAGAAGCAGAAGGTAGGGGTTATAAACATTGCAGTTTCTTTTATCTCACATATATTATCATTCTGGATTTAAAAATGTGTATACATATTCATCTTTGAACAATCAATATGATAAGCTAATGCTAAAGGAATATGTCAACTGTACATGTTTTGTGATATATAGTATATTTCTTGAACGAGTAATTTAAATGTTTGGGGTCTTTTCATATTTGATTGACTTTCTTTTATCATTTTATGTTTTTTCTTCTTGGTTTTTTTGTATCTATATTTGTTTTCCTTTTAAAACTATTTCAGTGGAAATTCAGCTTATATTATGTTATTCCAATTTTTTATTATTTTTATGGTGTGGCATGTTTGGTTCTTTAAGTATCAATTTTAAGCAGACGTGACTTTAAGAAGTTGGAGACATGAACATTAGGTATGTGAAAATAAGAATTTGGGGACATAAACTTTAGTATGTTAAATAATCTTATGTACGTACAGGTCCTGGCTGCTGTTAATCAAGGTGAGACGGTTATGAAAGCTTTGCAAGATGCTGTTCCAGAAGATGTTTGTGAAAAACTCACAGCAGCTGTATCTGTTATTATGCATGCTCAAGGCACAAACTTAAAACAAGGTATTGAGAGGATTCCCAAAATGCAATCAGGGTTTAAATCAAAAGTCCACGAAAGTGTTAGTGATGCTCATTCTACACATGAGATAAAAAGAACTGAGGGTTTGGCAGATGGGACTGTTAACAATCAAGTTGGCTCAGAGAAAGCTACTGCTGGACAGGGATCAGAATCTAGGCCATTAGACAATATGCAAAACTCCAATGATGTAGGTCAATCTCAATCAGAAAGTGGAGATCAAGGTGATATTTCTTCTTCAGTCAGGAAGGATGCAAGTGAAACGGGAAAAATTCATGAAAGTGATCTCAACAAGGAAAAGGCTTCTCTACATGCTGACTCAATTGAACCAGGATCAGTAACTAATGTTAATTTGACTACCCAAGATGAAAAGGAAGGTAGCAAAGACGAAATTGGTGAGTCCAAAGCAGACCCAGATGGTGGAGTAGATCGAGTTGAAACGAACGATAATAATAGTCCCTGGCAAAAGGAAGAAACAGTCGTGGATTCTTTGACTGACCAAAATAATGCGGCACCTTCAGAATCTTCTGAAGCCCAACCAGAGGAAGGGGAAAGGAACGATAATCAGAAAAAAGATCTGCAACATGCACCTGATCAAAATAAGTCTACTATCACTGATTACAATGCTCCAACCTTCAATGTTTCTCAAGCATTAGATGCTCTGACAGGGATGGATGATTCCACCCAAGTAGCTGTTAACAGTGTGTTTGGTGTGTTAGAAAATATGATTACTCAACTTGAGGAGGAAAAAGAAGAAAATGGTTCTCATGATGGACGTGAGCATAGGACTGATAATACCAACTCTGTGCCTGAGACACAAGATACATTTGGAAAAAAAGAGGGTAGTGAAAACGATAACAAATTGAGAGAAACCGAAGGCTGTAAAAATAACCAAAGTATGATTTCTGATAGATTGCATGATCCTCCCATTCATAATGATCATGGTAATGGTTCAGACTTGGGGGATGACTCAACAAGTGAACGGCTGGAGGAGGAGTCCCCACAAAATCCTGTTTCATCAGAGGGGAATAGTAGTGATTATTCTCAGGAACAAATTGTTGGCAATAGTTTGGATTTGCCAAGAAACAATGATCATATAGTTGGTCGTAAAATGGTGGCCGATTATTCATATAGACCCATAAATAGCACTCCCTCGGTCATAAATGGAAGTCAATGTGAGGACTTTCTTCATAGTGAGTACTTCCAGAGATATTTGCTTTCAAAACAAACTACCAAACCACTAGATGTAGATACGACTACTGCTTTATTGTTTGACTACTTTCCAGAAGAAGGTCAGTGGATGCTCTTGGAACATCCAGGAGAGAATGGAGATTCTGCTGGTGATGTTACAACTCATAGCAGAGAGCCTGAGGCACCAGTTGCTGAAGTTAGCAAAATGAAAAATTACATCGAACCATCATATGTGATATTAGATACTGAAAGACAGCATGACCCTGTTGGAGAGTTTGAGACCATAGACAATATAAATGGAAATTCTAGAAAGGATGGTAAGGGATTAGAGGAATTGATGCAGCTTGTAAAAGTCACTATATTTGATTCTTTGAGGGTGGAAGTTGATCGCAGGCTAAGTGCATCTGACATGGAAGAAATGGAATCTCAACTTGCTATAGATATTGAAACAGTTGCAACTGCAGTTTCTCTGTCCATTGGAGATTATAAGGAGCTTAATGATTTTGAGGGCAAAGAGTATGTTATTGACAATTCCTCAGAAAAAGTCGGAACTGTTAATGGAGAGAATGTTGTCAGGGCTATTTCATCTGCTGTTCAGAACACAAGTTATCTAAGGAGAGTGCTGCCAGTTGGTGTTATTATAGGATCTAGCTTAGCTGGTCTGAGAAAGTATTTTGATCTATCTACAGTTCATGATGATTATAAAAGTGAAGTTAAAGCTGCCGACGAAACCCAGATATCTAGGGAAAAGAATCATGGGAAAACTAGTATAATCGATATTGATCAATCACCAGTTTATAAAACTAGTCAAAATGGTACTTCGCATAGCCCCAGTAGCAAAGAAGTGGTAGAAACTGGTTTGAAAACCCTAAACAAGGATGGTGTCATGGTTGGTGCTGTTACGGCTGCTCTAGGAGCATCAGCTTTGCTAGCACCACTGCAAGACAAGGTAATAGTCAATTTCTTTAGAATTTTTTATACTAGCTTTTCTATGTTTTTTGTTGGCTTTTAAAACCATCTGCGGTATCCTTGTTTGTCAGGGATATCCTTGTTTTGTTGCTATGAGTTAAGCAACATTTAAAGTAATAAAGGTCTTCTACTATATTATTTTTGGCAAGGTGTTCCATACTTCTATTGAATTTTGTTATTACCTTTTACATACAAATACATAGAAACCATGCTTGATATTTTATTTTTATTTAATTGCTTCTATCTATTATTTTCCCAAAGAAACTTTTGAATCTTGATTGGTTCCATGACTAGTACTAGTTTTAGGAACATCACCAAAACGGTAAAAACCTGTTCTAGTCTTTGTCCAATCTGGTACCAAGAGCATCCAAAGAAATGCTGACTCATTTTAAGAGGTTTTTATTTCATCCTTTTAAACTTTAATTGTTATATGTCCTGCATGTTGATTGTGCCTTCCTCTCTTTAATCCTGACTGTATTGTTCTCATTCTTGCTGCTCTATAAAATGCAAAGGATCCACTTGAAGAAAATGAAACTGCAGAAAGTTCATCCAAGATCTTCAAGGAGAAAGGCCATCAACATAAAGAGCCTGGAATTCCTGAGGGAGCAGTAGCTGACAAACACCAAATCAACATGGTCAGTAGTCTTGCTGAGAAAGCCTTGTCAGTTGCTGGTCCTGTTGTACCTATGAAGGAGGATGGTGAATTGGATCAAGAAAGGTCTAATGATATGCCTGATACACGTTTCTGTTGTATTTGAAGTTGTCTGTTTGTTTTGTTTTCTTTGGAACTCTACTTACACTTGTCTTTGTCAGCAGATTGGTTGCTATGTTAGCAGATTTGGGACAAAGGGGCGGTGTGTTGAGGCTAGTTGGTAAAATTGCTTTGCTTTGGGGTGGTATCCGTGGTGCAATGAATCTAACAGATAGGCTTATCACATTTCTGCATATAGCTGAACGCCCCTTATACCAAAGGTATTAAGTGGCTGGCAACCTTCCAGGCCACTTTTGCTTTTATCCCTCCCAACTTTATCTTTCAACGCATTTGATTTGGATTTATAATTAAGAATAACTTGGATCAATTTTCTTGAGGCTTATGCTAAATGTTTTACAACTTTTTAAATGACGTCATACATGTCTGACATTCCTGATAAGTATCTCCTGTTGTACTAATGTTGTACTTTTCCTCATGTCTTGCTTTTTCTTTCGAAAGGATTCTTGGCTTTGTCGGCATGGGTCTTGTTTTGTGGTCACCAGTTATTGTTCCATTGCTTCCAGCTCTTGTGCAGAGCTGGACTAACAAAACTCCTGCCAAGTTTGCTGAACTTGTTTCCATTATTGGCTTTTACGTTGCTCTCATGATACTTGTCATGTTATGGGGTAAAAGAATACGTGGTTATCAAAATCCACATGAGCAGTATGGACTGGAGTTGACATCATCAACGGTATGGAGTCTTGCTTAAACTTTTTATTGGGAAAAAGGAAAAATCTAGTTGGAGGGCTATTGATATCTATCTCTTATGTTAGCTTCTGATTCTTACATTGCATGTTGGGTTAATCTTTGAGGATGTTGCTTTTCTGTACCTGGTCGACTACGGATTTGATTCTGAGAAGAAATCCTATCTTTAATGGATATGATCAGCTGCTATTGTAATGGATGGAGTGAGTTAATATCTATATTATTGCTTGCAGATCAAAGGTCTTCTCATGGGCTTGATTGGAGGAGTCATACTCGTAATATCAATACAATCTGTATATTCTTTGCTTGGCTGTGTCAGTTGGTCTTGGCCTTCAAATCCTCTTCCATCCTCTTTGGACTTAATGGCTAGGCTCAAAGTTTATGGGAAACTGCTTGTGTTTGCTGTTCGAGGAATTGCTACTGCAGCTGGCATTGTGCTTGTTGAAGAACTGGTTTTTAGGTCATGGCTACCTGATGAAATTGCTGCAGATTTTGGCTATCATCGGGGAATTATTATATCAGGACTTGCATTTTCTTTGTTCCAGAGGTAACATTATCTTTCTCTCTTGCAACTTGTTTCCGCTTTTTTTCTATTATGATGTATACTTTTGGTGTAATTACATTGTAGATAGATAATAGGTTTGTAGATCTAATTTTTAAAAAGAAAAAAAAGGTCAATGCTAACAATCGCCCCTACTCTGTGGTTCAATGAAATTGTAGGTCTCTAATGGCGATACCAGGGTTATGGCTCTTATCATTAGCTCTATCAGGCATTCGGCAAAGAAATGAGGGCAGCCTCTCGGTTCCAATTGGGTTGCGGACTGGAATAATGGCTTCAAGTTTTTTTCTACAAACAAGTGGGTTCCTAATTTATAAGGCCAACCATCCTCTGTGGGTAACTGAAGCTTACCCCTTTCAACCATTTAGTGGAGTAGTGGGTGTTGCATTTGCTTTATTGTTGGCAACTATTGTATATCCAAGACAACCTCTACAGCACAAGAACCTCAAACAAGAATTGCAGGGTTAGAATAGCAGCAGCAGCAGCCTTTGCCACAAAGTGCTTTGCATTTTGGGGTCATAGTTTTGTGTAATGGTGCCTGCCTAGTTTTTTGTATTTTAGGTAAATACTTGTAAATGCATGGGAGGAGAGGAAGTGAAGCATGGCTATGGTCACAGTGTACAGTTAGTAAGTTTTGAAAGGTCAAATATTGTAAAGGTATAGCAGTAATCTAATACGTATAGATAAAGTAGTTCCCATTTCGAGTGTGTCATGAAGTTCCTAACTGGATTTTTCTTTTTTCAGAAAAAATAAACTGTTGGTATGAATAATTAAAAAAAAGGGAGTTTTTTTTTTTTTTTGTGACGTAGGCTCTCATCTGACATGCAATTCAATGCTTTAGAATTCGAATAATATAGTATAACTTGTATTGCAGTCTCAGGTTACATATAGACTGTGTAAAGGGCTAGTTGCCCTTCTCATATATGTATTGGATCCATCCAACAAAATAAGCAAACTGTTGTTACATACATATCAAATCTGATTACAGAGAAGTATATCTCTATTTCTTCATAAAAAGTGCTGGTTGGTTTTGAGAATTTTCAACTATTTTTCTATCAATTACTCTCTCTAATCAATGTTTTTAGCTGAACAAATAAATTTTGAAATTGCCTTGGACTCTTACCATGGATTATATTATTCCTTTCCTGCCATACCACATAAATAAACCCATTCCATGGTGGCCTTAAAGATTCCCTTTTACAATGAACAAGCAACCATGAAATTTTACCTGCCAAATGCCATGAAAAATGTTGCAACAGCGAGTTTTCAATATTTCCTCCCAGTAAGAACAAATATGCTTTTATCCATGCCGCCCATAGCATACATGCCATGCTCATATATCATATAAATGAGGATGACAATTATTATTATGGGTTTGCAAGTTTCTCGTTATCAAATTGCCAAAGGCACAGGAGAAGAAATAAAATTCCCCGGTTGTTTTAAACAAAATGATTAGTAAAAGCTTTTATCCATCCACTTGTTCACTTAAATTATTGTTTGATTGCAGCTTTACCTCACTCGTGATGATACGAATGTAAGTTATTTATTTAGCATCTGAAAGATAATGCGCTAATGGCTACGGCAATGCTATAAGCGTTTAAAAAGGGTAGGAACTTGAAAAAGCCAAAAGTCACCATATTTAACTGGAATTGACGGGCGCACAACCCCATCCACGTTCAAACAATGCCGGCGAAACAAGGAAAAGGAAAAGACAATATGAAATACAAAAGAGCTTCTCCAATTGAAATTACAAAACAAAATATTATTCTCCAAGAAAAACCGGCCCAATGTTATTTTACACCTTCAATTTACTCCTCTGCCAATGGAACTGATTCAGCCTGCATTTTACAAATCACCAACAATGTTATTAAAGCCAAATAAAGGGCATTTATTCAGAATGGGGATGTGGCTATCTGAATTACCAGCTTGCGGTACTTAAGAGCATAAAACATCTCAAGGTAACGACGACTCTCACGGCGTTCAAGGTTGGAAACATGCTTCCAGAATCCATACACTCCGGTCAGGGTCAATAGTCTCTCCGAGTAAATCTTCCATGTATACCTGATTCAGACAATTTATACTCCTTACAACAAATACTAAACAATATAAACCCAAGAGGAAAATGGTTTTTTTTTTTGTGTGTGCGTGTGTGTGTGTGTGTGAGAGAGAGAGAGAGAGAGAGCTTACTTCTCCTCGATACGTTTCAAGCCTCCTTGGGAGATCTTATCCCAGTGAGATGGATCTTTCTTACACTTTTCAAAGAAATCGACTAGTATGTCGGCGGCTTGATCACCATGGTAAGGATCAATGTTGAAACCAGATTTCCCATGGACGATAATCTCGGCCGGTCCACCGTTGCAGGTTGCGAATGTTGGCAAACCGCAAGTCATTGCCTCCACAACTGTCAATCCAAAGGCTTCATACAATGCAGGCTGTACGAAGGCACCTTTCGTGTCGCAAATGTATCGGTAAAGTTCACCGTTTCGGATTCTGTTCATTTGAGATGATATCCATCTGAATTGGCCGTTCAAGTTGTACTTCTCGATCAGCTCGAACATTTTCTTCATTTCAGCCTTCTCTTCCAAATCTTTAGATTCCTTTCGCCTATCACCACCTACAACTACGAGGTTAGCCAACTCACGCAACTTTGCGTTCTTGCCGTACCACTCGACAAGTCCGGTTAAGTTCTTGACACGATCAAGTCTTGCCATTGTGAACAGAATTGGCTTGTTGCGGTCGTTGAGCACACATCTGTAGGAAAATCAGGGACAAATCATTAGTTCAGACGGGATATGTTCCCATAATCGGATTTTGCTAAAACATACAAAAAAGCTTGCACTTACAAGTGTTCTTCATTCTCAACTTTGCTGTAAAGAAGGTCTTCGATCTCAGGATGGAAATGCTTCAACCTTCGCTTCTCTTCGGTGTAAGGGAAGTATATCTCCATATCAGCACCAGGGGAAACAATGTTGAATTTGGGATCAAACACATCGATACCATGTACGACACGGTAGAGACCAGGAAGAGTGAAAGCAGTGTGGCTCTCGTATTGACCAACAGTGTCCTTGCTGAAAATCATTTGAGAATTTTATTAATGTTAATGATCTTCATTATCCCCGAGAATTAATCAAATATCTCAAGTTCTGAGAATTCAAATCATCTATTTATTACCTTCCTGCTATTTCCTGGAAAGTACTGGTGATGATGAAATCTGTATGGTTCATTGCAAAAAGATCAGCTGTAAATTGGCAAGAGAAATGGTATTTGTCTTCAAGCTTCTTCCAGTAGATATCTGAATCTGGATATTTTGTCTTCTCCAAAGCATGGGCGATGGTGCACTACACAAGGGTGAAAAACCTAGTCAATGTACCGTAATCCGACCTGACTGAATATACGAGAAGATACAAGATCCGGCAAATTAGTTTCTAACAAACCTGTGTGACACCCAATTTATGTGCGAGCAAAGAGGCGACAATATTGCCATCGCTGTAGTTTCCAATGATCAGATCTGGCTTGCCTTGCAACTCTTTGGAGATTTCATGAGCAACATCCTATAAAACAAACATATTTACTTGTAAAGAAAACTAATGTGATCTACCATCATACAAAATGAATCAATGGCTCATAAGTCTCACCTCTGTGTAGGTTTCCAAGTATGGCCAGACTTCAAATCTTGAGATCCATTTACGAACAATTCCCTTTTCTGTTTTGAAGGGTACTCGAAGAATATCTGAGTGCTCTGTTCCGTATACTTTCTCAAGTCGTTGACCGCATGTTGTTCCAACAGCATCAGGAAGAAGTCTACTAATCTGAAAGAGGAAACAGAGATATAAGAATACAAAATAGTCAAAACCCGAAAGGGAGGATTAAAGCTACTAGAAGTCTCACAATGAGGATTCGAGGGGTGATGTTGAGTCCTTGTTGCTTTATACGGAGGAGCATCTCATTCTCCAAAGCTCGGACTTGATCCAAGATGTAAACAACCTGGCCACCGGTGTCGGGATACCCCAAAACATTGTCTTGAGCGAAGTATCCGTGGGGAGTGAGAATCACAACATTGAACACCATGGGGATTCTCCCAAGGAACTTCTCAAGGGTGCAAGGATCAGGTGCCTCAAGAAGATCCAAAAGGAGTTGGATCATCTCAAGCACGCGTTCTGCTGTGTCACCCCAACCTCTTTCCAAACCGATTTCCTGGAACCGGTGTTCGAATTCAGCACATGGTGTCTCGGGAGGTAGTGTACCAAGATACTCCTCTGCTTTCCTCAAAACATGTTGAAGAGCATTCAAGTTCTGAATTCTGTCATTCAACATCATGTTCTGCAAAAATAACAACTCAGCATTTTAAATCCAGGAAAACAAAACAGACAGTACTATGAATCTAGAAAATCTTAGTATTAGCATGCAAGAAATCTGTCTGGTCTATCCACTGACAAATTCTGACAGAATTTTTTGCAATAAAATAAGCAAATGAGGCATACCTTGCCCTTGTGGCAATGGACTCTGAGGAATTCGAGCAAAGGGTGCATGCTCTCCTTGTCATGGAACAATTTTGCTGAAAGGTGGCGATTTAGGAACTCCACACCGTTACCAATGGATTTTGAAAGAGTTGGGCGGGGGAATGATGAGTTGAAGGGCTCAAAATCCAATTCCAAAACAAAGTTTCCATTTGAACTACAAACAATGCAAGGAAACATTGTTAAAAACCAACCAACAGATCAGATGAACTCAAATATACATATACAAACAGATCATATAGTTACCTTCCATCAACAAGCTCTTCCTTGAAGTGGAGATACTGAGCAACAGTGAGTTCCTCAACAACAAGGGCGTGAACATTCACTCTAATGTACTCCCAAACACCAGGCCTTGGACGAACAGCAAGTGCAACCCATGGAGGCAACACGATCGCTTCCTATAACCACAAAAATCACCCTAAAATCAACACCTCGTAATTCCCCCAAATAATGAAAAAAGAAATGGAGAAAATGGGTTTTCCTTATACCTGACTAGCCTTCAATACTTCAAAAAATGCACCATCAGCGAGCTTCTTTCTGTTCTCTTCAGGGATAGCTTCAAACTCTAGAATAATTTGATGGTGCTGCAGAATTCCTTTTCCTTTACCCTCGATCCTACAATAAAAAACCAACAATTTTATAAACAAAATGTAAACATCTCAAAAGAAAAACACCATGCAGGGCAACAATCATTGATGGATCAGATTCAAATTACCTTGAGAGCAAGGCCAAAATCTCGTTCCTGTGAGCAAGAAGGGTCTCATCCAAACGCTCACGGAGACTGTGGACGCGAGTGATCACACGCTCAGCCATTTCTTTGAACTGTAAAAAGGGGGAAAAAACAGAGCTTAAAAACAGAGTAAGTGTAAACAAAGGAAGGATGGAGAGACTATCCAAATGATCAAAACCAACATAATTTTACAAGGCTTCAAAATTTTCCCAAATCCACCAACCACATGGAATATCTTTAATCTTTAATCAAACACTGTTTCTTGTTTAACTAAGTTTTGAAACAGAATATTATGAGATCCAGTCATTTATTCTAGTAAATTTACTCATTTAAGTAAAAAAGAGAAGATGAAATCTTAATGCAGTTCAAGGGAAAAAAATCATTAAAACCAGCATTCTAAGTGGATCATATGGCACTGTTTTTCCTACAGAAATTTGGGCAGAGAAACGCCCCTGTTCAACAAGAAAGCATGGTTTTAATTTTGACAGAGTTTTAGTTCTTTCACTATAGAAATTCGGGTAGCAAAATGGGCAGAAAAACAGAACCCCAGAAGGTCAAATAAGAAGAGCAAGATGGGAATGAAGTGAATTTCTTCATCAGAAAAAAGGTTCAAAGTTTAGCTATAGATCAATGAACTAAAGCTAAAAAAAGAACAGAGGATCAAACATTAAAACTACACTAAACTAAAGAGAAGAAGGAAAAAAAGAACAGAAAAGAAGAGAGAAACAAAAGAGCACCTAAACGAAAATAATGAATGGAGGGGTTTAACGCAATGAAGAATACAATGGAAGAAGCTCGAGTTGAGATGGGAATTTATAGAAGGAAAAGCAGATAAATTATGGTAAAAAAAATTAAAAATGGTAAATTAAAAAAGAAAAAGTAACTGCGGTTAAAACTTGACAACTTTTTTAATTAAAAAATAAAGTTCTAAGAATCTGAGGAGTTCGAGAGAAGTTGATAAGTGGTAATTTCCGACAATAATTTTAACGTTTGTAAAGAAATGTCAAATGTGTCTGTCGTCGCAAAAAAAAAAAAAAAGGTGAGAATCGAGGGACTGGAAAGAAAAGAAACCGCTAGTTGGGCAAAAAAATAAACAAAAAAGAAAGAGTGCTGTAAATTAATTAAGCACCAAATAAAGAGCAAAATTTCCTTTTATGGAATATATATTGCAACTCTTGAATTGGTGTGATTACTTCTTGGGGGTTAAGTAAATTTATACATTACCATGGTAAAAAGTAGGTATTACATTGATTAAATCCAACAAGTACGTACAATTTGTCCTTTAAAACGGTAAATTTAATTACATCCAAAGCTTCCTTCAATTTTTGAAAATAAATAAATAAAATATTAGCTTTTTTGTTTTTTTGTTTTTTAAAAAAGAATGGGATTTGAGTATGGATTTCCTTTACCTTTGATATCAATTATAAATATTATTTTAATTTTTTTTATAATTTTTGCAGTGTAGAAGAATAATGAAATAAAAATTGTAGGTACGCAAGTCAGGAACTGCAGCAATTTAAGTGGGGTCAAAGGCAGGTGCTTGTGATCATCACAGCCAGGACTTTCTTTTTGTTTTCTGTTTATGCAAAATAACCAATAAAATTAAATTTATACTAAAATTTTGTTTGTTTTTTTTTTCAACTTCTGGATGTGATTTTCTTTATTTTAAGATTTTGGGTTAGTCTTGAATGTGATCTAACTCTAACAAATAGTAATGTTCAAAATTTCCTATGGAATTTACTAATATACTCCTAACTCGTCAACTAACATCGTTTTTCCCACCAAACTAAACACCCCACAACTGTAAAAGAAAATAAAAAGGATCTTCTTAAGCATATGCCCCTTTTACATTTTGTCCTCCAATTTTATAAAAATATTTTTATTTTTTTTATTTTTTTAATTCTTGAATTTTATAAATAGATGAAAAAATTAAAGTTGGTGAATTTTTTTGATGTAGCATATACGTAAATTGTCACATGAATGACATGTCAATATTTAATTAATTTTTAAAAATTTTAAAAATTTTTTTATATTTTAACCATTCTAATGATTTTTAAATTCTTAATATTTTTTATTTTTTAAATTTTAAAAAATTAATTAAATATTTATGTTTCTTTTATATCAATAAAGTTAACAAATATTAATTTATTATTTTTTTGGTGATATGATAAAAAATTTAAGAGTTAAAAAAATAAAAATTAAATGGAATATTAAAATGATTTTTACTAAATATTAAATAAATAATTGTTGAGAGAATTTTAACCGTCGGAAAAAATTTACGAAATTTTGTTTGTCACTTGTTTTTAATAAATTTGGTATCGAAACTGAAATATTTGTGTTTAATTTTATTGTTAGAGCTTTATTTATAAAAGAAATTGGGACGAAATTTGAATTTACAGCAGCTCTTGTGGATAAGGAGAATGCCAGCTGTTATTTGAAATGAAATTTAATTATTACGTTAAATAAAAAAAACAATTCTGGAATAATCATCCGTCCCGAACTTAAATAAAATTAAAAGAAATACGGAAGAGGAATGAGCCCCACTCGTCCGCCCTAGCGGAGCCTTATCTATGTACAAAATTTGTTTTGACTCGGGACAAAATCCATAGAGAATCAATTTACTTTTTAGTTTAGTTTATTTATAAACTTACATTTTTATCAACTCATACTATATTTTTCAATTTCATTTCCATTTTTATTTATGATATATAATATTTTAATTTACAATTAATTTAAGATTAGTTCATATTAACCAAACTCACAAAAGCCTTTTATTGAAATTATAAATCTTGATTAACATCAAATTTTAAGTTGTATCATTGAGAGTTAATATTTAAATCATCTAGATTCATATTAATTTTCAGTTCACATTATTTCTAATTAATATTTCATTTTTCCTTCTTTAGCAAATGATCTTTTCCCTTTATTAAACCATGTTGAAATATTTATAGAACAACCCTGTCTAAACCCTAATAAATAATTAAATAAAATTAAAAATAATAATCCAATACCGCCTCCGCCGTCCTTACCTCACCACCCGTGGTTTTGCTATTACTTTCACGATACCGCTTTCTTATTTTTCATCCTCGTTTCTAGATCACTTGGCTCAGTTAAGATTACTATATTTGATTTTTGGTTAAACTGTAAAATAAGCCCCTCTATTATTCATAATTTTAGAATTTAATCTTTATATTTTTATTTTTATTAATTTAGACTTTAAAATTTAAAATTTTAAAAAAATAAAAAATTAAATTCAAATTTATGAAGAGTATAGAGATCTATAACATATTTTAACTTTAATTTTTATTTACATGTTAAAATTTATAAGAAAAGTAATAACTTAAAAGCATTACTTTCTACATGTAAGGGAAGGTATTGCTCAATAATATTCGTCTATTCTTAAGTTTTTGGTTGAGTGTAGTTTTGTATTAGAAATATTTTGTAAAATTGTTTTGAATTTTTTTTAAAAAAGTGAAATAACATTTGGATTAATTATTTTTTTTAACCTTTATTTTTTTTTCTTCCTCAAACTTAATTAGAATAGTAGTCTTCTTTTAATTTATTTTAAAATAGTTCTTCCTGTCCTTGACTAGAAAAGAAAAAAAGTAAAGATTATATATATAGTACTGTTCCCATCCCAATAAAATAAGAGCCGGCCACGTAATTGTTTGCAATTGCAGGGGGAAATTAGTCATTTTGGCTTCCTTAATAATTTAATTTTTTAATATTTTCCTCTTTTTGGATAAATTAAAAAAAATCTACAGAAAATTAAGCATTCTCAGCTCAGCGTGAAAGTCACGGGCCGCCAGTTACGGCATAGGGTGGGGTCACGATTGTCGGAAGGCCCATTGCAAAACGAAAACAAAACCAAAGATCCTCGGTTAGCAACGTGGCTAGATGTGATTGGAAGGTCTTGGAAATGAGTAACCATACTGAGTTTAGTTCCGTCAGAAACGAGTCTATCTGGCAAGTGGTGGGTCCGGTCGAATGAAAGTGCAAAACAGCGAACTATAAAACCGGATTACCTGAAGATTTCATCGTTGTCCGACGTGGCGTGCAGTGCACCGACAATTTCTTAAAAGCACCACTGCGAAAATAAATAATTTCATAAGCATAAACAATTTTAATTATTGTAATAAATATACTATTTAATTTAATCACCAAGGTTTATAAACAGCTTATCTTATGATATTGTGGGGGTAATTAGGAATTTGAAAAGGAGAGAACATAATGTCTCCTGGAAAAACTATTGGGTAGGTGTTGTGGTTTTGGGGTCATCTGGTATTTAATTTTCGACCCCCCACCTCATGTGGCTTATGACTTAATGTTGACTTCGTATATGTGGTTAATATTAGAAAATTAATAAATTCTTTAGTTAATACTAAGTCTATGTTGATTTTAGACTTTATAACATTAAAATTGATTTTATTATAAGATGGAATATTAAACTAGAAAAAAAAAACTTATGGAATGAACTGGTTTCTTATATATTTTAAGCAAGAAATAAAATGGAGGAGGAATGTGGATAATATTGAAACGAGATGGAAAGGAAATTAGGTGAAATGCGGGTCACGTGGAGGGGAGACAAGGAGAGACCAATAAATTCCTTTGAGCCATTTATTGTTTAAGATTATAAGACCGTACGTGGTTAAATTTGCCCTGGGAGACAAGGAATGGAGAGACGATAAAAATTGACGCAGAATAGCTGCCAATATTGTCGGTATGCAATTAAGCTTTAAGCAGATCCCTACCCTCAGACCAAGAGATAACTCCCACTGTTAAACCATTGGACCATTTGGACTCCATATTTAAGTTTGTTAGTTAGATGTTAAAACAAAGCTTAATACACTGAAATTTTACGTAACATATGTAAGGTTACTAAATTATTAATATTTTTATATTTTTATCATTTAATTATTTAAAAATTTTCATTTAAGTTTCATTTTTCGCATCACTTATATCAATTGAAAGCTCTTTTTTCTCTTTATTCTACAATTCAGTTTTTTATAAATTAATTTTAAACGTCATGAATCTATGAACCAAAATCTAAACAACTTTCTTCTTTGATATCTTATATTGATCATCAAGTTGACTTGAATATAAGGTATGTTCTTCTACTCATGGATGAGTATTTAATATACCGTACCAATCATCGAATCGTCACTTGAAGCTTGCTAGCTTGACTTTTAAAAAAAAAACACTTAATAGTCTAGTGATTTAAATAAAAAAAATTAAAATAGTTAATTGACTTGAATGAAAACTCTTAAATAATTCAATTGTCATTTTGTAACTTTTTAAAATTGAATGATCAAAACGTAAATTTATTAATAATTTAATGATCTTGAATGTAATTTTTTTAATTTGATACTTAGATGTATTTTTGGTAATGGTTTGACATTTAAAACAAGGCCATATGTTTACTTTTATCTATCTCAACAGTTACGTAGCTTTTACATGATTTTTTATTTTAAAGAAAAGTAATTATTAAAACTAAATTAAATTGTTGAATATAGAAAAATATTTTATTCTCTCTACGTTCTATCTCTCTCTCCAATGTACAACAAGCTATAAAGGAAAATAGCCATAAACACCGGCGGAGAAATCGGCAGTGGAGAAACCACCGTCCACGGTGTCCATATGATCGTGATCGCTGATATCCATGCTGAATTAGGCCAAAAACTAATCGAATCCATATGTTCCCATAAGCGCTCATACATGCAACTGCTATGATGTTCCCAATGAATAACAAGTGAATAATTTAGTCCAGTGGACGGTCCAAAACCATGGGCGGCTTGACATCATGTTCGGTAAACGGTGGGATAGTTAGCTGCTCGGTTCAAACCATCCTTGAACTAGACTTTGCCACGTTTGACCGCCTTTTCACCATCAATGTCAGCGGCATGGCTGCTTGTTTGAAGCACGCTGCACGAGCTATGGTGGAACTGAAAGTCATAGGAAGTATCGTTTGTATGGCATGCACCGGCACTAGCTTCGGCAACGAAAGGAACACTGATTATTACATGTCAAAACATGGAATGCTTGGGGTTGGCGAGATGAAATTGCAGTAAATCGGAGCTGAAGGTCGGTAGATAATAATAATAATGGGAGAGGGTTTTTGTAAACATTTAACGTAAAATTATAATTTTTGTTTTTATTTCCATTCTCATTTAATTAAATTATTTTTATTCCCGTAAAAAAAATGAAAAGCACCACATCAACATTGATAAAATACTTCAGATATCAAAGTGAAAATAAACGAGACATTTTGAGTACAAATAGTGTATGAAATGAATAATTTTTTAAATCCCATATTCGTTTACGTACGGATTTATAATTATCTCTTTTAAGAATATTAAACATTTAAACAAAGGGTATGACAATATGGTTAGTTGAAGTAATTGTCATAAATTTATTGCATATTTAAATTTAAATTTCTTGTTTAAGTTTAGAGGAGGAGGATGAATACAAATAGAAGGCGGAGCATTTACAATATAAATTGGTTGCATTAACGTGTCGCTTATAATTGTAATGTGGTGCTTAGAATCACTGAAGTGTGTCGCGGTTGAGATATTTAGGTAAAAATCAAGTATATGAATTAATTGAATGTAATGAAGCAAAAATGACTCAACAAGTTGGTCGCTATTTGTTCTTTATGATTGACATCATTTAGCTAATTTTGTCTGAATTAGTATATAAATATAGGTTTTGCCGTACAACACCCGTAAAACTAAGATTTTTATTGGCCAACCAACTTGATGAATTAAAAATTTCAAGACTAAATAATTAGACATCAATTCAAAATTTTCTATACACTAATTTTTTATTTTACAAACAATTTTTAAAAAAATTACATATATTTACATCATTGGTTGGAGTTAAAAAAAATCAATTTCTTTAGGGTAAATTAAATAAAAAGGTAAAAGGAAATTTTTTTATTTTGAGTACAAAATTTCAGTACCACCACCACAAGTTCTCGCCTTTGGGTAGGAAGTAGGAACCAGCCTAGCACACCAATCACCATGCAAGTCTTTTACCAATGAAAAAAAATATTTTTTTAATACCTTACTGACGGTCCAAAAATAAATAAATAAAATAGTAAATTGTTAAACATTTTAGTTGGAAAAATGATGTTTTGTAGGACCCTCAACCTAAATCCAATATGGATAAGTCCTTGCCAACTATTTTGCAGTTGATTGGGGAATTTGGTGATCTACCTAACAGCTCTAATTTCAAGTTAAAGTGGATAATTTTACCTACCCTATGAATATTATAAATATGTTTTAGGTATAAACATCAACCTTTAATATTTATCTATTTTGATTTTAATTACTTTTTATCATTTTATTTTAGGTATAAATTGTCTGAATTGTTAAAATTTTAATAGTATTGACATGATATTTTATTAAGTAATTAACATATACTTATATGTTGGCATGGATACTTTTTTTAAATGTGTTGAATTTTTTTTTTTTTTAATTTTATGAAGTATATGTAGATTGTTATGTAAACGTTGTTAAAATTTCAACACTCCAGTTAAAGTCTCCATCTTAAAAATGTAATTTAATTAAATATTAAGTGTTTAGAGCCAAAGTGATAAAAAAAAAAAAAGACTAAAGTAAGAGAAGAAGTAAATTTTAAGAACTAAATTTATAATTATGTTTACATTTTAAAACTTAAAAATATATTAAACTCTTTTATATTTGAATTTTAGTACGGTCAACATTGTTAAAACCCCCTTACAAACAGCAATAATCAAATAAAAAAACCTCACAGATGTACTCTTAAGTTGGGGCTGTAATTTGCAATTTGGCTAAATGCTGAAACTGACGATCGTGACAAAGTGAATGGGAATTAACATTGTTACCAAATGAGTAATCCTCAAAAAAATCTTAAACTCATCACCGTGATGTAGACCATGACTGAATTTACAATATCATTGTCGTTGAAAAATAATTTTCAATACCTTTTTTTTTCTTTTCACGTGCTAGTAAAATAACGTATGGGTGAAGTTAAATTTTTTTATAATATTATAAATATAATTTTATTGTTTTAATATTTATATTTTTTAATTTTTAAATGATTAAATTAATTTTTTATCATTTATAAAAAAATTAAAATTTAATTTTATTATTATTATTTTAAATTTTTATAATATAAATAAATCTGAAAGGAAAATATTTAATTTTAAGGAGGTGGCTCCTACTAACCCCTGGCTCCACCACTAATTAATGGCTGCCAATTTTAAGAGTTTGGGTTAATAGTTGTTTTTATATTGAAGTTTTATTTTTTTTTAAAAAATTAGTCATTGAATTTAATAATTATTCTTACATTGAGGTTTATTACATTAAAGTCCAACTTCATTCGAAAGAAATATCAGAGATTAATTTAAACAAAAAAAGAAAGAGTCCAAAATGAAAATAATTACTAAGTTCAAGCCCAAAATAGTAATTAACCCAAAAAAAATTAAAAATTTTACGTCGCATGTCGTTGTTATTTATTAAGGATAGTGGTGTTATAATTTATTGTGGTTTAATTTACTGTATGTATGTGTTAACATTGAAAACATGTGGGGAATTGAAATGTGTAGATGGAAGATGATAGAAGAAAACGAAAAGGGCGTTCCACAAACCCTTTTTCTCAGGTATCAGAATACATATTGAATCTAATTACAGATAAATAAAGCAAACAGAACAAAAAACAAATTACTTTTTCATTTTTTCAGGTCAAAGCATATAGGTTTTTGCGTGCTTTCAACGCATGAAAAGATGGTCTTCAATTCATCATCCTATTAAATTAAATATTAATTCAAATATGTGTACGAGTAATTATTTTTTAAAGTTGTTTTCAAAGATAATTTTAAATGATGTGCTATCATCATACTCTTCAATAACATTTAAATTTATGTATAGTTTATTATAAACATGAAAAAGAAATAAGAAAAATAGACAATCCACTTATTGTTCACCAAGTAAATAATATTTGTTTTGGGGTCATGAAAGAGAGGATGGGTCATTGACATTCATTAATTATTACTTAACCCTTTTAGAATGGTTAGGACCAATGATCATATAAGATTAGAAGAAAAAAGAAATCACAGTGGGTGGGCTGTTTTTATTTATAAATAGAGGGGCAGAGATATGAAATGATTAAGAGTGGGCATCTTTTGTTAAATTTAGGTTTGTCATTGGTTAAATGACTTTTCTTACACTCCAAGCGTCACCAATATGAGACTCCCATTAATTGTACTTTTTTTTTTCTTTTTTTTTTTGGTGCTGTTGGGAGTTGGATCGGTGAACTTACTAATTGTTGGCTTGTTGTTGTCTTCATATTGGGTTTAAAATCAAATCAGATGAGCTGCCGGCTTTTTCTTCAAAAATATCTTACATTTCAACATTTACTATATGTTGGTGGATTTTGATGGGTGTAAGTAAAATGGGTTTTTTGGGTTTGAAACCGTTATACACTCATAGATTCGGATTCTTTTGTATGAGCCGTTATATTGTAGCGTGAGCCTAAATCTTGTTTGTGTGTTAGTTTTTGCATGGTTACATCGACGAAACCTATGTGGGGGCTCAACAACCCACTGACTTGGGTCACCAAGTTTGACACTGGTTCTTCTACTTACTACACTATGCTTCTTCTTTTTTTCATTTTTTCTTCAGTTTAATTATTTCGAGATTCTTTGTTTTCGTCTTTTCTTTTTCAAAAATAAAAATAAAAATCGATGGGTTATGACCCTTTCAATCTATGGTAAGAAAAAACATTTGCTCCAAAATTGTGGGCAAAGGGTGACCCAAAATTTGACGTAGGAATTTCTTCATGATATGAGACAATATGACTTTATCCATATTTGCTATAGACGACAATGCTTATCTAAAAAATATATTTGTTTTTTTTTTCCCATTTTATACATAATTTGGATGAATTAATCCATAGTCTGGGCTTTTGATAATGAAAAAGCCCAGATGGAAATTGAGTCCGCCCAAACACACGGCTGGGAAACCACAAATAAACTGGGTTGAATCGATGTGAAGAAAATGCAAGGTGAGGAGAGAACATTCGGGAGTTGAAAAAGAATGGGGGCAGATTCTGGTATGCGCCAGCTGAAGAACTGCCTGTCATTTTACTTATCCTACAATCCACATTGAATATATGCCCAGTAGCGACTGACTGATGAAATTTGTTATGTTTGGTGTTGAAGGTAGAAGAAGCTAAAATGGGTGGAACGGATGAGACGGACAGTATTCTTCAATCTCCTGCGCCATGCCACCCAGGGGAATTTGATTCAATTCATTTTATATTTTTGGGTAATATTATATTTTGCCATCACTTCTCATTAGCTTTAGCTACTTGTTCTATATTTTTTTAGATATTTTTCGTTTTATGACATTTTTATATATCAAATAAACATATTTTTTAAATTTATTATAATATCTTGACTTAATACATCAATAAAAATAGAAAAAAATGATCAGTATCTTATTTAATATAAATAGTAATCAATCAAATTTAAAACTATAAAAAGTACTTCTTAATAAAAAAAATTATATATAATAATAAAACAAAACGATATTGAAGTATTCAGAAAATGGGAAAGTACTTCTTAGTTGCAGTTGAAGTTGAAAGAAATGTTGTTGTTCAACATGGAGGTTGGCTTATTCAAGGGCAAAAGTAGAGGGGGAAAGCAATGTATGGAAGGAGATTAGGGCAAGATCAGAGAAAGTGAGGCGGAGTAAGGTAATTTGGGGTTCTTTCTATGTGCCTAAGCATTCATTCTTGCACGAATAGTCGTTTTAAACAAGCTACCCACAAAAACTGATGGTTTGTGTTCAATATGCCAATTGGAACAGGAGACAAGAGACCATTTGTGTTTTGGAAGGAGGTGCTCAACCTATGTTTCTTGCACAGCCATTTTATTTATTGGTTGTAAGAATCACAGTGGAGATAATTGCCAATTTAAATGGCAGAGCTTTGATCTCTGTCATTCTTCGATTGCTTTGGAACGTTCCCTTGTATTGGACATGGAGAGAAGTAAGTAAAAGACAATTCAGTGGTCAAAAGAGAACTAAACAGGAGTTAGTTGGATTTATGAAGGAAACTGTTAGATTTGGATTGACTGATGTAAGAATTGATATGAATAATAGATTTGACATATCTTTATCTTATATTCAAATTAAATGATTTAAATAAGGTAATGCATTAAGTTTACAATTCCATAATCATATACTTAACAGTGTTAATAAAAAGATTAGTTAGATTTTTTTTTTAAATATACAGGTGTGATTATATAATAGTATCAGTTCATACTTTCTTAACCCTTTGACAAGGGGCACAACACCTTGCACACACTGGTGCTCGAACCTGGGTCTCTTAGGATGAATAACTTCCTCTTAACCACTGGACCACTCGTTGGGTTCAAAAGAGTTAGATCTTAATTCGGTTAATCTCGTTATTATTATAACAACAAAGATATAGATTTAAGCATTTTTAAGGTATAGAATTTTTTTTCTATTGATAAAAAAAACTTATGTTATAATTGTAACACTTCTATACCCGATTTATACGTATAAACCTGATATAGAAGTATTTTATTAATATACGATATATCAATACCCTAGCTCCAAAATCAGCCATTAATGTTGGAAAATTTAGTAAAACCCCCTGAAGCATGTGAAAACTTAATCAACAGTTCAATTTAGTCCAAAACACAATTTCATCCAAAATATCTCATTTCATTTCATCACACACAACATTTCAAAACAACATTTTTGTCTTCCAATAAGGACAGATATAAGTTTCATAGTACATGTCATTTTGCATCAAAAGTAATATATCTAAACTTGAGCTCGAAGTGATGTGATGAGATGAAAGGTCCCGATTTAGCTTCTTGTATTCCTTGTACCTACGCGTTAAAACAAACGCGTTAAGCCGGTGAAAGCTTAATAAGTACTACAAAAGCAAAGTATAAACTTTTAAATTTTCTCATGTAATTTACTCTTTTGCCTTACCAGTATATAGCTTGTATCTTACCACATTGACATTCATTTCACTTTGGTCCTTTTTTTTTTCACATTTTAGCCCAAGGTAGACTTCTATAGAACCCATCGGATAAACGGAATAGAAAGTATTGAAGTACTTAACAATAAGCACACAAGTGTTGGGGAAACAATAAGCACACATAGTACAATCCAGTAGGCACACATAGTGCAATAAGTAGGTGCACATAGCACAAATCAATAAGCACACGAGGTGCGAAACAGTAAGTACACGAAGTGCGAAACAGTAAGCGCGCTAACGTTCCTTAATGGCATGTCACTACTATCTCAATGGTTCTAACTTGTCTACATGGGCATAACACTTCATATTCATCATTTCTCATTATTTCACACATCACATTTACATTTCTATTCACATATACATAATCATCATATACTTATTTACTCTTATTTTTACATTAATTTTCAAAACTATCCATTTGAGTCTCACTCACTAAATTATTTATATCTTGAGTTACAGAATTCCAAATTCATATCCATCTAATGTTTCTGAAACTAGACTTAAATATATTTTTACCATAAAATTTCTAGAATTTTTACTTTAACCAATTTGTACAGTAAATTCTTTCAATTTACCCCTTCTCTGTTGTCCAACAGTTTCGACCTTTCTTCACTAACATTTAATTATCTTTTAGTACAGAAATCTGATGATATTCCTGTATGTTTCTTTTGAAAATATACTCATTAAGGATTTATCCATATAAATTTCAGCCTCTAATGATTTTTCTATATTTTTCTATGATTTTTCAAAGTCAAAACAGGAGAACTCGAACCTACTCTAACCTTGTTACATAAAATTAGTTATATCTCAGAATATACAGATCTATTTCCATCACTGTTTCTTTCATATGAAACTACACTCAATAAGCTTTAATTACATATATAATTAGACCCTTAACTCTTTATATACAATTTTTAGTGATTTTTTGAATTAATTCTCTGATTTTTTCCAATCTGTTTCAATGAAAACATTTTTTTTCATGTTTCATTACACTAACCTCATTTAATCATCTTTATAACACATAACTAAATAACAATTTCCATGTTAACAATTCAAATATATTATGGAAAATAGATTATAAACTAAAATTTTTGTAATACTTACAACAAAAAGGCTGATTTTATTCTCTTTTCACTCTTTGCTCTTCTCTTTTCCTTTCTCTTCAATTTGATCCTTTCCTCTCTTCTCTTTCTCTTCAATTTCATATAAACACATATAAGATATAAGCTATAATTAAATAATTTTCATGCTAAATAACAGTAAAATACATGTATGTCATGAAAATTTAACCATTTCTTACCTTAACCCTTGAATTCAAAATTTCTCAATTTAGTCCTTTATCTCTCTAACACCCCAAAAGTAACTCTATATGAGATTTGAGGTGTCTACTAGTTCTCTTTTATGATTTTCTTTCAGAAATTCCAAAGAAAATGGAAGGTTTAGGAGTTTGGAAAGTTTAAAAATGATGGAAGGACCTATTTGAAATAAAAACAAAAGTTGAAAATGGAAGAAAAGGGCATGGACGGCTAACATAATGAAAAAGATGATATTTTCATTTTTTAATCACTTTTTCTTCTCTCAAATTCTCTAGAATTTTCACTTAAAATATCTCACTTAAAAAATTGTAAAATTGCATTTTTAGTCCTTGGGCCTTCCAACTTTACAATTTAGCCCAAAACTTTGCCTCCAAAAATATCTTCCATCAAATTACTCTTTTGCCCCTCCCCAATTAATCTAATTCCCATGATGACTCAAAATTCAATTTGAATAATGCGCTATTTAATCCCCCATATTTTCTCTCATTTACTATTTAATCCTTAAATTTTTTTAACCTTACTTATTTCAACTAAACATTTCTAATTCTCAATTCTATTTTATCACTGTTCCAAATTCGGTTAAAACACACAGATATTACAATAATATTGTCACTAAAGGTGATTATGAGTTGGGTTAGGCCTCAATACAATTTTAAGTTTGGGTCCGGTCCAAAAAAAGGCTTAAACTTTTTTTCAAGTCTGATTCGGTCTGCTTGTATTAATTTTTTATATTATTATTTTATATAAAAATGAATTTTAAAAAATAATAGATTAAATATACTAGAAACATTAAAAATAAATATTTTCCAACAAATTGAAAACAAATAAAAAATTATTTATACTTAAATAAAACTAAGATAAGTGCAACTTAGCAAGTAAATAACTCTAAAATAGTAGCAAATTTAACAATAAAAAAAGAGTTATACCATATTCAAAAAATAACAACAAAATAATAGTAATATAATAGCGAAACTACATCAAAATAGTAACAAAACAACAATAAAAATAGTGAAAACATCAACAAAAAGCAGCAATTTTTTTTTTACAAATTCGAGCAAGGCCAAGTTGAGTCTGGGCCAAAAAACTTTACCTGAAGCCTAACTTGTTTAGAAAATGAATCTCTTTTTTTGCTTAAGCCTATTTTTCAAACCTATGTTCTTGTTAAAACTCTCACATTTTTCGAACAGACCTTTAGGTCGAACCGGATGTCTCAATTGTGATCATGTCTAGTTATCATTAATCTATTTACACCATAGCTTATCCTTAAGTTTTATAAAAATAAACTAAACTAGCAATAAAATTTCGTGTAATTTGTGTCTGAGTAAATTAAATATGCAACGACAATATTTAAAAAAAAATATATTAATGTAATTACATGATAATATTTATTCATATTTTTTAAATACTTTAATAAGACATACATATTTTATATACACAAATACTCAAATTCAAATATTCTAAAATAAATATATATTTTTTTCACTGCAGCCACACATTCACAACGAAAAGATCTTAAAATTAGAAAAATCTCTCTTATTATAGCTTTAAAATTCTTATGATATGGTCTATATAGAAGTTCCTTTTATTTTGGCTATAGGATAAGAAATAATATAGGGGGTATAAGAGTACTTTAACCTATTTCGTTGCTAAAGTGCCAAACAGGGATAAAGGCTTTAACTTTACCCTAATTAAACCCTTCGGCGTTCGCTCTCTTTCTGTCTCTGGATTTCCCGTCACTGAAACTGTAAACTAATCGAAGCCTTAGCCATCTCCTTCGCCAACTAAACTGTCCGACAAAGAAACAAAGACAAAAGAAAAATGGTAAGAGAAAGAGAAACTCCAAAGCAGCAACAACAGGTTTCATACACAGTGGAGCAGCTTGTAGCCGTCAATCCTTACAATCCCGACATCTTACCTGATCTCGAGAACTACGTTAATGAACAGGTCCCTCTCGTTTTCTATTAATGAGCTCATTAGATTTTATTGATTTTCATCATATGGGATAAATTTATAGCCTTTTTTTTTTTTTTTAAATTGAGAACAAGGCGGTTCTTTTATGTGTTTGATTTGAAGTATTTGAGAATCTGAATTCTGGGTCTTATTATATTTTGTTGGATGTTGTCGGAATCAGCTTTGATTTGGTTTAGATGCTGCCATTGCGGCGACCTGAATTTGTTTGCTTCATTCATCTTTTTAAGTTTGAGCATTCAATAACGAACAGCTTCTTACGGTCAGCTGTTAGCATCTTAGATTGAATTGTTATGATATCCTTTTTAAATTTGATAGAATCTTCGAGTTTCTGTTTACGTCCTCTAGCCATGAAATTGACATAGCGATGCATTACTTTTTTTGATGTTAGAATGTAACTTATGTGGGTGAACCCCTTCAGTCTTTTCTTATTACTTGTTTGAAGAAAAACATGTTTTGAGTTGGAACCCTAAAAGGGCAACTCTCAACTAGTGGAAGTTGCTAAAATGATAACAAAATTTGTCTTTATCAGGTTTCATCGCAAACATACAGCCTGGATGCTAATCTCTGCCTTCTTCGCCTCTACCAGGTACTGCCATTCACTCGTCTTATGTCTTTTTTAGGGTTCACTATGTGAATGTAAAAGAGAATGGGAGCTAGAGAACACCAAGTCTCTATATTCTTGTAGAATGTGATATATATTTTAAATTGTTTTAATTTTCTATTTGCAATTTTTGTTGCTTACTGCTCACAATTTTTTTTTTTGGAAAGTTACTGCTTTTCTAGTTGTTAGTGTTACTAATATGATATTTTCCTTGTCTCTGTAGTTTGAGCCTGAGCGTATGAGCACACAAATTGTTGCACGCATTTTGGTTAAGGTATATTTAAGCTCTTCTTTATTCCTAATTAGAATTATGTATCAGCTTGTTAGTAGGCTAGGGTAAGTTGTTCCTAATGCTTTCTTTTCCTTCTTCCCTCCTGCTTTTTTGCAGGCTCTCATGGCAATGCCAGCTCCAGATTTCAGCCTGTGTCTCTTTTTAATACCTGAGCGAGTGGTATAATTCTAGTAGTATATATTTCTTTTCAGTTTCCATTTGAACTACATTTGCACATCAGCAATCAAGCGTGTTTGAATGGGTGTTGGCATATGCTGTCTGTCTTTTCTTTTGGTCTAAGTCAAGTTTTGTTGAACGTTTAAACTGTTTTACAGTACCCTACAGGTGAATGACAAACCTGTAATCCTCGGGAAATTGGGAAATTAAGGATTCTTGTTATCCAAAAAATTTTGAAAAAATAATTACTCATCACAGCAAACATGAAGATATTTGTTCTTTGTTAAACTTGAAAGTTTCTGCCTATCTCCTGTAGAACCATCTAAATCCTGCTTATTGCTATTTGAAGTAGGTCAAGATAAGTTGTTAATGTCATATGTATTGCCCATGCATGCACTTTTCTGAACTATTTAGGTAAGACACGCATTCGTTGAAGGCATGATTGTTGTAAAGTCTAAAGTTCTTCCTTTGTCATCATTCTATCTTTACCGAAAAAATATTATGCTCGACAGCAAGTTTTTTGCTATTTTAAGTAACACTTTGTATTTGTTATCAGCAAATGGAGGAGCAGTTCAAGACACTGATTGTTCTTTCTCACTATCTGGAGGTATGTATTTTCTTTGTTCAGTAATTTGTGAACATTGATGGGATTGATGATTGTACTTTACCTACTGCATTTGTAGACAGGAAGATTTCGTCAGTTCTGGGATGAAGCAGCTAAAAATCGTCATATAGTCGAGGCTGTGCCAGGTAATAAACTGTGATGAGGTGAATTTTTCATTTGAATTGATGAACAATGCATCCGCTTTTATTTTTGTGTGTGGCTCACTAGAGGATTGAATGCAGGTTTTGAGCAAGCAATCCAGACATACGCCATTCATGTCCTCTCCCTGACTTACCAAAAGATTCCAAGACCTGTACTTGCTGAGGTATGTTTTATGCATTTGTAGTTGTGAGTTCAGACTAGAATCTTTCCCTATCTGTAGTTATATGTTGTGACATGTCAAACTTATGCATTAGTTTTGGGTGCGGGACAGGCTATTAACATCGAAGGTCTATCCTTGGATAAATTCCTTGAACACCAGGCGGCCAACAGCGGATGGATTCTTGAGAAGGGTCATGGCAGGGGTCAACTAATAGTCCTACCTCAAAACGAATTTAACCATCCTGAGCTGAAGAAAAGCGCTGCTGATAGTGTTCCATTGGAGCACATCACCCGTATTTTCCCCATTCTTGGTTAAACCTCTAGCTGGGATGAACACTTTTTTGGAGTTATTTGTGCCATGTTTACGTTGACATTGCGACCATTCTCTTTGTTTATTTTGTCTTGGATATATATAACTGAGAACAAGCTATTTTAGGATAGACTTGTCAAGCTACCCCAAAGATTAGCTTTGAATCGGTTCCTTTTTATATCTATTTTTTCACTCATCAGAATTTCAGAATATATTTATTTACTCCGCGTTCTTCTTAATTGTTATTGTGCTTTTACCTTTCTGAGTTCATGGATTTTTCTTTCTTGAAACAGCCAGAGAATTTCTTTCAATTACCAATTTCTTTGAGAAGTTGAACTAGAAGTCGATTTACCATTAAGTGTTGGTTTGAATTTCAATTATTTTGATTTTTTTTTTGCATTTAATAAAGAAATAAAGGATCAGATTTGCATCAAAAGTGAGTTGGGCTTGGCTCATGAATCATGATTGGTAAAAGTGTAAGAACAGTGGTAGAGTCAAAAAAAAAATTTTCAAGTTGAAATTAAATTGAATATTTTTACGATAGTATAAATATAATTTTATTATTTTTAAAAGGTTAAATTAAATTTTTATTATTTTTAAGGGGTTAAAGTGTAATTTTATCATTATTAATTTAAAATTTTATAAATTATAAAAAGTTTAAATTAAAAATTTATTATTTTAAAGGGGTTATAATATATATGCAAAAATAAAAATTGTAAAAATCTTAAACCTTGGGAGTTTATTTATATTTTTGGGAGGATCATCGTATAAATTTATAAATGACTAAATTGAAAAAAATAAACTTGAGAGGCCATGGCTCCCTTGAGCCTTAAGGCGACTCCGCCCCTAGGTAAGAGCAACAAAAGAGAAAGATCAACGCACGAAAATGAAAATCTCAAATCAAATTAAGAAAAGGTGTAACAAAATAAAAAAAAAAGAGCCACACAAGGTTCAAATAACCTTATTTTCTTAAAAAAAATCTCTTGAGAAAAAAAATACTAATACAAAAATTTCATTAAATTTAGGCTATTTTACTTAAATAACCCAAAAAAATAATTAATTACATAAATGACTCTGATTAAAAAATAATCACCTAAATAACCTGAAATGAACAATAAAATTGAGTTATGAGGACTAGATGGCAGATACCAATATTTTTTTTGTTAAAAAATAAATTTTAGAGTTTTAAACATTAAATGATCGAGATTTATATATTTTTTTTAAAAAGAAAAAATTTGGGGTAACATACTAATAACTAACATCCCTTTATATTAAAAAATATTTTTTTTAGAGACGTTTGGTGCAGGCCAACAAATGCCCAAACTCACCCAACAGAAGGAGATGGAAATATTTAACATTAATCCCTCCTCATTTTCCATCTTTTTATTTGTAAATTTATAAATATATTACATGTTATTTTTTAAATAGCAATGTATAAAAGATGAAATTCATTAAAGCAGGTTTTAGTTTTATCAAAAAAATCTAGTTTATTAAATTAATTTTTAAAATTAATAATAATGTAAGTATGCAATAATAATTAACAATATGATATGTAGTCCAATATTATTTTAAAATATAAAATATGTAATTAAATTTGGGAAATAAAAAGATGAAAAACAAGAAGGGGCTAATGTTGCAATATTTCCAACTCTTTTTGTTGGGTAAGTTTAAGCATTTGTTGGTCGGCACGTGACACCCAAAAAAGATAATTTTTTTAATTAAATAAGGGAGTGTTGGCCATCAGTTTGTCAATACCTTCAAATTTTTTTCTTTTTTTTTTTTAAATAATGGTTTAGTCCCTCATAACTTAATTTTTACTTTTCATTTCATGTTATTTAAATGATTATTTTTAAATTACGGTTATTTATGTAATTAATTATTTTTTAAAAATAGTCCTAAATATAAAATTTGATAATTTTAATAGTCATTAGAAATTGTTAATGCTTAGTATTATATTTAGTAATTTAAAAAAAGTCCATAAGATATATTTGTCTAACGATAAAATCGTAACAAGAAATAAAGAGTGCAAAACGCTGCGTTTGCCTGCAGCGAACATTAAACAGGTGGCGGCTTTCAAGTTTCGACAAACCGACCCAAAGCCCAAAGGCTCGACATCAAATTTTGGAATTAAGTAAGTATCCAACAAAGGGGGGCATTTCTGTAATTAAATACTCCATTGTCCTCTCGGCTCTATCCAAATTTCAATCTTTATTCGTTCATTAGTCTCACCTTCATTCCCAATCTAAACCCTAACTAGAGAGAAAGTTACAAATTAAAAAAGATTAAAACCCTAAACTCTTATATTCGTCTATTCACCAGCGTCGAATCCTTAACTTTCTGTAACAAATTATAAAATTTTTATCAATGACTTCCTCGAAGAAATACTACAAGGAAAAAATGGCTCGTCGCAAGTAAGTATCCCTTGCTTTCTTATCCAAAGATTCATTTTCTCTAATCATCGTGAAAATGGATATTTTAATGCGTTATCTTCCCTTCAATTTCATTGTTTAATAGATTTGTGAAATTAATTGTGCAGAGAGGAGAAAGCGGAAGAACCAGAGCAACCAAAGTACAGAGACAGAGCTAAGGAGCGAAGAGAGGATCAAAATCCAGATTATGAGCCAACTGAATTAGGTTCTTTTCATGCTGTTGCTCCTCCTGGAACCGTCGATCTTCGGTGAGATTCTACCCTTTTTTCTTAAACCCCTAATTTGATGCATTTTTGTTTTTCACTATAGGTTTTTTAAGATGCTCTGCTTCTATTAATCATTTAATTGTTTTTTTTATGAATGTGTTTAGGTCAGCTGATGCTCACAAGATATCCATTGAGAAGAGCAAGTACCTTGGAGGTAGGCTTTTCAGTCTTATAATTTGGAAATTTTAATGACTTGATTGATAGGATGCGTGCAATTTGTTTTTTTTTTTTTGGCTTTTTTGGGGAAGTTGCCGCTTCTGTTTAGCACTTTAGCTGCCTTTTTCTGTTTTGCTTTTTTTTGTAAAAAAAAAAGGAATTGACGGTGTCTCCAACATTCAGGTGATGTGGAACACACTCATTTGGTCAAGGGGTTGGATTATGCTTTGCTTAACAAAGTTAGGAGTGAGATTGATAAGAAGCCTGAAGCCGGGGAAGAAACCGATGGAAAGTCGAGGTAATATAGTACAATGTTTGTTTATATTAGATGATGGGCTATAATCATATTAAAGTTTGAGTAATTTCTAAGTTATCTTTAAATTGCACAATTAATAATCTTGCAATTGTTTTATAAACAAATGTTTTTTGTTCCAACAGAAAATCAAAAGAAGACCAGCAATTGTCATTTCGTACAGCCACTGCAAAGGTGCAATAACTTCATCTTGAGTTGTGGAATAATTTTTCCAATATAGTTTACAAAAAAAAAAAAAGATGCCTTATCGGTTTAGGAAGCTGTTCGTGTTGATGCCTCTTCTTTTTTTTTTTCAGTCAGTGTATCAGTGGATAGTTAAACCTCAAACTGTTATGAAGACAAATGAAATGTTTCTACCTGGTCGAATGGCGTTTATTTTTAACATGGTGAGAATCTTAGACATTTCCATTCTATTCTGTTTGTATTATTTAAAGAGGGATGCTATCGGTACTTTTCCATTCATGATCTTTGAGCACTCTCTGCTGTAATTGGTCCATGTTTGCAAACTACCCGCACCCTATCATATGTTGGAAATTATGTTCCTGGGAAGGCATGACTGCCAGTGAAGCATTTTCCTTACCTCATAACACACTGACTGTTATGGTTCTTAGGTTATTCACTTGCTACATAAAACTTCAATGCTTATTCAAATTTGAAGGAAAAACATTCTTTTTATATAAGTTTTTTGAAGTTACTTTACAAGTGTTTGGGATTATAATTGAATAATTGTGCCAAGTTTTTAGACATGACTGCCTGTAGAGCATTGTTGATGGTTCTCAATTTTAATATTATAATTCCTATTTCCTGACTGAATTTCCCCTATTTATTCCAGGAGGGTGGCTATTCTAATGACATTCCCACCACCTTGCACAGGAGTAAAGCTGACTGTCCAGTGCCTGATGTCTGTATCTCCATAATTTCTTTGGACAACTTATATTTTGATGCTAGATAGTATTTCAGATTTTGATAAGACTTCTTGTGCAGGAAATGGTTACTGTCAATGTTGATGGTTCTGTGCTTGATCGAATTGCTAAAATTCTGTCGTATCTTCGCCTCGGGTCATCTGGGAAGGTTCTCAAGAAGAAAAAGAAGGAAAGGGATGCCAAAGGTGTTTGCTATATTTAGTTTTCTATTGTAATTTGAAGCCTAACTTTTCAATATGGGTTAATGTTGGATCAACAACTGCATATGTTGCATAGTATTTTTATCTGTGCTTATAGTTACGCTTTTTAATCTATATCTTTTTATTTTTTTCATTTTAGGAAAGATTTCATCTCTTGGTAATGAATACTATGAAGAGGAAAAGTCATCAAAGCCTAATGATGGAGTGTCTAACAGTAGAACTGAAAAGGAAATTTTGCCTCCGCCTCCACCCCCTCCAAGGAAAAATCATCTTGATTCGAGGGAGAAGCAAGGCCTGACTATTGCTAGAGCAGAAGAGGAGGATATATTTGTGGGGGATGGCGTTGACTATAATAGTCCTGAGAAAGATGCACTACCAAGCCCTCTTTTAGAGGATATGGAAGAGTCACCTCGACATAAAGAAAGAGTTTCATACTTTCCTGAACCTGCTTATGGCCCAGTGTCGCCCTCTGCTGCTCCTCAGGAATGGCAAGAACTGGTAAGTTTTTTTTCCAGATTTTGTTACTCTTTTTCTAAATGCAGGAGAAACGTGCAGTGCAAAAGGTATAAAATGAAATTATATAGACTTGTTTGGTGATTAACTACTTAAAATTACTCTTCTAATTCATATTTAGCTACTTGAATTTTTATTAAAAGTAAGTTCTGGTATACAAATTATTCATTATTCACTTTTCTATCTGTTTGGTTTCAGAATGGTTACGATGCCCTCCAAACACAGGCCTTGGCTGGTGGGTACCAAGGAGAGTGGCAGGATTACCAGTATGCTGAGCAATTGGCTTATTCTGAGCAATACCTACAGTCTAACATGCAAGGTTATGAGGTACAAGCTGGATCAAACATTCCACAAGATCCACGATATATGACTCAAGAAGAGAAGGACCGAGGATTGGGATCTGTGTTCAAGCGGGATGACCAAAGGCTTCAACAATTGAGGGAGAAGGATGCTCGTGAGAAGGATCCTAATTTCATCTCTGAGAGTTACTCTGAATGTTATCCTGGTTATCAGGAGTACAACCGTGAGATTGTTGACAGCGATGATGAAGATGACTTGTCCAAAATGGATATGGGAGGACGAGTAAGTCTATTTTTCCACCTTAAACTAAAAGCTGTTCCTCATTTATTTTGGTAATGGTGATGCTTAGACTGGTCTATTAAAATGTAACAGGCTAAGGGTCGTCTGCATAGATGGGACTTTGAAACAGAAGAGGAATGGGCAACGTACAATGAGCAGAAGGAAGCAATGCCAAAGGCTGCTTTCCAGTTTGGTGTGAAGATGCAAGATGGAAGGAAGACAAGGAAGCAAAACAAGGACCAGAAGCTCAACAACGAGCTACACAAGATTAACAAAATACTGGCAAGAAAGAAGATGGAGAAAGAATCAGGTGGTGGTGAAGGTGGAAGTCATAGCGACGATGTACAGCCTGGAAAGAAACTTAGGATATCAGGTTAAAAAGTTCCAGTTCCTTTACCAGAAAGGCAAAGAAAAACTACTATTTCTTAGAGCTGATGTGTTAATTTGTATGAGGGTAGGTCATTGGCAAAGAGTGCAAAATTCGTGGAAAAATCTCTTTTAGATCAATGAAATGCCAGCTAAAGTCGTTATTGTAGTGTTCTGAGGCTTTTTTTTTTTTCGCTTTGCCAACCATGGGTAGGATGCTTTTGTAAAATAAGATTAAGAGATGAAAGTTCAATATGAAATTTACGTCTCGTTAGAAGTTAAATAGAATAGATTTAGAGTTTAGTTAGACTGAAATCGCAATCATTTTTTATTTTTATTTTTGTAATATCATTAAGTGGGATTCAAATAATGACGAAGTTCATTGTTAAAAAATAGAAAGCAAATTAATTTTAAATAATGTGTTAGGATATAAAGAGTTCAGGTTCTGAAAGAGAATTAACATCTAACTTAAATTGATCTAATAATAAAAAATCAATCATTTCAACTTAAACTAATCCACATCTGAAACAAATTAGAGGCAAGATAAGCCTAACAAGAGTCTCCAAAAGATTTTAACTTTCAAGCCTCATACTTAAATTTAAATTGATTTATATCTAAAATGATCAAAAGTAAAAATTGATTTAAACTTAAAATAATTTATACTAAAATTTAACAAGTGATTTTAATGAAAAAAAAATATTATTTATTTTAAGAGTCTCGAATTCGAATATCTGTATATATTATCAAAAAACTAAAAAAATATAAATAAATATTATCATATAATTACATCAATATATTAAAAAAAAAATCTCACTAATCGGCGTAGTCCTGGAGTAGGAATTTGTCTTAGAGTACAAGCCCTAGCTCTAAGCAGCCCACAGCTTGATATAAGTAACTAATTGGTACTCTAAGGCTCAAAACTAATTTATGGGCTAGAATTTTAGGATCTAAGCTGACCAATCTCGCAAGTGTCAGCCCATAGAGTAATTTTTATCATATTTCCCTTTTTTTATTTGAGTTTATTCCCAGAGATTTCGTGTATGGGGCGTTTGTTTCGTTCTGTCTATCCTCGAACGTCTTCCACCATAAGCATAAGCAAGATACGACACGATAAAACCCGTTCTTCTTCTTCTTATTGTTCTTGTTCATATCATTTCATATTAAAGATTAAAAGTTAAAGACTTTGAAACAAGGATTCAGTTGGATATCTGATCACCATATACTGATAGTCTGATACGAAAAAGGTACGAATTTTATCCCAATTTCTATTTTCAATTTCCGAATCCAAAACAATATATCAGGCTGGAAAAATCAACATCGTTAAACCCTAATTCGAGGAATTGTTGTTTTATTTTGGTTTTTTTTTTCCTGAAAAAAGCTCCCTTTGATTTATGCATAGGAAAGGAAAGAAAGTGTTTTTTTTTTATCATAGATTTTTTTCGTGACTTAATTTGCCAAAAACTTGCGATTATTTGTTTTTTAGGGTTTTTAATAGACGGCTAAGTCGGGTATCAATCTTTGAATTGCCGTGAAATTGCTTATTGAACTCTGGAATCTGCCTCTTGGTGGTTTGGTTGCATGGCAAGCTTTGAGGGTGGGGTTTCATATTCATCCTTTTCAAAGCTAGAAAAGGGAAATACAAACGCCTTTCAATTCGATGATGATTATAGTGATGCTGTTTGGACTGTGCCACAAGACAAAAGTATTGTCCCATTAGGCTCAAAGTCGATGAAAAATGATTACCTCTATCAGTTTCCGACTGAGCCCGATGATTTTATTGATGGAGAATACGATTCTGGTGATGATGTCTCTAAGTCAATGCAAAATGGTTTGTATCCTGAGGTGAACTTGAAGAATGTGTTGAGTGGGTTATTTGCTATCGTAACTGGGCGTAATAAAGGCTCCCCTGGTGCTTCTGTGGATCAGCAATACCAAAGTTCTAATGTATCATTTCTGGGGTCTGAAAAAAATGGAGATACATATTTGCACTCCTCTGTTTATATACCAAGTGCTCCGCCGCTTCTGGAGTCAAGTGGGATAGATTATAATGCATATAAAGAGGTTTTGGAAGCTGAGCCTCCGGAGTGGATTCCAGATAGCTCTACTTCAGTTTGCATGCAATGTAGTGCTCCATTTACTGCACTTACACGGGGCAGACATCATTGCCGGTTTTGTGGAGGGATTTTCTGCAGAGCATGTTCTAAGGGAAGGTGCTTGCTACCCGTTAAATTTAGGGAAAGAAATCCTCAGAGGGTGTGTGATTCTTGCTATGATAGGCTTGATCCTTTGCAGGGTGTTCTTATCAATACCATTAGCAATGCTGTCCAAGTAGCAAAACATGATGTAATGGATTGGACCTGTACACGTGGTTGGTTGAACTTACCAGTTGGTTTGTCCATGGAACATGAGATCTACAAAGCATCCAGTACGTTGAGAAGCTATTGCCAGGTAAGATCCTACATTTCATTGTTCATAAACGACGATAGATTTATATGTCTGAAACTTTAATTGACTTTGTAATCACACTTCCCAACTAAATTAAGCTTTCACATAGATTGTTTTGCACCAGTAATCATCTACCAGAAGACATGCCGTAGTTAAACTAATCTTTTGTATGTTGGATGTACATGAAGAGTATGTTTTGACACCGTGAGAAGCTTCTAGTAACATGTGTTGACTTGGACAGGTTGCTAGGTTGAATCCAGAGAGATCTATACCATGGGCTGTCTTGAGAGGAGCCAAAGGCTTAGCTATTTTAACTGTTGTTAAAGTTGGAGTTCTTGTTGCATATAAACTTGGGACTGGTCTTGTTCTTGCTCGAAGGTCAGATGGAACATGGTCTGCCCCATCAGCTTTGTGCTCTGTTGGTTTAGGATGGGGTGCTCAGGTAAACTTTTAATCGAGAAAAATATACCTGCCCTAGCCGAATATATGCATCTAGGCCAGGCAGCTAAGGGTCAATTGCCTTCCAGATTGCACAAGTATTTACATGCATAATCTATCAACTAAGTGTTATTTTTATGTGTTTCTTAGATTGGAGGCGAGCTTATGGATTTCATAATTGTGCTTCATGATTCAAAAGCCGTGAAGACGTTTTGTAGTCGAATGCATTTTTCTCTAGGTGCTGGCTGCAGTGCTGCTGCAGGACCTGTGGGGAGAGTGCTGGAAGCAGATCTTCGAGCCGGGGATAGTGGCTCCGGCATGTGCTACAGTTATAGTTGTAGCAAAGGTATTCCATCCTGCAATGTAAATATACCCTTCTTTTGACTAGTTAGTGGATTTGGCAAATCCGTTTTGTTACAAATTTTGCAGGGGCGTTTGTTGGTGTGTCATTGGAAGGGAACATTGTTGCAACAAGAATGGATACCAACCTACGGTTCTATGGCGATCCGTATCTCACCACTGCCGACATATTACTCGGGATCATGGACAGACCAAAAGCTGCTGAGCCCTTGTATGCTGCACTACATAACCTCTACTCCAGCCTACGCTTTTAGTTCCGTCGCTATTTGGCGTAGCAGCTTGTGAAACAAGCAACAGCTTGAGTGCATGGTGCATTTCTTGCCCTGGATGATTTGTGACTGTATGGTTTATAGTTTATATGCATGTGGATGATGGATTGTTATTTCGTGGACGAGTAGGCATTGGGTCAAATATGTATATACAGTTGTCAAACAAACCATTCAGTTACTATGTAAATATTTCTATTCTTATTCCTTGCAAAAAGATTATATACATATCCAAAATAATATGAAAGCAATATTTTTATTAGAGCTGCTTTATTCATAATTTTTGTTGAATTTGAAACAATAAATTTTCTAGAAATGGTAGTCGAGTCATAGAACCTTAGTTGCGTTTAAAGAATAATTATTCAGCTGATTCTTAAGATAAGTCATATTAGGAAGTGATATCTGATTAGGTATTAAATTTAAATAAATTGAAATACTTAAATTAATTAATTAATACTCTTAAATTTGAATGGAAATATGTACATGTAGAATAATAATATTTATATTCTTACCCAATTAATTTGGTGAACGATGATATATTCAATTCAACTATAGATAGACACCAGAAGAGTACGCCTTTACAATGTACAACCCTACAGACTACAGCCTATTTGGTAACCAAAGGGTTTTCATGATATTAACATGTTACTTAACCGAAGCCAATCATCATAAATTCGTAATAAAATAAATATTATTTATCGAAAATAACGACGTGATCAAGGGAGGAGGTAGTATCTCAAGTCGAGCACGTCGCATCGTGATTCGTGGATGTGAAATGTGGAAAGTGAAAACACCAATAAAGGAGAAGGCAGAGCCAAGAAAACCACTCGAAAAGAATAAAGGATCCCCTGAAGCAAAACAGGGTTCAAATCCAAGAAAAGCCTACCGTCTCCTTGATGGCTACCATTGATGAAGAAATCTCAATAAAGAAGCGAAGCAGAGCAGGGATTCCAAAGGATATCGAGGTCGTTGACATTGAAAGCGCTTCGTTTTGTTTTACACCCATTAAAGACCAAGGCAATTCCAAGACTAACGCGATCTGTGTCGAACAATACAGTGAAGAAAGGGACCTTCAACTTGCCATCAAGCTTTCCACCATAACTTCCGATACGAACTTCATCGATCTCGACAACTACGATGATGGTTTGTTCTTACTTAGTTTCCGGCTCCCAAAGACAGATTTCGGTAAAAAACTTGAAAAAACAAAGAAACCCTTTTCTCATCTTTCCGTTACTGAACCAGGAGAGTCATCAAACTCCAAAACTAACAAAAACCCATCTTTTACCTGCGAAATCTGCATCGAACCCAAGCAACCAAACGAGTCGTTCAACATCAAAGGCTGTTCTCACGCTTACTGTACCGATTGCATGAGCAAATACGTAGTGTCTAAACTTCAAGACAAGATTACGGCTATAAGTTGTCCCGTTGAAAACTGTGGGGGTTTATTAGAACCTGAGTACTGTCGCAATATACTCCCTAAAGAAGTTTTTGATAGGTGGGGGGATGCTTTATGCGAGGCCATGGTTTTAGGGCTTAAAAGTTTTTATTGTCCTTACAAAGATTGTTCCATGCTTTTGGTCGATGATGGGGGAGAGGCCGTGAAGGAATCGGAATGCCCTAATTGTAGGAGACTTTTCTGTGCGCAATGCAAAGTTCCATGGCATGCTGAGTTTGAATGTGGGGAATTTCAAAGGTTGCATAAAGACGAAAGAGATAAGGAAGATATTATGTTGATGAAGCTTGCTAAAGAAAAGAAGTGGGCTAGGTGCCCAAACTGTAGATTCGTCGTTGAGAGAACCGAGGGCTGTAGGTTCATGAAATGCAGGTTAGCTTTGGTTCTCAGTTTCTTTTTTCCCTTTCATTTTTACAGGCATATAGTTCTGGGTTTGATGGCTGCTGTTTGAATGAGGTAATTTTGATGGCATTAACACATATATGGGTGTGTTTTTTCCTACGATTTTTCAAAAAGATTTGGCTTATAATACTCTATTGCTTCGACATTTTTCATGAAAAGAACCTTCTGTTGAGGGGCCGATCTCTTTGGAAGAAAGTGTTGAAAATATGGTCGTCCGACAGCGGGTCGGTCCTTCAATAATAATCTGTATTGTTTTCATGTTGGGTTATCTCTTTTCTCTATCAAGAGCTTTCCATCGGAGACTTGCAAGACTCGAACAAAACCTCAACACGAAAATATTACCTTAATATTTTTGAAGGCTGGGTTAATTACCTAACAACCATTCCGAAGGAGTCGGCCCCTGAACATTCATCCATTGTGCTGCATGCTCTGTTCTTTGCTGATCTTTGATGATTATATGTAAAACCAGGTGTGGAGGTGCTTTCTGCTACGACTGTGGAACAACCCAAGTGGATAATCATAATCATTATTGCTACAATTGTAAACGTTAATATTCCTCTTATATATATCTATGCTTCCTTCTGCAGAGTATTCTCTTTTAAACTAATCATATTTAAACTTAAAAGAGAAGACATATTTTACATATTTCTGACAATGATTTGTATATTAGATGAATTACAACAAAAAGTTTGATTCAACAGCAAAAGCAATCTACCATTTTAAACTATTGTATTTTCCCATACGTAAAAGTACAGTTCCAAATTCATTAAAAGCACGGCCACACTACCTTGCTAAAGTTTGCTGTGACTTATGCAGGTAGCATGAATTGATATTTGTTTGTTTATATAAATATTATTAAATTATGATGCGTTTATGTAAAAAATTTATAAATAAATAATTTTTATATAAAATTATGTCATTTAAAATAATATATGTTACTTTATAAAAATAAATAGGTTTTTGGTTGTTTTGAATTGATGCTAGATTGATGGGTAATTAATATAGTTGGTTCCACATTTCGGCTGGTGCGTATTGTTGGAGTCATAAATTACCGCAGTCAACAATTTTTTTGCATTGGTTAAATTTTTTTTATTTATACTAATCGCATCGGCTTGTTTCATTTCATCCAATTTCAATTGCATTGATTAATGCATGAATATTATTAAACAAAATAAAATTTCTAATTTTTGGTCAAAATGGTAATAATCAATAATAGGGTAAATTATATTAGTAGTCACATCACTCTATATTTTTTAGTTATTTAATTATAAAAAATTATAAGATAATCATTAAATTATTAATAAATTTATTTTTTAATCATCAATTATGAAAAGTTATAAAATGATCATCTAACTATTAATAATTTTTTTTATCACCCAACACTATCATGGATTTTTGGGTGGAAATTTTAATCTTTTAGTGTTCCCATTTTTAATGTTAGTCAGCTGGTAACTAAAAAAGATAAAATTAAATAGTTTCATGATCATTTTGTAACTTTTCATAGGTGGGTGATCAAAAAAATTTACTAATTGAATCACTATTTTGTAACTTTTTATAGTAGTGTAACCAAAAAAAAATCATAGTTGAATGGCTACTAATATAATTTTACACTAAATGATAAAAACTTTTATTGAAATATTGTACATTGGTTTGTGCATGGATATTTTATATTTAAAATTTATTTTATATCATTCATTTAATATTTGTAAATATTATATATGTTAAATATTTTTTTATAAATATTAATGAATTTGAAATGATATAGACTGAAATAATTATACACTGATTTAAGTAAAAAAAATGATATTATATTGATTATTTTGTACATAACACGAATTCAGTTGAACACTTAAATAATAATAAAGGTAATTATTTATTAAAAATAAAAAAAATTGTATCATAATATCTAATATATTATATCTTAGTGGGTTTTATTATAAGAAGAGAGAGTAAGATCGGAGGTGAATTAAAATTTTATTTTAATAGTATTATAATAGCATTTATTATATTAAAATATATTACTAATTTAAACAGTATATATATTATTTATATATATTTTTATAATAGTTTAAACAGTATTTTTAGGTTTGAAAGAAAAAAAAATCTTTTAAGAAACCAATCAACTCAGCTTAACTTTTAAAAACAAAAATAGAAGGCGGTTAAAATCTCCGGATTTTCAGAGACGGATTCTAAGTCCTCGTGAACCAAATGACGAAAATGCACTTATTCTATTGAGATTAACAAATAGTTTCCCTTCTTTTCAAGGCTAATTTCGTAAAAAAGGAATAACTCGCGAACGTGGGCTACTGTGACGGCATATTCAAAAAGCGGAAGGGTACCTTTTTACCGTATTTAAAGTTTATAAGTAAAAGGGCCGAACAGATTATTAGACACGTGAACGAATCAAAATCGTACACGTCACTAAAAAGATACTAAGATCTAAACTAAAAAAATTTTAAAAAGAAAAAGAACGAAAAAACGAAGGAGCGGTTTCTACGTTAAAAGCTAAACATCTTTTCTTTCTTTTGTAATACAGCTGCTAAGGGAGAAAGCAAGCAAAGCAAACAATTGAAACTAATTTCTGCATTCAACTCTTGAGGTGATACTTACTTACTTTGTAAGTCTCTTGTTGTTTGATCTTTCTTTCTCATTTTTTTCTTTTCCTTGTTTGTTTTTGTCTAGAAAATTGGCTGTATTTGAAGTTATTTTTATGGAACCCAGTTTGCATTGCATGTTTGGGAGTTAGGTGTCTGAAAATGGGTTTAAGAAGGAACCTGCATAATTGCATATGATGTTTTTCTTTTTTCTGTGAATTTGAGTGGTAGGAGCTTTGTTTGCTTAGAATTAGCTTTAATCATTCTATCATTTTTCTATATATATGCCTTATACTCTTTGCAAATAGCTTCATTACTAACTAATGTTATATATGTCATTATATTCTTGTCCAGGCCAAAGGAAGTGAAGTTCTTGAGGAAGAGTAATTTGGAGTTTTTGAGAGTTTGAGCTTTGTAAACAGTTATTCGATTGTGGATATAAGCAATGGATGATTATCTTGATCAGTATTTCTCATCCTCATCATGGTCAGATGCGAATGTCAAGGAAAGATCATATTGGGTCCATAATGAACCTGATCAACCAAATGAAGTGTTTCCTAGTTCGAACTTCAATAGCATCGAGTGTTTAGCCGCACATAATACGCCACCTTTAGTTCATAACCGAGGGTCAGGTTGTAGTGTTGAACATGGTTTGCTGTACGGAGAAGGTGGTTTACAAATGAATGGTGAAAATTGCAGTGGTAACTCTTCACAAGAGATGATGAATGGAAGCTTCGAACTCAGAAACCTGGGACTGCAAATGAATACAGATGTTCATTCCTCTGGCTCATTGAGCCTTGTTTCTTCAAATGATGTTCCAGTTGTTGGTGATATGATCCCATCTTTATCGTTTAATGAGAGAGGGCATATGATATGCAATGGAGGTGAATCTTCTGAGTTTCGGAGATCATTGACAGGCTTGGAAACTCTATCTCCAATTCCACAATTATGGCATCTACAACCTTATGACTCTGTTTCTTCCCTTCCCACTTTGGTGGGACAAAGCAAAGTAGATGATGAAGGCAATATTAACCGATTTATTGAGATTGATGATATTCTGCAACCTGAGAACTTATCAGCTTCCATCAATGCAAAGGTATTAATTTTAATTTTGACTAGTTTGTATGGTTCATTTATCTGGCTCTACAGTATTGTCTGTATTGGGGATTAAATTCTGAATAATCTCTTGTTGCTTATGTCAATGTATCAGGGACAACAAGCCATGCAAAATTCCATTTACTCTTCTTTTCCTGCTGACCACCCTATAACAAAGACCATGATTGGGTTGCCATCTCTGGTGCAGGTACTTGTAGTGGTCTCAGCCATATAATCTGGGCATGATTTATGGTCTCATCATTTTACTACTACTGATAGATTAGATACGAAGGTTATTATTTGTAAACTTATATTACAGGGTGCATCACCTAACCTGAACAATGGTTCCGACGGAACTGCGAAGCCTCGAGTAAGGGCACGTCGAGGTCAGGCTACTGATCCACACAGCATTGCGGAGAGGGTCAGTTGTAATATTTCCTGTTGTCTAAATTTCATATACTTGAGTTGTTTTTGAGATTATAGCTTGCTTAATTATTTGTTCCAATGCAGCTTCGAAGAGAGAAGATTGCTGAAAGGCTGAAAAACCTGCAAGAGCTGGTACCTAATTCCAATAAGGTATTCTCTTCTGGATGCCACATCTAACCTGGTCTACGGTCGACATTCTGCTTCCGTTATTGTTTGTTTTACAATTAAATTTACATGCAATAACTTGGCAATATGAACTGCAAGCATAAATTCTGCAGTTCTTACCATCTCAATTCAGTAAAGGTCAAGTAACACACAAGAATGATGAAGATTGTTCATCATTCTGCAGATTATAAGAAAAGAGGATACTTAAGTTTCAAAATAAATTATGGCACAATGATTAGCTGATGAGCATTAATGAAACATTGCAGACAGATAAAGCCTCTATACTCGATGAAATCATAGGGTATGTCAAGTTTCTTCAACTCCAAGTCAAGGTAAGACCAACTTTTTTGTTAATATCGAATATCCAAGCTTCAGAAGTTGAGCTTAAACTGACTCGGTTCTAAGTTACATTTTAACCAGATTTTGGCTACTGTGCTTCTGAAATTATTTGCAGGTACTAAGCATGAGCAGGCTTGGGGCAGCAGCTGCAGTTGTTCCTCTCATCACTGATGGTCGAGCTGAGGTGTGGCAAATTCCTCCTCCTTTTAAGCTGGTGAACTTTTTGATCCTTATTGTGATCTAAACATCATTTTATAATGGTTGGAGCAAAATTCTGTTTGTCAGGAATCTAATGGTTTATCACTTGCACCATTAGCGGGTCAAGGGGTTGATTTTTCACCATCTCCTGATCAAGTTGTTTTCGAACAAGAAGTGGTGAAGCTCATGGAATCCAATGTGACAATGGCCATGCAATATCTACAAAGTAAAGGTTTCTGCCTTATGCCTGTTGCACTTGCTGCTGCCATATCCAATGTTAAGTCATCCATATCCTCGTCGTCATCATCGGCTCCTGCTTCTGATGAGAGTAAGAAACTTGGCTTCACCAACAGTACTTTAATCAATGATACTGCTCACAACACCTGCAGCAGCAGTAGCAGTAACAGCAGTGGCAGCTTACCTGGTGTTGGGATTCCAATCATCAACGCTGATGGCAATTTTATGACTGGAAAGCTCGGTTCTGATATTATGGCCAAAGGTTGTACTGGCACATTCAAACAAGAGGAACTCAACACTCTTTGCACTGCCAAATGACAGAATCCCAATACCAGAAACAGCAAACTTGTCTAATATGTCAATTAACCTAGTAGATAAAACACTAGTTGTTTTAAACTGTCCAAGGCTATCTTTGTTCCCTTTTCTATATTTCTATATATATGTATATAGAAGACAACCCAAACAAAACAGAATGCGAAATAATTGTTTAGCAAAGCTTGAGCAGTTTGCTAATTATAGTAAGGAAAAACTAGCTTTTTAATTTAAATCATATTCTACACTTAACTCTTCTTAATCTCTGTTTTGAAGAATACAAAATATTGGGGGGAAAATTGGGGGGCCTGGTTAATGGCTTCATCTATATATGGGAACAACAATGGGGGGAATACATACAATACAATAATTACATTCCTAATATCGTGCCTTTTATCTTATGCATAATATTTGAGGAAGAAAAGGCCGAAAAGATTGAAAAATTAAACTAAAAGAGACCTTTCTAAGTTGGGCAGGATGGAATCTAAAGTGAGTCAAAGGTTTGTCAAAAACCATTCTCGGTTTTGTGGGGTTTCTTCTTGAAATTTGAGATGCTACAGTGTGGACAAACGTACTCCAGCCCATCTGTTTTTGCATAATCCTGCCATTCAGAAGATAAATATATAGAGTTAATTGCAATCCAATAGAATAGGTTATTGACTCGATTGCCAACAATGAAAGCAGCTATCTGACAACTCATTTTTGACATATATTGGGTATTGTATGGGGATATGATCCTCCAAAGACCCTCCAAATATATATAAAACACTAGAAAAATTAAATACAGCCCCGTAGGATACATACCCATATCCAATAGTCAAACCCGAGTCCGTGTAACGTAGGAAAATATTATCATACTATATGTATTGAATTCAGTGCAGAAGACATCAAACATGTTTTTAGTTGCAGGTAAGGCAAACTTTTGCTGAACTCGTCCAAAACCATACAAAATATAGCTTATGTTACTCTGATGCTGCTTCTATATATAAATTTGTTTAGCCTATCGGTATTTCTCTCTTGATAAGTACAATTTTGAGAAGGTATACCTTAAAGGCTCCAAGACCCTGCCGCCTATCACAGCCAAAGTGTGCCCACTCATCACAAACTCCACAGTTTACCCAGTCACCTGCTGCACTACTGTTGCCACACACAAACTCACCAGTGTCAGGACTGCAAACTCACAATGGTCATGTAATGTGTGTTAAGTGAGTGCATACGTGTGTGCGTGTGTGTGAGAGAGAGAGACCTGTGACACAACAAGCAGCATTCCCCATCGACATCATCATGAGCCAATTCATACTCTAAAAGGTAAGTCTCGTAATGTCTTTTCAGAGTGTTGCCTACTCCCTAGGAACAAACAACAAACAACATTAGACAAAAACATAGAGTGGAAAACACGAAATGCCATTTAAAGAACTTAAGGACCAAAAGGACAGAAATGTTGAAGCAACGACAGGATCTTATCATTTTTACTGAAGCTCTACAAAAATTGCAAACTATTTCAAAAAAAATATTATCAGAAAGGAAATCTACAAGGCTAACAACTTGAACACATACAGTCATTCTATTTGTCAATGTGTGATTGCGCATCTTCGAAAAAACTTGTCCCTTCCAATTTATACCATTCCCAACATGAAATCCTCCTCTTGACACCACCTGTAAGGGACATATTAAAATACTTCTTTTTCCTTTACAGATTTCCAATCATATTTTGCACAAAGAATAGCTTACCTCTCTATACAAGTTGAAAAGGTCAAGCCGCTTCGCATTCAGAATGGCATCAGGAAACTCAGCTAACCCCCCTTGAGGAACAAGACGAGTATGTCCCCGAACTATCAGAAACTGCATTACATCTCTCAGAAACTCTTCCTGCCCGAAAATAAATTGACACGAGGAAAAGAAAAAAGGAATATATTAGAGGAACGTAGTTGCAGAGATACTAAATTATGCAAGCTTCAACAATTACTTCTCTAGTTGACTAATAGACTCACCCAAACACCTATCCTTGTTTGTGGTGAGGAAGAAAAGCAGGTCAACAGAGAGATATAACAGAGAAAATTAACCAATTATTCTGACAAGTCAACACATTTTCTATAAAAACTTCATTATCACAGTACTAGTTCGTCTCTAGACCTGAGCATGCAATAATAGCCAATTACATTAGACAAGCAATATATTTAATGAATCTTTTCCTAAATCCTGACGCATACATAAGATTTTTCTTAGTAATATCAGAGCATCAACTATGACATTCCCAATTGAGAGATTGCAAGCCCTATAAGCTAGAGTGGATAAAAAATTGTAAAGTTAAGAGAACAATATCCATAAAGGCATATGAATCTTAGCATAGATCATAATCTTACACTATAGTATGTAAATAAAACCCAAATGAGGGTACCATATAAACAAATTCTTAAACTCTGAGAAGATGACTAACCTCTGAGCAAACCTGTATCGGGGCTCGATCACAACCATGTTTCTTGAGAGGTAACGGATTTAGAGAAATAATCTGCTGGGCCTGATGAGAATTTGATAATGCTTTCCGATGTGCAACAGGAGCAGGTGGCTTCACAGGTACTACTGGCAAGTTAATCTTTCCTTGGTCACCATCATATCTCTCAGCCTCGGAAAATCCAGAAAAAGGAAGCATCTTATGACGATGGGTATGAGGAATTGGCCTCATAGCAGCAACATTTGGTTTCGGTCTTACATTACTGTTTAAACCTTCCATGATGGTATAGTTTAGAGGTTTAGTGCCCTTAGTTGGCTCTGATCTTTTACGACAAGGTGCTGGAGGCACCAACCAGTTGGGAGATCTGGCAATTACAGAACCATCCCATAGGGCATCTTTGCCCTGCCTCGCAGAAAAGAAAAGCAGGCGTTCTGCATCATCTTTTTCAAAAGAAGCAACCGACAACCCTTGAACACTAGCAATCCCGAGCATAACTAAGCTGCGGTAGGATACATCTGGTGCAAGTTGCCTCAAAACCTGTTAAGTCATTTCCAGAAACAGATCATGATTACAAAAGTCAAGTTAAACAGAATTATCATCATGAAAAAGGCTTCATAAGTATTTGTTAGAACATAATTCAGTGAAAGTTTCTCCTTCAAATGTTTATCCATACCTCCAATGAAGTTTATGGTAAAAAGAACAAACAAAAGTGCTTACGCATGCAATAGACACATGAACATATAAGCATATGAATAAAAAGAGAAGTGTCATAGAATGAATAAGATGGTTGAAGAGAAAAATCAGACCTGCGAAGCCCATGTAGGAACCTTCATGCACACTTCAAACACGCTTGCTCCACAGGCAATTGAGGCTGATCTGCGAGGCTCAGATGAAGGCACTCTGCTTTCATCAGAACTTGACTGTGCATGGACAAGCTGACTATTCTCGATAAGCTCATTTTTTATATGATTTTCCAACAGCTGAGACAACAAAAGAAAGAACAAGAAAACAAGACTGTTAGGTGTGACCTTAAAGAAATAACACTAGCAATTAACCTGATCAGATTTACTTGCCTGATCATTAAAACAAGTCTGTGCGCTACCGGAAACTAGAAATGATATGTGAGCTGAACTACAGGTTGAAAAATCACAACGCATGGTCATTACACCACGAGAAAATGTCCCAGCCTGAAGAGGTGGTGGTGGAGCACTATAAGAATAGTAGACATTAGTATGTTGATTATAATGACGCAAAAGAAGCTTGGACATAGCAGTACATGGGGGAATGGGAACTCCATAAAAGAAAATATCAAAGTCACAAATACTCAACCCAAAAGAAACTTTACCTTGCACGGTTATGAAGTTTGCTTCCACGTATCTGAAACAATTGCCATGTAGTTAGTAAGTGGTTAAAACAGAATCAAAGAATTAGCACAGATTATGCTCACACATGCAACCACAACACACTGCCAAACAAATCATGGGAATACATGGTGCCCTTTTTCCATGTGAACATAAAAATCAAATAATTGAAAGTTTTCCTGGAATATCATGTCATTAGGCCCTATACAGCAAAGCCACCGCATGTTATGACCCAAAAAAAAAAAAGGCACTGCATGTTATGCCCCCCCCCCCCCAAAAAAAAAAAAGCAACTGCAAGTGCAACCTTATCCAACTCAATTAGGGCATGTTCAGAATAATATAGATCTCATTCATAATTTTTTCTCATGTCATTTTGATTACAAGGTGATGATGATATGAGCACCCTAGCTAATCTGTGTAGGTATTTTTCAGCTAGCTGATCTTTCCAAGCTAAACTGAATTTTGCCAACGAGAATGCTGACATCATAATGTTGTTTAGACTGTATGGTGAACCAAAATCTAATAAAACAATCACTTGAAACATTTAGGAAGAGATTGAGGATCTCATGCTCTCTTCAGCATTAAAAACTCAACAAGTGACTCTAACCAAATTTAGATGCAGCAATAACTAACTTAATCTCTTAGATTACAATGTTCAAAAGATGGTATTGTGAACAAACATATAAGCTAAAACAGGCAAACTAAGGATATACATCTAAGGGAAAAAAGCACTTGTACAAACTCACTTCTATGCTCAAGAGGGCATTAAGTCCATCTTCCAGAGATCCCAATAGGAATGCATCCTGCAGGGCATATAGTTAACAACAAATATAAAACAGTGTGAACAAAATAATTAGTATATAATTATTACCATGATGAAAATATTAATATGTGATTATTTTTTGAACAAGGAAAAACTGAAACTCAAACCTACCAATAGGCCTGGTGATCCACAAACAAGAAACCTCATAGTAACATGCTCATCATATATCTTAACGGCAGGAAGATTTTCAAGAGAGCCTTCTTCCTCTTGCATATCTACCTCAGGTTGAGAAACATCAATCTTGGGAGGCTCACCAAGTAAACATGGCCCCGGCTTAACACTATGTTTCTGACCATCAGAAGAGGCAAAATTGTTGCTCCACAAACAGTACAATCTAAAAGAAGCATGGGCAAATTGGAATGCATCCCATATATGGCTACATGAACTGCATTAGACCAAAACTGCAAAACTTCAGTACAGTCTCTAAGTAAAATTCCTTCCAGTTTGTAGCCAATAGTGCTATAAACCAGGTGAAGTTTATCTAAAATAGAGTGCATAACTTTAAAATATCAACCAATTTCGGAAAAAAAAAAAAAAAAAGCAGTGGCAGCAACTTCTCTGGAAAACTAATGCACTGTAACCACTATTTCAGGAAGGTAGGGGAAGTTATTATGTTTTACATACACATACACGGACATATAACAAATATAAGTAGAAGTCTGTACCTTTGAATCACTGATAACAGTGCCTGACGAAAATGGCAAGCTGCATACTGCGAGAATGAATTTTTCCAATATATAACATAAGGGACTCCCTGGCAAGGAGAAATGAATGTCAACAACATTTAAAAAAAAAACATAAAGAATGAATTTCAACTGTTTGCTAGTGACCATGATGAATAATTTTACCTTGGAGTGAAGTGCCTCAGCCAATCTGTCACCATTGGAGGTCTCTAAATAAACCTACACAAACATTTGACAATAGATTAATTCAACATATATAATGATTAAGGGACTTTATATAAGCATAGAAACCAGTAAAACTAGTAAAAGGAAGAAGCAAAACAAAAGGAAAGGAAAAAATGAACTTAAAATGGGAAAGATCATAAAGTATAAGAAAAACTCAACCGTTAGCACCATTATCAAACAATTTCAAGGAAAATGAGAACAAATGATAAACTCTACACAGAAATTATAGTAAAAAAATCATGCGACACTAACAGTGGAGGGCAATGTGGAACCAAAGAGTCCGCAAATGGCTTCTGGAGTGGACAAGTCAACATCTCCCAAAGCCAGAGAGCCAATATCTTCATCTGCATTCTGCTCTCCTTGAAAGTAAACAATATTTGGCTCCGAAGATTCAAAAACCCGCTGGAACTCATCAATGGTAGGATTGATCAGAAGCTGAACCTTAACTCACACACATGAAAATGTCACAATTTTCAAATACGTTTCAGCTAAAACGTCAGAGTTCTAAAAATATGCAGATTAATCTGAGTTATATACCTCAAGGCGCCCCGAAGAAACTATCTCTGGAAATGGGTATCTCGGCTTATGATCAGAAACTGGCCGCCTAAGTTTATTATCAGAAACTTTACTACTACAAAGAACTACAAGGAGACTGCAATGGTTCTTTGAAGACCCTTGAGCATTAAACATCATGCAAACATGCCAGAACCAATAAAACTTAGGCTTGCCACTAAGTATAAGGCACCAATGCCTGCTTCTAAAAAATCTAAATAACCCAAAAACACTAGAATGGAATCAAATAAAAACCCTAAAAAGCTTGCTGCAAATCAGATAACTAAAAAATCCCACCTCTCAAAAATCTCCGGAATTTCCAAAATTCCAGCAGAGAGCGAAAACAAACTTCCCTTTGTATTTGCAGACACTTCAAATCCCTAAAATACCAAAGCTGGCACTTCAAATTTTGAAGAATACCCACCGACCCATATAAGATTATCAAGGGGATCGGGAACCCAAATGAGCAAATTTACCAGAAACGAGGTTACCGAGAAAATTCCCCAATAAACAGTAGGATGTGAACGCTCCCAAAGAACAAAAAAAAAAAAGTACAACAAAAAAGAAAGAACCCTAAGTTTAGAAGACTGACTCTAATAATAAAGAAATCTCAAATAAGAAACCCGAAAGGACACATCTTCCTTCACCTAATAAAAATTCTCAAAAAAATATAGATATAAAAAAAACAAAAATCAAAATCACGCAATAAATAATTGCAACAAAAAGGACTAAAAGCTTTTTCGGATTGTTTAGTTGAGAATCAAACAGCCCAGCGCCCTTTTTTTTCTTTTTCCATTGTTGTCAGTTTGCATTTTAATAACTACAGTTTCCTTTTCCCCAATCACATTCTCGTATATCTAATCTAAGTCAAAAAGAAAAAAAATTCATGAACCGTTTGATCAGGAAACCCACAAAATAAGAAAATACCCATTTGTTAATTAAACTCTAAAAATCTAAATTGTCTTTTTATTAATTCGTTTCTTTCAAGTTTCACGTTTGTTCGATTTTTGAAAAAGCCATCAAGTAAATAACTTCATGTTACCCTGCTTCAAAATATACTACTACACTGTAATCGCGAGCTTCGAGAACGCGAAATTTTTGTTTATTTTGCTCCCTCCTTTTTGTTGTTCTTCACGTTAAAATTTCTCCTTACTCCACACCATTAGTCGATTACTGTAAAGATTCTCATAAGGGATTGATTTTCTTTCTTTCTTTCTTTCTTCTTCCATTTTTCGGGTTTTCGATTCGGACACAAATTTGGGATCAGGACTGGTTGGTTCTATTCTCATTGTCCGAGGTTGTCATTATTTCCATGATCATTAGATCATTATCATGATGATAATGATCATCATCAGCAATCGTTTTTTGCCAAAAGAAAAAAATTCATCAGCAGTCTTTTTTGCTCTTGGGTCTTCCATTAAATAATATTTTTTTAAAGTCTGCTCTATATTATTTTAAACTTAATTAGAAACCCAATAAAAAGAAAAAAAATTAAGTTTTGTTTTTAAGTAATAATCTTGCTTGATAAACTGTCTGCACTCTGTTTAAGAACGGGGACTCTCTGGATTTAACTACTTTTTATTTTTTCAATCGTCTCTTAATTTATGCTATAAGGGGAAAAAAGTAGTATTCATTTTTTTAAAATTCGTGTATTATTCTTTTCTATAATCTTCTTCAGTTAAATCCTTAATCAGCATGTAATTGAATAAAACTAGTAACATTTTACTATGATCGAAGGGGTTTTGTTTTCAACAAATGTTAATTTTTTAATTAAGAATTTTTTATATCTGTTATAGTTTGTATTTGTAATTATTCATCCTAATAATATATCAATATTCGAATCTGAATTCGAGTAATGTGATTGTTACGTTTATTAAATATTAAATATGTATATGCATGTGTCTAAATTTAAAGTTGACTCAAGCTATGATCCACAGTGTGAAATATGATTTTTAATATTATATTTATAAATATATAAATACTTTTTTTAATTTATTAATTAAACCACTTCATATTTATATTTTAAGAGAATTTGCTTACGTCTTTTTATAAGAATAATCAAACCTCGATAGTTTATGTGTTTTTTTGCATTAAGTTGGTAAGTTTAATTTTAACTTAATTACTTGTATTATAATTATACTTGGCGCGGATAATGTAAAGTAATTGTTGAAAACTAACATTTTTTTATAGATTTGTTTAATTTTCACATTAATTCCGGAATTTGACAATTTTTTCAAATTAATCTTTGAATTTTAATTTCATTCAAGTATATTATATGGGACTTTATATTTATGTCACATCATCACTTGAATTTATTAATGAATCTTTCATATTTCTTTTACATTTTTTTAGATTCTATATAATATTTGAAAATTTATAAGTGATAACCTGATATAATTTTATAATATCATATCATTATACTTTACAAAATTCGAATTCAGGGATCAAATTAAAAATAATTGTCAAAATTTTAAAATTAATATAAATAAAACACAGTTGAAACCAAAGCTAAAATATTAGCGCACACACACAAAAAAAGACCAAAGCTAAAATTTGTTAACAAAATTAGGAATTAAATGTTTATTTATTCCTAAAATATCTATTATATAATCCATTTATATGTTAAAAATAAAAGCCTTTTATCCCTATGTTTTCAATATTCTAGCCATGTTTGTGAAGACTTGAGTACATATGAGTTATGAAGCACTTTCAAAATAATCCTAAAATTTAAATTAAATATTAAAAATGCGTGTTAACAAAAATACCGAACTCTTATATTTAAATGCGGACCGTATCATAGAAATTCACTTAGAAGCAAAATAATATAAATTCCTAGCATATCACAGAAATTCACTTAGAAGCAAAAATTTTATTCATTTATGATTTTTTATTGTATTATGATCGTATATGTGAAAGCAATATGTCTTACTGAACATGTTGGAAAATATAGATGCACATGCACATAAGTCAAAGCTAAAATGGAAAATAATGAAAAATAAATGGTCAGAACTTTGACGAGCGAGGGGTTTCTTTGAGCGATGGTTTGGGCTACCGTAGCCCAAAGATAGTCTTGATAGGTCGGGTCGGGTCCAATAATCGAAACTTGACCAGAAAATAAAAAGTGCAGGACAGAAGCTGGTGTCACGTTCAAACGCCAAATTTTACAGGTATTGTTGACTTCCCGTGCACAGCAAGAAAAGGTCAAATCTTTTGTTCCGTGCCACAAAAAAAAAGTTAAAAAAAAAAAATTGCAGTTTTATTTGAATAAGGTTAGCTACAAAACTCATTATAATATTTTTAATTTATTTCATGTTTCAGCAATATACATGTTTACAAATTTAAAACTTTTGAGCTGACATATTTCAAAAATGTTTATAAAATTAATCATCAAAACTAAAACGCACTGTCAAAATGATTTATTGGACAAATGGCTTTTTATCATATATAATAGATTAACTATGATATATTTGTGACGTGGTTGAAAGTTTTATTTATTAAAAAATTTATGTAGAAATTAAGTTGATTAAAAATTTGTAAAATTGAAAATTATAATATTTTAAGTTTAAGTTTTATCCCCTGTGATTTTTATTTATTTTATATAAAAATTAGAATTTCTGTATACATATGAAAATTAAGCATTTAGAATATAAAGGTTGTTTAAAAATAATGCACACCAAATAATTTATATATGATTTAAAATTAATTAATAATAACACATGTAATATGTATAATATTAAAATAAAAAGTTAGATTAAATTTTGAATAAAATAAAATTTAAACATATAAATTACATTAGAATAATAATAATTACACTATCATGATATTATCATTAATATTAAGTTGATATCAAGTAAATTTATAATAGTAACTCAATAATATATACAGTTAATTGAGATAATAAAGTGAGTATAAAATTAAAATATATAAATAATTTCATAATAAAATGTTAATTTAACGGTAAATTGATGTTTGATTGATTGGATATTAATTTAATCTAAAATTTTAAATATTACATATGAATCAATTAGTACTGTCACGTGCCATGCGTGGTTGTGTCATGCACTGCAAAGGCAAATTTGTCAATAGATTGTTTTTTGCCTTTAAATTTGTCAATATTTGAAGCAGCTAAAGTTTTCGCATTTATCATTTTTATGTAAATGCCTAAGGAAAAGGATAAATATAAAATAAAAAACTGAAAATAAATTGCTAGAGAAAGTAAAATTATGTTTAGACTCCTTTAAAAAATTTATGAAATGTTTAATTTAAAATGGCAAACATAAGGCGCCCTTTTACACAATAACCAAAAATGAAAAAAAGCTTTCTTTTCTAAAAAAAGAAAAAGAAAAAAGATTTCACAATTTAATATAAATATTAATCTAAAAATCATAATTTCGACTAATGAGTTATTAAAATTATATTTATTTATTTTTATAGAAATAATATTATACAAAATGGTTTAAGTAATATTAACCAATATATTTTGAATAATAATTAAAAATTGTTTTTAACATAAATTATACATTTAATAAACTTTAAATATTCTAATATCAAGAAAAAAATTGTTTTCAATCCAAGATTCACAAATATAATTTATAGAATATATTATTAATATGTTGATAATTTAATTGTTTTAAATACATAAACAAAATAAAAAAAACAATATACTGAATTATTCTAATATATTGTTTTCAAAAGCTTAAAAAATCAATTTTTTTTTATAAAAAAGAGATTAAAATAAGAATTATCATTACAAACAAAGATCAAGCGGGTTAACTAAAAAGAAAAGGACCGTTGTTATTTGCGAAGAAAAGAAAAACAAGAAAGAAAAGAAGAGAGAAAAAGCTAACAATCAATACGAGAAGTCGAGAACGACACAACAAAAAGCACAGACTTCACAGGAAAACCAAATACACAAATAAATAAAGCGAAACGGGAAACCGAGGAAAAAAGAAGAAGAAAATAATAAGGTAGAATTCTTTCTTTTTATAAAAATAGTAGTAAAAAAAATATTGTCCTTCTTATTATTTTTTCTTTTTTGGAAAATTCAATCGTGTATTTTTCTTTTGGTTTCATCACTGCCGTCAAATTTGCCACGGAGAAGTCTGGAGGTTAACGGCTTTTGATTTTTTATTTTTCTCTGTTCGGCAGTTTCAATTTGATTTTTATTTCTATACAAGTAGAAATTTAACGTGTTAATTTAGTTTTAATCAATTAAAGAGTAATTCAGTTTTCTCGATGTGATTTTCCATTGCTAGTAGATCCAAACGAACTTTTTAGTCTTATTGTTTTTTTTTCTTTCTTCTGTTAATCGATCTCTATGAGAATTATCTGATTAATTTAATCTTAGGGTTTCTATGGTATAAATTTATTAATTTTTCAATTTCGTGGTTTTATTGGATGGAGCAGTGAATAGAAGTTACAACTCTAACTGATTAAGAAGATATTGGAATTTGGGGCTTTTGGACAGTGGAACTTGAGGTGCTAGTATTCCAGGTAATTTTGGTTTTCTTATTAATTTCTTTTGAAAATGTTCATGTGATGCTTTTGATGTAATTCTAATTAGTTGCTCAAAGCCTCAAACATTAAAAAAAAAAAACATTAGTAGTGCCAATTCCAATTCAAGTTTTCCCTCCACTTTCAATTAATAGTTTTCTGTTTAGATTCTTAAGTTTCAGAGTAGTAGTTTTGTTGGAACTTAATTGAGTATTTATTTATTTGTTGTGGTTTTACTAATGGCTAGGGTACTGGGAGTACTGGTTTTTGTAGTTGTGGTCGTGAGAGTGGCAAATGAATGAATCATGATGACTGGGACCAATTGGGATAATTGTCAATGGGCACATCTGACGACAAACAATCTGACCATGTTGACAATAAGTCGTGGATCCCTAGGAGTGAGCTTCTGAATGTGTCAAGGGATTTTTGGATGCCCGATCAGAGTTGTAGGGTATGCTACGAGTGTGACACCCAATTTACAATATTTAATCGTAGGCATCATTGTCGGCTTTGTGGCCGTGTTTTCTGTGCCAAGTGTACAGCAAACTCAGTTCCTGTCACATCTGATGAGCCAAGAGCTGGTCGTGAAGATTCAGAAAGGATTCGGGTATGTAATTACTGCTTCAAGCAATGGGAGCAGGGAATAGCAGCTGACAATAATGGGACCAAAACACCAAGTCCTGGTCTCAGTCCATCTCCATCAGCCGCAAGCTTGGCCAGTACCAAGTCCAGCTGCACCTGTAAAAGTAGTAGCAGCATTATTGGTTCTACTCCATATGCAACCGAACCTTACTATCGCGTGAATTATAATTCTGGTCTTAGCCATTGTGAATCTTCCCAAATGAATGGTGCTGAGCAAAACAGTGAGACATCTGGGATGAGCACTGATCAAAGTTCAGCCTTAGTAGATTCTTCTTCAAACCGTTTTGACTTTTGTAGTAACAGGTATCTTCCCCCTTGCTAATGTATTTTTGAGTGAGTAGAAAATGTTTTTACCTGAATTTGGAATTTCACATGCTTTCGCATGCACACACACGCGCGTGCATGCACATATGTTTCAATGCTTGCTGAGAGCGGGGACCTATAATGGTTTAGCTATGCATCCTTCATGATACCAATTGTGTCTGGATGAGCTTTTACTTCTTTGCTCAATGTTTTGTGTTACTCTGCCAATTCATATTCGAATTAGACAGCTTGCCCCGGCTGGAATACATGAGTTTTTGTGCTTTTATTTTATGATTTTGAGCTATTGATCAGCACTTATTACTTTCTTAACTGTTGGTTCCAGGAGTGATGACGAAGATGATGATTATGGTGCATATCGTTCAGATTCAGAATCAAAGCATTATGCTCATGCTGAAGAGTATTATGGTGCAATCAATATTGACGAATATGGCCGTGTTTATGGATCAGATAAAGTGCATCCTGATGCGGTGAACATTGATGCGAAATCTTTGAGTGGTTCACCATTAGCTAAGAATTTTGATACAAGTGTGGATGAAATCAAGAAATTTGAAGAAGAAAATGAGCTAGAGAATGCTGATGAGGGTGAAGCTCCTGCTTATGATGTGGATGGTACAGATGCTGAGCCTGTGGATTTTGAGAACAATTGGCTACTGTGGCTCCCTCCAGAGCCTGCGGATGGGGAGGATGAGAGGGAAGCTGCTCTATTTGATGATGACGATGATGACGAGGGTGCTACAGGAGAGTGGGGATATTTACGTTCAAATAGTTTTGGCACTGGGGAACGTAGCAGGGATAAGTCTGTGGAGGAGCACAGGCGAGCCATGAAAAATGTTGTAGAAGGGCATTTTAGAGCTTTGGTCTCTCAGCTTTTGCAGGTTGAAAACCTTCCTGTACGGGATGATGATGGAAGAGAGAATTGGTTGGATATAATCACGTCTTTGTCATGGGAGGCTGCAACACTTCTGAAGCCAGATACAAGCAAGGGAGGAGGAATGGATCCTGGAGGATATGTGAAAGTTAAATGCATAGCTTCCGGGCGTCCAAGTGAAAGGTAATCTCACCGAACGCAATTTTGAAAATTTGTTGATTGTTATGTGAAGAGAATGCTACATCAGCTGTTTTTATTGAGCACCTTTTAATATCCTAAAGTTATTTATCCAATCGCATCCCTTCACACATCTCATCGGCTATCATTTGTGAGTATCCCTCATATTTGTATGGAGTATTCAGAATGCCTTTCCGGTGATTTTTGATGTTCATTTGAGGCAATTGGGAGAGAATTATATGGAAAGATAGTTACAATTAATAATAAAATCAAATTTTCTGCAAAAAGAATGCTTCATAGGTTTTCTAGTTCTTCATTCTATTTACCATTTACTTTTGCTGATGAGATTCTGATTTCCTTTGTTAATATTTTCTCTAGTGCTGTGGTTAAAGGAGTTGTTTGTAAGAAAAATGTAGCTCATCGACGAATGACTTCGAAAATAGAAAAACCTCGTTTTCTAATTCTTGGAGGAGCTTTGGAATATCAGCGTATTTCTAACCACTTGTCCAGTTTTGATACATTGTTGCAGCAGGTTTGTATTTCTACCGTCCCCTTCTATTTTGGTTTGTTTATTAACCTAGGTTCATATTAAGGGTTAAAGCAAGGAACATTCCTTTGATTCCTACCTTCTAGAACATGCAGCAGTTAAGGCTAATATGTGTTAGCTTACCCTCCTTTCCAGGAAATGGACCATTTGAAGATGGCAGTTGCTAAAATTGGTGCACATCATCCTAATGTTCTTTTGGTGGAGAAATCCGTGTCCCGGTATGCTCAAGATTACCTTCTTGCCAAAGATATTTCACTTGTTCTCAATATTAAGAGGACACTCTTAGAGCGTATAGCCCGCTGCACTGGTGCCCAAACTGTTCCATCCATTGATCATCTAACATCGCCAAAGTTGGGTTATTGTGATGTGTTCCACGTGGAGAAATTTTTTGAGGAGCATGGAAGTGCCGGGCAAGGTGGAAAAAGATTGACAAAGACTTTAATGTTTTTTGAGGGTTGCCCAAAGCCTCTGGGTTATACAGTAAGTCCTTTCAATATACATGGTACACATATCGATGTCCTAGTGCTGACATACAAAATCTGTTTATAATTTCGAAAAAGTTTCCGGTATGCATTGCTGATCTTAATGACATTTCAGTTATCAAAACTTTTGCATGAAAAGTATGGTTATTTTTTATATGTTTTGTTTAGGTTATCTTTTATCTTGTTTATGTTTTCCACGGTAACTGAAGATGCATTTGTTTCACAAAGATGAGAGTGATATAAACAGCCTTAAAGGCTCCACACGCTCAACAATATAAACATCTAAAGAGAAGCTCAGAAAAAGTCTAAAACAAGCTCCTGTTAAACCTGAAAATGGGTTAAACAGGTCAGGCTTTTAAGAAATTAATGAGCAATCATGGAAGTCTACTCAACATTCATTTATCATCTTTGACCTGAGTCCAGTATTTTAACCCTGTCTCTAAAGCACGTGGAACAACCAGCATTTCTTTTCCTTGACATTTCAGAGCAATCAGTTTGCACTTTGTTTAACACTGTTGTTCCTTTCCACCCATACTGAGTGCAGAGCTGTAGTCAAAGTAGTTCATACAGTGGGGCTTTAAGATCATATTACTGTAAGATCCAGCTATCCTATTAACTATCATCTGCTAGCCAAATCTACCTGGAGTAACCACAATCCGGGAAAGGGCAAATTTACTGACCTTCATCTAACCATAACTTGATGGAACAATTTGTTTTTACTATAACCATTCTCAGATTCTGCTGATAGAGCAATTTCCTTTATTATCAGGTGACAAATAACTTTGTTAATATGAAAAAGGAAAACACCGGCCAACTAGCATCTTTTGGTTGTCCTATAACTTGCATGTGGAAGAACCCATCTGCCACCTTAACGTTCTCCAAATCATCTTCTGCAATCACATCTATTAGAGCACCTTGTGGCTGCAAAAACCCACTTAGATTCTCTTTGTCATGCACAAGTTTTGGAATAAATTTGTAGTATATATTGTGGCTGTTCACAGTCAAGTTGTTTGCCAACTTTTAGAATGGCATGGTGCATGGAATGTGGCTGCATAAAACCTTTTGTGGGTCATGTCATGCCACTTACAAATTACATTGTAATCATTCCAAGTAAAAATGTTTGGTGCTAAGATGGTCTAACCGTTAACTTTGTTTCAGGTTTTACTCAAGGGTGCCAATGGAGATGAACTGAAAAAGGTGAAACATGTTGTCCAATATGGAGTTTTTGCAGCTTATCACTTGGCTCTTGAAACATCATTTCTAGCTGATGAAGGTGCCACGCTTCCAGAGCTCCCTTTAAAGTCTCCTATAACTGTTGCCTTACCCGATAAACCATCAAGTATTGACAGGTCTATTTCCATTGTACCTGGCTTTACCATCCCATCCTCCAGGAAGCCGATGGCTTCTCAATCTATTAATGAATTGCAGAAATCCAACAAAGGCGTTGTCTCAGATGGTCCATCATTTGCCAACAATATAGAAGGGGGCAAATCTACAGGGGCCAATTTATCTTGCTTTTCCAAAGGTCCTCAGACTGTGTCAAACTCCAAGGAATCTGCTTTTGACTCTGTTGAAGATATTTCTTCCTTGAATTCACAGTCTGCTTCAAGGATGGAAACCTCTTCTTGTGACTATGTTCCGTCATCAAATCTTGCATTTTGCAAGGTTGGAGTTGATCCTAAAGAATCTATACAGATCAAAGCAACTAGCAGTGGAGAAGCTTTAACAGGTAACCAGTTTATTTCTCTTTCTCAAAAATTATCAGAAGCACCACAACAGCGTGGTGGCAGTCATCATGCTGATCGCACTTTGTTGGCTGCATATCATCTAGATGACCCAGGGATGGCATCCTCAAAACAAGAGCCTATTAACAATAATGAAGAGGCAGGGTCCTCGAAGGACGAGTTTAGTCCATCACCTTCAGACCACCAGAGCATTTTGGTGTCGTTATCAACACGTTGTGTGTCAAAGGGCACTGTGTGTGAACGGTCTCATCTCTTCCGGATCAAATACTATGGGAGCTTTGATAAGCCTTTGGGGCGATTTTTACAAGATCATCTATTTGATCAGGTATTTTTATTTTTATTATTTCATGTAGAAAACTCATCTTCCTCTTTGTTTCTCATTACTAAAGATTCTTCTTATCAGAGCTCCCGTTGTCGTTCATGTGAGATGCCATCTGAGGCACACGTTCATTGTTATACTCATCGGCAAGGTAGCCTGACGATATCTGTTAAGAAACTACCTGATCCTCCCTTACCAGGAGAACGGGAAGGCAAGATTTGGATGTGGCATAGGTGCTTGCGATGCCCTCGGACCAATGGGTTCCCTCCAGCCACAAGAAGAGTTGTAATGTCTGATGCTGCTTGGGGCTTATCCTTTGGGAAATTTTTGGAGCTTAGCTTTTCTAACCATGCAGCTGCTAGCAGAGTTGCAAGCTGCGGTCATTCCCTTCACAGAGATTGTCTTCGATTTTATGGGTAAGGCTTTACATAAGAAATATGAAGTATTATGTTTATTAAAAATAAATATTACAGTCATCCCTTCATAGATTGTATCTGGTGTGTGGTATTGACTTATGAGTTGCCTGGGTCTTCAATGCAAATACTTACACCAGTACATTGGTACAGTTTGTATTACATATATTTAGTTGAGCAGTAATAAGGGATATACCTGTATAGACATATGTATGAGGTTTCCACGGTTAGGGACCACCTGAAGTTTACCAAATGGCTGTTGCTCCAAGATAAAGTGCCTAATTGCCTTGAATTCCTAGGATTTCCCAAGTCAGCTATTCCCTTCTGGATAAGGAGGGTTATTGGCCACGAAGGGGATGGAAAGGGCAGGGTTAATTAGTGGTATGAGATATATAGATTGTAAAAGAATTAAAAAGGTGTAAGAAATACTCAAATGATAAATATCAGTTGCATGTGGCCTCTGATTGTACTGGTTTACCACATGCAGATTCGGGAGAATGGTTGCTTGTTTTCGATATGCTTCCATTGATGTCCATTCTGTTTATCTTCCACCTTCAAAACTGGAATTTAATTATGATAATCAGGAGTGGATACAAAATGAAGCAAATGAGGTTTGACTATCCAAAATTCTTGTTCCAGTTCAAAAAGCTAATCTTCAGTCAACAATGACCTTGAAGATCATTGACACTGTTTTGCAGGTGAGTAACAGGGCAGAATTCCTTTTTACTGAAGTGTACAGTGCTCTTCAAAAGCTTTCAGAGAAACTATTAGGTTCAGGGTCCAATAATTGTGGCATAAAGGCACCTGAAAGAAGAAGCTGCATCGAAGAACTGGAAGCAATTTTCCAAAAAGATAGAAAAGAATTTCAGGTAGTTGGTTTGAAACTCATTATGTGCACCCTCTTCTTGTCCCTTATGAGCAACAACTGCTATCTGGTTGCCATAATTAAGGCATGAACCTTGTTGTCCAGAAGTTTTACGCATTCTTAAATTTTTTGTTCTTTATGCATAAAACCACCCTCACATCCTGTCTTGTTTCTTATCTGTTTATTTTTTTTCTTAGGATTCTTTACAGGAAGTGCTTTGTAAGGAGGTGAAAGTTGGCCAACCTGTTATTGACATTCTTGAGGTCAATAAGTTGCGCAGGAAAATGTTCTTTCTTTCTTATATTTGGGACCAACGTCTGATACATGCATATAGTTCATTTAACAATAATATCCAGGAAGTTTTAAGCAGTCCCACCCCAAAGCTTGGACTGAAGCCTACGAGTTCTGTGGAGAAGCTTGTGGAGATGAATGTTAGTCCCAAGCCAACTAAAGTCGTTAGTGGTTGCAGCTCTGCCCTAGTTGAGAACAAGCCTGATATAAACATGAATCAAGGAGGCAATACTGATGAAATTAGCAAGCCAGGTGGCGTTCAGAAAGAAAAAGACATGGACCAGGACTTCAATAACAGGAAGGAGGCTGAATCATCTCCTTCTTCTAGTGCAAATAGCAGCCAGAAATCTGATTCTGTGGAGTCTGAAAGAGTTAAAAGAGGAGTCCTGTCAGAAGGAGAATTTCCAAGTATGGAAAATTTATCTGACACCCTTGAGGCAGCATGGACTGGTGAAATTCACCCGGTTAGCGTACTTCCTAAGGAGAATGGTTGCAGTGTTCCTGATTCAGCTGTGGCGGACATGTCAGCTGCAGTAAGTTCAGATCCAGGAAATCGTGCTAGCGGTCATGGTGAAATGCAAGTGGCACGTTCTCCTCAGTCTGATTTGCCTACTAAGGGACTTAAAAGTATGGAGAAGTCTATGAGCTGGGAAAGCATGCCATTTCCAAATTTTCATGACTCATTTAATAAGAATTCTTCATTCAATGTTCAAAAACTCAATATTGGTGAGTATAATCCAGTCTATGTCTCATCATTTAGGGAGTTGGAAAAGCAAAGTGGTCCCAGGTTGCTACTTCCTATTGGTGTTAATGAGACAGTGGTGCCTGTTTATGATGATGAGCCTGCTAGTATTATAGCCTATGCACTTGTCTCATCAGATTACCATTCACAGATCTCTGAGCTGGAGAGACAAAAAGATGCTGTTGATTCTGCAGTTTCGTCATCACTTTTTGATTCAATAAACCTGCTCTCACTTAATTCTCTTAGTGACATATCTGATACTTACAGAAGTTTTGGTTCTGGTGATGATAGTATATTGTCTTTGTCTGGGTCACAAATCTCCCTGGTTTCTGACCCTCTCTTGTACACAAAGGATTTGCATGCCAGAGTTTCTTTTACCGATGATGGTCCCCTTGGGAAGGTGAAGTACTCAGTAACTTGTTATTACGCAAAGCGGTTTGAGAGCTTGAGAAGGACTTGCTGCCCTTCTGAGCTGGATTTTATACGGTCTCTCAGTCGTTGTAAGAAGTGGGACGCCCAAGGCGGCAAGAGCAAAGTCTTCTTTGCAAAAACTTTAGATGACCGATTTATTATCAAACAGGTTACAAAGACAGAACTAGAATCATTCGTCAAGTTTGGACCAGCTTATTTCAAGTATTTGTCTGATTCAATCAATACAAGAAGCCCAACTTGCCTGGCAAAGATTTTGGGCATATATCAGGTACTCATTATAGTTGATAAATTTCATGAGTGAACTTTTGGCAATAATTCCAAGCAAAAAACTTGATTTATTAGTACCACAAAGCATTGGTTATCTATTGCTTTTCCTTTCTTGTCAATTATGCTTTCTGATTCATTTTCAAAACACTCTAGTTAAATCATCTGGCAGTTCTCCCTTTTTTCTCTTTCTGCTAAAAGCACATTTCACAATGTGATCTCTTAGGGATATGTGATCTCCTTACTGATCTACTCCACCTTTGGAATAGATGCGTCAAAATATGCTGTGATAACACTTGATATTCTAATGTTAAAAAGCCTGAGATATGAGCTGCCTAAGTGCATATCACTGAGAAGATTTTTCAAGTTTTATCTGCTTTGTTATGTTGTAGTTTCCCAACCAAAATTAGTTTTTTTTTCTTATTTTGTTATAATTACACCTCGAGTTTTGGTTTAATTTTCCCTCTGGTGTCATTATCTTGAAGGTTTCATTAAAGCACCTTAAAGGAGGGAAGGAATCAAAAATGGATGTTTTGGTGATGGAAAATCTTCTCTTCAGGCGTAAGGTTACAAGGCTTTATGACCTTAAAGGATCTTCACGATCAAGGTATAATCCTGATACAAGTGGCAGTAACAAAGTTCTTCTGGATCAAAATTTGATTGAAGCAATGCCGACTTCTCCAATTTTTGTTGGAAGTAAAGCGAAGCGGTTGTTGGAGAGGGCTGTCTGGAATGACACTTCCTTTCTTGCTGTAAGTTGGAATTCAACTTCTCATTTAAATGTCTTGGAGCTGCACATACCATTTTCAATATTTTCTTTATATTTTGTGGTGGTGCCACCGCATATATTTTGGTAATTATCATTATGACATAAAAGAAACGATGGTGTGTAATGTAGTTGGGTGTGGGTGTCTGTCATAGTGTAGGATTGGTTTCTTCTCATTAGCATTCTTCATACTATACTTTTAAATAGGGATGGTCTTCATATTTCTGTTTTGCATATAAGCTAATTGAATTGATCCAAGGGTCCAATTTGTCACTTAATGTTCTAATAATTATGTATACATTTTGCAACAGTTAGTTGATGTAATGGACTATTCATTACTAGTTGGAGTGGACGAGGAAAAACATGAGCTTGTTCTTGGAATAATTGATTTCATGAGGCAATACACATGGGACAAGCACCTTGAAACTTGGGTGAAGACGTCAGGCATTCTCGGCGGGCAAAACGCACCTCCGACAGTGATCTCGCCCCAACAGTACAAGAAAAGATTCAGAAAAGCTATGACTGCTTATTTTCTCATGGTGCCAGACCAGTGGTCTCCTCCAACAATTGCTCCTAGTGGGTCACAGACAGACCTTTGTGAAGAAAATACTCAAGGTGGTAACTCTGTTGAATGATAGTGTGAATCCTTTTACTTGTATATGCCAAAATGTAAGTTCAATACTCCTTTCTCTCTTTATATCTCTTACCTTCTTTTTAACTTCATTTTTGCCCATCTTCTTCTTTTTTCACTTATCCAATTGTAATTGTTAAATGGCTGCCACATTTTATGTATCATCATCATCATGAATGTATGCATCTGTTATTTATTGATGTCCATTGTAAGCTGCAAAAAAAGCTATTTTTACTACCTTGAACTTGTGTATTTTCATACTTGTATAGTTTTTGTGTATGATTACTGTTTTATTTAATGATTTTAAAGCTTTTGTATGAAACTGTGGTGGGAATGGTTCCCTTCGGCGGGTGCCCTTTTGGCAACTGAACGGGGAACCTAATTTACTTGCGTCATTCGAATAGTTTACCACATCAATTAAACCGTGTTATAATTTTCTTTTCCCTTTCCTTTTCACCAATTAACCAAAATGAAAGCTGGCAGTCTCACAACCACAACTTTTAGCATGAGTTCTGATATACTTTTACAACAATTAAAGAGAATAGTAAAAATGGTTACAAGTATCCAAGAATCTGTTGAATTTTAATAAAATAATGTTTGTTTAAATTATAAAGCTCATTTCATTACAATTTTTAAAAGTACAAATATAATTTTATAATCGTATTTTCATATTTTTGTAATTATTTTTTAAAGATAAATTTATTAATTCATTTCATGGATAAGAATATACAATTTGGAGGAAAAAAAAACATCCGTTGTGAGTGTTAAAGAACAAGTTTTATCAACATAACAAAGGTTTCAATTTTAGCGTCAAATAAACATAATGACATGATAATTATTTTGTCACAACTCAAATACGATATATTTGGAGTGATTGCATGCATTTAATATAATAAAATTAGCTTTGAATGATTCAAAACGGTGAGTAAAAGTAAATAAAAAATCAAGCATCCATCAAATTAAAGATGATGATGACAAAATCACTCCTAAAATCACTTTCCAAGAGAAATTATTGATGGTCGGTGAAGTTTTAGTGACTGTAGGCGATATCATTTGTTCACCACAACTTATGAAAACAGCAAAAGTACTAACAAAATAGATCTACAATCTGAAATGAGGAAGGCATAAGGAATGAATGAGAAGGAAAAAAAAATGAAAAAGAGAATTAGTGGGAGAGAAAAATGTGGGCAATAGTCAACCGAAAAGCTGGCATATTCATTGTGCAAAGCCAAAGATAATAAGCAAATAAACATCTTTTATATTTAATTTCATATAAACATGATTTTAATTATTTAAATAAGATAGAACTAATAAACTATTAATATCTAATGAGCGATAAATCAATATAGATTGATTTAGTTTCGGTTCAAACTCTTAACTTATTTAATTTTATGTTCAGATAATTAATAAATAATAAATGAAAAAAAATTGTTTGGTTAAAATGCGGTCAAGAAAATAAAAGATCTGCTTAAATAAATTTCCAATTATAACTTTATTCAAATAGCATTTAATATTTAAATTTAAAACAATGAATTTCCTTCGCAAAACAATAATTACAATTAGCCAAAAAATTAGTAACCAGTTTGATATAAATTTTAAAATGTATAAAGTATCCTAATAATTAAAAAAATAAAAAAATAATTTATTTGGATAGCTTGTTAATAGGATAAATCTCAAAATTATATATAAACTTTGATTTAATTTACATTTTGATATATGATTTTTTATTTGAAAAATATGAACTATTAAAAAAATAAAAAACAATTCAATTTATTAGTAAGAAAAAATGCAAAATAAAAAGTTAAATTGAAATAAAATAGCGAATGAAGATTGATTTAGCATTTGTGATCTTAACCATAATTCATTTAGCTAGAAAAGAAAATCTTTACTCTGTTTGGGCATTGTTTGCAAGTCCAGTACTTTCAACCAAGTAAATGGCCCATTTAAATGTCCAGTGGAACTCCTTAAATGCTCCAAATTTGGCGCTCCATTCCCTTCTTCACTCCTGTCAAAATCTTTTCCTTCCTCTCTACCATCATCTCCCTTTCTCTTTCTTTCATTTTCTTTCCCCCTTTCAACCATCTCTTTCTCCAGGAGGCTTGTATCTTTAGGCAGTTATTTGGGACAAATGGAGCAGCAGAGAAACCAGAGGACGGTTCAACAACAACAAGAGGAGCTTGAGGAGATGCACCATGGCCCGTTCCCTGTGGAACAGCTCCAGGTGAAAAAAGGAAAAAAAATACACTTCAAGGTTTTGTTTATTTGTTCTATTCTATTTAAAAAAAAAAGATGCTTTCTATGTGGGGTTTTTTTTCCAAGTTGCCGAAAAGCTGTTTCTTTACTTGATTTGTCCATATTTTCAGAAGGGATAATTGTTAATTCTTTTTTTTCAAGATTCTGAAAATCGGAATGGGGTTTTGTCCCTTTCATTGCTGTTAATACTTTTCAGCGTGGGCTATTTTTCAATATGGTTTTTTACCCTTCTTTTTACCTAATGCTAGAACAAATGGGTTATATTACTTCGACCGCCTATTAGGTGGGGTGATTTTCTGTGAAGTGTTTATTGACAATTTTATATGTAATTGTATCTAAAGAAGGGCGCTATGATTCTATTGATGCTTAGCAGTTGTAAACACAATCCTTATTTATTGTCTTCACTTGAAGGAGTTGGGCATTGCATCCCTTGACGTAAAGAAGCTCAAGGATGCAGGTCTTTGTACGGTTGAATCTATTGCTTACACCCCAAGGAAAGATCTTCTTCAGATCAAAGGAATCAGTGAAGCTAAAGTTGACAAGATCATGGAAGCTGGTATACTGTTTCCACTTTCCACACTTTTTTTTCATTTATTTATTATTTGTAAAATGTTCTAATATTACTATGTTTGTCTTTGGTTCTTGGTAGCCTCCAAACTGGTCCCATTGGGTTTCACCAGTGCTAGCCAGCTCCATGTTCAGAGGCTGGAGATAATTCAGATAACATCTGGGTCAAGTGAACTTGATAAAATTTTGGAAGGTATATGTGCTTTGATGCCTCTGAAGTTTTGTTTGACTTTTGAAACTAAACTCTCCATGACATCGACTACTTGTTCGACAAGTCAAGACCTAAGAACTGTAATTAATATTTTTGCTAGTTAAGTGATTTTTTGTATCATTACATGCTCATTTGATTTTTCAACAACAGGTGGAATTGAGACAGGATCCATTACTGAAATATATGGTGAGTTCCGTTCCGGAAAGACTCAGCTTTGTCACACTTTATGTGTCACATGCCAAGTAAGAGCTGTTCCTTTTTCATTTTCCTGGCAACTACAGGTGTATTCTGCATTTGAAGTTCACTGCTACTCATGCATATTGCACTTGCACGTACTGTGGTTTTACTTCCTAACATCAGCTCATTGCAAAGCAGAGCCCTTAACGGTTTATAGTATTGCAAAATTGTTATGCAGTAAGTCACTTTGGCAAGGCATTCTTCTAATTTTCTTTGATGTTTTAGCTTCCATTAGATCAAGGAGGTGGTGAGGGAAAAGCAATGTACATAGATGCTGAAGGGACATTCAGACCACAAAGACTCTTGCAGATAGCGGAGAGGTGATACACGGCTACCTTTAAATGGCCATGCTGGTCCTCTGGATGCAGTATTGATACTAAAACAGTTGAATGCTGCAGGTTTGGACTGAATGGTGCAGATGTCTTGGAAAATGTGGCCTATGCTAGAGCGTATAACACTGACCATCAGTCAAGGCTTTTGCTTGAAGCAGCTTCAATGATGGTAGAAACAAGGTATTGTCAAAACATTTCCTTTGCTTGACATTCTAGTTCCCTATCAAGAAGAATGGCCTACCAGATTGATCATTTGATGATTTCTTTGCAGGTTTGCTCTTATGATAGTAGATAGTGCTACTGCCCTCTACAGAACAGATTTTACTGGAAGGGGTGAACTCTCTGCCCGACAAATGCACCTTGCAAAATTCCTTAGGAGTCTTCAGAAGTTGGCAGACGAGGTAGGGTGTTTGCATCTTTATTTCTGCAAGTATAATTAATGAATTGCTTTCCTGCTTGATTACTAATATCAGTTTATCATGTATTTGAAACTTTTTGTTACGAGCTGCTATAGGGGCCCTTTGTATCACTTGTAATTATCATGTTTTTTCATTGTCTATGATTGTAGTTTGGTGTGGCTGTTGTAATTACCAACCAAGTAGTTGCTCAAGTGGATGGTTCAGCAATCTTTGCCGGTCCTCAAATCAAGCCTATTGGTGGTAACATCATGGCTCATGCTTCCACAACAAGGTTTAATATCAAAAGACCTAATATCCGACTTTCCCGACTCTTTTCTTTAAAATCCACTAACTATAAGCTCTTACTGACAATAGATTGGCCCTCCGTAAGGGAAGAGCAGAGGAGCGTATTTGTAAAGTAATAAGTTCACCTTGCTTGGCTGAGGCTGAAGCCCGATTTCAGATTTCTCCAGGAGGTGTTTCTGATGCCAAGGACTAACCCATTTTAGCTCATTGTTTGTTTCCGAAACAAAAGTCAAAGCAAAGCAAACTCCTACTGATCAATATGTTTGTGTAGCATACCACAGCTCTGTAATTCTTGTCTGCAATGAAGCTTGCTGGATTTTGGAAGAAGCCATTTATATAGAAATTGCTGTACATTTCGTTGTATATAACATTGGCATCAGGTACTAAGTTTATTGTGATGGAGTGTCTAAGCCTAACCAAAACCTGACAGTCTAAGCCTAATTCATGCAAGAGATCAATGGCTCAGTTTCGATCTCTACATTTTCCGATAATCATAATTTGGTGATTTTTAGTTTAAGGGTTAAATCATATTTTAGGGTTTTAACTTGACAATTTTTTGAACATTGAGGCTTGAATTTTTTTTATTTTAGTTAGACCTTAAATTTGGCAATTATTCTCACATTGGGATTCGATTTTTTTTTGTCAAGTTAAGTCTTAAACTTAGCAAATGTTTTCACATTGGAATTTTAATTTTTCTTCAAGTTACCTTTTGAAAACCCTAAAGTTGAGGTTTTAATGTGAGAATAATTATCAAATTTAGGCTTCAATTGTTAAGTTTAGATTTCAATATGAGAACAATTATTAATTTTTGGGTTTAACTTGGATAAAAAAATTTAGGTCTTAATATGGGAAAAATTATCAAGTTTAGGTCACAATGTGAGAACAATTGTCAAGTTTAGTACCTAATTTGGATAAAAAAAAGTTGCCAAAGTTGAGGTTTAAATAGTGATTTAACCTTTAGGTTAATCATAATTTTGTAGGTGACTTTTAGCTTAGAAATGTCGTTGAACTTAAAAGTTAAAAGGTAGTATTAACATCCATGAAAATTCAAATAACAAAAGAATAATTCATAATTTTTTTAAAATGATTTTATCTTCATCATTCTAAACTTGATTCATACACTACTATACTATCATTTGGCAACCACTGGCTTCCCTGAATAAGAGACTCTACGGTAAATCTTCTTGCTTCTTCAGTGGTGACATTAGGCTTAACACCAGGCCAATTTATTCGTTTATTGATCCCTGATCCAGGCCCCAAATTTTCGTACTCCGCATAAAATATAGTATTGGGCGGATCAACACCCGGCATCCATTGGGTCCAACCAGCTGGGTCCACAATATCTCCAATATATGATTGCATGAATATTGTAGTTGCAAAATCCTTCCAAGGCCTACCAAGGTAGGTGGTAGCCGTCAGGTTGTCAAAAGGAGTAATCTGGCACCGTTGGATCGAAATACCGGTGTTCTGATTTGGGTCAGTCTTGCCTTGCGCAGTAATGGTGTTGAACTGGTGAGGCCCGGGCTGCCTGGGTTGAAGGCTGCAATTTTGTAGAACCACAGCCGCATTCCCAAAGATGAAATCAACGGTTCCTGTGACATGACAATCACTGTAAAACTGGCGATTGGAATGCACGTAAAGGGTATCCTGGTATGCATCAAAATAACAGCGGTAGAACACAGACTGGTCCGAAGACGAACGCATTGCAACAGCTTGCTCTTTTTCTGGGCCTGCTGTGTTTATGAAACCCATGTCTCTTGCTATGAATCGCCTACCAGCAGCAACTGCGTCATGTAAAGGGAAGAAACCATTATTATTTTTAATCACAAAGAGGAACCCAGCAAGCAATAACTAACCATATTTCACTTACTTAAAGTGCCTGACCCAAAGGTAGGGGTTCCACCGACGTTGCTCAAGCTGCCAGAGACGACAGTCTTGTACATTCCATCTCCATAAATCATTACATTCCAATAATCCTTATCGATTCCCACGTTCTCTAAATATACCCCTTCTTTTACGTAGATAACGAACCTGGTGTTGTTCTTCTTCGGGATTAATTCAACTGCTTCACTTATTGTTCTAAAATCTCCACTACCATCTTTAGCCACGGTGATATTCGGTTTAGGATTTTCCTCCTGAAGCAATCTCCTGTCCTCCCTACGAACCCAGAGAGGAAAACGGGGATTGAATTCACGACCGTGGTGGTGATGGTCGAATTTTAGCAACTTCCGATGAATCGGAACTTGGAAACTCTGTAGGATGGTCATTATGTGGGTTGCAATAGCTAAGCTGTTGCTGCTGAATTCAGTGGAGTTCCTCATAGCATTTTCCATTTCTTGGGGTATAGCAGTATGGTTCGCAGCTTCCATTAGTCCATCTAAACATGTTTCCTGGTTCGTGATTGCGCTGCTGAGCCACGTCTTTATATCGTTAATCTTGGCCATTGACAACACCATTTCGTCTCCCTGCCCTACTTGCACGGCTGATATGGAGTCATTGATATATTCAACTGCGTCCTCGAAAAGATTTTCGCAAATTTCCAACTCTTCCCGCATCATGGGATCGATGTTCACATTAGAAGAAATGATCTTTTGAGGCAAAGACGAGAGCCTCATCAGTTCATCGACAGCAACTTGCATGGACAGTGTGAAGACTTTTGAAGGACCAGGGTTTGGGTCAGTATCATTTGAGGAGCTCCTTATGGCCGCTATGCTTGAACCACAAGAATCAGGATACCTGGTCACATCACATATTGCTTGGATGCTCTCCGCAGTATAAGTTGGTGGATTCTCTTTGGATTTTGAGGATTTTACAGGGAAAAGCGTCCCAAAGACTGCACCAATGATGATGGCTATCAAGACGATGGTAGAGAGTCCGATGATGATGAAGCGCTTGCGGGTCCTTCTCCTATAAGCCTGTTCTTCGAGCTCATCTGCCTTGCAATAACTCTGGAAGGATTTCATTGAATCCATAAGATTATTCTCCTTGTATTACAAATGTTACAAACAAGTGTGTAATGGATATATATATATGAAAATCCATATGATTTTCACCCATTTTACAGCTGGTGAGCCAACCATGAGCTTGTTTGAACTTTGAAATGGTCGAATGATAGTGACGGTCGGCTAAACCAAGTCAACTTCCACTCTTTTTTTTTTTTTCTTTTTAGGTCAATATCTTGAAAAAGTCCTTAAACTATTACACTTGATTTAAGCAAGTCCTTATATTATTTTTGTACCCTAACTTACGATTTTTATCCATGATTTTTTAATTTTTAAACTAATTTGTATGAGTGATGATGTGAATTTAATGAGAATAGTTTACGAAATAAATAATAAAATATTTTTTTTAAAAATACTAAAATAAAATAATATTTTAAAATTGTTAAAAGTGTTTATATACATAACACAAATATTTTTTTGAATTTTTTTTTGAATGTACTGGTGTGATTACATGATAGTATCTGTTCATACTTTTTAACTCTTTTAAAAATTTTGATTACTTTTTTAAAGTATATATTGATGTTAAAGTATATATAATTCCTATTGCATCAATAAAAGTTAGATAAGAGCCTATGTAATATTAAAATCAAAGATTTTTATGAGTAAAAATTATGATTTAAGGACCTATTTAACTACAAAAATAATTTAAGAGCTAATTTAAATAAAGTCTAGCAATTTAAGGGTTTTTTTTTAGCATATTGGCATTCTTTTTATTTGCATTGAAATTGTAAAGAAATTGTTTTATATGTGAAGAGTCTAGCAAGGTTCAATATCGTAGAAAAACAATATGTAGAGATGAAGTTGGCTGTTTTCACTTGTTGTTTTCAAACAAAACAAGAAGTCTTGAAACGCAATTTATCTCTAGTTACAAGTAGTTTCCATTTGTCCCTACAACTCGGAAAACTACGTCTTCCTGAATGGGTCTAACCGGCATTGTCTTATTAATTATCTGAAACTAACGGCTGTCAACCACCACGCGGTTTACTGTATTATTATTTCTTGATCTATCAAAAACATCTTCATCAACTCTTCTTAATTAGGAATCAAACAAGGTCGGTCTCGGATGGATCTTTTTCTTTGCAGAATCTTGCGTTTCTTAGCTTGCTGCCATTGATATCTGATAAATATATATTAAATTTTTTATTGAGTTGGTGTTCATCATGATTCAATCGAGATTTTTTTATTATTATAAAATAACAGTTATTAATATAAAAATGTTTATATATTTTCATTGCGGTTAAAATTATTATCTTCACCATTATGTAGAATACTTTTTTCGGGGGAAACACAACTGTAGAGAAAATTATGTATATAATACATTGTATTGTAATTTTTCTATTTCGTTTCTTGGTAGTAGTAAGCCTTTTGATATATATATATATATATATATATATATACATATCATAGTATATATTTATTAATTTAGTTGAGGAGTATAAAAATAAAAATTCAATAAAAATCAATTACTCTCAAATTTTTTTTTGGTTTTTTTTTTCAACTCAAGGAAACACTTGGTAGAGATGAGAGGAATCCAAAAACATCTATATTCATGGCATTAAACATATCTCAGTTTCACTAGTTCCGTTTCTTGAGATATAATTAATGTACGGGAAACGAATCCTTAACTCCCCAGTCCCATACGAACCTGAGCGCCTGCTTCCTTTATCCATGTTCCCTTTAAGAATGTTTCTACTGTATATTTCTGGGCTTCTTCTTTGCTAATATCATTTCGTCCTTCCCATTTCACCCTACGGTCAGTTTTTGCGCCAGGCCCTGTGTTGTTGAACTCTCCATAGACAAGGGTACTTAGTGCAAAGTCGCCTTCCCATTCTAGCCATCCAGCAGGGTCAATGAAATCCTCGATCAGTGTTTCCATTATGATGGTCCTCGAGTATGCCTTCCATGGCCTTCCTAGATAATTCTTGAATTGTTTTGCGAGCGGTTTGAATGATTCCTCTGGTAATATTTTACTGTTTTGTATAACGATGCCTGTTGTTTCTAACTTGTCTTTCCTTCCTTGGGCGGTGACGATGTTCTTTTGGTTATCGTTGGGCTTTCTTACGTAAATCAAACAGTTCTGGAACACGACTGTCGCGTCGCCGAAGATGAAATCTATGGTGCCGGTGATCACGCAGCTTCGGTAGAACTGACGGTGAGTTTGTGTGTATAAGGTGTCTTGGAATCCTTCGAAACGACAGTTGAGGAAAATGGCCCTGTCACCATCGACTCTTGCCGCCACTGCTTGATGTTTATCAGGCCCAGCGGTGTTTCTAAAGCCCATGCTTTTTGCGATAAAGCCAGGACCAGAAGCCACTGAAACAAAACTTTCGAATTATACTGCAAATACATATAAATATTGGAATGAAAATGACCAAGTTGCTATACCATAATATTAAAAAAAGTCATGGCTTAACATACCAAAACTTGCCGTCCGGTAAGTGGGGAATCCATCAATTACATTTTTGGCCCCAGTGATAATGCTCTTTTGTGATCCGTCACCAAAAATGGTAAGGTTTACCATTTTCCTTGGAACGATTACAGTCTCGTCGTATATTCCTGCCTTGACATATATTACATACCTGCATGTTGGAAGTGGATAAACATCAACATTTATGAAAATTATAATGGAAATGATGAGGTCAATTCAGTGATGGATTATTACTATTTATATATAGCATTACGTCATTACCTTCCTTCGTATTTTTGTGGCACAGCGGCAAGTGCTTCATTAATTGTTTTGAATTTTCCGCTGCCATCTTGCGCCACTGTTACATTGGGAATTGGCTTCTTGTCATCATCATCTTCCTTCAACAGCCTGCGTTCTTCATGGCTAAACCAGCCCGGATACCCATCCTTGGCCAACAAAGGAAACGTGGTTTGTAAAAGACGGCGTTTGGCTGGTGGCTTTTCCTTACCTGAAGTCATCAAAGAAGATAATTGTCTGACCACGGCAAGGGCATTGCTAGTGTAAACCTGGCTTGAGTTAAGGGTAGTCCTGAAATCATTCTTCAATGGTCCATCAGGGAAACTATCAATGCAGGTTTCTTGGTAAGACATTACAGCACTTAACCAAGTGTTCAAATCACCATTGGTTGGTAACTTCCCTGGTTCTATAGTTCCTACTCTATCAACGGAACTCTGTAATTCTTCCTTGGCATTGGCCATCACTTCTTTACAAACATCAAACGCTTTTCTCTCCATATCGGTTTTCAACACGAGCGTGCTGGCTTTGGTGAAAGCCTTGTCAAGCTCCTCAGTTGTTTTGGTGATAAAAGACTTGACAAGTTCTTTGTGGTGAGTCGCGGATTGCGGATTTTCTTGAAGTGTCTTCCCGATAGTGTTGGCGCAGTTTTCCTTGAAAGTGGAAACATCGCAAACGGATTCTATGAGTGCATTCGCTGCTTCCCCGAATGAAGGTGATGGAGCTGGTGCAGATTTTGGGGCTTTAACTGGAGCTCGAGCTGGCATAGATGATGGTTTTGGAGCTGCAGCTGGTGGTAATGATGCTTTCGGGATTGGAAGTGGAAGCGGAAGCGCTGCAGCTGGTGGAAATGATGCTTTCGGGACTGGAAGTGGAAGCGCTGCAGCTGGTGGTTTTGGCGGAGACGGTGGGGTCGACGGAGTTGAGGGTGGGGTTGAAGGAGTTGACGGAGGAGGGTTATCTTTTGGTTTACTGTCGTCGGCTTTGTTTTTTTCAGATTTCTTGCCAGTATTTTTCATAGAGATAAAAGCAAGGGCTCCGGCCGCCGCTATACCAGCAATAACCAAGAGAGCCACCAAGGCAATGGTAAGCCTCTTTTTGAGTTTCCGTTGTCTATCCTGTCTTCGACGTTCCTGTATTATATCAAAATCTTGAAACACCATTTTTTATTATTTTGAAAAATAAAATTTGGTTCAGGCAGAGATCTCTCTGCCTTAGGATCAAGCTAAGGCAGAGAGGGGAATCAAGAAACCCAACGACAATATATATTCCTATATCTCTTCCTTTATCGTCCTTGTTGTTGCTCGGATTTTGAGGTTCAATCTTAATGCCATGAACGTTAGAAATGGAGTCTGGACAGGAGAGCTTTCAGGCATTCTATTTAAAAGTTTGTTATGTTTGCAATTAAATGAATGATACACATTTTCTCTCTCCTAACCGCATTTCCCTCCATTTTAGGTTTTTCGTATTCCACCATTGACCTTGATTTGCTTTCCACCGCATGCTATAAATGGCTGCTCATCTAATTTAGGTCCCATTCTTTTACAAGGTTCATAATTTGCCTCACCTGCATTCCTAAACTTGGCCAATTTCGCTTTGCTTTAATTTCTTTGCGGTTCTTCTCCATTGTTAAACTAACAACAGAGTGGTCGGTTCTTGCTAACAACACCGGACACCCCTCTCTACCAACAAAGCAAAGGACCAAACCAGAATATATATATATATATAATGCAAAAATATTGATAATATTCAAACTCGATTGCTCGGAATTTAATCCATTTAGAGGCAGAAATACACACACTGCCTTCTTTCAGGTACATGCATACATTTAACTACCAAATAACTTATTGCTAAACTAATATGCTCAAGGAACAAGTTGTCTCAACGTCAACAAGAGCAAAAGAAAACTAGGAGACTGATACCCTTATTCCGAATCTGAACTCGAGCTTTTATTCAAAGATCAAGAGAAAAAGGAAAGCCCGTGGCGCTTAACCAATTAGCTCCCGCAATAAAATTCCGAGCAGTATAGGTTTGTGCCTCCGATATGTCGGTGATCACGCTATACCCCTTCCATGTAACCCTGCCTGACGTGGTAGCTCCAGGGCCAGTATTCTGATACTCCCGATACGACAACGTGTCGAGTGCGAAATCTTGGTCCCATGGGAACCAACCAGCAGGATGAATAATATCACTTATAACAGATTGCATGATAACAGTCCTCGAATGTGTCTTCCATGGTCTCCCTAAATAAGTTGAAAATTCGGACTTAACGGCTTCTAAATCCGAGGTTGCACCGATCCTGCATTTTTGAATCACAATCCCAGTGTTCTCATTCGGGTCACTACGGCCTTGTGCGGTGACCATGTTCCTTTGGTTTGGATTGGGTCGACGAGCATGAATGTCACAGTCTTGCAACACTGCTGCTGCATTTCCGAATATGAAGTCCACGGTGCCTGCTACAAGGCATTGTGAATAGAATTGGCGAAGGCTGTGGACATAGAGAGTGTCCTGGTATGCTAAAATGTCACACCTGTAGAATGCTGATAAATCAGAGCCCACACGCAGTGCCACTGCTTGGTGCTTCGATGGTCCAGCCGTGTTCTGAAATGTTATATCCCTGGCCAAGAACCCATCCCCTACCGCAGCTGCAATATTGTATAGAAATTTGTAAAATTTTCCAAATCTAAAAGGGCAGTTAGATAGGCATTCCAGATCCCATACGACATGATTCACGATTTAATGTCTGACAGATACAAGTGATGGCACTGCAGCCACATTGTTTGAGATCTAAATTAGGTCCCATTTTAATTAAAGTTTCATTATTTCAAGGGCCAGGGTTCTTCGTGTTATGGGCTTTATTTTATTTCATTTACCATTAAAAATAGTTCATTCTTCACCATGCTCAATAATCTATTCCCCTTGTCCTATGGAAATTAAAAAATTGCAGCCTTCAATAATATGGCATGGAAACCCCAAAAACTAATTTAAAATTAAATGGCATGTTCGACTTCATTATCATTCAAAATTTCAAGCAGATTACTCACCAACAGTGGCAGACTGGAAAGTGGTGCTGCCATCGACAACATTTCTGCTAGCTGTGATGATGGTGTTGACCCTCCCATCTCCCACAAACATGAGATTGGTTTTCCTCCTTGGAACATCCACGTTTTCCCTATACACTCCAGCTTTAATCTTAATAATGTACCTCGTGGTGCTTCTCTCTGGTGCAGCCGCCACCGCCTCAGACACCGTGAGGAAGTCTCCACTGCCATCAGCGGCCACTATTACATTAGGAATCACTGTTGTAGCCTGAAACAGTCTCCTATCTCCCGCAGACAGCCATTTAGGCCATTCTGTTTGGTCTTGCTCCTCAAGTTGCCTCCCTGATGATGGATGATAACCCTGGCTTGCCATGTCTGTGTCCGTCAAGTTCTTGATCATTGCCAGGGCATTACTACACATATGAAAAACATGCATCTGCCCGTCAAGCAACGCTTGCCTCACCTTTAAAACCAACAAGACAATGATTAGTTCAATCCAAATAGTAACATATCAGAAACACAAATGTTAGTTAAACTAGTATGATTGAGTATTAAAAAGAAAAAAAGAAAAAAAACCTTTTTATCAGCATTATCGTGAGAAAACCCATCAAGGCAAGTTTCTTGGTTGGTCATTGCAGCACTAAGAAGACTCTTAAGGTCATCAGCATGTTGGGAAATTGACTTGTTAAAGCTTGGATAGTCACTGAGTTCATGTTCAGCGATGAATAGCTCATCCAAAGTCTCATCCACTAGTTCAAGACAGTCGTTAAGGGCAGCCTTTTCGCGCTCCGTGAGGCTCTTCCTGCGGGTACTAATGAGCTTCTTGATGGACAAATAGTTACTCTGAACAGCAGTCACCGTCAAGTTCAACGACAATTCAATCACATCCTTGGGGTTCTTGACCTTGGTCTCAGCATCTGGTGCTGAAGAGATGGTTGAGTAGCATAACTCTGGGTACAACGTAGCGCTACATGAAGATTTGATGATGGAGTGAGCTGCTGCAGTATTAATGGATTTCTTTTTGGAGAAGGAGACGGTGGTGGCAATGGTGACAATGGCAGTTACCAGAAGGACCGACGCAAAGAGAGCCAAGAAAAGCTTTTTCTTGCGCTCACCGGAGATAGCCATTTCAATGGCAGCCAAGCCAATCAGTAGAAGAGAAGGGGATAAAGCCTTACTATTTCTATACTTAGTAGTAACTGTAGTGCTATTAAAAATGGCCACAACATTTATAGTAAGAGTAAGATGCCTCGGTCCAACAACAGTGGCAGAAGAAGATTAGGGTATTTTATTTTATCGACAATTAAATGCCTTTGTCTCTTGTCGTTATAATTTTATTATTATGAATATGTTTAAAATTTAAACTTCAATTTAACGAAAGACATGACATTGCTAGATTGATCACGTTAACTTATTTTTATTGTTTCGTATCTTTTTGGGTTTATAAACTATTAATGAAGTTTTCTTAAAAAAATATATGAATAATTTTAAACAAAATTTGAACATGAATGAATTGGCGATGATGACCGGAGTTGTTTAAAAGAAGAAAATTATGAGATTTGCTTAAGCTTGGAAATCCTGAAGGGATGACGGGGATGATGATGATGGGTCAGGGGATAAGATAAGACCAAAAACATTTCCTTTCTTTTTTTAATTTGCAACGGTAACTGACATTAGCAAACACCGACACTGGCTAAGCTTCGTTTTCCACTTGTGATTCTGTTTATTGAAAAATTTTGTTTCATTTTTTTTATCTTTTTCAAATGAGAAGAAAAATTGACTCTGGTTTTCATCATTTTATTCCCTTTCTGCCTTTTAGCACCATGTAGGAATTGCCTCTTAAATTTCAGTGTTCTAATAATGAAGGTGGGGCGAATTACAGAAGGGGTGGGTGGATGCATAGCCCCTCCTCAAGACTGTATTAAGTTAAACTCAGATATGAATTCATATTTCGATTGCGGAATACACCATCCTAAAGCCTATATTATTATACTTTTACATTTATTTCTCAACCTTTATATTTTTATTTATTTTTATTAAATTTGAGAATTAATTTTATAAAAAAAATAACCGAATTTGATTATTAACAATTGAAATATAGTTGGATTGTTATTTTTAATTCATGCTAATAATCTTTTTATATTATTTTTGAATTTAAATATTTTTATAATTTTTAAGTCTTATGTGTCATAAAAGATAAATAGTGTTATATGAAGTACACATTGATTTTACGGATAATCACTCAACTATAAAAAAAAAATCATTAAAAACCTAAAATAAAAATTTATAATTTAAGCACGTACGTTATATAATTCAATCATGTTGATCATTCTCATCCAAGTAATTACTACAAATAATTACCAATCTTTAACATATAATAATCTTTGATTAAGGCCAGAAAAATCCATTCAAGTAAATGGACAGGGTTAGTTAAGACGTGTGGTGGTGAGGCCAAGTTAGGGAATTAGGCACGGAGTGGCCCAGCCCTTAAATTACCCATTGTCCGTACGTATAATTGCGAAATTCGGAGGCCGTTTTATTTAGAATAAACTACATTATTAGTGACTAAATTATGAATAGATTTTTGTTTAGACTAATTAACTAAAAAATGTTATAATTTAATCACTGAACTATTTGAAAGTTAACATTTAAGTAATTAAACTATTCAAAAATATATATTTAAGTCACTAGACTGTTAAGTTTTTTTTTTTAATTTTCGCCAAATAAGTTTTAAACAATAATTCGACGACCGGCATGGTGGATCAATACCCATCGATGAGTAGAAAAATATATCTTAAATCCAAGTCCATTTGACGGTTATTGTCAAAAATCGAAGAAAAAAGTTGTTTGAATTTTGATTCACAAATTCGTAACATCCAAAGTAGTTTTATGAAAAAAATGAACTATAGAAAAGAAGAAGAAAGAGAGTTTTTTATTGGTGCAGACGATGTGAAAAAAAAAAGCTATATAACATCGGTTTTAACAATCTAGTGACTTAAATAAAACTTTTGAATAATTCAAAGACCAAATTGTAATTTTTTAAATTAAAAACTTATTCATAGTTGAACAACTAATAGCATAGTTTACTTTTTATTTATTTGGTACATGGCAAATTGGTGGGATCTTTTTCATTTTGTTTTCGGTTGAAAATTGAAATTTTATTATATAAAAGGGGTAAATCTCAAAATTATATATCAATTTTAATTTAATATGTAATTTTATACATAAAATTTTGATTTGATAAAATTCTCACAATTTATTAACCAATTGTTGATATAGTTTTGTTTTATGTTTATATATTGAATACATAAGGCTCCAGTAGTAAAGAATATGTTGTTCATATTAAGAAATCAAGATTCGAGCAATTGTGTGTGTTGTCAAAAACTTAAAAAAGTATTAACATATACTACTATATAATATTTAATATATATATATATATATATATATATATATATATATATATATATATATATATGTATATTATTGAGATTTATCTCTACAAAACATATCATGAAATTTGGGGGGAATTGAAATTGCACAAAATAAATAGAATTAATGAAAATAATTTGGATGCTCCGTTATGATTGATATTCACCGGAAACAAAAATAATCCCAGAATTTTAGCACTAACAAATAAAATTTGATTGACTCATCAAATATATAGATACCAAAATATCTGAAAATGATAAAAAAAAATATTTATCGAAGGAAACTCAGATGAAATCTTATTAATTCCTGTCCAAATTGTTTTAAATCCATATAAAACCCTAAGTTTATTAAAAAAAACAATTTAACAGAATTAAAAAGGAAATAAATAAATAAATCCCCCCAAAAATCCTTCTGCCAACTCATGTCATATAATGATGCAAGCAACAGCAATCATTTTTAATGTCAAGAAACGACACCGTTTAAGAACTAAAAAGGTGAAAGGAAGGATATAAAATAAAGCCGTGAAAACAAATAAACAAGTGAAAAGAGGAAAAAGGGCATGTGAGTACTGTCGGGTTTATGAAACTCCCGCCCGAAAAGCGGAGAAGAGGAGGGGCATATGAATATGATAGATCCCACATTTGCATCAGCTGTTGAACTGGGGTCGCTTTATTCATGCTTCTTATTGTTAACTCTTAATGTTTAGCATTTTTTACACCCCAAAATCCCATCCCTTAGACCCCACTTTCTCTTAGTAGTTTGTCCCTTTTCTTTGATTCTTGCACTTGAAAACAATTCCTTGTTTTTCCTTTTCTTGAAAAGGCTGGTCTTCTCTTCGTGGAGTGGAGTTATTAGATTCCTATGGTGTCAGCATTGCTAGAAGAAGAGATGAACCAATAAATTTACTTGCTTTGCTTTCATCTGGGGGGTTTCATTTGATTTTTTTCCCTTTTCTAGAGCGATGCTTTGTCTACAGACTGAAGCTTTGGAAGAAGACCATCATATTCATCCTCAAAGTCTTGATAGTAATTGCAGCGATGTGAGTGGAGATTGCAATGGTGGTAATAGTGGGGGCTTTGTTTTACCAATCAAGTGGTGGGTCTTCTTCTTTTTCTGTTTGTGTTTTTTTTCTTTTCCTTCTGTAATGGTAAATGTAGTATGGTGGATGCCTGGAATGGTTTTGCAGGGCAAGCTCTATTAATAGGTATCTGCAATGGAAAAGCGGCAAGGTTTGGAGCAGGTCACTTTTGGCTCTGGACGACTCTTGTAACTATTCTTCTGAGTTGGAGGTAATTTGTAAAGCTCATTTCTTGCGCCCAATTTTATTTTTACGTAATTCTCAGAATGCAAAATACCATACGAGGAGTTATTAATTATGGTGTGCCTCAATTTAGACTTATTGAAGATTCTTAGATTCTGAAACACTGTTGTTGCCAGGAGGATGCTAATCTCCAGGAAAGGAGTGGACAAGAGAAAAGTAAGCAGATGTGTCATTATAAACACGAGCTTGAAGAAGACGTAAGAAGAGTTTGTACATGTGTCTGCATATCTCGATGCCATGGTTCTTTGATGCATAAAATCTCCAGTTACTGTTGTAAAGTTCATTTTTCATTGACATTTATGATTTCTTGAGTTCGTACAAGTCTGGAAAGTTCTAAAGAAGTGTATTAGGCAAGTTAATTAGATTTGTGAACTGCTAAGTTTTGTAACATGAAACAAGAGATGGACAAATGATCAGTGAATTCCAGACCTGTTGCAAGATGATTGTGCTTTAAGCCACTGAACTCCTTTTTGGTCTATATCACTGTAATCTTCATCTATATAAATCTTAAGCTTATCAAAGGTTGATTTGAATTTATTCCACGACAAAGCCTTTGCATTGGCAATGCAGTAGAAGCTTTCTTACTAAGACAATGCATGTCTACTCATAGAGAGTAACACTTGTTCTAATGAATGATTATAGAAGCGCCATGACATTCAAGTTTTGGATTTTGTTTCTTAGAAGGCTAGTAGTAGTAACAGCCAACAATGTGCAGGATTGTATCTCATGCTTATGCAACATGCTAACTTTTGGATAATACAGGTCAAAAAGTTGCAGCAGCAATTGCAGGAAGAGACTGATTTGCACTTAGCTCTAGCAAGTGCGGTTGAACACTCTGGTTCACATTCACCTAATTCTCCCAGCAAGCTTCCATATAAGGTCAGCCTCCCTGTTCGTGGTTTCTCTTCTCTTTGTATGTGCTTTTCTCAATCTCCTAAATTTGGATTTCAGGCCCAGGAGCTTTTAGATAGCATAGCTGTTCTGGAGATCTCAGTGTCAAAGCTTGAGCAGGAAATTCTTTCTTTACAATATCAGCTCAGTCAGGAGAGGAACGAACGACGTCTTGCTGAATACCATTTAAAGCATTCTCCATGTCCCACAACATTACTTTTCGATTGCTCTCTGGCTCGCTTAACAGAGCCAGTACTGTCATATATATCTTTAAAGTGTTATGCCAGTGATTCTATGGCTTTTAAATAGTTACAAAATTCATTATCATTTCGATTTTATGCATTGGCTGTTCTTTTTAACAGTATATTTTATGTTTCAGATTACGACACCTTGCACTGAAGAGGAAGCAGAAGAAAATGTGGATGATGTATGCCTATCAGAGGCTGCTATTGATAACATTTATATTGTGGAGAACCTTTGGCGTCATCCCAATCAGCTATCTGAAGAAATGGTGCTGCGTATGAGAGATATTTTCCTCTTCTTAGCAGATTCATCGAAGCTTTCTTCTTCAGAGCATTTGGTGTCACCAGCTTCACCTCACTGCCCCCGTACCAATTTTTTGGCATCTTTCTCGGACTCACCTATAGTGACTTCCTTAGTAAAGACTCCCTCAGTAGGTGGTGCATCTGATCCATATGGAGTCTCTGGCCAAGTTGACTGGAAATGGAGTATTGGGACCTACATCACAGCAGTTGAAGTCTCATGTTTGTCTGTTGGAAAGAAAGAACTCGAATATGCCACGATGGCTCTAAAAAGATTCAGGTTTAATATACTTGATTCATTGGCTTCTAAGCACTCGGTCTAAAGTGAACCTCACAGCTGTTGCTTTTATTGTTCCTCTTTGTTTGCCTGCAGATTGCTTGTTGAGCAGTTGGCTGAAGTGGATCCATCTCAAATGAGTAGCAACGAAAAGCTGGCATTTTGGATTAACGTGTATCATGCTCTGATTATGCATGTAATACACTTATGTTTATTTACAATCTATGCATTCTACTCTCTTGCACATACACAAAAACTGCATAGACACACTAAGTAATATATGGGGTGTCTCGATTGAATTAAATATGTCTGATCTTTTTCTCTTTTCTCTGCTTCTCAGGCATGTTTAGCATATGGAGTTCCGAAAAACGTTAACAAACTATTTTCCTTAATGCAGAAGGTTTGATGGAGTAACTTTTCCTTGTTGTCCCTCCACTCTTCCCCTCTTGTTCCTTCTCTCTGTTGTTTTGAACAAATGCTAACGGCAGGGCATGATGACATGCAGGCTTCCTATACTGTTGGAGGACTATCAGTGAGTGCAGCAGACATTGAATGCACTATTCTAAAAATGAACCCTGCTGCTTATCGACCACAAATTGTATGTATAATAACTCCATTTACTTATATAGCCCCTTGTAATGGAAATTTTCATGATGCAATAGTAGCTTCCTTTATCAAAAATTTGGCGGCTTTCTCCAAAGAAGAAATCAAGTTTTACCATGTCTCGCTTCCATTTTTGTGGAGGGTTTTTTTCTTCTCTTTTCTGTATTGGAGATTCATCCTTGATAGTATTCTCTGTCATATGATCATTTTTAGGCTGCAGCTGTTGCACTTAAAAAATCCAACTCTTCTAACGAGCAGAAAAAGTATACAATTGATCATGCTGAGCGTCTTCTATATTTTGCTTTAAGTTGTGGGCTACATTCTTCGCCGGCGGTAACTTCCCCTTATAGTAGTTTGAGCGTCTATTTGTTCCAAAAAGCATCGGAATTAGTTAATTTTGTTGAAATTTCAGTAATGACTAATTAGTAATAATGAATTTTCTATTTGATATGATTGGCTTCTAGTTTTACTGAGTTGTCCTTTTGTCCTCATTTCTTGTAATCAGGTGAGGATTTTCAGGCCTCAAAATGTGAATGAGTTGCTAAAAAGGTCAATGAAAGATTACATTCAGGCAACTCTTGGTATAAGTAACAAAGGGAAGCTAATGGTGCCTAAATTGCTGCATTATTTTTCCAAAGGAGTTATTCAAGACTCACTTTTACCAGATTGGATTTGTCAATTCTTAATACCGCAGCAAGCTTCCATGGTTAGAGACTGCTTATCACGTAATAAGCATAAGCTTCTTGGTGCTAGGACCTTCTGTGTTCTACCCTTCGATTCTAGGTTTCGATTTCTCTTCCTATTGGATGATGATGCGAACTCCTTTTCCTCTACATCATAAGACCAACCATGTTTTGTTTTTTAACTACCAAAGTAGGCAAGCAATTCTTCAGCACAAGGTCTGGTTCCCTGTTATCTACTGCCTTGTAAATTGATATCATTGTATAGTAGTTATGCATGGAAAAAAATTCAAGCCAAGATTTTTTTCTTCTATAGCAGAACTAAAGTTTCTTCGGAATGCCCATACTTAAAATAATAAAGGAAAAACAAGAGCAAGAGACCAAAATATCAGATTCATCTCATAAATCATCAAAGGTTACATTGGTCAAGTTATTGATTTGTCAATGCAACCGATTTAATTAAATAATTTATTAAATAATTTATAAAAATAAAAATATTAAAAATTTGATTCAACTCTTAATTCAACTGGTATTTTTGTTTGGCTTAATTGGTTCATTGCCCTTTTCTAGACTAGTACCCCAACTTGTTTTTTGCCCAACCGGTCCGATTGGCTGGAGTCGGGCCAAAAAACCTTGCATACAATGGAAGTTACGGATCCTTTTTTCTCAATAAAAGTAAGTCTTGTTCATTAAGGTTTCGGAAATATTCCAATAAAAATGCAGCAGAGAATGTTCAAAATAAAATCAGCGACCTTCAATAACTAAAGTAGTTCTCCTTATAACACTGAAAATTTAGAAACAGATATAGTTCTTTTATTTGCAACTCTGATACATTCATTTACAACACTGAAAATTTTGATACAGGAAATAGATGTGTGTGGACAGGGAAAAAAAGTAATTAATGGATTATTTTTCTAATAGTTAGTAAAAGTAAAGTATTAAATGCGCCAAATTTTCTTAAAATGATAATTAAATAATTCTTAAAACTGATACCTATAAGCACCTGGACCTTGCGAAGAAGATAAATTGTCAATTTTCAACCATCTACTTTCCTTGATAAACATTAATTCTTGCCAATGGTCCTAAGGAATGTGCAGCAACGCTGAAAACCATTCCTTATAATGTTTCTCAACAAAAAATTTCGTTATTAAACTCTTACGGTAGGAGAGCTTTCAACTGCACCCTAAAAAGATCACCTAGTGCTCCACGAATATCCATCTGAAGAAAAAAAATAATTTCAATTAATTATCAACCGATTTAAAGGAGGAGATGTCAATATGTGGATTTTAGAAACATCAATGAACTTGTTTCACATCATTTGTTAAACACTACTCAAAAAGAAAAACACGAAAATGGCCTAACAGTAATATCTGCATTCTCGCAAAGTAGGGCACGACATGCTGATTTTTTTTTACCAAATCTACAAAAAAGTTAAGAAAGAAATCACCTCAAAATTTAGTTAATATTGCTCTAATAATATAAACTGAAGACTCATAGCAGAGAAATACATTAATCAGTTACACCAAGTGTAAAATATTGTTTTAAGCAAGTGATAATGCCACAGCATCATAGTACTCCTTTCAGTATAAAAGGTTGGCAGCTTAAGTGTTTTATTACTTTTAAGAGCCATATAATTGAAGTAAATAATATGAGCAAAAATCATATGAAAATCCAAGTTGCTCCCTATGTTGTTCTTTGTTGTTAGTATTGAGCTACAAAAGAGAGTATTATGCAAAGTATAAATTATTGCGAGGACTTGGATTGGTAGAAGTTGAATTATTGTGGCTCTGTTTACTGTCAATAGGTTTTATGTCAGATAATTTTAAGAGATGAATAGGTCAAGACAAAACTAAATGCAGAGTAGTGGTGATTAAGCCATAAAACAGTAAATCTTAACCAGAAACAAAATGCCTCAAAACTGAATACAGTTCATGAATTCCATACAATCTTGTACTGGAAATCTATTAGGCTTGGGAGATCTAAGATACAGGCAAAAAGCAAGAAAGATTTACCTGGTCACAGCAAATAAGTTTTGTAAGCAACGGATAGAACACCCCGAGGTGATTCCTGAAAATCTTATTGTTCATGAAGCACATGCCTTTAAGTACCTGCAAGAGCAAAACAGCAGAGATTCTCGATAACCACTGAGATTAATAGAAGTCAGAAGAGCAAAGAATCAAGTTAACAACTTAACATTCATATCCACTCCAAGAATGAGGTGATCTTAAGGTGAACTATCTGATCAATAAAAGCAACTAAGAGATAATTTGACCAATTAAAAGAATGGCAGTGAGGAAGAAATTCACTTCAATGCTAATAGTTCAACAGGTTTCCAACAGAGACAGCAAGAAGAAAAAAATGGTCAGGCCTGATGGGTAAGTAGGGAAGGAAAAAGCAAAAAAAAAAAAAAAAAAAAAACCAATGCGCACAACTATTCTCAGTCAACATCAATGTCTGCATATATGCTGCAATTATAAGCATGATTCAGCCCTTCATGAATCTGCACTAATATAAGTTTGGAAAAGGCTATATTGTATTACTGTTTCATAGACAAGGCATAGTTCTACCATGATATCTAACAAATGACTAATAAGCAACTAGATGTTATTGCATTAAAAAAAATAGTCTAAACCTTATCATGTTTTAATATTTTTTCAGAGAGAAAGTGTGAAAGCGATCTTTGTACCTTAACGATAATTGGAGACCGCAACTCCAGAACTCGATGAATATCCACGGAACTTGTTTCCCCTATTGTAGATTGGAGGTCAGATGTGTCCCTGAGTACCTGTGCACAGAAAGCGACCAGCTTCTCTTCTGCTATTCCTTCCAATTTTGTTTCTTCATAAGAATGTTGAGCCAATTTCGAACCATTTTTGTCTGAAGATACATCAGTATCTTGAGAACTTTTAGGTTCTAGAAGTTGCCCATTATTGTCATTAAATCCTGAAGTTGTTTTGTGCAAGACATCCAGATAAAGGCAAGTTCCTGCCAGTTCCTGGCGAAGAAGATTTGGAGGGGGCCTTACAAGAAATGAAGGTATTAGAAGCAAGGTTCCCCCCAGAAGCAACAAGGAGATGATAAACACTAAAATCAGGAGAAAACAGATTTTTCTTACCTTTCTGCAGGAATGTGTTGCATACGTGTTCTGAGGTTAGAGTATGAATTATATGATGCAGCAAACTCTACCAAGGATAACAAAATGTCCATTATGGCAATTTTCTGAGGTTCTTTCAAATTCTCCCAATACTTTTTCTGCCAATTAAGACATATTTTAATTGGTAAAAGATTACATAAATTATGCCACATGACACAAAGTCCAAATATGCAAACCTGAATGCCATCAATAGCACCAAGAAGTATTAACTGAGTGATGCACTTGCTCCTAACAGTAGTCATCAGTGGACTTTCCTCCTCATCTTTGGCTTCAGGTTCAACAGCCTCAGGAAGCTAGAAAATCATTAGATGAAATAAAAGAATGGTAAGTAAAAATGAACAACGGAGAAGGCAAATAGCGTCACGTTACATAGATATATGACGGTGTGGCAGAACCTCTCTGCCAGTTTGTCATTTGATCCTTAAATAAAAACATTTGCAGGTTTGAAATAATAAAAATAGCTTCTTCTAACCAATAATTGTATAAACATAAAACAAACTGACCGCAATAAATAATATTCCTTTCTTTTATATAATGGGTGAAATAACTAATTAAGCAAGCATTGAATGGCTTGTGCACCTACACCCCAATAAAATAATATTTGAAAGTGGTGGAGAGTGGAGACTGATAATCAAGAACTTCTAAAGTGTCTTCTATAAGGTGAAAAAAGTGAAACGCATAAGTAGAACACCTCTTGTGATTGATCTACCAGAGATATGGGATAAGACTACTTAACACTAACCACGAAACAGCACAGCCAAAGATGACTTGCTTACCTTTGGTGGTGAAGAAGGAGCTGGAATATCTGATGTGCCACTCTTTGCTTTTGCGGAACGACTTCTAAGAAATATGTTATCCATCATATTCCCCATAATTCTTTGACCTATTGTCTGACTTCGTTGGAGGCTCGCAGCTTCAGCAGACTTCCGAGCTTTATCTGATGGTGAGGGAACACCTACATGACAATGATGTATAGATTTGTAAGGTTTGCTAATGGACAAATTTGAAATGCCAGGATTGGGCTGTTTCATGGATAGCATAAGTGTCCATTCGCTCATAGTATGAAGGAAAACTGGACATCAGAATAACATAGAGGAGAACTGAACTTAAATAAAAAATTTGGCAGATTTCTACAAACTGATTTCGAATATAATTGGTATTAACTAATGACAAATACAGCTTCCCAGTTGACTAAAGTTTAAGCAATAACAAGGGGAAAATTTTATCAACAGCTAACCTTCAGATTGTAACCCAGATTCTTGATGCTGATCTTGTGAAAGTGATGCATTAGTATCCCTTCTGCTGCTATTATTACCAGAACTCAGTGATGCAACTGGTGAAATCTTCCCGTTATCAGTAGAATCAAACTGCTGGACTTCACCACTTGTGTGAACCTTTAAATCTCCTAGTGCAATTGAAGGTTTCATGGGATTCTCTAGACCCAACTCATTGAGCAGCTCAAGCGGTTGTGTTGTGTATGATGCATCTCTGGTGATAGAAAAAAGTAAACAAAATACATGAATAGCAAATTCAAATTCAAATTTTCAAAAACTTATGAACTAAGTTCAAATCTGAAGACATACAGACCTTATGCTCTTCAACAACAAATCCCAGTCACTCTCACTGAACTGGTTTCCACCAACCTCTATGAGATGTACCAATGCACTAAGAGAAATTGAAACCACCATTTGGTCTGTCTTTTTAGCACAGTCCAACAGCAAACTCAAGAGTGGTGGCAGCATAAAGCACACCTCCTGTAGAAGAAAAAGAGTCCCCACTAACAATAATTTTCAGGGAAGTTCCAAAGTCCAAACACAAGATTATATGTACCATTTAGATCATATTCAGTTTCCTGTCACAACCTAAACCCCACCCGTCCCCTCCATTTTTGAATCATGAGAATAATACAGTTAAGAGGACTATTAAAACTTGCCCACCTTGTAAAAAGTGTTGAAAAGGTTGCACAGCAACTGAAGTGAGTGAATGCTACTTTCACGAAGCCACTCATCTCCAGAAGAAAATAAGCTCTCCTCTCCAGCATGTCTCACATGATCAAATATGGGAAACAAGACGCGATGGAAAATGCTTTCCCAAAATGGAGTTGAGAACTTCCTACCTCTTTCATTCACCAAATCAAACAAAACTTCAAGCGCACAACTCCTAACCTCCGGTCTCAAATCTGATGTTAGATCAGATAAACCAGCCAACATTGGGAACCAATAATACTCGGCATCAACATTAGTCGTTTTCAGAGCTCCACCAGGAATACGTCCCTGTAATTGAAAAGTGTATTGAAACATTTAAGCAAGATTACCATTATACAGAAATTAAGCAGACTTTCAAACATTGTTTGAAATAATCACTGAGAGCAAACAGTTAACCTGGACCTCTTTTTTCCTTGAGAAGGAAAAAGAGTTCATATAAACCTTCACCGTGTCAAGCAAAAACTAAATCATACTTATAATAAGAAAGACAACTGTTAAGGAATGTGTAGATCTATATTATTTTGATTAGAGTAAGACGATCTAGATCTATTTGAGAAGCATGTCACATGGATGATCACTTGACCGATGATCCACCCACTAGTGAGAAAAAGCAAGCATGGCTAAGAAACGATGCCAGATTGCTTTTGAAGATTCGCAACTCTGTTGACAGTGAGGTAATTTATTTGATCAATCCTGTGAGTTTGTTAAAGAGCTAATGGAGTATTTGGATTTTTTGTATTTTGGGAAAGGCAATATCTCTCGTATGTATGAAGTATGCCAGGCATTCTATCGTCCAGAGAAGCAAGATAGATCCCTCACAGCATACTTCATGGATTTTAAGAGAGTGTATGAAGAACTCAATGTGTTGTTGTTCAAATGTTAAAGTGCAACAATCTCAGCAGGAACAAATGGCAGTCATGAGTTTTTCTTTCCGGTCTTCCTCCAGAATTTGAGGCTGTCAAATACCAGATTCTTTCAAGTTCTGAAATTTCTTGTCTACATGATGCCTTCACAAGAATACTGCGAACTGAAAACTCATGTTCTACTTGGACTCATAGTAATGCATTGGTAAGTCATGGAATAAGATACAGGGATCAACTACTCGTGACAAAAGTGGTGATAATCGCAAGACAGGGAGTGCTGTGTTATTATTGTCATGAGCCTGACCACACTATGCATTATTGCCAAAAGCTTCAGAATAAAGCTAGGAGAGCAGTCAACACATGTTGCAGCAACAAGTATTAAGACCATTTCATCATCTGAAAAATCCGCTCCTCCTATCACTGCTATTGCCGAGTCAGGTAACTCCACTAAGTGACTCCTTTCCTCATCCTCCAACTGGGTCATTGACTATGGTGCTACAGATCATATGACAGGTAATCCAAATCTCTTTTCAACCTTTAAGCCCCATACACATACTCCAAAAGTTATTTTAGTGGATGGGTCCACTTCTCGTGTTCTTGGATCTGGCACCGTTAATCCTACATCGTCTAAATCCCTAGTAACCAACTAACCTACGATTACATATTTACACATTCCTTAACAACAACAAATGGAGTTTTCTTGGTTGAAAGGCTGATGACTATGACCTGTTTTAAATCATAAAGAGAATAGTTCAATTAAATGGCCCTAATTGTTTTCCAAATTACAAGTATGTTGAAGAACAAAAGAATTCAAAAAGTTAGACGTGCTTTGAAAGTAAATCTCACTTCTAAGCCTTGTTGCATTAGCAACTAAGATTGTGCTTTTGCTTTTTAGACCTTATCTTGGAGCATTTGTTGTATTGGGGAATTTTTGTACTAAAATTTACCATCCTGAGGGTTTTGAAGCAACAAGTTGCAGTTTTGTACTAAAATCCACTCCAAGAAAGGCTTTGAAGCAATGCCATTGACCACTTGGATATAGAAGACTAGAATCTGCAGCAGTTCATTTGTTCAGATGCTGTTCCACTTTTGGGGGATGGGGGCGGCTGCCTGTTCTCTTTGATTTTAGGCCAGATTCAGGGATTTTCCTACAGCTGTGAGGAGCAGCTGACATTTTGAGCTCTTAAAGCTAATATTTTCTACTGTTTTAGAAAAAAAAAATATTTGTAAAGCATTCAAATATGCCCTGAAGCAGAATATGTTCTTTTGGCATATTAATTATTAAGCCAGGAAACTACTATTTCTGTTACTTATTGCTTAAAGCGTAGGTCTTATAGTAGGATATATTTGCATCACCTGGGAGACTCACCAACCCACTAAGCTAATTGAAAATTTAGGATAAGAATCTTCAAATGACATGGTTAAATCTAAAGGAATTCCTTTGACCATATCAAAACTCATAATATGTAACAACCCAAACATGATTTTCTCATTGGCTCAACCCTAGATTGGATATCTTCACTTTTATTCTATACTGAAATCAGTTAAAGCAAACTAACACATTTCAACGCGATGTAAGAATAAAAGCAAGCAATGCAAGGTGTACATGTATTTTAGGATAACAAACAGAGGCTCAACCCAGACCTGAACCCAATTACTTTCTGCAAGATTTGCCTAAATGTGGCAAGAGTTAACCAAATGACAAAAACCTGATCAACCATACCAACCTTAATTAACTAAAATGTTACAACCCAAAGCCAAAACAGCCCAAAGCTGACTTGTTTGACTCCGGCCAATTGCCGCCCTTATGAAACAAACTTGCTTTAATAATTGTAAGGATATAAATGCAGATCAATTGAACATGTTGGCCAATGCATTAGTAAAGAAAGTATCTTCTAGAAGAGGGCCAATAAAATGATGAATGCTATATTTTTTGGAGAGAGAAAGGAGAAACAAAGTGCTCAATTAAAAAATCAGGCTCAAGGACAGAAAATAAACCTCTGCAAGACGATTTTCACATATACGGAGAAGGGCAACTGCCTTCAAACTAATGTGGTGGGAAGTTTTATTGTTGGCGAACCTAATAAGACAGTTGATGCAGTCCATAAAACAATCTCCAACAACTTGATCAAATCGTTCCAGTAAAACTGGCAAGGTACATGGTGTTAGATTAATTGGAAAAGAAAAAAAAGAAGAGAAACATAATTTTGGTAGAAGAATAATGGGAGTTTCTTACTCTGTTCCACATTCTCAAATGTCTTTTCAATAATTGATTCCAAATCATCATCCGCAGCAGCCGTGAAAATCATAAAAACACTTTGCCATCCAGACTTTATGCTTGCAACCTTTGATTTAATCAGCTGCGTTAACATCAATTATCATTCAAGGTGTCACACATGTGTCCAATGGAATAAGTAAAAACTGACTGCTAAAAGTTTATGACTGAAAATGTATTAACTTCAAAATATACATAGATAAAAGAGCTGCAAGCGAGAGGGCTAGATGTTCAGGAAATCTGAGCAAGCACACATACTTGAACAATGCAGTCCACAATAAGGCTTCTTATGGTTTCACTTCGACTATTCCGCATGAGAACAACAAAAGGTTTAAGGATATCATTTTGGAAAGTAAAACTGGTCAATTCAGCATGCTCCAAATACTTCATACCAAGCTGCCTCAAAGAGTCTATTGCATACACAGCAACCTTCTCATCAGCATGGCTGCCAGCAGAGATAAAATGATTTGCAAGTACAGTCCATATTCTAGCCCAGACCTGGTAGACATATTGTTAGAGAATATTATGAAAATATTCTAGCATAATCTCAGGAATTTTATTAAATAAATTTTCTAACATAATCTTAGGGATTTTTATGTTGTTTTTATTCGATTTCTTTCCTTATTTCAACCTATTTAACTTGTATAAATTAGTTTGCCTTTGAGATGTAAACAGAAGAAAATTCATTTTTGCAAATTTCAACTATCTCCTATTTTTGTAATACATATTATTTAAAATGTAAACCAGACCGAACTTTGGCAGGAAAAAACAAATGATTTTCGATATATAAATCAATTCACGAACTACAGTTAGATTCCACTAAATCAAAATAACAGCTGATGAGTGATCGAATTGCAAATCTCAAATTAATTCTTTCTTAAAAATGCTTTTGCATGGTGAAGAGAAAAAAGCTAAATTAATATAAATGGCTCTATTCTTGTTAACTAGTGTAACTTTACATGTAATGCTGGTTCATTGACAAAATTTAAATTTCTTTCAGAATATTCTCCACATTTTATCAAGTGGCATCACACAAATACATCATGCAATTCTGAATCATTTTCCTCAAAAACCAGAACTGTCAAGAAAGGAATGAGAAGCAATTTGAACTGAGAGCTACTTGAAATTCAAAAATGGTCAGAACATGCTCTTAAACAGTTCTACATGCTTCTCCTTTACATTCCATATGACCATTGAATTGATGCAGATCCTAATCCACATATTAAGGTTCAATGTATGACTAGCCACTAAATCTTGATAATAATTATAAACATAAACAAGAGGGTATTGTGCAGCTCAGTCAGTTTAAGGAAAGTACCATACGTATACGCGCAATATTGTAATAACTGATCTCAACAGCCCTTTGCAAGCTGAAAATGCGAGCTGGACTTTGTTTTAGTTCTTCTGCAGATACACCACATAGAGCAGTGAAGAACTCCACAATAGAATCACTAGGCAACTTTTCACTATTCACAAAAACCTGTTCAGCTGGTTTCCCAGCCTGTTCCTTCAGTGCCTGCAAAACAGCTTCCTTGGAGATCTGATTTAATCCATGCATGACAGTTGCAGCAACAGCAGGAGTTGTTGTAATATGTTCAAGCCGAGAAACACACTCAAGAACAGCATTCCATGTGTCTTGAAGACAGTCTGGCTCTACGTCACATAAATCAAATAGAGTCCGCAATGCTTCCACATTTTTAATACGCATTTCCTTTGGGGAATGCAAGAAAGTAAACCTAACATCCAAAATATACAGAAAGAATTACAGCTAAGTTATTCCCCTATGGTTAAGAGAATCATAATTATTGAGACATGGAAGAATTACAGCTAAGTTATTCCCCTATGGTTAAGAGAATTATAATTATTGAGACATGGACTGCCCAGTTAAACAAATGTAATAATACTTGATGCAAGGGCTTTATGATGTAATTATACTTCTTTAGAAAATAGAGAAACCAAACAAGGTAAGAACAGAATAATTACAATGACAAAGCAATGGTTACAAACGGAGGTGGGGTAATGGAACTAGGTAAATAACAGCAGCAAAAGGAGCTTTTTAAGAACAAGACAGCTGTACCTGATCAGAGATGTTACAAAGGCAAAGCGCATAGTATCCATTCCAAGGGCATAAGTGAGATGTATCCCAGCACTAAATCCTTCCATAGAAAGAACAACCATTGGCTTGTCTTCACTTTGCTCCATTGTAACAGAGAAGGTAGCCAACAATGGCCATCCTACAGCTTCAACCATCGGTCTTACAAGTTCAATCTCTTGTGCAGTATAAAAAATTCCTCTTTTTGCTCGGTTCTGGATAATAGCCTGCGTCTGCTTAATAATTGCTTCACCTTGGGGCTTAGCATCACTTGAAGACTTTGTTTTAGGGAGAGACAGTTTAAGGATACTAACAAGGTGGCCTCTTTCTTCGCCCTCTGGCTTTTGCTTGCTATCTTTCCCAGTGCCAGCAGCTTCATCTTTCATTTTTATCTCCTCTTTAACAATAGAATCATATATCTCCTCCAGAAGTTCGATAGGAGCATGCTCTTCAGGGTTATATGTGGTATTCATACGTATAAAATCTGACTTTGACATTTTAGGCCAGACCATTGAGTTATGAGCATTAGTATTCAGCATTATAACTGCATATGCAAGAACATATGCAATGTCTGCATTCTTGAAAAGACCTGGATTATTAGCACAATACCTGTCAAAAACAAAATGAGACTAAGAATGGTACTAGAAGAACTTTCACCATAGAACATAGTAAATGGTTCATACAAGAGTAATGATCATATGCAGAAAGCATTAGACTCTTATTTACATTGGCTGCACAGCCTTGTTGTGGAAGAATCTCTATAGAATTAAAGAACAGGTTCAACATGATGTAGCAGAGATTTTAGGATTTGATGACAGTTATACCACTTTCAATCTAAGATAATCAAACAAACAAAAAATGGAAATCTGAAGGATGCTTAAGATATGAGAACATTGTTATAAATAAAGACGACCGAATTTGTTCATCGAATGAGGATTCCCATTCAAAAGAGAAAAAAACTTATCAACAGTTTTTGGCTTAAAACCTTGCTATAATGGCTGGCAAGAATCCCCAGTAAACTAAAGCATGTTTAAATCTGTCTCTGTAATTAAATTAAGTGTTTGTTTTTATGTTTTAGGCACAAAAGAAGTTATAGAAACCCCCATACCTTTCTGCGAACTTTTCCATGATTCGGTCTATCTTTTGAGCCTCCCCAGGAAGATAAAATCCTTTGAGAAATTCACGAATTGCAGTATCAAACTTCATTCCTGAAAATGCTACTGAATCTACATAAGCATGCATGACAGCAAGGGGAAACTCCTCCTGTTGACCCAGATAATCACCAATCATTGCCTGCAACAATGCTAAGAATTAGACCACTTCACAGGAATTGAGCAAAATTTGCCTCTGAAAAGAGCTCTACCTTGTCCAGATTGGGAGTATTTCTCAGAAATTGGGCAACTGAGGCAGGAGTATTTTCCACCAATTTATTTGATATCAGATTCTCAATACCCTTCACTGGTTGCCTGTTAAACTACAATATAATTAAAACTATGTTTTAGTGCCTAATTACAGTAAAAGAAACTTGATTCCCACTATCATATCTTCACTGCAGAAAACTTCCAGTCTAAAATAATGAACTGTTAGTATAAAACCTGACCAACTACCTCGGAGATGGCGGCTGCCATGGTAGATTCATGACCTTTTGTCTCAACAGATTCTCGTGCCAAATCTTCTTCAGGAGCCCGGTCACCTCCTCTATTCCTTTCTGGTTGTCTTTTAGATTTCTCCCAATCAATCAGTGATTTTAGTATGTTGACAAGGCACTAAAGAGTTTAAAGAAGTAAAGCTTTATCAAACAACTACAATGGACATGGAAGCATAGGAATATAAACCAAAGATGGTTCTAATAATTGAAAATCAGATTTTATCGAGTTGTCCGATAGATAAACCTACCTGGAGTGAGGAACTCTTAATAGATGTTGTCTGGTTGACAGCAACAGGGTTTGAGTCGGCATTTTGAGGCACTTGAGCCATTTTAGACAGAGCTGTCACCTAAAAGGCCAGAAGACAAATGGTATACTTAATCTAAAAAAACTAGAATAAATGTATAAATAAATGTTGGGTTAACAGAGTTCATACCATGCGTTGAAATAAGTTAGGTGCCTCATGATCACAATCATAATTCACATAAACATCAACAAGCATCTGGGGATCTTTGCAAACTTTCTCAAGGATTCTAGAAAAATAAAATTAAAAAGGTTAGATAGTATAAAGCAAATAGCAAACTGACATGGTGATGACGTGTTGAACAGTGAAAGAAGGCACAGAAATAACTAAAACCAATGCCCCAGTAATTGCAACAGCCACTCAACTAGAAAGGGCACAGTACCTGAGAACACTCATTTTTTGGTTAATGGGGAAGTCAGAACCATCCAATGACCGCAAAATAATCAAGGGAAAAAAGACACCAATTTCACCCTAAAAAGGAATAAGATAAAAGTAGTCAAGCATGAAGCAAAGATGTTGTCTATCACAGCAATAATGCTTTACTTGAAAGAACTAGCTTTAATAATCTCTAAAGATAGTAATCATACTTTAAGACTCTCTCGATATCGCAACAAAAGCACAGAAAATATCCCAGTAGCATACTGCAACATAGAAATGCATAGTCAGAGAAAGATTCTCATAGCAGATTATTCTAAAACAGGATAAAGAAAAGATATTATGTAGACAAAGATAACTTGAAATATGACAGGGGATTGTGAAACTGAAGCCTGCAGCAAAGCAAATAGAAGATATTCTTTCACTGAATCAATTAAATGGAAGTCCTTTGTAAATGAATGGCTAACCCCTTCCAACAAACCCTGCAATACCATAAAGGCCAGAAAATATAATTAAGGATATTAGCTAAGCTACCCATTCTTTATTAATAAATTTTAGCATTTTAAAACAACGAGTATATTTGAATTTCAGAGTTCCCTATCTATCCAATCTCAAATATGATGACGATCGTGAATGCTTTCCCTGCCAATAATAAAGAATAAAAAAGCAAATATATCCTCTTAACACAGGAAAAAAAATGAAGCATAAATAAAAATGGCCCAACATTGTTGGGAAACCACTGTGTTCTATTATCAGTTAAAGTACTTGGGAAGTCCCTGTATTATAGGGACCGTAACAAATTAGCCCTCTATTATTAAATGGATCAATTTAGTCCCTATACTGTTAAAAAAATCAAATAAGTCCAAATTGAAACAAAGTTAACATCTACTGTATAAAAAATGTTTTGAAAATTATATTTTTCAATTGCAATTCAATTCCAAACAAAAGATTTCAAGTCACAAAACCATAAAAACTTTAAATATATTAACTCTATTAAACAATAAATGACATTTTTTATACAATAAATGTTAACTCTATTCCAGTTTGGCCTTATTTGATTCGTTTTAATAGTATATGGGCTAAATTGATCTATTTAATAATAGAGGGACTAATTTGATCAGGTCCTTATAATAGAGGGACCTCTAAGCACATTTACCTCTATTATCCAAAGACACCAAACATTCTTATATAAATTAAATTCATAAAATTAACCTGAAGAAGCTCAAGAGACAGAATCTGTGTCTTGGTGTCATCAGTATCTTCCTTCTTGCTCATCTGGAAGAAAAAAACATTTCATGAAGGGAATCCTAGCAGACTTCAAAATGCAAAGAACAATTGGTGACAGTATAATTAGTACCTTGCAAAGGGTGCGGAACACTAGTAATGCGTCACGTTTACCAAGACTCATGCTCTCAAGGTTAATGCCTCTAAGATAAGTTTCAAGAGTCAAGATAGTGAGCATCAACAAACGATTGCAACAAAAATATCAGCCAAAGTAAGATACAAAAACTAGCAAACAGAGTAAAATACTTTGGCACATACCTCGTGATCTTTTTACCATTCTCAACATGCACAACTTTGTCAAGAGCAGCCTCTAGACCCTATAAAACAGGTAAGTTCCATATTAAGAACCATAAAATCAAAAGAAAACAAAGGTTAAGGCCCACAAATCAAATGAATCAAAACAAATAACAGCAAATAGAAGGATGCACCTTCAGATCAGAACCTCCAGCTAGTTTTTGAAGTTCCTCAATAGATGCAAATGTTGTATCCTTGACCCAGTTTAGTGCATCGCCTAAAGTCGTTCCAGTGTCATTTTGGTCGCTTGAGGAAGCAGCTTCAGTATGATCTGAAGAACCAGATGAAGTAGGGACCTGAATTTCATGTAAGAAGTTATTATCTTTTCCCAGATGTAACATGGAGGCAAAAGATAGTTGAAAGCTTAGAGATAAAATTCCATACTTCATCAGTCTCCATTCTCCTAAATATGATGCTAATCATCTGTGTCAACATTGCCTTTGATGTTGCTTGGGTTATAGGGCTCTTGCTACAAATCCAAGCCGCAAATTATGAGAATGACTTTATGTTGGTTTATAACTATCATTAACAAATATATAAACAACACCTGTGAAGAGTAATATTGTAGCAGACTCTGATAATTCCAAGCAAAGGTTCCCCATGGACTGCAATTCCAATTAGAAAATTGCAACAAGACTCAGTTCTTATACTAGACAATGAACAAGATAAATAGATCCTGGACAATTTACCTCTGAACTTTGTTGATGCTACAGCAGTAAGAAGTACCTTCAGAACTTGCAGGATTGTACTGCAAATTGTTTTCTGGAATTAAAAAATGCGTAACAAATGACATATGCTAAAAACAAGGTTAACAGACACGAGAGCTCATACCTGTCCGTAGAAGAATTATCAACACAATTGCAAACCATATTCAGACTGTCTGTAAACAGAGGAACATTTTTACCACCATCTAAACCAGGATCTCCCTCCAGATGATCATAGGCAATTAGTTTCTGTTCTTATGAAATTACAGACCATGTCAGTAACATTATGCAAAAAGTGAAGCATTTGAATTTTCAAAATCAAATTGAACAAAAATAGGGAGGTGGATGTCCTTTCAGAATATAAATAACAGGCTTTCAGATGGATTATGTCTTCCCTTAATGCTATATGAAAAACATACAGAAGACTATTAAGCAGAAAATAAACATTCAAAAATTGTAAATCTAGAAAGAAAGCAACTACATACATGAAGACAATCCAAAGCTGGTTCAAGGATTTTTAAATTCTTAGTCTCAAATGCAAGTCGAAGAGGATTTAGAACAAGCTCCACCTCAGCCCCTTCCAAGGTGTATCCTGCATTTGCCAAGGCGGTGGTGATGGTTCCACTAAGACCAGTTGGCTTACTAACATGCTTTGAATCCCCAGTGGAGCTACAAGTAAAACCAAATAAAAAAAAAAATTGGAGGTCATCCATGAGGTACCTTTCTAGTTCTAGTTCTGAGGGAACTGCAAGTAAAACAAAAAGCAAAAGTTGGAGGTCATCAATAATTGTTACGATATCAGACATGACCACATTACCGCAAATGATATCAATTCCACATTAATTTTAACAAGGCCATTTAAAGTGTTGGCTGAATCTGACAAAGGCTATAGTGATGGGTAAAATCTTCAGCTCTGAACTATAGGGAGCCTAAATAATTGTAAACAAATTGACCAAAAGACATATAAAAAGGCTATTTCATTGGGTTTATATCTTGCATAAGAAACTAGGAACAAGAAAAAGAGAGTAGCAGATTATAAGATTGTAAACAGAATAAACCTTCCATCTCCAGGTTTAGGCTCGGTGGATGAAGAATGCTGATTCCTTTGTTTTGGACTATCTGAGGAACGCAAAAATATAACGAAAAGTTAATAGGTGAAAACTGTGACCAACCAGCAACGATTTCAACATGAAATTACAGGAAAAGATAAGTTCATATATTAAAGGAAACCAGTAAAGATGTCATCTACTAAGTGCATAGAGAACAGTCCACGATAGGAACTGAAGGTCCCACATCATTACTCTCCCACCCTCCTCTTCTTAATGACTTCTTATTTCATGTAGCAACCCTATCAGCAAGATTGCCTTTAGAGAATTAGTCAATCGGGGGAGAAGAAGAAACAGCATACTCCTAGACTGATCCATTATAACAAGAAAAAGAACCAAGATCACTATCAATTTGTTTTTCATAGTTCTTTTATTATTCCCTTTGGATAAAAACAAGTTTGAAATACACAGATTTCCCCTACACATCCCTTCTAAAATCCATCAGACATGATAGAGAAAATCCTACTCATTTTGCTCATAGAAATGTAGAAGTACTTGATAGAAACATGAAGCTTCTTAATCTAATCTTAGAACAGATCATAACTTGTAAGTTCCACAACTACTCCAAAACCCTACTGTGTGTCCTAAGTGCCATTCTAACTGCATTTTAAGTAATTCATGGTTGAATGCGATTAGAATGGAAGGCAAAACTCAAATAACTGAACAACAGCTAATGCTGTAGAAAATTCAATAAAGCATGTTCCAGTGTCAGGAAATATGACTTTTTAAATTCGCGTCGGTATTTAAATTCACTGAAAATCAAAATTAGACTAACGAATAACAATAAGAAGAAAACGTACTAAATGCAAAGAAATTATAATTAAAGAACAATTACCAGATAAAAGAAGATCAATAAAAATCGCAAGGCAAATTCATCTTCGAATCCAAATAAACAATAAAAAAGAGTAAAAGACAAGGATTCATAAAATATGAATTTAAAAAGAAACTACAGATCTGACCTAAATAAGTTTGAATAGCCTTTTGAAGATCAGGATTCTTTTTGGAGGAACATTCCTTGAGCATCGACTCGAATGCTCGACTCACAAATCCGCCTGCCGCCATTTTATTCTTCTCTTCCCCGACGTTTGAGGGCAATAGTTTCGGAGTTTCTCGCTGTCTCACCTAAAACGCAAAATCCATAGACCAAACAGATAATTAGCCGCTTCTAGATCGTCAGAGGAAGAGGTAGGATCTGCGAATGTATGCACACAAATAGAGAAATATATACATACATGTAAGGGAGAAGAAAGAGAAGGAGAGTTACCACGCTTTATAAATTGCTCCGGGAGAGAAGAAATTGCAGTGAAAACCCATGAAGATGTGGAAAAGAAATAAGCAGATTTGGCGAATTGATTATATTTGCAGGAAAATGTTTAAAAGAGTATGCATTGTTTGTGTTTACTGGGCTTTAGTTGCGATGAACCCGGACAATCCCGGATTTTGATTGGGTTTGGCGTTAGGACTAATAACGGTCAGATTTGTCCTTTCCATCTTTGCTAAAATTGTTCTCTTTTTATTTTAATTCTATACACTTATTTTTACAATATCGTAAAATCGTAAAAGAAATTAAATGTCGATTAATTTTGTTGGGAGCTGCTTTCATAGAAGTTTTTGAAGTGTTAATAATTGTTGATATTATAATTATCGTATTTATATTTGATTTTATTTCAAATTTTATCTTTTAATTTCATAAAATGTTTCTAAATATTCAAATACCTCACTCAATAAAAAAAAGTCAACATTTACTCTTTGTAATATTTGAATCTATGCTCTTCTATAGCACTTGTAGGTAAGATGACTACCACTTGCATGCCCTTATATACTCTTATGCAGTATGGACCCCTCAAGCCCCTTTATTGAGTTGGGAGGCAAAAGTTTAAAGATAAAATTTAGCATTGTGTTAATTTTGCTTAGAGTAAATTTAACTTTTCCTCAATAAAAAAGTACTAGCCAAATGACCACCTATTTTGTCATTAAAAATTCATCGACTGCTAATAAATAACACTTTTAATTTTTTTTTAAATTAATTTCATCTCCTTATATAAATTTCAATATAAATCAATTTACTTTTAATTATGATTAAATGGTAATCTACGAGTATTAGTGACGTTCATTAATATTTAAAGGAAAAATATTTCTCTCAAAATAATTTAATTTACTTTTAATTTCGACAAAATGGTAATGTACGTGTACTGTGTTGATTAATATTTAAAGAAAAAACATAAGGTTCTTAAATATATATATATTCTTAAAATTCAGTAAATTCTATATATTAGATTATAAAATTAATAACTTTTTTTAAGTTATAATATTTTATTAATTAATTGCCAACTGCTTAATATACAATAACTTTAGTTGATAAATTTTAGCTCTACTCATCAACATTTACATAATTAAAATTATTAATTTTTTTTGTCTTCGTAAGTTGTGATTGATAAATGATGATACATATCATCATTGAAACACTACCGACTATCAATAATTTCTTTTAGAAAGTAGATTATTGTTGGCTTTTTAATTTGTTTCTGTTTTCAGAGTATTTTAGAATAATAAATGATTTTATGAGTCGGTTTCAACTTGTGTTGTCTTCATATTTATATGTTTTTTATTTATTTTTCTAATTAATAAGTTTTCACTTTTAGAAGTTTTTTTCTACTTTTGTAATACGTTTTTTAGTCTTACTTGTGCATATAGTCTTGCTTTTTACATGTGATTTAAAAATGTTTTGTCGTCATCCTCTCTAATTTGGTGGATGCACGATTCTTTTGCCAATTTATGCTAATGCTTTAGATCATTCAGGGCTGATTTCCTTATTATGTTAAATGCTCGCAATCACTCTATTTATATTATGCTTGAGTTGTGACAGAGCCAATTGTCAACGTGTCATAATATTCTATTGATGTTGAGGCTGAGACTTTTGTTGTGTCAATAGAACTTGTCTTTCACTGCCTATAACGAGTGTTTATTACTTTTTCTCCCTCGAATTATATAGTTTCATTCATTGAATGAATTAATAATTTTTTTAAAAAAAATAAAAAAACTCAATCACTCAAAAAAAAAACAAACTCAAAATTTTAATCCAGTTTCAAGCTCAAAACCCTTGGATGGAATAATGGAATATTGACTTTGAATTCGGGCCAATAAGATGAGCTCAAAAGATGTAAATAGTACTCATTTCCAAATTCTATTCGATTAACTCTTTTTCATTTGAACCACATAATTTTCTTTTTATATGTATTTAAAAAAGGTATAAATGAGGAGAGAAATTTCCTATTCCGTGGAGATGAAGATTCTTGATTATCTACCAACCACTTGCTTTTTGTTTCCTAGCTTTTCCATTTTCACTATGTATAATACTCTCAACGAATCCAGTGAATTGGTCTAGAAAAGGAGCTATATAGTAATTAATGATTCAATTGTGGAACTATATAGTAATTTTATTGAGAAAGGATTGTATGAAACAGGGATATTATCCCTTTCCAATAGTTTTATGACACATCAACAATTTCATCCTAAATTTCAGGATTTTAATTGTAATTTGATTTTTTTCAGGATGAAATGTTGAAATTAAGAATGAAAATACTGATGTGGCATAAAACTATTGAAAAAGGGACACAAATGACGTGGTGTCACTGTTTCATTCAATCATTTTCCAATTTTATTTATACCTCTTTAGTAAGTTATTATCTCACCGTCCAACTTTACTATTAGCTATATATATGTATACTATACAGAGAAAAACAAATTCGTTTTTTTATTTTTATTTTTTGACATTGGATTAAATTTGATTTTTAGTTGTCAAAATTTTTAAGCTCCGACCTCTTCTTTTTTAAATTTTATTATAAATAAAATTTTTAAAAATATATTATAAAAACTTCCATGAAAGTAGTTTCTGAATTATATTTATTTAAAATTTAATCAATTAAAATATTTACAATAATTGAATTTAAAATTTAAAATTTTGATTAAAAAATATCGATATTATCACTGTGACGTTTTTATAAGGGTAGTTTAAAAAGATGATACATATAGCATCTCTTAATTTTATTTGTAAAATTATTAAAATTTATTTTTTAATGTGTAAAAAGAAACCCGAAAAAGGAAAAAACTTTATATAAAGTGAATTATATAGGTGCGGTCCAAGAAATCCCCCCAAAAAATAATGATACTAATTAGTAATAACTGCCACTTGGACTAAAAAAATTAGCAATCAAAAGCTTCCTTGACCAAAGTCTTTGACTCGTTCCTCCACTCATTGTAAAGCTATTATTAATAATAAATTTTAGTTATATATATGTATAATTTTACATAGCAATTTTTTTAACTAAGAGATAATAGGCAATAGGCATGTTAGGAATACGAGAAAAATAGTACAAAAAAAGAATAATATGTATTTCATTATATACACATACATCTATTCAAAGGATCAAGCTTTTAGAGTTTAGACCACTTGACTGTATTTTTTTTCTTCTCTTCGCTTTAGACTTCCCCAAAGAACAAAATTGTCCCTTCTCCCTATGCCCAAACTATCAACTGACTGCTAAATATACAATACTTATTGCTCCAAGCTCTATCTCCATGATGAATTGAGCAAATAATATGTTAAAAAGAAAAAAAAAAACTGTAGAAAATAGATAAAGGACGTAGATCAAGGCAGAAGATCGTCCCCGAAGAGGTAAAGGAGTCGCTCGACGGCCCAACTAGGTTCATTCTTAGGCCACACCGAGCATTGTGAAGAAGTGAGTAAAGGGGCCCTGCAAAGGGGGCAAGTCTTGTGATTGTTACTATCATCTTGATCATGATCATAATCATCATGGTCGTGATCTTGATCTTCATCATAGTCAACCCATCTGTCAATGCAATCTTTGTGGAACACGTGACAACAGTTCCTCAATTCTCTGACCTCGTCACCTTCCTTCAGCTGACTCAAGCAGACTGCACACGTGTCAGAAACCCAAGGCACCCTTTCCTTAGCATCTTCGAAGGTTGTCAACACCAGGCTGTCTCTAATCATTTGTGAAGAAACCAAAGAAGAAGAAGAAGAGTTGTTTTGGGAGTCAGATGAAAAAATGAAACTAAATAAACTCATGTCTTTAAACGTAAGAGCCCAAGACCAGACCCATCTTAAAACTGCTAAAACAACAGCTGTTTTGTAAAGAAGATGGGTTACAATTAGCCCTGGATCTTCTACAAAGAAACCCATTGAAGCAACAGAAAAAAAAAACAGCACTGAAAGGGAGAGAGAATGGAAAGTAATTGGCAAGAGAAAGGAAAGGGGGGGAATTAGTGGAGCATCTAAGGGGGTTTATATAAAAGTCAAGAGCCCAAGTGGGGCAGAGATAGTGGATTGCTTTGTTGGAATTTGTTGGTGTGTGAGTAAGCTTTGGAATAAAGGGAAGATAGAGAGGCAGAGGGAGGTCGAAGGGTCCAAGTGAGTGATTACGGCATTACGCCACCATCGCGTGCAATCGTGTAAGTCACAGCTCACAAGGACGGTGGTCGATTATCTCAAGTATCTTTCAATTTCTTTTTTTGTGGTATTTAATTGGAAATTTAATAGTTTTTTAGAAAAAAAATATAAAAAAAAAGTTATTAAGACAAGGAGAAGCAAAAATATTAGGAGAGAACGCATTGGTTAAAGTTAGATTAGATTCAATAATTTATATAATTATACATGGGCGGTTAAAGACGTTATATTATATACAAAAAAATTGATATTTATTATATTTATATATTATTTATTTATATTTTGTTCGTATTATATTTTTATGATTAATATTTGATATATTAATAATATATATTTTTTATTTTACGAATAACCTTAAAAAATTATTATGTGTATTTTTTTAATATTATACTATATATTTATAGAGCACTTTCAAATTTTACTTGTGAATATTAAAAATATTTGAATTAAATATTATTTTATTTTTTAAACTACATATTAATTATTTTTAATTTTGTTTAAAGTTTTTGGATTTAAAACGATTAAAGTGAAGTAAAGTGTATCGTATTATGAGAGATCGTGGATGTACAAAATGAATCTGGTGTTTGCTTTGTAAGGATTTAGGTAATGGAAAGTCTATCAAAAGGTTGTCCAGCACTAACTACATTGTTGGCAATAATCAATTTTTTCTTAAATGACGAGATAAAATAGAAATTTAATTTTTTTTACGTGTCTGTTTTTTTTAGTTACCAGATTCTTTGATTTTAAAATTATGATTCACTTCACTTTTAACTTATTATTTAATTTTTTTTGTTGGATGAAATAATAGTGATGATTTTTTTTAAAAGGGGTTTGTGAGGTATTATTTGTTCGGGGTCATCGAACTTTTCAACAAATTTAGTATTGTTTTTAATGCCTATGTTTTAGACTCTGCCAAGAATTCAAGTCATGCATAAGAGCTATAAGATGAGGTGGCATGTTCATACAGTGAGAACGCCTTGTGTTTGGATGCTTACCCATGTATAGGATCCAAGTCCAAATTCCACCAACAACAAATGTCAAATTTCTTGGTGGGTGGTCATGTGCGTTCGCATGATCCTACCTTTTAAAGCACCCGACGAGGTGATCATAGCTTTGTGAACCGTTGCTTCTTCCAGCATTTTAGTTCTCGGCAAAGTCGAGGTACAAAACCTCTACTGAAAATAATATCAAATGTGTTGAGAGGTTCATCAAGTTTAAACAGGCGAAATTTCGTAAATTTTTCCTAACAAAATTAATCACCTCACGATAGAAAGAAGTTTGCAAAATATAGTTTATTGATAGACCCTTTAATGGGTCAATATTATCCCCGTAAAAATTTATTTCTTAATTTTGTCGAGATTTTGAGTGTCCAATGAGATATGATCTCAGAAGGTAGCAAATTTACAAAATGGGAGTACCACACTAGGTGCTTGAGAATATGGACCATGTGCATGCACAAGGGTACTCACCTAAGAAATCTCAATATATTACTCTTGGTGAGGTTTGAACTATTACTCAGTATATGACACTTATAAGTAACTATACCTTTTTTGTTGAGAAAAGTTTAATTTCGTCGAGAGAAATCTACAAATTGTCGTTTGTCAAGAGCCAATAAACCCCTCAAGAAGTTGGTACTATCCTTGGTGGGAGGTTTATATACTAACAACTCATGTATTTAAAGAGACGACAAGTTTATAAAACATGATCACCTCGTCCGAATGTCTAATAAGATGAACCATGCGCTCGGGTTCATAAGTTGACATGGCCTACAAATGTATATAACTCTCCAACCAAATGTCAGCCCACCAATCAAAAGAGAGCACATGGCCCACAAAGTGTTTCCATTCATGCCTCTTTAAACCATGTAGTCACCGATGGACACTTCCTCTCTCGACACTATTTCCCCCTCTCCAACTCTCTACACCCTTTCCTCCTCCGCTTAAAACATGAAATACCACTTGTGGCTCTTGGCCCTACGAGTACATTGTCACATCATATGAACGGTCTCCAACTTTCTAGCACATGTTTGTATCGACATTTCTAAATTGAAACATGTTTTCATATTACAGGATTTTGATCCAGGAAGAAATCAATAAAAAGATAAAATTTTTCTCCATTTCAACCGTGATTGAAGCTAAAAAAAAGATACAAGACTTATTTTACATCAAACTGTGTGCTTTTTACCTTTTCTCTTTTAAAGAAAAAATGAACTCACAAATTCGGTCAAAAAATTAAAAATTGAATATAAGTGATGTCTCGTAATAATGTCTTAAAAGTACAAAAAAATATAATGTAATATCGTGTGTATATATATATATATATATGTGTTTATTTACCTCTATACTCTTTTCATATTTAAATATATATTTTTCAATATATCAAAAAGAAAAAAAAGATAACCAAATCTTATTTATATATTCTCTAGCTTCAAGGAATCGTGTCACTGTCAACTTTTATGATGTAGCGTTTACTTCCGTAATAAAACGTAGAAACACGTATTGTTGTAGTGAGAAAATATGAAGCAAAAATAAAAATCCATGGAGGTTAAGATTATATTTATGCAGGCCAATGGAATGGACCCATCTTGTGGGTTAATTGAAATGCTTTTCTCCGGCATGTGCTCTATTCTTTGCTGCCTCTTTATTTTGCCTGAATCTGATGTGCGCCCCATGGCCCTAAAGCATTCCGTTCAACTCTAAAGCCACCGACAAGGGAAAAAAGAATGGAAGGGCAATGAGGTAATAGTGACTCATTTTCAATCATCCATTAAGTAAAGGTCATAATAATTTTAGAATGTTAGGTAGAAGGTAGGGAAAATCTCATTCCAGCTATGTATGTAAAAACAAAGAAGATAGCTTTTGATTTTTCACTGACACATTAGAAATGGCCCCCATCGAACGTGGGTTTCCACAATCCAAGTCAGATCCCACCCAGTCACTATAACAATGAAGGAAAAAATACATTAAAGAATGCATTAAAAAATTGGACAATAAAATCTTGGTAGAATTGGTAAATACGGAGACTTTGGATAGTGAATATTTACTATATTTTTATCTGTAATAATTGTTTGTGCTAAATTTTAAAAACAAAAAACAGGAGAGAAAAAACTTAAACATCAATGGCTTTGACTTTTGGGAAACAAAGAAAATTGTTACCTAAAAGCCATCGAGTAGTTCAGGCAGACACATGTAAAAAAAGAAAGCCATCATCGGTCATTTCTTAATGACTAGGCCAAGTTTGATTATTATTATTTATTATTTCAATGTTGGCGAACTTATGATTAAGAAGATTTTGTTGAATAAATGCGGAAACTAAAAAAGTAGAATTCGACCCCCCCCCCCTTAGGCCTTATCCATAACCTTTTTCACCACACTGCATTCCAAAGAAAAAAAGAGGATTAATTTTAAGTTTTAACATATATTTATATTTATAGGATGGAACGAGACAGGCCATGTGACAAACCCAAAGCGTAAAACTGTTTAATTCATCGACCGACCAAGGTGGCCCATATCACATTCTCTCACACATTGTTATATGTTAAAACAGAAAAATAACTTTACTAACAAGATGGGGCCGTCACATTCTATCACACACGTTACGTGTTGCCAGAACAGTAACAAACCTAACGAGTTTGGTAAATCACACAGGAAACTTTTTTCATTGCCTAACAAACAGCAACTTGATTGAGCTTCCATGTCGTGCAACGACCTGCTTGATGGATTGTCTACCAGACATACGATAACATATACACTTGCAGCATTATATTTTGATAAATTTCTAAAAACCATAACAAGAAAAATTATTGTTGAAGTTGACGGCATGCAGCAGTACATGAAATGATTTGTTATCGAAATTGATGTGTTGAGTTCATGCATGTCGGTTAACAGAGTGAAACGGTGCACCTTCCTTCACATTTGCTTGTCTATTTGATTTCATGTCGTGATCACTCTTTTTCATCTTCATTTTAAATGGTGGGTGGTGCTGCAAAATCCATTGGTGTTTTCGCTGAGAATTTATGTGGTTCTAAAGTGTATTGTAATTTGCATCCAACATGGGAATCATATAACTATTCAATTACTTAATTAAAGAAAGCTACCTCTCCATGAAAATCATAATTCATCTGAAATTTGTCTACATAAAAATCATAACTCATGATATTACTATAGCATCCAGCTTCAGGTTTTCAATTTATTGATCATAAGGCCAATACGTAGAGTACAGTACAAGAATGATAGCCAAATTAACACTATATATAAAAAGTTAAAATACCATTTGGTACCTCTATTTATTGATATTCGATTTTATATTTAATTTTTTTATCTTAATTTAATATTTAATTTTAATTTTAATATTCAATTTAATATCGAGTTAAACAATATCATGCGGTCCAATAAATACTTGTTCTAGTAAAATAAGGAAAATAATCAAAATATTAAACTAAGCTTAATATTAAGGAAAAATCGAGTTTCAGGTTGAGATCCAAAGTCAAACTCGCATGTTTCTACATTAAGACGGGCACATTTTCTTGCTGAGGCTATGAGCCCGTTGCTTTGTTGTTGGACTTGGCCTGATGACCATTGTTTGGTTGTTAAGTCCTTTGGACTTTTAGGCCTTTGGTCTTTGAATGAATGATTTTTCCGGTTTAATAAAAAATGATTTTTCCAGGAAAGAGAGAGAGAGAGAGCAAGAATAAAATATTCATTATTTAAATGAAGTGAAAAAAACGTGGAAATTAATAGCTTATAAATCAAACAGACAAGCGAATGACCTGACAATATGACACGACATGACACTTGTCGCATTGCTTTTGCACCTCGTAGCCTGGTCCCCGCTCCACTCAACCTTTGAAAACCACACAATTTTGCGAAAAACATTTTTAATATCAATCCATCAGCAATTTGATTGACACGTGTTATTACGAACAATAAACACAACCATCACCCTTGGATCGGTTAGCTTTTCACTTTCACATTCTTTTATCTTTTTTTTGCAGTTCTTAATCGCATTTTGGTCTGCCTATAGCAAAACAGATCCAAATTCAACAACAAAAGGAAAGGTCAAACGAAGGCAAAAATAACATTTTCCATGGAAGGGGAAGCTGGTTCATACGAGGACGTTAAACCAAACGTCGTCGTTAAACAAAGTAATGGCGATGTTGTCGGGGATAATGGTGTTGGAAATATGGGATCCGTTGAAGCCCCTGATTTTCTTTCCAAGAAAAATTTCCAGAACTGGTAAGGGTTATTTATTTTCTTTCCAGGGGAAGGAAGAGAAAATTTATTTCTGGATATGGGTATATTAATGCAGTCCGGTTATTGTGGCATTTTGGATTCGAAAATAGAATGTTTTCACTTTGAGTTGGTTAATTTATCTTAATCATGTGAAATTTAAATGCTTAATTAACTACCCTAATCTAATTTGTTGAGGATAAATTATTCGGCTATGATTTATTCTTTTTTCCTGCTGGGCTATTTTATCGATACTGCATAATTTTAGAATATAGTAGTAGTACTATTAGTTTTTGTTGAGATATTAAATGGCTGGAAGGTGACCAATGACTTTGCATATTCTGAAAACATAGTAGTACTACTGTTAATTGAGATGATGGGTGGAAGGTAACCCACGCTTTTTTTCGATTCGTTCATGTAGTCAATCCTTGTAATTTGTAAAAAGTGCAGTTTAACAAGTTTCAGTTGAAATTTCAGCACTTGTAAATTTCAATAATTTCTTTATTTTCTAATTACCGTCTTTTTATTTTTATTTTTCAAAAAAAAAAAAAAAAACAAGCTTTGAATATTAGATTCTAGGTAATTGTTAGGATTTTGTTGAATTCTAAATCTCATAGTTCTTTTGAGGGCTTCTAGTTCTAGTTATGTTTTCCTTTGATATATAGCTTTTTCCATAGCACTTGAAGATGTTCTATTCTTCTTGTCTTCTACAATATTTATAGCGGGTCAAACTTAAAAAAAGAAAAGAGGAAAAAAAAGAGCAATCAATCTATGGTTGTTGTTGCCGCATGACGATGTATCTAACCGTATAACTAACACCAGAGAATGGCATTAGTTTGTATAAAGTCATAGATATAAGGAGAACGACATCTTTTTGTATGTGCATGTACCACTTGTATGTTGTGTTCCTATGGCAAGCTTCTATAATGCTATCAACACTTTTTCTTTTGTTTGTGACTATGTTCCGTGGCAACTCCTGCAACTGGACTGAATTCCACCAGCCCTGCTCCATCTCAACTAACCATCTTCTATGATGGACACGTTTGTGTGTTTGATGCAATTCCTACGGCAAAGGTTGGGCCTTTTACTTACTAAGTTTTAGCAGAATGAGGTCTTGTTACAAAATTCAACATCGACTCATGTTTGTCAGGTGAGGGAGATTATGCTCATTGCTGCAACTGCTGCTGCTGGTGCTGCTAATTCTGTTGGCATGAAGAAAGTTGCAACTGATTGTGCCACCACCTCACCTGTTCTTACGAGGTCTCCTTCGCTTCAAAGTACTGCTACTGCAACTGCTCAGGCTTCACCACAGGCACAGGTGTATCCTATTAACAGGACCCCTTTCTGCAAACTGCAAGGTCGGTGACTCTCAACTAACTTACCTGGAAGACGGATGAATTTCAAATGTAAATATTTTTATGATTAATCATTTCAACGCATGTTAGCTAATATAGCTTGATGCTTTTGTAAATATCTACTGAATCAGAACTACCAATTGCAAGGAGACACTCCCTTCAGCGATTTTTCGAGAAGCGGCGGGACAGGTACCCTTCCACACTGAACTACCAGCATCCTTGTTTCTTTCTTTCTTCTATCAAGCAGAATAAAGTCTGCCATTTTCATGTTTAGATTTATGTTTCTAACCATTCATGATACGGAACTTCATATATACAATAAGATGATGTTATATCAATACAAGTTTTATTACTTATTGTTGTGATTTACTTTAAAAGAAAACTATCAACTATTCAGTATTCACTAAGTGGAAAACATTATTGTATGAGTCATAGATGGTTCCTTTCCCTTAACCCTTTATAAAAAAACCCAGTTATAATATAATAGTAGCTATTTAGAATTTGTGCCAAGCATGGGGATTGGGAAATATAGTCGAGGTGGTAAGTGTTATCTTTTGCTTGTTTCCTTTTGCAGGCTGGTGAACAGGAAGCCATATCCTAATCCATCAACACCAAAATCATTTGATGACACCAAAGCTAACCTCAGTGCTGCAACTTCACCAGAATCGGGTTGCTTTGGTAAATCACCTGTTGCTCAAGAAGAATTCCATCCAAAAGCTCCATCTCATGTTGCATAAGTTAAGCATATACGAATCCCTATATATATTTGATAAAAACTGAACTAATGACTTTGATCTGCCGATGGAGTTGATGTTGTTTGCAAGTATACAACTTAAAGTAGGTCTCATGGTAGGTATTGCTCTTATTTGCCATGAGAGTGTTGTCTAAATGTAGAGTCCTTTCTGTTGTTCTCCTATTGCCTCTAGGGGGCCGTTGTGATGCCTTTTAAACCTGGGCACAATGTCTATAATCTTTCTGACAATTAACAAACTAAGCTATCTAGGATCTGCTATGTATGTATCTTGGCCTTGGTTGCTTGTATCTGTTATTTTCGTAAGTGAAGACTGATGATTTGTGCGATCTTGATGGAATATTTGACGTTGCATTGATTTGCAATTAGCATCCTATGCATCTATTGAGTTTAGATCATAGAAACATATGAACTTGGCCATCATTTATACGCATCGTGGACAAAGTTTAATTGAAAAAATATGAAGAAAAAGAAAAGATGTTTTAAGTGGCAGGTTTTTATCTCTTCTAACACACTAGAGACGTAAATTACTCGTCTTTTGCAACATAAACAGACATTACCGAGGTTTATTAATGAAAAAGGAGGGACTTACCAAGCCCAAGGTAAAGGGATGAGCCTAAAAGTGGTTTTATGGGTAGCTCAGTATAAAACGTAACACCCGCATGCAATAGGCGGCTTTTGGTTGCCACTCTTTATGTAGCCCCATAACGCCACCCCGTTTACATATCTACCTGAATTAATCAATATAATGTTTTTCGCATCCGGATTTGGTTCGCTACATGTGAGCACCCTTAACCACCTGTAGAACTTTGGGACATTGACAAAGCAATCAATTTCATACAACCGCCGTCCAAAAACTTCCCTTCTTCAGTCCAACTGTCACTTCCACCGCTATTAGCCCCATCACCACTGCCTCCTCTGCAATTCCTGTGCCTACTTCGATTTCAATTCCTCCTCCCTTGGCAGAATAAACAAGGGGGAGGTCAGAGGTGCTTTAGCCACTTCTTTGATCTTTTCTTTGGCATAGCTTTTGGCTTCAGTGCGTTGAAGTTTAAAGGTACCTTTTTTCCTACTGCAATGCACCAGTCAATTCTGCTGTTTGGCACACCACCAGTCCAGTGAGATTGTTTCACTGGGTGCCAAGAGCTGAAAATATCGGGCAACCATCACTGTTAAAGAGTGTAGCCTTTGAAATGATTGAAGTTTGGGCTTTAGCTAAAGTGGAAGAAGAGACGTACATTAAACACCTACCTGGTATCAATAAATCAAAATCAAATCTGCCAGTCCCTTATCTTTTTAAACTTGCCTCCATTTTCTTTTTCCATCCTTGGACTTTCCAGAAGAAAAGAAATGGGTTCAGTGGATATTAACCATGGCTGGGCTTTCGTGTCTAGGAAAATGGGCTCAATCGATAAAATCTTGGTATGGATTAAGAACTGCGGGTCCGCCCCATGTAAGGCGGCATCGAGATCCGAGTCTTTCTGTTTTGATTCTGAAAACTGAGCAGAGAAAAGAGATCGTAATTAACGGCTTTTTCTTTTGTCTTTGGAGTTTAGATTATAATGGTTTTACTGTTTTTGATTTTTGGGTTGAGGTTTGAGGAACCGGCTCTTGCTTCTTGGGCATTTTGACTTTTAATAAACAACATATACTAATCTGGCTGTGGCCAAAGCCAAATGAAAGAAAAAAAAAAGAAAGGAAAAGAGATGAAAAGATTCCTCAACGAGGAAGGCAAACAAAAGAAAGCAAATTATACCCAACCAGAAAAAAACACTGTTTATCTCTTTCTTTCGGTTGCTTTTGCTTTATGGTGTATATGTTATTATTAATATTATTATATATTATAAAGGTCAGCAACCCAACAGAGCCTCTTCAGACAAGGCTCAACCCTTCACGGTCTCACTCCTTTGACATAGAAATGCCATTCTTTTTTGTTTCTTTTCTTTTACTCAACCAGGGTTACGTGTGTTTTCACTTTCTTTTTTTGATTAAAGTGCAAATACAACGAACAAAATTCTTGAGCTTTGAAACTTTGTTTTTGTTCACGGGACGGCCCGACCCAGAATCCAATGCACCCTTCTCTCTCTTTCTCTGTGTGTCTCTGTTACCCTATACCGACCCTGTCTTGTAGACTACACTTCCTTATAGAGTTGTAGAGTTAAAGAGTCAACTCAGTAGATTTTGTTTTGCTTTAGCTGCTTCTTTTTTCTTCTTTTCTTCTCTCTCTACTCGTGTGTGTGTGTGTGTGTGTGTGTGTGTGTGCGAGTAATGTGAGCCTGTGACTGTGAGAGAGGCTTCACCTTCACTTTTGTTTTCGTATGAGTATAAATCTTTGGTTTTGTTCTCTCTCGCTCTTACGCCCTCCTATTGTCAACGCTTGCAAAAAAGAAGTTTACTACCTCCCTTCTTCCTTCCCCTAAAGCCCATTTACTTTCCCTCTCTTTGCTATTGCTTTCCCTTTTGTTTTGTTTTTGGACTGTCTCCATTTTCAACTTTGTCCCTTTGTATTATCCCCCCATAGCCCCCACTAAGCTTCACTCAACGCTTCCCTTTCAGCTTCATATCACCAGGTACATTTGTCCTTCCCTTTATCTTCTCATCTTCTTCTATGTCAAGCTCATTTCTGCTTCTTTTTTTATCAAGCTAAATGGGTTTTTCTTTTATATATATAGTTGAAAAATTAAAATAGTCTCCTGCAAAATGCAAATAAATGGTATTTAACACAAAATTTACCTCTTTTATACTATCTTGAGGTTTCCTCTTTAATTTAAGGCTTCCCGTGATTGTTGCTCTTTTAGTAACTTTGTTTGAAGAATTTACTCTCCGCATTCATTGAAGTGAAATTGAGAGGAGCTATTTCGTGTTCCCATTGGACCCCTTTCGGGAAAAATAAAGGAAATTTCTATGGCCCTTTTGTCATAACTTCTAACCAAGTTGTTATGATGTTGTCATTTCTTTAATAGTAGTGCTATTCTTTGCTCTTCTTTACCCTACTTTTTTTCCCAAGAGACTTTTTGGTGAGTGAAGCGCTTAGGAAAAGGAGAGCCTCTTAGTGCTTTCAAGTCGTGTGGACCTTTAATGCTTATGTTAGTTAGGTTGTCAAATTTTTCCTAATCTTCAATTGATGTGATATATTCAAGCCTTATTTGCCTTGTTTCATATATTCCCTACGATGGGAGATATATTTGACAAAGAATTTGGGGTTTTTTTGTTCATCTGTTTAATGGTTAAACGATGATTTATAATGGCCTTTTATTATTAGTGTTGATATCCTCTCTTTTATCGTTGCAGATAATTTTCTGAATTAATCTGCCAATGGAGACGGCTAATGGCTGCATTTCAAGGCCATCTAGGAAGAGAAAGTTGCCGCAAGAAGGCAACGATGTGTCGAACTTCACCTTGGATGAGCTCAGTGATGACCTCCTTGAAAGGATCCTTTCATGGTTACCAACCTCGACGTTCTTTCGCCTCAATTCGGTGTGCAAGAGATGGAAATCAGTTGCAGCTTCTGAAAGTTTTAAGCTAGCTTGTTCAAGGATTCCTTCACGGGAACCTTGGTTTTTCATGGTGGATCCCAATTTTAATCAATCCGTAGTCTTCGACTCTGCTGAGAGAAGTTGGAAGAAACTCAGTCATCCGCCTCTCCTCTCTCAGAACTGTAACCGCAACTCCATTCCGGTTGCAGCAGCTGGCGGACTCGTGTGTTTCCGCAATATGTTGGGCGATTACTTCGTATGCAATCCCGTGACAGGATCATGTCGTGAACTCCCTCCAGTGAATCCGGATTCTCACGATCGTTCCCTTCATGCTATAGCAATGAATGCATATTCCAATTATCATGGCTCCTACAAACTATTCTTAGTCTCTGGTGATCTTCCAAAGCTTTCATACAAAGTTTATAACTCTAGTGCTGATTGCTGGGAAGAAGAGATTATGCTAAGGAGAAAAACCGATGACTGCACTGGATTTGAATTAGATTCGAACGATGATGATGCCGTGTACTTCCTTAGCAAAGCTGGAAACGTAGTGGCAACTAACATGCAGAGAAGCCCCTCCAAGCAGTTTTCATCAGTTATTACTCATAAAGATGGTGAGGAGATTGTTTATTTCCTCAGCTCCTCTGGAACAGTTGTGGCTTGCAATCTGACCCAGAAGCATTTCTCCGAATATCCCAGACTGTTGCCCGTCTTTTTTGAGTACTCCATCGACGTGGTGGAGTGTAAAGGCGAGATGTTGGTCGTCATGTTATCAGAGTTCTTCGAAAGTGCAAGCATTAGAGTGTGGAGATTTGATGAGAAAACCAAGACTTGGAATCAGATTGCAGGCATGCCTCCTTCGATGTCACACGAGTTTTATGGCAAGAAAGTTGACATTAACTGTCTTGGGGCTGGCAACCAGATATTCATCTGCTTAAGCTCTGCTGAGCTTTGCAGTTATGTTAGGTGTGATATTGTGACTAATGAATGGGTTGAAGTTCCCAAATGTTGTCTGGATGGTGAAGCCTTGGAGTTCATGTCTGCTTTCTCGTTCGAGCCAAGGATTGAAGCTTCTGTATGAAGACATGGTTTGGACTTTTGCTATGTTTTGAAAGATTTGATAATGCCGTCTGTGATTCCTTTTTTTTTTTTGCTTAATTTATTTTGTACTTGTATTCTTTTAGAGCATTGATTTTTTCTTTCTCTTATTTGAATTGTTCAAGCAAATTCAGCCCCTCTGCTGATGTATTAATTAATGAGATAATGTTACTTATCAGAGTATTGGTTGCCATGTATAGAGCTTAACTGTCGTTTTACTTAATCCTAATGTCTCATAACAAATTTGCTTCTTTTACAAAACCAACATAAAAAGCTGATGCCAGAAAGATGATCACTGTCTCTTAAAATATGTAATCCAACACTGTTCCATAAAAATGGCAATGCTTAGATCACGTTTCGTAAGGCATGCAACCGAGGAAGTAGTTTCAATGTTTGATTAATCTTTGGCTTCAGTAGTGTCCCAAACAAATCGAATCCCATGTTAGCATAGCAGAGCATAAAAAAAAAATAAAAAAAATCTAAAACTCAGCCACATCTGGAGAGCAAGTGAAAGCTACAGAATGGGGGATGGTGGACCATGAAGCATGCTATAAAAGCATAGGAGGCATGTCATGTCTGAAGTTCCAGCGTTTTTTTCCAATGACTTGTATCATGATGTTCCTCGCATTGTCTCTTCAACCTTCACATTTCTGCATGATTACTACTTGTACCATCCCTCTCTCTCTTTCCCCACTTGTATATATACACACACATTCTTTCATGTTATGGTAAACTGAATAAAGATCACAATTATAGCACGTCGTGTTTACTATGATTACAAATTGAACTAAATAGCACCGCAGTGGGTTGCATTGAAGATCGACGACAAAAAGCTAAGCATCACGACCTAGTGAACATAACCCCTCATTTTTAACACTGATTATTATTTGTGTTCCATTTAATTCAGCATAAAAGTCTATAATTTCGTTTTTCGATGCCAATGCATACAGACAATGCTTATGGTTCAATTGGTTCCACATTATAATGATGGATAGGTTTAATTTAAACACGTCTGCAGGTTGCAGCAGCTACTGCACTCTACTGAAAATATCTGCTAAACTATACATATATCTATGATTGTTCTAATGTTTAACAGGTTTTGAATAAACGTGGTAACAGAGTAAAAGATAATCATGGCATTCCTCTGATCTTCACAACAGTGACGAGTGAATATGATATATATATAAAGCTTTATTTCAAATAAAGTTAACTTTTAAAAATAACTAAATGAAAACCAATTGAATTAAATTAATTATCATGAAATAAGAATGCAACTTATTACCATATGTTATGGTACTTACTTTTTCTACTTTTATTATTGCTTCTGCGATTAAATAATCTTTTGAACTCCAATATTTTTATGTTCACAACTTTGACTTGGTTTGTGAATAGCAGCAACTCTTGAAAAATATGAAAGTATAATTTTTTTGAATTTATGGGAATGGGCCATTGCCACTATAACCCAATATCTGAAGTTGGTTAATAGCGTGGGCCTAGCTGCAGTGATTGGGCAGGAAGAAAGCAAAGCACAGATTGGACCGCTTAGTTCAATTTTCGAAAACTTTACTGTAAGTTTTAAGCTCACACTAGAATTCCTACCGTCCTTTTTTATAAATATTTTAATATATGAGTTAACAATAAATAAATTAATCATGATGGCCGTAATTTCCATTTCCTTTCAGTTTATGGAACAACTAAGAAGGAAATTTTTGTCAAGTTAGTCATCCATTGATTTACGCTTTGTTGACATGGACAGATTCCCCTTCCCATTACTACTGCTGAAAAATAAAAAATAAAATTTAAGTTTTCATATATCTGTTGTTCCAAGTGGCCTCTATAATGGGCCGGTAAAAACATTGTCTAAGTCAGCAGAATGGGAAATTCCTGCTTTAGTACACATTTATAAAATCTTAAGTTAAATTATGGTAAAATAATAGTTTAATCCCAAAAAAGTTAGAATTTCTGTTTAGTCCTTTTGAAAGCTACAAAGATATAAACCAATACGATAATAAAATTACATTTTAACTCTCATAAAAATATACTGCTTAATATTTGTTTCCTTAAAAAAAAGTTTTGCCCTCTCCCTTGTCAGTTGGGTTGAATTCGGACCAGATTTAAATATGATATTAAAATACTATGTATTTGTTAAAGCCTAGCCCGACACAAAATATGAATCTAAAATTTTGCTTAAGTCCGCCCATATTTATAAATGATTAATCCAAGCCTATTTTTTACTCATATACATTTTTAAAATGTTTATATTATAGTAGTATATAATATTATTTTATATTTAATTTTCATATACTGTAAATTATATAATATATAAAAATAACATAATATAAAACATTATAAACTTGAAAAATGAATTAGATCGGACTTGAACCATAAATATTCAAGCTCGAGCTTGACTCGTACTTTAAACGAGCCTAAATTTTTTATAAAAATTTATTTTTTAAACCTAATATCTTTACTAAAATCCTCCTAAATATTAAGCAAGTCTTAAGCCTACATGGATATCCCCGCCGTAAATAAATCTAAGTCAATACGGTATATATACAATAGTAATTTGAACAAGAGAAAAGATTGTATGAAACAAGGATATTATCCCTTTCCAATAGTTTTATAACACATCAACAATTTCATCCTAAATTTCAGGATTTTAATTGTAATTTGATTTTTTTCAGGATGAAAATCTTGAAATTAAGAATGAAAATACTGATGTGGCATAAAACTATTGAAAAAGTGACACAAATGACGTGGTGTTACTGTTTCATTCAATCATTTTCCTTTGAACAATCCTCTTCTTTTTGTTTCTTTATACTTACAAAAGACGGCAGTATGGGACAATAAATGTTAATTGCATTGACACCCTCGAATTATAACTTTCAATTTAAATTGGTTTTTAAATTTTTAAATATTCTAATTATATTTCATATAACATAATTTAAAGTGAATTTTCAAAGAAAATAGATATTGTAAAAATGAATATTGTAAAAATATTGATTTTGAGATTTTTGTAATTTTTACAAAAATTTTATCATTCACTCTCACATTCTCATTCTTTCTTCTTTTTCTTTCTTTTTCTAATTTTGCTTTGTTTTTAGTTCTTACTTTTAAAGTTTATGTGTCAAAATTTTCATTTTAAATTATGTCACATAATATTTGGCGTCTCATTAACGATTAAATTAAATATTTTAATAATAAAAAAATCCAGTTGATATAACTTAAACAGTTTGAAGATATAATTAAATGTTTTAAATATTGATGGAAAGTTGCGACAGTGTTAGCCTCCAGGTTAGCTACCGCCTGCTTTTTTTCTCTTGCCCATCAACTTTCTTTTTATTTCTTCTTCTTATTCACTTCATGCGTATTCTCTCTTTTCAGTTTACAAATCTATTTTATAGATATCTTTATTGTCTTCACAAGTTGTGATAGACAGATGGCGGTACCTATTATCGTTGAAACACCACCGATCACCGACAGTTTCTTTTAGAAAGTGGGTAGCTTTTCGTTGACTTCTTAATCTGATTCTGTTTTGAGAGTTTTAGAATAATAAATGATTTTATAAGTTGATTTGGACTCATGTTATCTTAAATTTTATATTTTTTTATTTGTTTTTCTATTGTTTAATAAGTTTTTACTTTTAAAAATTGTTGTCACTCTTGTAATACATTTTTTAGTCTTGCTTTTATAAGTAATTTTAGGGTTGGCTTTGTCACCGTCCCCTCTAGTTTGGTGGATGCTCGATTCTTTTGCCGATTTATACCCGTCACTTTGGACCATCCATGGTTAATTTCCTTATTGTATTAAGTGTTTCTAGTCGACATTCCATATATATTGTGCTTTAGTTGTGACAGAGAAGATTATCAACGTGCCATAATGTTTTATTGATGCTGAAGCTTTTGTTATGTTGATGGAGCTTGTCTTTTAACGCGTACAACGAATGTTTATTATTTTCCCCTCGAATTGTATAGTCTTATTCATTAAATCAATTAAATGAATTTCTTTTAAAAATATTGATGGAGAGTTATAATTTAAGAATGTGTAGTGCAATTAACTGGGATAATAATAAATAAATAAGTAAAAGAGATGATATTTAGAAATTGGATAAAATTAAATCGTAAAGATGACTGTACAAATGGATTAGGTTAAGCTGAAGAAAGTCCGTTTTTTACGAAAGAAAAGACATGAATGATGCAACAAACTGAAAAGAAAAAGAAGGTTGTAATAAAAACAAATGCAGATTTCATCCCAAATTAGAAAAAAAACACAGATATAGAGCATGAAATTGCTGTCTCAAAGCAGCTAAATCGAATAGAAAACTTGTTTGTCTCCTTTGAGAGAATTGCAGTTGGAATAACCTTTAATCCACTAATAAAATCGGGTTCAACCGTCTTTAACTATTCACATTAAATGGTAAAAAGTTGAAGAAAGGATGATATATAAATCCAGAAAATTCCACAGTAATGTTAGCTGTTGAAGCAATTTCTTTTTTTGGTTCATTCATGGATAGCCCATTGCTTCTTAATTTGAATGCATGCATGCGGCTGATAAGTCTCTGATATATTTCTTTCTTCCTGCATGCATGTCACCTCTCACCATCAGCTCCTATCATGTGCTTGCATTAAAGTGGAATAAAATTTACATATCTTTCCAATATTACACCTCAAATCAATGAGAATAACAGTGTGTGTGTGAGAGAGAGAAAAAAGATTTTAATTATAAATGATAAGATTGAAAGATATCAGGGACTATACTGCACTGCAGTTTTCTCTTTGTGGTCATCCTTTTGCACTTTATATTTCAGAGAAAAAAGACAGTGTTTTGGCATAGAATTGGATTGATAATGCTGGGTTTTTATTGGCTGCAACTTGTCATTCAAAAACCATAACCAAAGCTGTAAGGTTAAAAAAAGGGTCCAAAACATTTGATGCTATCATCTCTCTCATCTTTGGGGTTCTAGAAAGAGAGTTGCGTTTGCAGTAGTAGCAGTATGTTGTTGGTGGCAGATTGAAAAATAAGGAAAAAAATGGTCCCACCGCCACCCCCACCCCCACGCCCTCCCACTTATGGCGGAAAGTGACCATACACTTTGGAGGGTAAACGGAGATGAAAAACAGTATGAGGGGGATGCATCAATATCCTACGAGAAACAACTCAACTCGGATTTAAATTTCAATCACGTCGTATTTATTATAATCGTGAAAGTAACGAATGGTATCGCGGTCAATTGAAAAATCGAAACCGTATCACCATGGACCAGAACTTCATTTTACCAAAATAAACACAGCTGCAGTTATTAAATACTAACAGGATGTGCTAAACCCTGAAAGTCAAATTCAAATTGGAATTCAATTAAGCCATTCTTGATGGCATGGCAATGGCATTGACCACTGTTTTTGATTTTACCAGGATCCCAGCTGATAGAATTCAATATGTGGAAGGGAACTTAAGTAACTTGAACGGCAAGCAGTTAAGAGAAAGAGATAAAAATTCCACAGTGAATAAGAACGTGCGAAGCAGTATATTTCTAGTTGTCCAGTATTACAGATAAAACAAAATGAAGATGGAAAAAAAAATAAAAAAGGGTTTTTTCCAGGGATGCAGAGAGAGATTTTTTCAAACAAAACGGTTCTAGAATTATAGTGGGTCATGTTAATTGAATTTGGATAAATATATCCAAAGTTTTTAATTTTCTTTCATCTGCATGCATAAAATTCAAAGAATATAGCTTGTGGTTACAGGTAAGCTTTGCATGGTTAATTATTGCAGTTTTTTTTTTTTTTTATCAACAATATGTTAATTTAGGTGGATTAGAATAGTAAAATTATGGGAATGAAGATGTTACGGTAGAGAAGCGAAGAGGAAGGGGGGTGGAGGGAAAGGAAAGGCGCAGGCTTTTTCGGCGGTGGGCAGTGACAGCCAAGAAGTTGTCCCTTTCCGTGCAATCCCACGTGGCAAACTGCCTCTGATTGGAGCCACATAGGTATAACCACGTGGCATGAAAATGTCAGGAATTGCTCCCTCAGTGGAAAATAGCCGTTTGATTATGACCCATCATATCATGTCCGTCTGTCCTTTGCAGGCAGGCGGTCCCACCCCCATTCTTAGGCCATTGGATAATCAATTCCATCCTCAGTTCAGCCCTCCCTCAAGACACAGTGTAATATATAAGGGAGAAAAAAAAACCTCTGCTCAATGCTCCTGCAATCGCGATAACACCTAAAATGACAGACAAAACACTTCCGCTTCTATCTACACATATACAAAATACATCAAGGATTCATGCCAGTAGTCGTGTTATAAAAGTTGTATCTACTCTTCACCTGTCACTACTAACTCATCAGTTGTTACAAATATATCCAGAAACTAAAAAAACGATATAGTCAAAAATGGTATTCAACTGGCTTAAAAATAGGAAAGTTTATTTTTTTAAATTAAGAAATTAAAAATTTGTTATCGTAATTTTTAGTTATGTTTTCTCAGATTGAATTCGTGTCTGAGACATCAATTTGATTAGAAGTTTAATTAATGTAGTTAAGATTAATGTTTGCGAAAATGATAAATTATTGAGTTTATTTTGCCTTAAAAGATTACATGCAAAAAAAAAAAAAAAAACAATTTTGGGTGTCAAATTATTAAAGGTTTAACTATAAAATTCATCTTTACCATTGGGACATTTAATAAAACTATAAAATTCGACTTCAAATTATATAAATCAAAATTTTTTATTAAATTTTTTTAAGTATAAAGTATTATTTAACTATCAATTTCATCTTATTTTACTTTAAGAATGTGTAATGTTCATTAAAAACATATCACATGCTACACTCTTATTAGATGGTATATATTTTAAGAGTAAAATGTGACAAAATTTAATACTTTAGATACTAGTTTTGAAAAAAAAAAATAGCTATCTAATTAGAAAAAGTGAAAAATTTTGAGGGTCATTTTATCTTTTAAACCAATTATAAAATTATAAAGAGAATATTTCTTTTATACAATACTTACATTTACTTATAATTCCAAATCATTAAATCGGAAAAAAATATGTATTTAAGCACAATCAATTTGGAGTTCTATTAATTATAACAATAATAACCAAACCAATATTTTATTGGCGTGAAAAATAAAAAATTAAACAAAACGATATTTTATATGTCTTAAAACCTTCAAGTTCTTAATTTTTTTTAAAAATATATTGGTGTGATTACATGGTAGTATATTTTTCATACTTTCTTAACCCCTTGACAATGCACACATACCTTGCATACACAGGCAGTCGAACTCGAAACTCCTAGGATGAACAACATCTTTTTTTTTACTGGAACCACTTGTTGGGTTCTTCAAATTCTTAGATTTATTTACAGAGCATTATGTAATTTGTAATTAAAATTACTCAAATAATAGACTCATTTTAACCATTCAAATAATTATTTGGGTAATTATTTTGTATTCCAAGTAAAATTTTTAGTTTAATAGCCAGGTTATTGATATTTAAAGATAAATTAAATGAAACATTTTAATGTTAATAATCTTAATTTTTTATAATATGGTTTTTTGTTTGATCAATATATTAGATGATGTCAAAGTTTAAAATTAAATTCAAACAAAATTATACGCATCAAATATTAACCATAAGCAGGAGGGATCTAATTAAAAGACCCCAAAGAAGTAACGCCGTTGCTGCATTAGAAAAAAAGAAGAAGAAGGTTTTTTTTTTTGTTTTTTTTAATATATACTGGTGTGATTACATGGTACTATTTGTTCATACTTTATTAATCTTATAACAACGCACGCATATTTTACACACACAGGTGCTCGAACTCGAGACTCCTAGAATAAACGATATCCTCTTTTCTATTGGAACCATTTATTGGGTAAAAAAAAATTTATAGTTTTAGGGTAAGTAATTTACAGAGGCAGATAGGGCAGTGGTGTGAATGGAATCCAAAGGAAGGCAGCGATGCTAAAGCTAAGGCATGTATGAATGGAAACATGTGGGGGGGGGGGGGGTGGATGGATGGCGATGATGTGCTTGCTTACCTTAGCTTACCTGCTTAAATAATTATTTGGTTCGTTGAAAGCGATCTTTTTCATCTAAGGCCCGGCATGCCATGCAATTTCTACGCAACCTGAAAAACCCTCTTCAATGTCGTAATGCTACTTGCATTGCTACTTGCTAGTGCCTAATACCATGCATCTTTATCCATTTCACACCAACACCCCTGCCCCTGCCCCTGTCCTCTCTCTCTCTGTATATATGTTTTATCCTAGCTATAAATATTTCTGTCAGGTGTCACTTGCAGGTATTTCAATGGCCATGGTTTAACATTTCACATGTTTGTTTCTGTTTGTATTTACTCTATATTTTCAACCCTTTCTGCTTAATTTCACCATAATTATTGACCCTATGTAATTATCCTCTTCTTCTTCTTCTTCTTCTTCTTTTTCATTTTCTTACCATAACAGGTGAAATTGAGTTGGGCGGCCAAATTTAGTGATTTAGTTTCGTAAACTTCCCAACAATCATTAGCAAGCATTATCATCAGGGCTGGGTTCATTGCTTCCATTCTTAGGCCATAATGATGAGGTAAGCAGCGCTTGACTTTTCAATGACTTTATTTTCTTCATAAATTTTTAATTCAAACCACAACCGTCTATATATAATATTAATTAATATATAAATTTCTTGTGTGTTTGTTTTTCAGAAAGGTGTGTGGAAGCAGCTGATTTGTGCAATATTATTACTTACCATGATTGACAGCAGTAACAATATCTCTCCTCTAGGCTTTATTTTCACTGTTTTTGGTGCCTGAAAAAGCTCTGATAAAAGCAGCAGAAAACCATACCTCTGCCTCTGCCACCTCCAATGGGAGTAAGAATTAAAAGAGTTACAGTAAAAAAAAAAGAAGAGGGTCAAGTGAAAATGGCAGCAAACAGTTTTAGAACGATATATATAAATGATGAAGATGATGGCATGGGACAGATTCAAATCATGTGGAACAATTTGTTTGATGAAACAGAAGTGGCTCAAACATGTGTTTCAACTTGCCGTAGAAAGGGTTCACAAAAGGTCCAAGTTCTCTGTTTCACAAACAGATGAGACTCAAACCATCATGTCCAACAATTCTGTTTTTTAAAACAGAAATATTGGAACCCTGTTTTTTTCTTCTTTCCTTCATATATATATATATATATATATATATAAAGGAAAGTTACAACAGTAATGGAGATTCTTCTGTCAGTCTCTTGTGTTTAGGGTGTTGCTGACGTTGCTCATCTAGCCTGGTCCCATCGTACTTGCAGACAAAGATACCACATAATAGCCCATCTATCTTTTCCTTTGCCCTAAATTTCACTCTGCAGCAAATTTCAAACTAAACATTAAAACCCTTTTCATGACAATAATTCACCCTTGTTACCGAGATTACAAACCAAACATTAATCCAATTATTTATAATTCTAAACATTATCATCATTAGATTTTTAAAGTGTAGTTTGATTTATTATTCAATTAAAGGTTGATTAAATGATTCGTTAACAAATAACAATAATTTTTAACAATCAATTATTTAAATAAAATTTTTAAATATTTCAATAATTAATTTATAATATTTTAAAATTGAGTGATTAAAATATAAATTCATTAATAATTTAATAATTTTAATTGCAGATTACGTTTTTATTAATATATTTGATTTCATCACAATCAAATAGAAAGAGACCTTGTTTAGTTATTCTCCATTTACCATTTCACCGCCAGAAGCCGTCCCCTTCGACATAATGAGGACCAACAACCAAATCCTCCTTTATAAAATTTATTTTCTCATTTTAATAATGATGCAGGGTAACACAGGCGTAAGAAAAACAAATACATTGTTCATTCTGAGATTTACATTTTTATCATGCAAGCATGAAAATATTTATTTTCTATTTAGTTATCATTTTTTTTAGATAAATTTGACTTTTAATTTTTTAAAATAATCGTATTGGACCATTAATTTTTCAAAAAGAGTTTAAGCAAGATAATCTAAGTGCAATTCATGATTTTTTTTTAAATTTTTATGAAATTTTTTTGTTTTTAAATTTTTATAAAATTTAAATTATTTATTGATGTGATATATATGAATTCTCATATTAGTTGTCACACTATATTGTTAAAAAACAAGGTTTTAATCAACATTTTTTGTCATGGTTTAAATTATTTTATTTTAATATATTATATAAAATTTAAAAAACAAAATTATACTAAAAACATTTCTTAGTTGAATTAGTGCATCATTAGTAAAAAATAAAAATTCTTGAACTTATTTAATTACCGAAATGAAATTAGCCTGAGTCAGGAAGGGGGGGATTTGTTTTCAAAATTGGGCTGCTTGGAGGAAGGGAAAGTATCGAAGTTACAAGGTCCGGGAAAGAACGCTTGCTGTAAATATAGTTCAAAGCCGAGGGCAGTTTAGTAAAGGAGGAATCTGAAATCTTAACTGCCCATTTAAAGCATGTAATAAAATGGTAACAAATGTTGATTACCAAAACCAGGAAAAATCCAAAACAATTGAAAAGCCCTAGGCTAGGTGGACACTTTAGTCCCCACTGCCCCCAAAACCAACCCATGGCTTTTACTAGTATTTATATTACCCCTCGCCTCCGCCCTTAACCATTATCACCCTCTGCAGCCTGTACTGTTTTCTGTTTTTCCTCTAACAATATTTGAGAGAAAATCAATGACTTTTTTCTCTACCCAGCTCTAAATTGAAAAAACAAAAAAAGTGAGACATGAAGGGTCGATCTTCCAAGCATGAAACAAAAGATGGAAAGGAAATTGATCAAATTAGTAAACTCAAAGACGAGCCTCATCTGTCCGGTGCTTATATCCGTAGTCTTGTTAAACAACTCACCTCTACTAGAACCAAAACCCACCCCATGAACCTTCCCAAAGAATCTGACGACGGTTTCAATGGCCAAAACTCGGCCAAATTCAGTGATGGTTTTAGTGAAACACCGCCACAAACGACCCACCACAAACCCCAACCTCCTCAACAGCATAAGAAGCAAGTGAGGAGGAGACTTCACACTAGCAGGCCTTACCAAGAAAGGTTGCTTAACATGGCTGAGGCTAGGAGAGAAATTGTCACTGCACTCAAGTTCCATAGAGCTTCCATGAAACATGCAAATGAACAACAACAGCAACAACAAACCCAACAACAAGAACAGCAATTATCACATGCCTCTCATCTTTCATCACCACCACCTTTTGAACAAGAAACAAAGACAAAGTCCAGGAGAAATCCTAGGATATACCCATCAAGCACAAACAACTTGTCTCCTTATAATCTAGACAGTTTTTCATGTTCATCTTTCTCACAACATTACCCTCCTCCTCCTCTTCCTCCTACAAATCCATATTCATGGCCTGCTTCCCTTCAATCTCCTCTTCCATCTCCCACAGATGCTATCAACTTGACTCTGCCAAACCAACCCTTAGGCCTAAACCTCAATTTTCATGATTTCAACACCATAGACACCAGCCTTTACTATAACACCAACAACCCATCAATCTATTCATCCTCATCTCCATCATCTTCATCTTCTCCAACTCTATCTGTTGTAACCGAAGAAGTTCCTTCAGTTGCACTATCGCATGAAGTGGGGCCGGCCGCCGATCTAACTGAGTCCTACGGTGGGGGAGGAGGCCTGCATCATGCTATGGACGATGAGGAGATGGCGGAGATCAGATCATTAGGAGAGCAGCATGAAATGGAGTGGAATGACACCATGAATTTGGTAACATCAGCATGGTGGTTCAAGTTCTTGAAGACTATGGACCTGGGGGCACCTGAATTGAAAACCGAGGATGATGGTGGGTATCAACCATTTGATCAAGTGATGGAATTCCCTGCCTGGTTGAATGCAAATGATACTTGCTTGCAACACCATTTCACTGATCTTTGTCCTGATGACTACTTCCAGGATCCTGCCTTACCTTGGTAAGAGTCCAAATTTTTTTATACAAAAATAAAAAGTATATCTATTATGTAATATTTCTTATGTCATGTCCATTCATACATTGAATATTTACTATGATTTTGATTCTCCATATTACTACTATAAAAGAAAAAAACAAAACATTTCGATAAATCCATCAGACGCTAATTGGATTGAATTCCATTCAATCCAATTCAATTGAACTTTGTAAATTTGGTTGTTTTTTTTTCCAATTTTTCATAGATAGTTTACAATTTTGATCAAGAAAAAAGTGAATTTACCGTAAGTTTCTTCCCACAGACACTTCCACTAAATACAACCTTTTTTTTTTTTTTTTTCTGTTATCGTAATAATCCAGTAAATACCAATTATATCCTTATCAACCCAAAGCTGGAATAGCCCATTTAAGTGTAGGATAAGGGCTTATAGAAGCTTCTCTTCTTTTCTTTTCTTTTTTTCCAATTCTGATTTGTAATTCTAGCATAATACAAAAAAGAGATTTATAATTAAATCCATACTTGGATAATCTTTTACTCTATTAGCAATTATTAAAAGGTTTATAAATTCCATTGCCATAATTCAATTGGTTTATACAAGAGAGGCGTATTCTTTTTATTATAGATAATTGATATTTTATAAGTGGAGGAACTTATTTAATTTTTTGTTGTATTGTTGTGACGCACACAGCATGGACATTGGAGAAATTGAAGGAATAGATGGCGAATGGCTGGCTTAACAAGGATTGATTGTGTTTTAGTTTAATCAAACCTTTTTTGGGCATTTTATCTCCCTTTGTTTATCTTTTTTAAGTTCTTACTCTCCCTACTGCTATTCCAGAAATCTAAATAATAAAGGCTTGCGAGTATGTGAAAGGTTGGCATGCATCGCAGGCGATTGAGGGAAATACTATTACTATGTATAAGCAAGAGGAACTTGTTTTTTTCCTCTTCCAATTTTCCAATATCGAACAATTTTATATATATATATATTTTTTTTCTCATCCTTTACTCGGGCTTAATTTGATTCCCCTTCTATATCTATATATTTTGTATATATATCATAAAATTGAGATCAAACTCAAATAATTTCAATACACGTAGAGAGTTTATGAAAAAAATAAAGGAGAGAAGTGAAAGAAAAAGGAAGAAAATCCAAGAGGGAAAAATACTGAGAGAAAAGCAGCTATAAGCTAAGCTTTAAAGCAGAAGCGGTCCAATTCCAAGTGTACAAAAGCAGCCATGCAAAGGGGCAAGCGTCAAAGCCTGGTTATAAAACACACACATATATATACTGTTAAGCATGGTATTGCCATGCAAATTGCCAGATCAGTTCATGCATCTCTTACTGTAATTAACAGGAAAAAGAAAAAGACACTAAGCCAACTTGATTCAAGTAGTCGGATCTTTTACCATTCTAAAGTAAATAAATGAGGGATATTCTTAAACTGGTGGGTAAAAGTTGAAGTCTGTGTGATGAGAATCTCAACATTTGTAACCTTTAGTCAAATATATTTTCAAACTATGGAAAAATAAACTCAAAAAACCAGACCAGAGACCCGGTAGAAGGTGAGCTTTCACATTGAAAAGTCAACCTATATGTTATGATATGTTGCAAATTTCAATTCTCATCTTCCCTGATGAAGCAGTTTGATATGTATAAAGCCATAGATAGGTGGCTTGCTGAAAAGGCAATGTGAAGGCAAAGAAAAACGTGAAAACAATGAAGAACTTCATGCCTAAAGTTTTGACAATTACTGTTGGGTTGTAAAAAGAAAGTTGCATTCGTATAAATGAAACTCGAAAGTCGTGAGAGCTTAAAGAACATATTAAGGGGGCCACTTGAAGTATGAATGCTTTCACATTTATCACGTCCAATGTATGTTTAGCTCGTTATGGACATGCAGTTTATATTAACAACAGATGATACCTTGTAAAGCACAGTGTAAAACACGTACAAAAGGAAACCGCAACGAATGTGATCCCAAAGATGCCTTTTTCCACTCTGCAATACCCCAAGCAGGATTTCCATCTATAACCTCCAAAATCTCAACCCCTTCAATTTCTTTAGATTTTACCGCCCTAAATATGTTTATATTGAACCACCCGTTTGGCCCCCAAGATCTTCCCTAGCTGAATCCATTTATCAATCGACATCATTAGAATCCTAGAACATCTTTAATTGATTGTTACTCAATCAACCTTTCCTCTTCTTCTTCCAAATAATCTTATCATTCTTTAGTCACAAGTGATTTCTCTTTGATTAAAGATGGCAATGAGACAGGATGGATGATGTTAAATCCACCATCGCTCTATAGCGAATAAATGTTAAATAATAATACATGTTAAAATATTATTGGATAAATATAATTGAGCGGTCATACATGAATACCATGACCCAAGAAATAGTATACTCATTGTCTAAAAAAAATCTATCAATAAAAATGGTAATTTTATATAATGAAGCAGGACGGGACGAACAATTATCATAACCGCACTATACCCATTGTATAAAAAAAAAATCCAATCTACCCCACCTCACCCTATATCTATTTTTCAAATGGAATGAATCAGTTCATAATATATGAAACGGTTCGAATTTTGTCATCCTTGGATGTTTCGTAATAAAATCAATTAGCTTGTGAGGTTTGGGTAAATTGATTTGCTTCTTCAAAACTTCCATCAAAAGAAATACCTTCGGATGATATTTTCCATTCTCTTGTTCGATTTCAAAACGATGAGTTCATGTATTCTTGCTTCGTCTACCGGATGATGTCAATGATGGGCTTTGAAACCACCCAAACAATACTTGTTTGGAAACTCTAGCAAAATATTTCACCTAGGGTTTAAAGTTCAATGGGTTCAACGGCATTTTAGATTCAGACTTAATCCAAGGGTTTAATTTCGTGGATTGATATTATTCTATGTAACATTATGTCATAATCTCATTTTTCTTTATTTTTATTAGCAAGTTTAATGAAGAAAAATAATTTGAACAAAAAGTAATTGAAAATCAATGCAGATTTTTAAAAAGAGACGTCAAGATTTAATGTGCAAGAATACTCTTTTATACATGTTTGATTTTGATATGTCCATGAACCCAATTATTTTATCTAATCTTTCCTCGTGAATAATTAACATTAGCATAAAAAAGGATTAGAGGAATATGCTTTCTTTTAATCCCTTTTATTTTTGTCAAGATTTGATTGGTTGAAATTTTTCAGAATTTGTAGAGTAAAAAACTTAAGGAGACAGAGGTCAGTTCTGAAATCTTAGCTAGCCCAGTTCAATTTACAGGCATGGGTTTGCCTTTTTCTAAACCTGGGTAACTAGTCAACCCAAGTCCATCCTATTAAACCAGTCTACTAAGAAAAAAAAAACACTACAAACAACAAAAAGCTAAATCCAAGCAGTGAGTGAGAGGTACGTTTGTATGGTTATAGTTACCCACAATCGCCAACTAACCTATTCTTTTATTCTTTTTTCGATAATGAAGATAATCGCCATTAATACTTCTTTTATACATACAATCCTATAACAATTATTTAAGAATTTAATTTGTCATTAGCATGAAAGATATATAATTCTAAGTTCTAACTAACAAAAGTACAATTAGGATTTATTTAAGTTAGATTTGCATGCCCACACTACACAAATTATCATGTGACCGTCACAATTATTAGAAATAAATCAATCGACTAATTACCTAATTGATAAAGCAATAATTCTAAGTTATCAAATATGGCAAGAAGACATGCAAATACCAAATAACAAAGAAAATATTAAGAGCACTTAGATCTCACAAACTTGTGGAATCAAACTTCGAATATTACTTCAACTAAAAAAAAAGAATTTAGCGATCCATAAGAAAATAAAACGCAAATTGAATTAAAAATGAAAGTGGAGATCATTCATGTCTCTTCTAAAATCTTATTTATAGAGTTTATGGATAGAAACTTGATTTAGACTTGAATACTCAAAAAGACGAAAGTAGACTTACATCTCGATTTTTAAAATATCGAATGGACCCACAATGCACAAACAGTAGTGCCACAACTTGGTGAAACGGGGTCGGGCGCGAGGCTTGGGGCACTAACTGTTGCATTGGGCTGGCACCACAGCGCTAGGTTGTGAGGCTGCAATTTGTTCGTCCTTGTTTGGGTTTTTTTTGGAGACGCTCCTTCCATCCTCGATGACTCGCGACTTTATCTTTCAAACTCGTATGTACTTAATTTAAGTCATAAAAACAGTCGAAGTAATTACTAGTAACAAACTAACATAAAATAAAATTAAAAAAAGAAAAAAAAAAAAGCAAAGTATGTATAAATAATAATACTAAATGCACAAATAAAACTAAGACACCATATTTTACTCATGGAACAATAAAATATTTAGAAATATATGAAATATGAATGCTTTTATTTGTTTAATGGAAAAAAAAAGTAGCTGCATTGACCCCCGCTCTTGTCTTTTGAATGTATACTTTACTAAACTCGATGATTTTGATAACACAGCTAAAAAGAAAAGTTTCATCTGTGTCTGCGTTGACAGAATCTTTAACTGCACCCCCTACCTTACTGCTTAATTTTGGCCCCCCTCCCTTCTCCCCAAACATCAACATGTTCCTCCAATTTAAGTATGAATGTTGAGTTTGACAGATATATGATTTTTAATTAAATGAAAATTTTAAGTAATATAGATTTTCTATGGTTGGAACCACAAGCTCTTTGAATTGTATGACTTGTATGATAATATAGGAATAGGCCATACCCTAAAGCTAGATTAATTCTAAAGACCTCTTAGCTTCATTTTTTTTTTTTTTGGTGGGTGTAGATTTTTCTTACAGGTTTTGATATATTACAGCGACAATGACATAAAAAAGACAGTGGCCAGTTAAATAGGATCTTGTAGGCACTAGATGGTTGAACACAAAGCGTTGATACTTGACATGACTCATGTCCATTGTCCCACATATATAAATAAATAGATTTCCATAGCTGAACACTTCTGCTTCTAACCAGAACTTAGGGTTTATTAATGATTTCATGGTGGACTAGTTCCCCTTCCCTTTGTCATGATGTGCAAGCCAGATGAAGTTTGGCCAATCAATGTGATATCCATATTTCCCCTGCGCGTGCACTGCCCTCTCTGATTTATTCATATCTTCATTGGATAGCTCCAGATTACCAGTAATCACTGCCCAAACTTGATAACACCTTACGTACATACATTCGTATATGTGTATGTCATGATCCAACAAAACAAAAACAAAAAAAAAGTACTTGTTGGCCTATGGAGAGTAGTTGAGAGTTAGGACAACATTAAATTATATATTTTGAATAGATTGATTTGCATGTCGTCCTGTTACTGCTACTCTTGCTTCAAATATTTTGTTTCTTCTACAACATGAAACATGTTTCTTGATTCAAATTAGTTACTGTTTTTAGATTCTTTCTTATTAATATGTATGATGGGAACTCCTTATTTAATAAAATGTTAAGAGTCAATGGTTCAATTTTTATTTTCAACCAAATTTCAATGAGACTTGAAATGAATATGATAAAGGATTTGAGGAAATTTGAATAATTTTTGGTTTATAGCTGCCTTGATAACTGCAGGGCGGTAGATTTAATTTGTGTCCCAATTCGTCCAACGGTGGCCATAGAGGAGAGTAATGTGGGTCACTTTCAACGAAATACAATAGGATTATTTTGCACCTGTTTCTCCTCCACAAATGAAAATATCTTTCTACTACCACATATAAAATCAATTATTAAATGTTAGTTTTGGAATATATTGCTTAATGTAACTTTATAAATTAAATTATCTTATTCATAAATATTACGTTCGTCATATAAATCTAATTTATTTGATATTTTTTAGTGAGTTAGCATCGAGTTAAAACATTATACTAATTTATTCAGGTATTTTACTTTTGTCGTATATTAGTTTTCGTCACATATATTATGAGGTGAATGAAAAATATGTATTAAAATCAAGGTTGAAAATATTATTTGATATTTGAGTTTGACTTTTGTGTCGAATGTGGTATATATTTTTTTAGCATTTTTATTTGTCAAAAGTTATGATACCCAGAATATGTGTTTTATTTGAGTTTTATATTGATTTTATGAATATTAATTATTAATATTATCATATTTAAATTTTTGTTTTTATTTTATTAAATGCAAGGTGATTGTTGTGATTATTTCAAGTTTTAGAGTAAAATTGATCAAATTTAATTGTTAATATTATTATTTAATTATAATTTTTCATAAAATTAACTCTAAACTTTAATTTAAACACTAAAAATTTAATAATATTACCTTCAAGCATTAAAATATATAATTTTTACTAAATATCACATTAAAAAAAGACAAACACAGATACTAAAATATATTAAAAATATAAGTTAATTAAATATTGTTTTTTTTAAATATTTATTAATATGCTAAATACAAAAGAGAGTAATTGATACCAAACTAGTTAATTTTCAAATCAAAAGTAGGTGCAGTTTCTTTATTTCAAGGGGTTTCTGTTTCAATCACAGATACTTTATTTGTCGCAAATGACAGTATGGAATACCATCATTGTGAACATTTTGGTAAAGGGGAAAAAGGTCACATCAAAATCATTCAAATGTCATGTTATGGACAACTCAAAATTTGGAGTTTGAGTTTAGTCAAATATTTATTTTTGTGTTGAATTTCGGTTGAAAATCATTCGAGTTTGGTTAAGTTTATTTATTAATTTTTCTCTTCAAAGATAAAATCAGAGCTTAAACTCATTAGATAATCAAATTTAAAATTAATAATATATATATATATTAAAAGTAATTATATAATATAAAAAATATAAAAAACTTGATAAAACTCACTAATCCTTCAAATTAAATAATACTAAACTCAGATTTAAATCTACTAATAACTTCGACTTCACCCTGTAATTACTAAATCAAATTCAAATTTTTTCTTATTCAACTTTAACAGCTCATCAATACTAATATCTTATTTATTTAGGATAGGGTCAGGTGGGAAGGAAAAAGATAATTTTATATATTATTAATAAATATAAACGACAAAATATTATAAAAAATTATATAATTTTATTTTTAATAATACATTGATAATATACAAAATTATATGTCAAAAAATTAAATATTAATGTAAATTATATTTAAGGTCATTGAATTATTAGTAAATTTATTTTTTGGTCACTTAATTTTAAAAAGTTACAAAATAATCACTAAACGATTTAAAAAAATTTATTATAGTCATTCAGTTATTAAAATCATTGTTGTATAACTTTTTTTATTTGCACTGTTTGCACTAATCTAAAATTTTTATTCCTCTCCTCTTCAACAGTTCAAATTTTTTTTTGTAAAATAGCTTTTAACGTCATGAATATATCAATCAAATTTCAAACAAATTTTTTCTTCAATCTCCAATATTGGTTGTTGGATCGACTTGAATTTAAAGTATGTTCTTTTACTCATCAATGTATACTAGTATAACGTACCGATCGTTAAATTGTTACTTGGAACTTGTCAGTTAAATTTTTATAAAAAAAATTAATAATCCAATGGCTTAAATAAATTATTTTAATATAAACAAAAAATTTAAATAAAATTCTATTTTTTAAAAAAATTATTAATAATTTAATGATATTATGTGTAATTTACTTAAAACATCAACAATAAAGAAAAACCAGGCAAGATTCCTTTGAAAAAAACAGCTCGGCTTCATCGAAGTCACCACCAGCATTTGGTTTAGTGATTAATGAGTAATTCTGTACCTCAAAGAGCGGCGTTGGAATCCTCTTTTCTTTTTGAATATTATACATATATAACAGGCTAAAAACTAAAACCATTGCCGCCATTTAAGGTAGGGGGTCCTCTACAATGGTGGAGCCCCTCCAAGTCTGCGACCTTAGCTAGGTGCTCGTGAATTCAATAAAATCATAAACCCATTTTAGAGGAAAAAGGAAAAGGACCAAACTTTTGAAAGCAAGAGAAATTTACAGTAAAAAAGAGCAAAAAAAAAAAACCCTCTCCCGTGCTCTGGATATAGTTGGCTAGGCTGGCCTTTTTTCTTCTGCAAACTTTGAACGGTTACCACTTTGTATTCAAAGTATCACTGAATACAGCAAAAAAAAAAAAAACACACCCAAAGTTGATCTCTGTATTCAATCTATGCCCGTATATGGCAGAGCTCCAAAAACAAATCACTTCCTTCAAAAAGAATTCACCTTTTCTTTTTTACCATAGCCTTTTTGTATATAATAAGTTAACCTACTGATGAAAATATAAACTAAAAATCCTCGTTTGTCTCCAAACTCTGATTCCCATTTGCCTCCTCTCTCTCTCTCTTACTTTTACTTTTTTTCCTTATTTGATTCCTCTTTTTTCACATTCAGGATTCCTTCTTTTGACTCACTTATTTCAAGTTTTCTTTCCTTGGGTTCATTTAAATTCGTTCGTTTTGAAAATTTTGAAGTGAATGAAAGAAAAAAGAAACATGGGTGGTGTTAACAAGGTGGAAGTGATAAACAGCAAAGGTTGTTCAAAGTTGTTTGTTGGGTTCTCATCTTCAGTGCCATCATTTAGAAGTTTCCAATCGTTTGAACCAATGTCCCCTGCGTCTACTTCTCTTGGTTCCGAACCGGTTCGATCCACTGGTCCATTTTCCGGTCTTGTTATATGCGTTACTGGCTTGTCCAAAGGTTGGTAAATCTGTATCTAAATGAAATCCTCCCCAGAATTTCGTGCTTCGTATTCATGTTAGATAATGTGTTGGTTGCAGAAGCAAGGAAACAAGTAATGGAGGCTACAGAGAGATTAGGTGGTCAATACAGTACCAGTTTACATCCTCAATGCACCCATTTGGTGGTCCAGATATCCTTTTCTCATTGTCATTGTTTTCTTTATATTGGCTGATTGGAATAAAGAGAAAAAGAATTACCAATATGATTGTAATTTTTCTAACATTATTGTAACTGGCAGATGGATAATAATAAGGTTTCCCTACTGTCTGTCTTTTTTATTGTCTCTACTGCTGCAAGTGCAGTTGTTATGTCGAACCTTAATATTAGTCACAGTGTTACTGGACGTAAGTTCGATCACGCTGTAAAACATGGATCGAGAAATGGTCTATTCCTTGTTAAACTTGGTTGGTTTGTGGATAGTGTCAAGAGGAATGGTAAGATTAGGATATGCCTCTCATATCATATACTTCCCTGTTGTGTTATGTTCTGTTGCAGTATGAAGGATTTGCTGCTTTCGATTTGTTAGAACTTAGATGTTTGTTTAATACGAAAATTCGAACTCTGTTATCCTACTACTTGTTAAGATTAGGATACCTTATGTTACCTGTTGTTGCTTGCCTTGTTAGTGGAAGCAGAAATATTAGTTTATAATTTCTGTTTTCTCCATTCATGCAGTAAGGTTAAGTGAATCACTCTACACTGTGAAGGGTGTTGGAGAACATGCTGCATGTGTAGATGAGTTGAATCAGCTTGCCGGGTCTACTGCTTCCGAAAGTTCATGTCTTCCTGCCGGTTTTCATGAAGCAAAGAAACAAGACACGATAGGAAAGCCAAATGTACGGTATTCTGGAAGAGTCCTCAATAGTAGTATGGACTCAGTGTTATCTGGTCATACAATATACATTGATTCTGATATTTCCGTTGAACTACGGAATAAGGTAACATTCTGAAATTAATGTTTCCTTTTTGTACTGCTAGTTTAGAATATGTTGCATCTGCTGCATGGTGTAAATCATAAATTAAGGTCATAGATTTGGTGTATCAGTCTATATAGCACTGAAAGACTACTAAATGATTCACTATTTTAGTTACGGGCGGTTTCTATGTTGCTTTTAGCAATTCTTTGAGACATTTAGTATGTTGATAGGTTCTCGAGGCAGCATCAGAAGAAGGGGCCATGGCGGTAGATGGTTGGTTTGTTGGTTGCAGTGCAAGTCATGTAGTGTGTGAAGGAAACTCTGTACATCGATATATTGGCCACTCGAACAACATAGTTACAGTGAGTGCTTCCATATTGCGTTATGGAAACAGGCTTATTTTATGCATAATCCTCAAAAGATATACGAAGCACTTATAAGAACTATCAATGTTTGTTATGCTTGAACTGAATTTGATATTAATGTCTCAGCCATTATGGGTCCTGAAAACAGCCAAGGATAGAAATTTGCAAAGGCTTGTTCACATGTCTGCTGATTTGGCCAGGCAAATTGGGATAATGCTCAAAAAATCTCAGAATGGCATTGTAGGAGAGGTACTTTCGAATATATTGCTGTCAGAATTACAGATAGTACTATATTATGCCTTCCCTGTGATGCCAGAAAGACCGAGAATGATGCCAATGTTAAGTTGTCACCTTTGTTTTAATAGGAAAATATTGTGGCTAATTCAACAAAATCTACTCGGAGCATTAGGAGGAATGCAATTCATGAAGAGAGGCAACAAATTGTACATTTGGCTAAAACTGGGGTTAGAAATCATCGCAGTCTCCGCATGCAGGCAAGTGGTTTAATCATGTTTGGTATGTGCTAGAGCTTCATACTAATGTGAATTCTTGCATTTCTTTGAACATCTGTTTTTCTTTCAGACTTGTCAAACCCCTATCATTCTTCTGGAGACGGTTTGCTGGTCGATATCGGAGCCAACTTCGACTGCTTCTATTTTCACAGACACTGTTACCGGTGAAGATGCTAGTGAGCATCAATCTGTGTTCTTTGATGCAAATGGTGATGGCAAGGATTCTGAGACCTCATTTACTAACATAACCCGGTCACTTACAGAAAGGTGACGGATCACTCTCTTGATATTCTATTGATTAGTCCCGTGGTTTTCGGTTCCTTCTCATGTTTTGATTCAATTCTCCTGCAGTGAGAAAAATGAGTTGAAATTCAAGAACCATTTCCTTACCATACTATTTCCAGTAGATCGATTTTCTGAGATGGGGCCTTCTTCACGGACATATTTCAGCAATAATGGCTTTACATGTCTGCGGATTTTGGATTGTATATATGCTTTTTATCAGGTAGCTTATTGTGTTAACGGAACCTGTTCAAATATTGCACTTGTCCTGAAAGCAATCAATCTTTACCCGGGTTCTCTTTGTTGTTGCTCATCTTTTGTAGGAGAACATGTCGGTCCATGAAATAGAGGCTGCTATTCACACAGACTCAAGGCATGCTGACCGGCTTCGATCAGCATACTGTAGCAAAGAGACAATAGAACATGGATATACGGTTTTCAAACGAATAGATTTCCTAGGAAATCGTAAAAGCTTTGAAATGTTGAAGCGTGTTAGCGGAGATAATAACATTAATGTATATGAACTCTTGATTAGAGCCTAAACATGCCATTTTCATCAGATGCCTTCATCATATACCAATACCCAAGATGGTTTCGAAACTTCAGTTAGCAGCATCAACATTTCAACGAAAAAAATCGTATTGCGACATGATCCTTGTTTAGTTACGGTGTGTCCGGTGTGAAAGGAAGAGTGAATGAGCGAACTCAAATTTTGTTTGTCATAGCTTTATATTTAACATGATGAAGATCAGCTTCGTCCTAAAATACTGTGAAGAAATAGGAAGGAAAATGGCCGACTGCTGGATAATACAACATTCTCTATTGATATGTTGAAATAAAAAGATGGTAGGACCCAATGATGAGATTCCCCTGGTGTTAAAAGTTGATAAAGCTTAAAGAGTGTTGCAGTGTCCCAACAACTTTTGTTTTTGGCAGCCCTTGCTTGCATTGAATCATGCAGAAATCTGGGTACATTGAAGGTGATCTTTTTTTATGCAAAGCTGATAAGAAAACCCCCTTTCTTCTAGTCTATCTCAGGCTCGGCACAATGGTCAAATTTCCGAAGGATTACTATCAAGAAAAAAGTAAGAACGATGAGAAACTAGCAATGATCACAAAGTTGAAAAAAAAAAAAAAGATTGGTCAGGTAAGGTTATTCAGTTGGGTTACTATCCTTTCAACAATATCACTCGGCTTTGACTTGAATCTTCACAGTTACCCCTGTTTTGTTCTCTTCCACAAGATTCCTGTCCTCTGTTATTGCAGACATACAGCATGACTTGGGCCAAGTATACTTTAGAGTGGCTGCTATTAAGGACTATATGATACAAAAATGTTGGGAGTCCCTATCCATAGTCATCCCGTCGTTTGCCATTGTTTTTTTGCATTTGGTATGAAATGCTTTTCGTCTATTATTGGATTCCATTATCTTTGTTTTCTATATTCGGAACGTCATTGGTTTGATCATGTCGGCAAATGTGTGCTGTTCAAGGGGTGTTTCCTTCCATTTAACGACAAACTCTTGCACCCAACCACTCTCCATAAGGCCTAAAGGAATGTCAATACAATTTCTTTTTACCAACAAAACCAAACCTAAAACCAAAATGATTATATACCAAAATTCCTACCCTAATCTAAATCCATCCCCTAATAATGAACCAAAAATGAGAAACTACCCCCTAATAAAATCTCCATACTCGAGAGCACAGACAAGCAGAGTAGAAACATCAAAGTTCCAACGTGAGTTACATTTCATGAATTGTAATATCATGTAATTCAAATCTATCAGTTACATCTGAGAAATCCAAAATTTAACATAGTAAGATTTAAGATACAAAATTAACAAACCGGAGAAAAGATGTTGCTTGCTTGCAGGCAGTGTCCGCCCCAGCGCAACCCCCCCACCCCTGATGCTACCAAAATGCAATTCCTGAGGTCATCTGGCTAAAACTTTAATGATACACTTCTGCTTCTTTTTTTAAAACTTTTTCTTCCCCTAACTTCTGTTTTTTGATTTCCTTTTCCAGACTTCAACTACATTCCCCTTCCATTTCCTCCCATGTACAGATACAAGAATGACTATGGTGACTACGACTTGATGGTTTTTTTTTTCTGTAGTGTCAAAAACTCCTATACCTCAACGCTGTCAAGTCCATGGCTTCAATATATGACAACTCGAAGTAGCCCTGCCTGTGGTTCTGTATAGTCAAGGCCCTCTTCTTCAAGCAGATAGCGTTGCACAGCAACTGGAAGTCTCGCTGGAGTACGAGAACCCCTAGTATGGTGGCCAGTTCCAACACATATGTATACCTGCAGACGCTGATCTGCTGCCCGTGCTGTGCTCCGCAGCACTGATAGTTCATGTTTCAGCATATGAAGGGCTTCACTAACATGCAATCCATGCAGGTCTATCATCCGCTCCTGCCCTCTGAAATTCTCTAGAGGAACTGGGTTCCTATATTATCATAGTTCATAAGCAGTCAAACAAGAAAAAACTAGTATTAAGCAACCTAATAATAAAACATGAATTTGGATTATTGGAAATAACAAACAAACCAGGATTCAAAACTGACAAACTCAGTTATATTATGCATCAGACCTGTGAGTATGAAAGATGAACAGATGGATGGATAGTGAAAGGAGAAACGGGAGTCAAGCTAGTAGAAGTGAGGTATACAAACCAATTATACTTAAATGTCGAAACAGCACAGATAATTAATACCACCCCCTCATAGATCTCAGGAACCAATGTTTTTACTCTCCAGTCTCCACACAAAAATATCCATTGATCAAACAGATATTAAAAACAATAATAATTCATAGCAAGAGAAGGGGCTAGAAGCCTTGAAACCACCCTGTCAAGGGACCAAGTACAACAGAAAAGAAATGACAAACCTCTGGTGATATATAGATTCCTGAGCTTTTCCATGAGCCGCCTTCATATGCATATTGTGCATTTGTCCTTTCACACTAAGTTCCTTTGCTAGAGCCTTGTTGCCAATGAGAAATGCTTGACGTGCCTATGTTAAATATGCAAGAAGTACTATCACTTAAATATACAAGTAAGATGAATGGGCCTAGTTCAGTGGGGCAGAAAGAAAGAACGAGAGAGATACAATCAATGAAGAGCAGCCAAACTCTAGAAAATTTCCTTCTACCAGTAAATAGTTGATGCACTCTGTACATGTATAATTCATTCAACTCTGGAAAGCAAGGGCTACTACTCATCAAACACATGCTCATTCAGGATATTAAACTGACTAGTTAACTTCCTAACTTGAGAAAGCCCAATGATGATGCATTAGTCAACATGAAACGCGTTGAAGCTTACCTCAAGATTTTTATTTTCTTTTTTGAGTGGGGGAGGGGGGGTACTACTGGAGTTCAAATTCTATTAATTTTTCCTCTAGCTAGCTAAGCTGATTGAAGATTGATATAACTTAGTGGATAACTATATAGTTAACAAAGAGATAGCAGTAAAAGCAGAAGCAAAACTCGAAGTGTTATACAGGAAAGGACTAAAAAAGAAAACTTATTTTCTAGGGTTGCAAAATGGGGCACAAATAAATTGAAAGAAAAAAGCAGTTGGAAGGAACTTGATTTTATAGATTGCGAACAAAAATGAAAAACCTACAAAATATAGCAGCTTAAATAAAATTTCCAATAAAACACCTGTTCAAAATAAGCATTACGTAAACGCGCATGGTCTCGAGCTTCTTCCCGTAGTTCAGAGTATAAATTTCCTGCCAGATCAATAATGTTAAAGCATATAGATATGCAGAGGAGATAGAATGCTCCAATTAAAAGCTTTATAAATGCATGAATTTTATTAAGCCCAGAATATTACCCACTGCATCTCCAGTTTCAAGCCAAACAGGAGCTGAACGAGCTGAACCACGAGTCTGCAACCTATTAGCATAAACCCCTCTTCCAGGTGCAGCACTGTAGGAATTAGCTGACCCATTAGAACTTCTACTTGACCCTACAGTTGAATCAGCAGAACCATTTCTATCATACTTCCACATTCCGGAATCTTGAGATGCCATTTTCCTGACAGCTGATGCAAAATCTATGGCACCTCTGGATGGAAGGGAAGAACTAGTTTTGAACATAAGCAGATTGTCCTTGTCAGAAGATCGATAGGAACTGGCACTATGTTGAAGATCATCTCCTGTATATTTTGGAGGACCACTCTGACAATCTGACACAGTAAGTGCAGGAAAGTCCAGCGTACTCAGATTGGGAGCTGACAAGGTCTTTGAATTCAGGTTCTGGTTGAAACCACCATCAACTTGAAGCTGCAATAAGAATCAAAACGACCCATGAAATGCTAAAAGTTTTAGTACAATTAAAAGGAACAAAACATACAACAAAAACTCCAAAACCTTTTTGAGTATGCTAGATAATTGTGAGCTGAAAAAAAAAACCTAAGAAGATATAAATTCAAAAAGGAATAACAAAAAGAGAAGAAAATCACATAAGGAAATCTACCCCTCTACCAGACCACAGGATATCATGAACTAGAGTCAACATACAAGACTATGGTCAAATCGAGTCACCTCAAAACTTTATGAGGAGCCAACTTTTCCCTGTAAAACAACAGTTAGCAATAGCATCCAACTATTACCATCCACAAAATCCATGGTGCCCACAGCAGATTCCCAACATCCCATAAGTACCACATTAGAAGAAAAATGATAAGCAATTGCAGTGTAAAAATAAAGGAATATGGAAAAGTTCTAAAAGAGTTCCACATCCAGACTTTAAACATAAACCATTCCTTTAGTATTCTGCAACTTTCTAGCAAATGATAATTATAAAATAATATATTATGCAAAAAATAAGATAACCATAAAATAATATATATCTACATATAACTTCAAGGTATAATAACTCTGCATCACAACATAAACAAAGGACAGGTACAAGCACTTGAAAATTGACCAACTAAAAACAGTTGAGCACCACTCACCTCAAGTTGTGTGAGCATCTCTATGGTTAGATTTAAGTCACAACCATTGGCGAAATAAACTTCAGCAAGGCTTTCAGCAGCGAATCCAGGGAATTGAGAAGCCAAAAATTCCACATGACTCATTTCAGTATCATTGATATTTGTGTGCTCACCCAAAATATCACTGGCAAATGCATGTCTAGAATTTCCATCATACAGTTGCCCTTCCCTCCCATTTCCAATCAACTGATCACTGTTCACAAGTTGCTCATCCCAAGGTTTGAGTGGTAAATTCAAAAATCTAGCTGAAATAGGCTCCTCTCCATAGGATGAAGAAGGATATCTAAATTTTTCGTCCAAGTTATTACCATTACCATACTGATGCAGTAGTTCCTGCTGATCACCAAATACATATCCACCACCAGCAGAAGCAGGAAACCTTGAACCTTCGCTACCACCATGCAAGGACAAACCTGCTAAGGAGAGGCTCCCAGGCTCAATACCTTGAGAATCAGCCTCATTAATAACCTTAAAGTCTGGGGTAATGTCATCAGGGAGCTGGTGTCGCCAGAACTGATGAGCCTCATCATCAGAATTATTTGAAACAGAAGACCCTGACTGATCAAGCACTGCTTTTCCTACAGTACCAGAAGTAGAAAACGTTGCTGTAGCAGCTGCTCTACTGCTTCCTGATGAAGATGGCGACCTAAGAGAAAAGGGAACGAACTCGGCTGCATTAGGATTCAAAGTTGTTGCCTTACTAGGGGCATTTGGTTTTGCATCACTAATTTGGGTCCCTTTCTTGGACAAGCTCATTCTTTACTTAAAAAGTAAAAGTAGATTCTACGTATATAAAGGAAACTGATGCAGAGGATATATGCTTGAGTTCCACTAAATTCTAACCAAAACCTGCAAAACCGTCCATCCATATCACAATATTAATTAGCTAAACTTACAAAAGACTCTTAAATTGAAGACAAACACGCATGTATAAATTCAATCCTGAGCAGAAAATAACTCAATAACAAAAATCTAGAACGAGATTAATACCAAAAACACCACATCGCTCTTTAAATAAACCATCACACTAATAATCTCCAATAAAATAATGATTACGAAAAATCAAGACTATCGGAATGACTAAGATAAAGGAAATATTAACCGTATTTTACTCTTACGCATGCAAAATCCATTGCTTTAAATGAAACAAACATAGTGCTGTGTTTAATTAACAACTGAATGGAGCTCACAGCCAAACGTTTCCTATATAAGTAACATTAAAATTAAGCCTTGAGACTACGAATTAATAGCGAGATTTTCATTAAATAAACCAAAATTATACCAATATACAGTTCAAAACCTTGAAATTCACTTATCAACAAGACTTTAACCTGAAGAGAAAAGGAAATCACAAAATCCTCGAGTAAGAATGAAATAGCAAGCTCCTTTAATTAAAAACCCTAATTAAAAATAAAAATAAGAATAAGAAAAAAGTTTTCTGCGTATCTAGCTAAACGAATAATTAAAACGAAAAGGCAGCATAAGTCAAATCTATAATCTCTCATTATCTAGTCCCAAAGTATCCAAGATCTCAAGTCAATCCAACACGAAAAAGCAAAAAAATATAAAAAAAAATATAAAAAAGGTGAATTTTGTAATAAACGGAACAGAGAAAGAAAGATGAAAAAAAAGAGAGATCTAAGAAGGAAATTATACCTTTGCGAAACAAATCGAAAGGATCCATAGCTAAAACTTTCAGGTGAAAAGGGGAAAAAAACGAAAAGAATATCAAAGAGGAGAATCGATGAACAAAGTATGTAATCCCGATGGTTTTTGGCTTAATTAAACTGATTGGGATTTGAGCTTTTTGGTTTATTGTTTTTCTTTGGCTGCAGTGTATTATCTCAGCTTTTTGTTTCACAGCACAGGTTTCTCTGTTTCTTTTTTCTTCCTATCTCTTTCTCTACGAGTTTCTTTTTTTTTTTTTTTGGTTTGAAAACGGTTAAAGCCCACCACCACAAAAATATAATATAATAAAACTACACATCTAATTCCAATCCAACCCCCTTCGCCACTTCATTTGAAGATTTGACCTTTTTTTTCAATTCCAATTTTGTCTTTTATTTTCAAAAAGAACTCTATTTTCTTTTTTCTAATGTCGCCATCTTACAAGTTATTTGTCAATAATTAAAAATCATAAATGTTTTAGAATAATTTTTTTTCAAAATATTTCAGCACGATCAATTCTAAAGAGTTGAATTATAAAATTAATTTACATCAATTTATAATATGATAGATTTTGAGTCCATTTTAAATCTTAAAATTACAAATAAGATTATATTATGTTACAACAATTATAATTATTATGATATTAATATAAAATATGATTAGATTATATTAATATATATATATATATATGATTAGATTGAAATTTTGAAATAGTAGATAATTTTAAATCCAATAAAATTTTTGATTGAATTCATAGATAATGATTTAAGAGAACTTTAACTTTTGTTTTAATAGATAAAAAACTGAAATTAATTATAAAATTATTTTAATGTCATCACGCATAAGCTAAACATCCAATCGTAATTGTTTTATGACTGCTGTCAAAGAGTAGTTGGGATGTATTATAAGGTTTTTAATATTCAAGAGTTTTATAATATGTTATTTATTTTAAAAATAACACTAAAAGTTGATGAATTATAGTATCTGTACATATTTAATACTATAAATCATTTATTATAAAAATGAAAATCAGATCATAAATTACCCATCAAATTGCAAAACCAATATTAATTTGATATAGAGATCTAACTCTTTAAATCTATCCATTTTAGGTAATCATAAATAATTGTTCACTACACAGTATTTCTAGCCATCATTTAACTATTAATATAATGCTATTGTATTTTTTCAGTTGCGATCTCGGGGAATGAAAGGGCAAATGTTTAATTTCGCTTTCAGTCCATGTACTTATATATTTAAAATTTAATCTTTTTACGTTTTAAGTTCTGAAAGTTGATTTTTATTATTATTTTTATTTAATTAAAATTCAATTAATAACCTTATTAAAATCTATCACTAAATCGGATTAGAAGTAGTCAATTTTAAAACATGTGGTAGCTGTGTAAGTAAATATATATACATTTATAACATGTGGAAGATGTGTAAGTAAATATATATATATATATTTGTAAGTAAAAAAGTATTTAAAGATAATAAATATACGAGAAAAACAAATAATAAAACTTTATTAAAGATAAAAGATGTAAAAAAAACCAAATCAAAGTATTAAATCCCGTATATTGGTCTAATAATTAAATCTTGTAATCAGATTGATTGGTCGGGATATCGGTTTGAAAAAAATATATTAAACAGGTTGACTCGAAAATTTGATATAAACTAATTGAAATGTTTAAATTCCGATTGAACCAAGCGGTTATATAACACTCCTTACTTTATTCAATGGCATGGATCCAAGCGAAAGATGTTACATTGAAGCATGCAACTCATCAATTGAAATTACATCCGTACACTTGTTTTTTAGTATTTCTATACATCCATAGTTCATACCCTATAGCTTGAGGAGTGATGTGGCACAAATCAAAGTAACAATTTTCAATTATTTTCAAAATTTATTTATCACCTATGCGTTTAAAACAATTGTGTTAAGCTACATGAATAGCTTAGTAAGTACCTAATTGGATTCGGTAGCTTTATTCAAGCATATTTTGGATCATTTAAGTTAAAACAATTTAATAAATTACTTATACTATGGAATAACATAATCTTACTTATTTCATACAATCTACTATTAAACTTGCAGAGTGTTTAGCTAATTTCGTTAATTATTCATATTATTTGGTCATATAATTTCTTGCATTGTTATTTTCATGTCATGAATGATTTTTATTTATTACAAATCATGAACATTCTCTTACATAATTATTGTATTACAATTTTCAATTCTAGATATCATTGAACTAGATTTAACATTCCTTTATTTTGTATAATCATACATTTTCATTTACCTTGTGACTTATCATATCATGTAACTTTTCATTTACGTATCACGTGTTACTTATATCTTTTACAGGTCATGATCATAATCAGAATATCGATAACAAAACTCTAAAAATATTAGGTCAAAATAAAACTCTTGACCTTCAATGAAATTCTGATAATAAAACTCCAATATCCAACTTGTACATCATATTCCAAGAAATATAAACATGAACGTATCATAAACAAAACTCTAATATCCCTATCACCGACCGCAACTCCTGTTTCATCAACCCTTTTTCCAACCGAACCCTTGATCTCTCATCAGACCATAACGATATAATATATCATTTCGTTTATTCATTTTAATGCATATATATGTAAACATTCAGCTTTGCATATAATCATATCATAACTTTTCAATTTCCTTTCAATGCATATATATGTAAACATTTCATTTTAATTTCACATGTACTTTATTTTATCTCTTACATTACTAACTTACTTCTATTTACATATTCATCATTTAATACATTGTACATATTCAAATATCAAAGTATGTCTTATTCCATAAAAAAATACTCACTTTCATTCTTACTCACTTATATAAATTTTGGCATTCATGACTTACTTTTATATAAACATAAGTTTTACAATAATTTAACTCACATCACATAACTTCATTCATCATAGTATGATTTCTGTTTAATATTTTATTTGTTATTTCATGCTAAATTTAAATATTCAAACATCTAAATTAAGGTAACCAAACATAAATTCAATTAAGTACTTATTTATTTATTTTCACTTGAAATTAACCTTTCTCTTCATTTTCCCAAGCTTTACCTCCATTCTCATCTTCATCTAAGTTGTTCCCAATTCATGATTAAAATTATTTTCATAGCACTTTAAGATATGAAATTATGATACAATTTTAAGGTATTTTTTTCCTTTTCTTTCTTTTATTTATTTCCCTTTTATTTTTTCTACACCAATTTGCTGCCATTCAGCCTTCTGATTGTGTAAAAAATTCTACATTTTTTTTTCAATTTCATCTTTTATCTTACCAACCAATCACATTTCAACACATTTCACGCTTAATTACCATTAATTCTTTCTTTATAGAAATTTTAATCCCATAATTATGACTCTAAATATCAATTAAATATAGAAAAATTACATTTAGGTCCCTTGTTTGTGAAAATAAAAAAATTGCACTTTAATCATTATATTTCCTATTTATTTAATTTAATCTCTATTTTAATTTTCCAATTTCACATATCAACTGTCTCCATTTCATATTCATAATTTTTTTTAATGGTAAATTTGCACTATTCCTACAACTTTCAAAAATTATATTTTCAAATATTTATCATTTCACAAATACCAAAATTTTGGGTATTACTGGTTAAATCGAATGAATAAGATTTTTTTTAATATCTTTTATTTTTAATGATTTTTATTGAACTAGACGAATCGATCACACCGATGAACCAGTAGCCTAACTAATTTGACCATCTATCTGTTTTTGAAAAATCTAGATAAAACTGAAAAAAAAAAAAGAGAGGTGGATGGTTTCATAAATTAAATAAATTTTAAATTTATTTTTTTATTTAGCCCATTGATTGAGTTTGTGTCACCCTCAATCGGGTTATCAATTTAGTCAATAAATTACACAAATGTCCTTCTCTAATTTAAAAAATTATATTATTCATGTATTTTGATATTTTCATTTTAACAAAAATAAATTAAAATATGCGTATTGTGATATTTGAACCTGTGCCAATTGAATTACTAAAACATTAAATTCATCGCTCAATAATATTATTCATTGAGTTTGTATCACAAGTCAACTCAATACTAACTCACAATTGATGACAACACATGATAAACAATTGTAATGATTTAATATCGTTAATTTGACAACGCACACACACCTTGCATACACTGGTGCTTGAACTCAAAACTCTTAAGATGAATAATATTCTCTTTTTCACTGGAACCACTCGATAGATTCTATTTTATATTATTTTTAAATACACACTTATGTTCTAAATTTATGAAGGATTCCTAATTATTTAATAAAAGAATTGAAAATATTATGTCAGTATATCTTTAATTTGTTATGATTCTCAAAATTAAAGAAAGCTTTTCTTTTTTCAACTAAATGAGTTCGTTGGCTAATTTATTAAAATGACCTAAAAAATTTAATTATTTACGAAAATGATCCAAGTTTAAAAATATACACCAAAATGACTCGAAATGATCATTAAAAGGTGAACAGGATTCGGCCAATGATTGGTGTCAGACATAAAAGTTTGTATTTGTCAGTATTGGCCATGCATGGCTGACACCCCCTATTTCAAAAAAAAATTACATTTTTGAGTGTTGGCCATTAAATGACCGACACCCCTTATTTCTCGAGAAAAAAATTTTAAATTTTTTTGGTGTTGGCCATCAAATGGCTGACACCCCCTATTTCAAAAAAAATTGCATTTTTGAGTGTTGGCCATCAAATGGCCGACACCCCCTATTTCTTGAAAAAAAATTCAAATTTTTTTTGTGTTGGCCACTGCATGGCCGACACCCCTTTTTCTCGAGAATTTTTTTTTTAATTTTTGTGTTGGCCACTGCATGGCCGACACCCCCTTTTCTTGAGAAAAAAATTCAAATTTTTTTGGTGTTGGCCATCAAATGGCCGACACCCCCTATTTTTGAGAAAAAAAATTAATTTTTTTTTGTTGGCCATCAAATGGCCGACACCAACTTCTTCTCATTCTCTATAAATAGGGTTTAAATTTTTGATTTTAAAGTAAGTAAGAAATATTTCTCTCAAAATAACAAGAAAATGAGAGTGTTTTGTTTTGGAGGATAGTTGTGAAGTGTACAATCGAATTTCGGGATTGAGCTATATACTGTCATGTATTGTCGGAGTTGAATTATATACTGTTATGTGAAGCGGCAAAGATATGGCTCCAGTGGTTAGATGATTTTATGCGCCATGGAGCAAAATACTATACGTATATGATATAGTTACCGTTAAATTTAACTATGTGGTATAACCGTAAAGGTTATGCTATCAAAGGTCGGTTAACGGAATTCTATCATCGAACGGCCGACCGAGATGACTTGGCCGGGTATTCAGGCAATATGGACCAATGTTAATTGAGGATTAGAAGAATTTATTGAAATCAGCCAGGTATTCAAGCAGATGGACATTATCTAACTGAGATAAGTTACGCAAGTTTAGGGTATTGTAGGTTATTTTGTATTATTGTTCAAAATTTAAAATTCTGTGTATTAATATAGTTCAATTATTTATGATTTATTTTATCTGTAAATTTAATTTGTATTGTTGTAATATTCAACAAGATGTATATTTTATCGTATTAATATAATTTTGATTTATTAAATATTTTGTTGTGAAAATGTTAATGAATAAATATTATCAACAAATTAAAAATATATTAAAAATATTAATTAAAATTAAATTTACGAAATAAACGAAAATAATCAAAAGAAAATAACACAATTATAGTTAATGGCCGAGATCGACTTTTAACTCCAACACTAGATATATATATAGATAGAACCGTCGGTACTAAAAATTTGAGTTTTTTGTTCTCATTAACAGTGCAACAACTTATTTGTTTATGTTCAGTTTTTTTTAATCTTAAGTTTTTTCAAGATGAGTTCCAACATTTTCTTTGTTTATGTTCATTTTGATTTAAAAATTATCAATACAGACGATGAAGGTTGTGCATTTGAAAGCAGAGAAAAATTCGGAATGAGACTGAACAAGTGTATTTCGTTGGATAAATTAAAACGGAAGATCAGTACAAAGATAGCTACTCGTTGCGGGAAGCAAATGTTGAGACTGTTTTACAAATATTCGGTTTCATCAGATCCGATAAAATTCTCCGAAATGGAGCTTGTTGATGATGATGATCTAGGGACAATGATTGAAATTTATTGCCCATCTGAGATCGAAAATCCATGCCCTATTGAGTTGTTCGCGGAGATATCACACCCCAAACCAATTCAAGTCTTAAATCCAATAAGCCAGCGTTCTGGAATAGATATTGATCTTAATGTATGCTGGGAAGATCAATCGAGTTATGGAGGTTCTACTCTAGAAAATCCAAACACCGGTGGATGCTTCTATAACATCGAAAACATGTGTCATCTTTTACAATTTCATTCGGAAGTGCTGGCCCCAATAGAAGATGATGAAGAAAATGAAGCTTTGAAAGACCCCGATTTGGATGACATCCCCGAAGACTTAGATAATGAGGGGTCGGTTAAGGGTGATGATGTTAACACCCATTCAGGAGGAAATACGAGCCCGAGTATAGTTATTAGAAATAATTCGGGGGCCTTCATGAGCGACGTAGACCCAGATGCGGGTCGAGCTCGAGAGTTTTCGGAATATAGAAACATAGTTTCGGCTTACCTACTCGACGAACAAACCGACGAAGAAAAGTTATTTGTTGGGCAACAATTTGAGAACAATAAGGACTGCTTAAATGTAATAAAACAATACAGCTTAAAGTTAGCTGTGGATTATAAAGCAACGAAGTCGTCGCAGTCTTTGTACATCAGAGAATGTTTGAAAGCCGAGAGTGGGTGTAAGTGGCGTATCCGAGTCGCGTTAATGCAACGGACTCAACTATGGACAATAAGGAAAATGGAAGGTCCACACACATGCACCGTGGCTCGTATGACGTAAGACCATCGGAAGTTAGATGCAAAGACCATATGCAACTGTATCATGCCTATGGTCAAAGAGTCTCCATTGAATAAGGTATCGGTCTATATTTCGGCCATGTAAGCTCGCTTCAATTATAAGGTTTCGTACCGGAAGGCATGATGGGCGAAGCAAATGGCGATGCGGGAGTTGTATGGTGATTGGGATGCGTCATACAACGAGCTCCAATGGTGGATAGCCGCGATGCGATAGTATGTGTCGGGGACTGTAACTGATTTGCAAACACTGCCGTATGAAGGTTCGGACGGGGTCATTGACCCGGGGAAACGACGTTTTCACCGATTATTTTGGATGTTTGACCTGTGTGTTAAGGCCTTCCCTCACTACAAACCGATGGTGCAAGTTGATGGAATCTGGTTGTATGGTAAATACACATAAATACTGCTGATTGCTGTTGCGCAAGACGGCAACCGAAATGTACTTCCGATCGCATTCGTCATAGTCGAAAAAGAGTGCTTCGAGTCGTGGGAATTTTTCTTAAAAAACCTGAGGAGGCACGTTGTTAGGCAAGACAACATTTGCCTTATTTCGGACAGATCGAAGGGATTACTTGCTGCAATAAGGCGATCGGAGGTTTCGTGGAAGTCCGTTTATTGCATCCGGCACATGTCGGCAAACTTTCATAGTGATTATAAAAATAAAGAATGGAAAGCAAAATTCGTGGAAATGAGTAATAATTATGGTTTGTATTTTTTTATTCAATTCAATTTAATTTTAAATTTTATCAATTTGTGAATTATAAAAATACTTATTCGAAATTCCATATGCATATGCAGCTCATCAATTTGAACCGCGAAGATTCAGACAAAAGTTCGCAAAGCTTGAAGCTAAGATAAAACATTTACCAAGTGACAAAAATCTTCGTGGGTGGTTGAGTAACGTCCAGACATATCAATGGACACAAAGTTACGATGACCGGGCTCGGTATGGCCAGATGACGACCAACTTGGTCGAGTCAGTTAACTCTGTCTTGAGACGAACACGACATCTACCAATTGCTCCTGTTTTCTCGACAACCTTCTATAGGTTGGCCACATTGATGCCTATGATGGGGCAGCGATAAGTGATGCAGATAAAGGTTGGACACGTGTACGTTGAGGACATTCGAAGGGCCATGGCGACAAACAGTCAGAGAGCTCGAACGATGAATGTAGAAATTTATTCGCGGGAGTTGGAGATTTTTTAGGTTTCAGAGTACACCCATCATCGCTCGGGTGTTCCATCGAGATCGTACGTAGCTGATCTGGCAAACAGGCGATGCGAGTGCTTTAGATTTCAAGCTCTTCGATATCCTTGTGTGCATGTTCATGCAACTTGTGCGACTGCAAATTTAAATGTCGATTAATTCATAAACAAGTTGTACATGCTGCAACGCACATTGCGTGCATTGGAGAATGAATTTCCCGTAATGCCCGATGTATCCAACTGAGAAGTTCCACCGGTTGCTTTTGAGATGCTACCGGATCATAATCTCCGTAGAAAGCCTATAGGTCAACCATATTCGACGAGGATTCGCTCTGATATGGACATTAGGGAGACTTGAGAACCAAAATTGTGCAGTGTTTGCCGAAGGCCTGGCCATAACCGATCCACTCGCCCACATCGCGTCTATATTTTCGGTCAATCCTCTCGTAATGCCGGATTGTCCGACGAAGAAGCGCATGTCCACTAGTATACACGAAGTATATTTGTGTAAAAATTAATTTGAAAATTAATTTAAGTTGAAATTAATTTGGAAATTAATGAACATGTTTAAATTTAAATAATTTAAACTTCATAATTATATAAGTTTGAATTTAAAATTCTACTTTAAATTTGAAGTTGAAAATTAAAATACATTTAAAATGTATTTAACATTATTTAAAAAAAGATAGTTATTATATTACAATTTATATCAAATATTGTATTAATTTAACAATACATTATTTATTAATTTTATATTTTTAAATAAAATTTTTTATTATATTACAATTTTTATCATATAATGTGTTGATTTGACAATACAATATTTATTAATTTTATATTTTTAGATAAATTTTTTTATTATATTACAATTTTTATCATATAATGTGTTGATTTGACAATATATTATTTATTAATTTTATATCTTTAAATAAAATTTTTTATTATATTACAATTTTTATCATATAATATGTTGATTTGACAATATAATATTTATTAATTTTATATTTTTAAATAAATTTTTTATTATATTATAATTTTTATCATATTTTATATTTATTAACCAAAATAACTTTGGATCACCCAATAATTACAAAAATGTCATCAATGGTCCCCTATATAAATAGCATTTGGACCACCCACTTTCCACCTCACTTAAACCTATTCCAGCTCAGCAAAACCAAAATTCTAGCTCACCAACGTCCTGAGACTGCCGTTGACCACCATTGACCGCAGTTGATCGACTTTTTCTGCCGTTGACCGACTTTGTCCGCCGTTGATCGACTTTCATCCATCATATTATGGATCCCAACGTCATCATACGTAGTCATGAAAATCACCGTGTGGGCGCGATCCTAGCCAATCCGGAATTCTATAGGATGGTTAGATCCCGGCATCATCATCCGGGTTGTAAACCCCATAGATTGGCTCAACAATATATCGAAGATGAGGGGTTCGGGATTGCTGCCCGCATTAAAAATATGACTATTCGGGCCGATTTAATAACGGCCTTAGTCGAAAGATGGCGTCCCGAGACTCACACGTTTCACCTCTCATGTGGAGAGGCAACAATAACTTTAGAAGATGTTGCAATCCAGTTCGGGCTACCCGTTGAAGGTGAAGCGGTAACGGGTCCGGGTGTCCTAGATAATCCTTGTGGCACTTGCTACCGGTTACTTGGCAAGATGCCACCGGATACTGAAAACGGAAAATTACCATTTCTAAAGTTTACGTGGCTACACGAAAACTTTAGACATCTCCCGCAAAATCCAACGCAGCTGGACATTATCTACCACGCTCTCACTTTTCTTCTACAGTTACTAGGCGGTATCCTTATTCCGGATACCAGCCAAAATAGAATAAGTATTATCTACCTTCCGTTATTGGAAGATTTCAAGGCAGCCGGGAATTTAAGTTGGGGCTCAGCAGTATTGACGACAACGTACCGGGAGCTTTGTCGTGTGACAAATCTCGCAGTTAATGCCATGGGAGGCTACACATATCTGTTCCAATCATGGATACTAACCCGACTGCCTTCCATCGTCAACGTAGAACACATGCCATACTCGATGCCACTAGTTAATAGGTGACTCGATGTCTCGATTTTATATTTTTTAAATTTTATTAATTATTTTTTTCTAATTATTTTTCAATTTTTCAGATGGCATTTAGTTTCGGGACTTGGGCGACACGAAAAATGTCCCCATATACGTCGCTGGTTAGACAAACACGGAGGAGATGATGTAAGATATATTTTCGAATTTTTTATAAGATTTTTTCTATTTTCGAAATTTGTTTTATATTTTAGAATTTTAAAAAAAATAAATATCTGATATTTTTTACAAATATTTTTTTACATTTTCAAAATATAAAAAATACATTTTAGACGAAATTAATGTTTTTTTAGATTTTCAATATTTTTGTTAACTAAATTCGTGTTTTTATATTGTGCAGTTCGTGTGGCAGCTTTATATTTTAGACGAAATTACGCCTTTCATCCCACCATTTGTTTACCAGCATAATTACCAACTTTTTTCGTGTAATGTGCCGGTATTCAATTTTCATATGGTGGAATGGCACACTGAAGATCGGGTTTTATGACAGTTTGGTAGTATACAACATATCCCGAACCTTCTCTTCCACCTCGGTGAGGTCCACCAGCTCGACAAAAAGGGACAAGGTAAAAATCGAATAAATTGGGCTAACGATCTTCAAGCATATATCGTGCTTTGGAATGATCGGGCAAATAGGTGTTCATCCTTGTATGGGTGTAATGGGGATTATTCCGGTAGCCCATATTACAACCAATGATATACTGCATACGGGATGCCGGTGCTTGATTCCCGAGAGTATACCCCAAGGAGACTTATTTCGAAAGGCAACCGATGGGGTCCGGCGAATAACGCATATGGACGTCGTGGTCGGATCCCCGGTTCAGATTCCGAGCCCGAGGATGAGCCCAATGTCGAGCCCGCGGACGAGGTCGATTATCAGCCCGGTTACGAGCCTCAGGACCAACCTGAGTACCAGCCGGAGCACCAACCCGATCCCAGTATCAAACATCCGGCTCTTCGTCTTTTTTACTACACAATTATTATGATCGTTCGATTGAGGACATTTTTGGCGTCGACCCCGACCTTCAACATACATATTACTCCGGTTCTTCCTCATATCAACCGGAGATCCATCCGGAAGAATATACTCCAACAATGGAGGATATTTTTGGCTCGGCACCTCAGGTCACTCAATCTACTGTCGATGACGTTGATGATACGTACGATTTTACTGACTTTCTTCGTACACGAATCGAGACACCCAACGTTGACACCACCGAGGATGAGCCGACGAACACCAATGTAATGCCTCCTGAACAAACTGTACTACGGCCTCGGCCTCACCGAACTCGAAGGAAGCCGGACTGTTACACACCAGCGTCGGGGACGTCGCCGGGATCTACTCAATTTTGATTTTTTCCCTTTACTTTTTAAATTTAATTTGTAATTTCGTTTTTATTTTAAATTTAATTTCGAATTTCTTGTATATTTTAATTTTTCTTTCTAATTTCATGTATATTCTAATTATTATTTTTTTATTTAATATTTTTATATATAATTCGAAATTATTTTAATACAAGAAAATACAATTATTGCGTTTGAATAATAATATGCAACAAATTAAATTTACAGATAAAATAAATTACAATTATTTGTTAATATTAATACACGAAATTAAATTTTTTATTTTACAGATATAACAAATACAAACATAGATAATGTCCATCTGCTTGAAGACTGAGCTGCAAACATTAGTACCGAGAAACTTACTCGGATTGCAGTTAAACACAACCTTTTTTAATTTGTCAGACATAATGCAGTCGGTCTCGGTTACCTGTTAAATGACGGAGAAAGTCGTCCGACTTTTGACAGCATAACCTTTATGGCCTTACCATAGCGCAGCGCCTACATAGAGCAACAATATATCTACGTTGGAATAGCTATTCGACAGTATTTTCTGTGATAACAAATTATTCCAACGTAGATAATGTCCATCTGCGTTGGGTATCTCGGATAGTCTTCAATGGCGTAGAAAATCGTCTTACCACTGAAGACATATCTTTGCCGCTTCATATGACAGTATATAATTCAACTCCGGCAAAACATGACAGTATATAGTTCAACCTCGAAATTCGATTGTACACTTCACAACTATCCTCCAAAATAAAACACTCATCTAATGATAAATAACAGAACACTCTCGTTTTCTTGATATTTTAAGAGAAATATTTCTTACTTACTTCAAAATTAAAAATTTAAACCCTATTTATAGATAATGAGGAGAAGTTGGTGTCGACCATTTGATGGCCAACACAAAAAAAAATTTAAATTTTTTTTCTTGAGAATAGGGGTAACGACCATTTGATTGCCAACACCAAAAAATTTGAATTTTTTTCTCGATAAATAGGGGGTGTCGGCCATTTGATGGCCAACACCAAAAAAATTTAAATTTTTTTTTGAGAAATAGGGTGTGTCGGCCATTTGATGGCCAACACCCAAAAATACAATTTTTTTTGAAATAGAGGGTGTCGGCCATTTGATGGCCAACACTAAAAAAATTTGAAATTTTTTTCTCGAGAAATAAAAGGTGTCGGCCATTTGATGGCAAACATCCAAAAATATAATTTTTTTTGAAATAGGGGGTGTCGGTCATGCAATGGCCAACACCCAAAAATTTTAAATTTTTTTTCTGTATATCAAGAAAATATCGTATTTAAAAAAAAATACACACGTGTCAGCCATGCATGGCCAATACTAACAAACACAAACTTTTATGTCTGACGCCAATCATTGGTCGAGTCCTGTTCACTTTTTACTGTTCATATCGGGTCATTTTGGTGTATATTTTTGAACTTGGGTCATTTTCGTAAATAATCAAATTTTTTGGGTCATTTTGGTAAATTAGTCGAGTTCGTTACAGCAAATCCAGTCAACCGTTTTTTTTATTACAAAGAGGAAATAGACTATGAAATTTTAAGCCCGAGCAGCCCTCTCACATGCAGTCCCTCTACTATCCTTGTGCAATCCAACTTTTTTTTCTTAATTATAATTAATGCAACCCGAATTTAAACCACATTGAGAGTGGTAAACACTCTCGATCATCAGATCATCATATTAAATTTCAATCAATCATTTTTAATTAATGAACGAACTTTATTTTTTTCAAGTAAATTAACATAAAAATAATAAAAATTTATAATATTAAAGATAATAGATATACATTTTATTTGTAATCTATAATATATTTAAGATTTTAGATTTAATTAATGTAGAATTTTGATTAAATTTACATTATGAGTTATAAATTATCAAATATATTTTATTTCTACAAATAGATATTATTTTGAGGAGTTTCAAATCCAAATCACTATAATATTTAACATCTTAATTTTATTATTTCAATCAAAATTATATTTAATTATTATATATTAAATATTTATTATATAAATTTTCTATTTACATTGTAAAAGTTTTCTAATCTGATACCATACTCCTTTTCCCTTGTAACTCACATCCAAGCTTCTTCAAATTTGATCTAAAAAAACTTTATCAAGCTTTGATAGATTGAAAAAAATTAAAATGATGAAAAATTGAAAAGGCAAAAAACATACATTTTTTCTTCATCAACTGTTTAATAAAGTTGAATTTTTTTTTGAAAAATACATATTTTTGAATTATTATATACATCTTTCTCCTCTCAATTTTTCCAATTTAAAAGCAGTGATTTTTAATTTGTATACATAAAAATGGAAAATAATTATTCCACGTATCTTTTTCCTCTCACTTTTTTTTAATAAAGTATACTCAAAATTTTTTTTCACTCCCCTTTTTTATCTCTCCACTTTTTCATCTAACCAAATACACCTTTAACATCAAAATATATTTGAAACAATTAATATAAATTTCACGCATTTAAACCAGTAATTACAGTTCTTTTTTCATATATTATAACGATAAAATTTTTTAACAATAATGTTTTTACTTAAAAATGATATTTTTGTTGTTAAACATTGAAAGAGATAAGTGAAACGATGAATGAGTATTGAAAATTAAAATTAAAAAATTATTTTTAATTTCTTTACCGATTTTAATTTTTTAACAAAAGAATTAATATTAACTAATAATTAAACCAATAAATATGAACATTTGTATAACATGGTCCCCATCGACCCTAGTATTGAAATGTACACTAAACAAGCCTTGTTTGGGTGATGGGGAACAAAAACCAAATATGGTTGAGGCAATAATGAAAGTTTTCTATCCTAGGCAATTAACATTTACAGCTCAAATTTGCACTTGCGAATTGAATTGCGTATTTTCTTTTTCAATTTCATTTGCGTAAGCATAAATTATTCATAAAAAATATATGTTAAAATTTCAAATTAAAATATGATATCTATATTAAGTATTAATGATATTTAATTTTATTGAGTTTAATTATAATATTAACATTACATGTACTTATTCTAACTTGTTTTTATAGATTTGTTTAATATTATTTAATCTTTATAATATAAAATTATATATTTGTTTTTTTTTAAATAGATTTTCTAAAAAAATTGGAAACCATTTTGCTTAACATTGGAGCCTCCCAAGCTTCGCTTTAAAACAAAATTCTAATAATAAGTAAATCACGACAAAGAGTTTGCTAGCGGGTCACCATCGATTCCACATAAAAGAAAAGCCAATTATCAAAGTAACAAACCAAATCAATGTTCTATTTTATTTTTAGAGATGATGATAAATTTAATTTTTAATGTATATATTTTACTAAATTTATTTTTTAATTAAATTTAATTCTAACATTTTGAAAAGAGTAGAATTTAGTTAAATTTTCAATGTTTATATTTTTTAGTTGATCTTTCAAAAATAATCTAATTGTTATTTCTAACGAAAATATGGGTTAAAATATCAAAATTTTAAATACATCAACCTGCGTAGTCAGTCATGTATACTTTATTTTTTTTAATTTTTATGGAGTTTTTATATATTTTTAATTTTAATTTTTTTAAATTATAAAATTTTAATTTATTTATTGATATGACATATAAAACAAATATTATCGTTATTAACATTTTCATTAAAAAACAAATTGTCTCCTTTTAGAAAATTATTGCCTAAATTTAACTAAATAATAATAATAATCAAATTCAAAAAAAAAAACGTTGAGCTTATTTAAAAAAATATCCATAAAAAAAGCTGAATTGCTATGAAACCTTTTGTTTCTACCATTTTTTCGGGATAAATTTATAGGTAGCCTTCCAAAAAAGTCAATACTCAATCCAAACCTATTTCTACCTCCACCAATCCTTTGCCACCTCTGGCCTTACGTCACATACGCATTGACAGTGACAACGAGACCACCATACACTTATGTATGGCCGCCAAAGCTTGACCAAGCAGCCCAATGACAAACGCCCCGCACTGGCTTTCGTTCCCGACTTGCTCATTTTCGGGCCGTCATTTCGATCGAAAGTTGATGAATGATGAAGAGGCTTCAAGTTAAGAAAAATCAGATAACACGACATTGCAGCTGAAGAGAGCTAGCAAAGTGGGAGAACATTGAGGAAATTAAGACGGTAAACTTTGATGAAGGTGGTGAAGAAAGAAGGGCGAGGGAGACCTCCTCCAATCAGTCATGAATACTTTAATCTAATGGATTGTAGAATTGAACTAAAAACTTAATATACATATCTTAAAGATCTGACATTATATTCTAGTTAAAAACTTTGGATATACAGAATCAGTACATGTATTCAAGATTAATTTGCTTATTCATTTTATCTTTTTTATTTCTTAAAGAATTATGAATGGGTGGTTTTTGAATTAAATGTCTTACTTTTTATAATAATTATTACAATTAAAATGTTAAAAAAAATTCAATGACTACATCTCCCTTACATTGTAACTGGGGTAAACATAATATGATTACAACAACCTATGAGATGAAAATAGGAATGCATATCTTGAAGTAAAATGCAAGCATATATTAATGTTTTATTAGTTAGCATTGTCGTCGAGCTAAAGCAAATCAACCCACCATCATCACTCCTCTTGCATGATACTAAGAAACGTGCATGTTTTCAGTCGTTTATCAACACTCTGCTTTCCCATTTAAACACAAGCTGCAATATACATATATATAAAATCTAGTATCCATATATTCAAGCTTAACTTTTTTTTTTCCCTTTTCTGGGTGAATCAAGTTCTTTAACTATTAGTGACCGTAGCAGCATACTAAGATATGGGTCGTGGTCTGGGATCCAACACCATATCTCGGGTAATGGCACGATTGCTTCTGTTGAGTATCTGCGTAGGAATATTGGCGAAGGCGGCATCAGCCCAAGTGAAGCCCCCAAATGCGTTGGCCTTAAAAGTGGGGGGTTATTGCGGCAAGAAGACCATGTCCTGCTCCGTGAAATGCGGTTATATGGGCTGCCTTTTAGGCTGTATGAAATCTCGCTCGATCGGATGCTTCTATAAGTGCTATTTTGATAACGTCAGTTGCCACTTTGGCTGCACCCTCTTTGATATTCGAGGCCAATCGGCGCGTGTTAAGGCCTAGAGGGATATATATACACATATATGTATGGGCGCTGTTTATTATTATTATTATTATTATTATTATTATTATTACAAAACAAAAAATATGCCCAATGAACAAAATGAATTATGTCTTTGAAATAAATAAACAATTAAAGTTATAAAATGCCACTGGACTAGTGTTATGTTGTTTATATTAGCATGTAAGAAGAGCATTCAACCATCTAGGTTGACTTGGTCTAAAATTATAAAAATAAAATAAGTTGATTGTATATGAATGTAATTTGTGATGCATCACAAATAATTAACATTAAACTGGCGGCCAATCTTATAGTCTTTGTTTGAGCACGAAATTTGTAATGTTAAAGGATTTTCCATTTTTATGCACAAATTTTGTCTGTTTTGGTTTTTCAATTATTGTTGATTTGTTTGGTGCTTTTGATGACCAAATCTTAAATTAAATTAATCTTATTAATTGCTTGAATTAAAAAAAAAACTAAATCGATCATAAACCAATAAGATTGGTTTCAATTATAATCTACTATTGCTTTCCTTAGTAACATAAGAGCACATTAATCCTAAATGAGAGTATGCTCTTCGTTATGCTTTAGAAAATTAAATTGAATTGCTAAAAATTATTTCTAAACTATCATATCAATGTATGACAGATATAATAATCAAATTTTATTAAGTAAATGAATGTGAAATTAAAATTACGATAAATAAATGATGAGTTTATACACTGCCCAGATAATAATAATATTAATAATAATTAAAGCACGACGGGAAGAATAAGATGAAAACGTAAATTTATAGAAAAATTTAATGCATGAAATAAATTTTATTTAAATTGATAATACTTTAAACATACAAAAACTTTATAATGTAGTTTGTATATGTTTTTACAATAACTTGTGTGTTCGTGATAACTGCAATGAATGTAATAACTTCTTATTTTGGCATAATTACACTGCATGATCTGTTAAATAACAAGTATGATAATTATGCACGAGTAATTCGTATTTGGGGTAAAATGCAATTAGGTAGGGGGGTAAAGGGTATGTCACGAAGCATCAAGCAAGCATGCAATTTATATTGAACAACTTGAGTTAGAAATGACGTGCAGCTAAAGCAAATTAACCCACCATTTATCATCATTCCCCTCGCATGATTTGATATATACTTAGAAACGTGTTTACATTCGTTTAATCAACTCCCAGCTGCCTTCCCATACAACACACAAGCTGCTATATATACAGACAAATATTGAAGGTCTTTGATTATTATTAAATCGTAATAAAAATGGGTAGTGTTGGATTGAGATCATCGAGGTCCGTGAACGTGGTACTGGCACGACTGCTGTTGCTGAATATCTGCTTAGGGGTAGGGGCGGTGGCGATGACCCAAAATGCGCTGGCCACGGAACGGCAGGACAGTTGCCAAGGCCAAGACGAAATTAGTGGGGATGTAACCTGCTACATAAATTGCGACGTTTACGCTTGTCTTGCAGGTTGCCTCACGAATCCAAGCATGGGATGCGGCCTAATGTGTTTTGCCAAAAACGTCGGTTGCACCGCTACCTGCTCCATTATTGAATTTCCAGAACCATGAACATCACCTGCCAAAAGCCTTATATGGACGCTGTTTCTCACTTTATGTTATTATTACAAAAACAAAAATATGATGATAGACAATTAATAATGTATTTGAAACAAACAAACACATAAGTAATCTTTTCAATGCCGATTGAGGGACTAGCCTTATGTTATCTATGCTAATAAAGAAAAAAAAAAGTATTCGATCATTTTGATCTGCTCAATCTAAAATTATATTAAACGAAAAAAATAATTTATGTTCGATCACGTCTAAAGATTAAAAATTAATCCAAGGTAGGTAATTCAGTTGATCGATTTGTTTGGTTTTAGTACAAAGTTTAAAGGTATGCACAATTTTTGTTCTTACAAATTCCATGTTATTGAGTTTGGATTGTTTTGTTTGATTGGTTTGAAACCGAATGGAATTGGTTCAACAGGTTTGGTCAAATTAGGATTTCATCTTTTTAATTCAAACCCTTCTAAATTTAAGTGAACTACAAGGTAAAAAATGTTTAAGAGTGAATCGAAATTGATATTTTAAAACACTTTTTAATATCTAAGTGAATAAATATTTTTCAAGGATAGATAATAAAGAATAGACAAATAATTGAATTGTGTTAATCTCATAACTTCAGTATTTATAAGTCATTGTAATGTTGTTTAGAATTTTCAAAGTTCCCTAAATTTAGCTATTTATTTATTTTCACATCTGAGACGTTGTTGTGTGCTGGTTTTGCCTTAGTTGTCATTGTTTAGTGGAAGCTTCTTTCATTAACATCATTGAAGTTAAAAATAGTGTAAAATGTTTATCATTAAAGTTCACATTTTTTTATCATTTTGTCAAAATATTTTTTTCACAAGGTAATATGTTTATTTTAGATATTATATTGTAAAATAAAAGACAAGTTGAATTAAGATAAATAAGTAATTTCATCGTAAATATCATAAATAAAAACTAAAATTTTTAATTTTTTATTTGGAATAAAATTTTAATTTAAGACTATTTACGTTGCATTTTCTAAAAAAACAAAAGCGAAATCAAAGAATTGATAAAAACCTCGTTCTTCTTAAATTTAATATTTTTTTATAAAATTTTAAATTAAAAATAATAAAATTATATTTTAATATTCAAAATAATAAAAATTTAATTTAATCATTTAAAAATTTAAATTATTAGGACAATAAAATTATATAATTTAAGTTTTGAACCTTATCCTAATTTATTTGGATGGAATTACCTTTTAGGCTGGAGCTTATTTGGGGCAGTCCTACTCTTATCGAGGTCTAACACTTTTTTTAATTTATTCATTAAATTAATTCAAACGAAGCATTAATTTTTATTTTGAAATAGAAAACGCAAACAAAAAGTGCATTATTTTTTCTATGGTCAAAATGTGAGAAGATATTCGAGACTTTGTGAACAGAGAGGATCAGTGGGAAAAAAGTAAAGGAAAAAGATAGGCAATGGCAATGGCAGCAACTGAAGCTGAAGCTGAAGCAGAGCAGAGCAGAGTTCCAGTCTAAGCGCGTCTATGTATTTTCCCGAGACACCCATTTCTCTCGCTATATAAAAAAGATATACAATATATTCTTGTGTAATTTATACATATTTTTTATGGGGGAGGAGGAGGTTTAAAATTTTTCTATTATATAAAAAAAAGTACAGATCTTTCTAACTTTGACTGAAGATTGAAAGAAAGAGAAGGCAACCAAAGCCAACACTTTCGGCGCTCCTTCTTTCTTCCCTTTGCCTTTGCTTTACTTGCGTCTCCATCTTTCTTCTTCCTTGTTTTGCTCTCCAAAATCTCTCTTTTAAAATTCCAATTTTTATTGTTTATTTATAATTTTCACACTTGAACAAAGTTTCAAAACATTTTTTATTATTACCACTAATAAAATAACATATCCATAGTTGGCCCTCAAAAGAAAAACTCTTTCACTCTCTGTTTTCTTGCCCCAATTGTACGAATCTAAAGCTAACCCTTTTAGTCTATCAACCTTACCAGACCCTTCTTCTTGTTATTGGGTAAGTTTTTTCTTCTTCTTTTTGTTTGCATCTTGATGAACTTCCAATCTTTTGTGCTTTAGATCTTTTGGGGTTTTTTTGGGCCTGATTTTGGAGATCTCTTTGTTGGTTTTTTGTTGATTAGATCAGTAGGATTTTGGATATGCTCATTTTTTGTGTTTTGATTTTTTTCTTTTGTTTAACTAGTGAGAAGCCTCATTCTACTGATTTCCTTACCATTTCTTTGAACTGAAAAGTTTTCCGGTGAGTGATCCCGTGAGCAGCTAAGATTTGTGGGTTAATTTCTGTTTGTTTGACAAAATTGAGCACTTTAGTTTCTAATATTTCGTGGAAAAAGTCGATGAGGCATGAAAATTATGCTGTAAAGGAGGGTAATGAAGTCCCAAAAACATTGTAAACATCTAAAGGGCGGTATATTGTTGTTGTGGGTAATGGTGAATACAGAAATGGACGTTCATGTATGGTTTATTAGTTGTTGTCTAGCACGTGGCCATGTGCTTCGATGTCATGTTCGCATTAAGTTTGTAGATTCACGTGAAATAACATGGAATCTGATTGCTGATTTGTAGGCTTACATATGAGTGGGGGGGGGGGAATTTAATCAGTTATGATATGCTTTGATTTATATTTGTACAGTTTTTTTGGAATGTTTTGACTGCTGATCATGAGTTTGTTTGTAACCTGAATTTCAGGCAAAATTTCTCATGTTTGTAGTAAAAGAAATTTTTTTGCCATTTGTGGACTATTGCTAGAAAGCTTATGAAGTTGTTTTAAGAAATTTCATGGTTTCTTACGAAGGGATCTCTTGTAGGAGGAGACGACTGTAATCATTTTTACCTTAAATTCATTATTAGTGAATACTGTTGGAGGCAAGGGCACATAAGATGCCTTTTGGTGCTTAATTTTATGCATCTTCTATGCTGATTACTGTTCTAGAGAATATGGGTGTATTATGCAGTAAAAATCGTCGTTACACTGAAGCAGATGCCGAGGAGAATGCACAGGTGAACACGGTTTACATGCAACATATTCCATCCTTTTATTTTAGTACAACTGGAGGAACCCTTTGGATATGGTTTTATTTACATGGTATATTTAGTTTAATATCGAGTTTGCTCGTTTTCAGGCTGCAGAAATTGACAGGAGAATAGAACAAGAGCGAAAAGCTGAAAAGCATATCCAAAAACTTCTACTCCTTGGTGTGTGCTACTTAGTTTGCTTTCCTTTTTTGCCTTATTTGGTAGCAAAAAATGAGCTTTCGTATTTTGACTCTGTTAAATTCTTATTATTATGTTTGAATGGTTGAAGACATTGATATGGAACCGTTCATGGTCTCTATTCTAACACTGTCCAAATTTTATGGATATGAATAGGAGCATGTTAAATACCTTGTGTTCTTCTGTTTGTCTATGGAAAATGTTCATGCTTATAGAGGACTTGGCATGCATATCAGTCTTTATCACCTAATTTGTTTAATGGTTTGTATTTATATCAAAATTGCCTTATTTTCATTTCTTTTTGTCCAAAACTGTGGCAAATAGTAATGGTTATCATAGACTTGTAGTTGGTTATGCTTATACTTGCTACACCTAGATTAGTATCAAAGAACATTTGATCGATTAATTCTTAACAATTGAGATACGAAGTTGAGCAGCCTATACTGTTCGTGCTGATTTGCTGCAATGCTTTTTGTTTTCTTTCTTGTTCTTTCAATGACTTAAATATTCATTGTTTTTAAGGTGCTGGTGAATCTGGGAAGTCAACAATTTTTAAGCAGGTAAGACAGATTGATTGGCCCTTTATTGAATTGATTTCTTATCAGTCGACAATGCTGGTATGTATATTGTTCTTTTATTCTTATCTGTAGATAAAACTTCTGTTTCAAACTGGCTTTGATGAGGACGAGCTAAAGAGCTATATCTCAGTCATCCATGCAAACATCTATCAGACTATAAAAGTACGCAAAACCTGAAAAGGGTGTGTTGGTTATTTCCCTTTAGGTGTCAGTTATCTATGACGAGTAATTTTATTTGTCATAAGAGGATCTTTATCTATGTTCTTAACTTGAGCTTAACATGGTTTGATAGATACTGTATGACGGATCGAAGGAATTTGCTCAAAATGATGCAGATTCTTCCAAATATGTTTTATCCAACGAAATTAAGGTTTGAATTCATCATTTTTATGATACATTTTTTTGAATAAATCAGTTTTTGATTTGTAGTCAAGGTATTACACACACTTTCTTTACTCTGTCAGGTTATTGGAGAGAAACTATCAGAAATCGGAAGCAGGTTGGACTATCCGCGTCTAAATAGAGAACTTGCACAGGAGATAGAAACTCTCTGGAAAGATTCTGCAATTCAGGTACCTATTTGCTTTACCTATGAGCGATATAAGCTGTTTAAGCATTGGTCCTTTTGTGTGTGAAATTTACTGAACCTGTTGAAACTGGTCCTTTCGATGGTGCATTTTAGTACTTAAATCACTCTGTGTACTTGTAGGAAACCTATGCTCGCGGTAATGAACTTCAAGTTCCAGATTGTACTCATTATTTCATGGAAAATTTGCAAAGATTGTCTGATGCAAATTATATTCCAACAAAGGTACCTAAAGCTTGCAATGTTTCCTTCTTAAAGAAGTTCTTTCATGTATATATGATAAAGACAATTATAATATATACATCCTTGCTCACCAAAATGATTGTCGTATATAATATTAATACCCTCAACAAGATGAGTGTGAATGATAAAAAAAACTTGAAAATAAATTCTTTTTGGTCCTGTCTGAATCTTTATTAGCCTATTTAACATGCAATGTTGGTAACATTGCACTATTTTAAGAACTACAAACTCTGTCCGTAGGCTTCCTAATCTGTTCCATATTGCAGGAGGATGTTCTATACGCAAGAGTTCGTACAACTGGTGTTGTTGAAATTCAGTTCAGGTGAATTATATCTAGTCTCTCCTTTGCTTATATAGATAAATTCAATTTGGTACTCAAATAGGTGTTCATGTTTGACATTATCTATGCAGATTATATTTTGGTAAGGTGACTTAAATCAATGGTTAGATCATCGATACAGCATAGGTTCCTTTCTGCATTTTGTTGGGTTAATTGATTAATAACTCATGTTTTTATGTATTATGTCCGCTTTGCAGCCCCGTGGGGGAGAATAAGAAAAGTGGTGAAGTATACAGACTCTTTGATGTGGGAGGCCAGAGAAATGAGAGAAGGAAATGGATCCATCTTTTCGAAGGTGTTACGGCTGTGATCTTTTGTGCTGCTATTAGCGAGTAAGATACTTTTTGCTTTTGCCATCTGCAAATTCCATTTTGTCTGTACGCATAATGTTACAACACTGCTTCTATATTGAACCCGGTATCAAAATACAGAAATATTAACCTACAAATCATTGTGGTTTAGGTATGATCAAACTCTTTTCGAGGACGAACAGAAGAATCGGATGGTGGAGACAAAAGAACTCTTTGATTGGGTCTTAAAGCAGCCTTGCTTTGAGGTTTTCCTTATGCTGTATTATGCTGTTTGTGTGTCTACAAGGTAAAGGATTTTGGTTATAGCTGGAATTTAACTTAATGTAAAAGCTTGGTTGTTTTTTACAGAAAACATCCTTCATGCTGTTCCTCAACAAATTCGACATATTCGAAAACAAGGTTCTAAAGGTAAATGCCAGTATAATGGGTATAAAATTACATTATTTATGTGTTTGCATGAGTGTGATCTTTGACATTCGGCATTCCATAGGTTCCGCTAAATGTATGCGAGTGGTTCAAAGATTACCAGCCAGTTTCAACCGGAAAACAAGAGATCGAGCATGCATACGAGTAAGCAATTCATCTCTCCTCTTTGCAAAGAAGGAAACTTTCAACCTACAACAATTTTATGAACTCTCTTTCTGTTCAGGTTCGTAAAGAAGAAATTCGAGGAGCTGTATTTTCAAAGCACAGCCCCTGATAGAGTTGACCGAGTGTTTAAGATATATAGAACCACTGCCCTTGACCAGAAGCTTGTGAAGAAAACTTTCAAGCTCGTTGATGAGTCTTTGAGACGGAGAAATCTGTTCGAGGCTGGGTTGTTGTGAACGAGATCACAAAACCCAATTTGCAAAGACTTGTTCATAATATGAAGAATGTGATCATCACACCATCTTGGATGTTTTTGAAATGCTGGCTTATCATATCATATTTTCATCACAGGCTAAAAGTTTTGATTTCCCCATATTGTTGATCAAAAATATTTTTTTTTTGTTAAGAATCTTCTCTAAAATCCCCATGATTCTAGGGACTCTGATTTGTTCAAAGTACAACATTCCCCAGAGGAATTTGTTTTTCTTGTTTGCTTGTTTGTCTTTCAGGGTTGGGGGGGTATCGGATCAGACATATGAAGGAACAATGAACATGAAAAGACAATTCTTTATTTCGTAGTAATACCACACATTGTTTATAATATTCTAGTAATTCGTAAATCTCGTCATCATTATTCTTGTCTCAGAATTTGGCATTAAACCCTGTTTTTTAGTCTTACTTTTTAATTCACACAATGTCTGCGAATATAACTAAGCCACTATTTCATGATTATTAATTAAGCCAAAAAGGAAAAGAAAGAAACTGGAGTTTTCTCCTTTTACTGTTCATTCAACTGAACACTGTTTGAGCCTCGATTTGTCCCACGGTGAGGCCTTTTCTTTGAAACGAAAGGAGATAAAAATGATGAAGGGGTAAGTTTAGGCGGTCCTTGGGTCGTCTAAATCAAATTTCTTTGGTTAAAGAAGTGTATTTGTTACTGGCAGTTGTATTTTATTATTAATTTTAATTACAGTAATACCATTATTTTCAAACTCATGGAGTTATCTTCCTAAACCATAGTTACATGGTGATCCGTGAGGATATGAACCGCAGTGGCCTTCGATGCGGCAGATGGCGATTAAAATAACAATAAAACTAACCAAAACGTACATTGACATTGATCTGTGACGGAGAGAAACAAAGACCGTGCCCTTGAACTGTATCTACTTCTGTCCAACTCTCACCGTCTTTTCTTTTTCTTTTATTATAAAATAAATATTAAATAAGAATTCAACGAGTAGCTCGAGTAGAAAAAAAATGTTATTTATCCTGAGAAATTAGAGTTCAAACGCTTGTGTGTGCAAAGTACGTGTGCGTTGTTAAAGGATTAAAAAAAATTAACAGATACTATTATGTAATCACATCAGTATATTTAAAATAAAAATAAAAATTCAATAAAATAACTGGGGCTGGGCCCTGTAAACTAGCCCCACTTGCCGACTCCTTTACGCCGATACTACAAAACCCATAGGCCCATTAAAGCTTCAAGCCGACTTCCCAACTAAACCCTTCGGCTCTGCTCAGCCCATTATTTTCCGTGTATATTTATGATTTTTTTTAGAAAAAAAAAACTGTTTCGTGATGGTAAAAGTTATAGCACTGGCATAAAATATTATTTACCCTTAATTATTTTTTCATAAGCCTGTAATAGTTCGGCATATTTTTACAGTTACGTATTTACAATAAAAAAAACCTTATCACATATATATTATCTATAGCATATTGACACAAAAATGGAATCACATAGTTTTAAGTAGGTTAATTTTTTGACAAATTATTCGAAAGTAAAACATGTTATTGATTGAAATATTTATATATTAAGTATATAATAATATTGAACAATGTTATCATTTAATGTAGATAGTTTATAATCGTATATTATCTTTATTTAAAGCCTTGTACTTTATGTTATAATTAAACTGTAGGTTATGAAGTTAATTAATAGAAAACATCAACTTCATTTTATAATATTTTTTAAACTAAATTTGCTTAGAAATAGTTTAAAGAAAATATTTAAATAAACATATGTTTTAAAAATGGTAAGAGAATATGAAAGAGCCACTACTAGTACTTTCAGCTTTGTGATGGATAAGGTGAGACGGAAGTTGAACAGCTAGGAAGCAAGGAAGTTGTCCACGGCTGGTAGAATTACACTTACCTAGTCCGTTCTACTCGCCATTCTAAATTTTTTCATGCAGACTATGATGATTCCTAAGAGAGTTTGTGTCGAGATAGAGAAAATTGTTAGACAGTTCATTTGGGGTGGAGTAAATGGCCATCCAAAAATGGCTTTAGTTGGTTAGGAATCCATTTGCTAGCCAAGATCTTGCGATGGGTTGGGATTCCGTCATATCCAAGATCAGAACAACTCTTTTCTTATGAAGAAAAGCTACTAGTTAGTTACGAAGACTGATGCCTTATGGGTCAAAGTTCTCCGCACGAAATACAGACTGAAAAAGCAAATCCCACTCTCCATCGATAGGAGTTAGTGCTATCACTTGCGGCGTTCTCTCGCTAAGGTGTGGCCACTCCTTTGTGAGAATTTAGCTTGATTAGTAGGAGATGACACAAGTATAAGGTGTTGGAAGGACTCCTGTACTAGGAATGGGCCCTTTACTCTCTTTTATTCTTACCCATGCCAATTTAGACCCAGATTGCACCCTTAGTGACTTGGTGATGCCTGACGGATCTTGGAATTTAGACATTTTTCGACTTTGGCTGTCGGGGGAGATTATACATAGGATTGTAAGCATTTCGCCTCCTCATCCTTCATTGGGACGGGATAGGGTCATTTGGTCATCTTCTACTTCAGGAGCTTTCTCTATTCGCAGTGCTTATTGGGCTCTCCAACAAAACTCCTAAAATCCGAAAGACGATTTTTGAAAGACCTTTTGGAAGCTTCAGGGTCCGCAGAGAGTTCGTTTCTTCCTTTGGCTTGTTCACAAACAGAGGCTACTTACAAATTCAAAGCACTCTAGAAGAGGATTGTCTCAAAATAGCTCGCGCTCAGTTTGTGGAAATTCATCAAAAGACATTCTTCATGTCCTTCGTGACTGTACGATTGCAATGGAAGTTTGGAAGCTAGTGGTTCCCTTGCAGCAACAAACCAAGTTCTTCTCTTATCCCTTTCATTCTTTGTTATCTGTTAATCTTTGTAGTCTTGTGTAATCGTAGGTTCACGGTGTTCCTTGGGCGAGTTTCTTTGGACTAATTACTTGGCGACTTTGGAAAAAAGAAATCTTCTCATTTTCAGAACATCTCATGGCTAGTGTCTGAAATAGTAAAAGCATCAATCAGCTGGGCACAAAAAATTGAATCAACTTAGAGTTTTTACAAAGCGAGCTCTCAGACTTCGAACTTTCATAAGCACACGGATGGTTAGTGGGTTCACCTTTTCGCACATGGCGCAGTAGAGAGGCAAACGGGTGAGGCTTCTGCGGGATGTGAAGTACGTGATTAAATTAGCAATTGGATCTTGGGATACAACCGGTATGTGGGCAAGTGTTCTCCTTTTGAAGCAGAACTTTGAGGCATTTTTGATGGACTCCTAATTCCTCTACATAAAGGATATCGCCACTTCACAATTCAAACGGATAATGTTGAGGTGGCTAAGATCTTGTCAGATAAGTAGACAAAAGGCATTGAAATTACTATTCTTCGAAGAATTCAAAGAACCTTGTCCTTTGAGGGTTAATGAAAAATTAAACTAATTCCTAGAAAAAATAACATAATCGCGAATCATTTTGCAAAGAAAGGTCTTACATGAAAATCGTCTTTACAACTCTTCGATATGCTTCCTGATGAGATAATGGGATATCTCTAAAAAGACAACACCCGTGGGGTGATAGAGCATAGAATTTAGTGTAATTCGTTTTTTTTTTTCACAAAAAAATGATAAGAGAAATATAATATATTTAAAAATCCGTAGGGTGAAAAAGTATACAAGAAAGCCAAACTGGAGCCATCCGATTCCAAAGCCAACTTCAAAAATAAAGGAGAAATGTGGATAAGGCAAATGCATTGTCAGTAGACATATGCCCAAAGAACATTGTAAGTACTAACTGCCACGTCATACTATTAATGTCAGAGTCAGAGACAGAGATAGACAGTTCCTGAGCATGTAGTAAACCAACATCTTGCCTCTATCATTGGACCACGTGGCACGTGAAATAGCCAACTATTTTTGGCATTTTAATTACGTAACAGTTTCCCATCTCACCTTTTTGTTTAAGATGAGAACGTAGCTATGACTCATCATCCCTTCACTTAATTAAACTTTACATTCACACAGCGATAGAGCACATTGGAGTGCAAACAAACAAGTTGTGGGCTTCGACAACACCTGATTATACTTTTTTTTGGTCCCTTTAAAAAGAAAAAGAAAATGGAAACATTAACAATGGGTGGATGAGGATAAGGTCCGCAGTTGCTTGCTTTAAACTTTGAGTTATAAACATTTCAGTTATCAAAATCTAATTTGTTCTTGTTTCTTTTTAATTGTTTTTTTTTTAGTATTTTACAATAACATTGATGCAAATTATACAAATCTCCAAAGACTTCCATTTTCCTTGCCCTTTTGTTTTAAGAAACAAACTCTTCTTCTTTCTTCCTATTCTTACTTTGTTTATCACTTTTGGTAATTTGGGGAAGAAATGATTAATATCTCGACTGTATCGGGAATGACGTGTAATGCATCCACGGCGGTGAACCAAAGGAAAGAGGTGGAGGAAGATGATTGGGGGAGTTCATCGTCTACCACCACGACGTCGTCTTGGATCGGGATGAATAGTGATGGGTCTGCAGACGGTGGAGATTGCGACGAAGATGATGATGAGGTGGAAAGCTCTTATAAAGGTGGCTTAGACATTATGGATTCGCTTCAACAGGTTTTGCCCATGAGGTTCGTATCTTATTCTCCGCCGCTTACATTAAAATTTCTTTTTAAGATTTCATAATGTAAACAAAAAACTGGGTTTATGAACAGGAGAGGGATCTCAAGTTTTTACAATGGGAAGTCCAAGTGTTTCACAAATTTAGCTGAAGGCCCATCGACTTCATCGATGAAAGAGATAGCAAAACCTGAAAACGCCTATACACGGAGGAGGAGAAATCTGTTAGCAATCAACTATGCATGGGACAAGAACAAGTTCAAAAGACCCTTCAAATCCATAATGAATACAAGAAAAAGCAGATTGGCTTTTCTAGCTGTTGCCATGGGTAGCCCTGAAAGTATCTCTGCTACCACAAGTGACCACTCTACTTCTAACTTCATGCCCTCTGTACCCGCCCTCAAACCCCCACTTCTTTCAATAATATAAGACGCTTTCCTCGCCGTAGCCGGAATTTCTCCAACTGCTTGTCCTTTTCGTTGTCTGATGTACGGCACTGTCATGGAAAGCATTCACCCCGATTGCTCTTTACTTGAGGATAAAACTCTCTTAAGAAACAAATTTGATAATAGTTTGCTTTGCTTCTTACAGAGTTTGATATATACTTATTTTATTGACCCTAGTGCATGCGGACGATCATGCTAAGCAGTACTTTTTCTCTTTTACCAAAAAAGTATAGACATTAAAATTCAAGTTAAAATCGATTAAATATTCGCCTTTCTAAAAAAAAAAAAAAGTAGAATGCTCTTGTTTTAATCATTGTAATGCTTCAGAGCGGAAAATTATGCCCAAAGCACACATCAAAATTTTTAAAGCTTTTATTAAAAAAATTGAAATTGGTATAAATTAAAAATTTTGGTAAAAGCGTATCAATCGCTCGCCTCAGAAAATGGAACTGATTAAAGTAAACGGAGAAAGCGTCATACAACCAGCAAAATAGCAAATGTGTATAACTACATATAATATTACTATTTAACTTTATTTGTAAAATACTTAACGTGGAGAGAATAATGTGAAGGGACCAGACAAGAACGTCATAACCAATCAAATTAAAATGGAATAAAGTAAAAAAATAAAAAGGATTTCATTAACAATAAAGAAGCTAAAGATGAGGCATAGGCATATAGGCTTGATAAATTTTTACTCAATCAAATTCAACTTGATCTGTCAAATCTTAAAAACATTTTTTTTTATTAAACATTTATGTTTTCTTTAAAATAATTAGAACTTGAAAAAATAATAATGACCAGAACTCAGTCCATGAGCAGTAATGGCAGTTCTATGTACAATCTAAACATTCTGTATACAGGCATAAGAATACAACATGAAAGCATTTCTACAGTTAAAAAAGCAAACATGAAGAAAGGCCAAAACAGGAGAGGACAAGCTTCAAAAGAAAAAACACAAGAAGCACCCTTCTCAATTTAAAACCAAAATAGATGGCTATCCCTAAACAATGCCAATCCTGTGGTTACCTAAGTCCTACGGCTACCCAATGTGGACGCCATCAAGAGAGATGGCAGTTTATATAGACTTAATTACTTAATTTCACAAGTTTCTAGATTCGTTGCTGCTAAATCTTTTACCTTTGATGCATTTAACTTTCAAGACGACCTATACTGTGGGTTCAAACAGCTGCCTTTGGAATCATACGGTAGACGACTTACTTTTGGTTCTGTGTTAGAAATTGTGCACATGAATATTCCGACAATATCGCAGGGAGTTCAATGTCAGAAGGGTCTATTGCTGGTATCGCAATATCTATATCTTCAGTTGAGAATGGAATGCTGCAATCAGAAAATTATTTGAACTCAATAGCAAATCAAATTGATATACATACAAAAACATGTATTCACGTATAATAATACCAAGTGGGTTCTGGCAGGGAAAAAAACACTTTCAAAAGGCACAATGTACCATTACTCCGGTAAGTTCAATTATACACAAATTTGACAGAGAATGTATTACCTCAGATCATCATCCAGTAAAAATGAGTTTGAGGCAAGATACTGGTTGTCCTTGTTCAACATCTCCCTCATTTCAGCAACAACCTGGTGATGAATAATGTTAGAAACCCAAGGGACATGATGGAACACAAATTTAACACGGGCACTAATTTATATAACTTGCCTCATTTGACACACTTTGGGTGCCATATTTGTCATCCCAGTACATGGTACTTATTCGGTAAATTTGCCTGATAGTCAAGGCCTGCACAAGTTCCACAATACAAGGAAACATGATTAGCCTCCAAAAGGTGAATTTGAGATAGGGGATTCAGATAAGCATTAACTTACCGGACACAAATCATTACTGATCTCATCCAGAGATTTTTTCCTCTTCTGATGTATAACCTAAATAAATGTTGAAGGAAAAAAGTGAACAAACTTCATAATTTATAGTTTAACTAGCCAAAAAAACGTAGGACACTAACCAGAAAGCCAACAGCTTGTCTAATATAGTTTAGCTCATGCCATGAGGTTCCTGCAAACTACATATTGCAATATTTCAGAATATTGCATTTCATTAGCACAAGAACTCACAGAAAAAAAGTTATTTACCTCTTCTGTTGCATTGCCTATCCATTTCTCTAGTTCTGCTAGGCCAGATTTAACATATTCCCCATTTGAGAACGAGCAACATTCTCGTCGAAGTAGAAGACTGGAGAAATTTTAACTTAATAGTCTGGTCATCCAACCAATTAAATCTTAAGATAATTTTGGATACTATGAGCACATACCTGTTGAAAAGAGACATGTTGATGAAGGAGAAAACCTGAGTTATCAGCTTACGAATGAAGAAAGAGGGTACCTACACGCACAGGGGCTAGGTCAGGGAAGGTAACTAAAGAAGCAAAAGATGCGATGATTTTTATCAGTAATGTTCTAAATAAATTTTCATCATTATTGCACACACACGATGACCTTCTCAATTAAGGTTTAAGAATCAATTGCAAACTAGTAATTATTGTTTCTAGAAAAGATACACCTTGCTTTAAACTTTTACACCTACATGATTTTCACGCAAACGATCCATAAGGTTATTCAAGAACTTGATGATGCTATCCCATTGACTACTGGGTGACTGTTGGGGAAGCCCTCCAGGAGATCTTGATTTTCCAGCAAGCATTCGTGCATTTTTTGGCACCTTCAAAATTAACAAATATTATCCAGCAATTAGAGTTTTGAAGTTTCTAACCAACTAAATGTCTGATGCTCCCTCACAAGAACCCAAACAAATGTACCTTATTTAACAAAATAAATAAATAAAAGGATCGCATATACATGACAACATATATGAAAAACACTCTGATCAAATCTAATCAGACAATTAATGCCTTTCTGCCTAAGTTACTTTTTACAGTGTCAAGATAACTCAATATAAAAAGCTAAGCACTTGAACCGCACAATGCAGAAATTATTTGGGACATAACACATACAACTAAATAATAATCAAAACTAATCTTGGGGCCAAGTAATTTATAAATTTGATTTTTGGCTTTAGATTCAAGATCTGCATAAGATATTAACATCTAACATTTAATACAAACCTGAATGCACAGACCCAAAAGTGGAGATAATTCTTTCTTAATATTGTCACGAATCAAGCCAAAAATCTTCTCTACACAGGCTGTCAATTGTTGTTTGAATAGTATTGCTGGATATCTTGCGTCTATATGTGACATACCATCCTCGAACCCGAGGTATTTGAAAGGGGATTTTAGACCCTGGAGGCGTCATAAACAAAAATCAGCTTACATACAACAATAATGACTATAATTAGAAAAAAATATATCAAGAGAAGACCAATTCGTAAAGGTGACAACTATTCAGTCATATGATAACGATAACATGATAACCAAAACTCAGGAAATTATTTTAGCTGGAATTGCATTAAAATTTCAAAGAAATAATTAAGTATTCTCTACAAAATATAACAAAATTACAACCCGAAAAAGTCTTATGTTCAAAATATTGCAACGGAACTCACATAAGAAATTCTCCCAGGTAAACCAGTGTTTCCCCCAGAACGTTGAGTGGCAGCAGACAGAAAGCCATTTGATCGCAAATTTTTCTGCAGCAGACACAAAAGTGCTGAGGTGTTGGACAGCCAATAAGGTAAGGTTTCATTTTCAGCTCCAACCTGCAAAAAAGGCCAGACTGAATATGGGTAACATTCACAGAAGTCAAAAAGTTGCTAAAAATATTATGGGATTGAGCTGAGAGAAGGTATGAAATATGACTCATTATTAGCAGTATCTATTACATACGGCCTTTCAATTTCATGAAATTTGTGATAATGTCTAACAGTACCTTCAGAACATCATTGATTCCTTCTATTATGTAGTCAAATATAGCTGTCCGTTCAGACTCGAAGGAATGCCAATGATGGAGACATTTATATATGATATAAGCAGCCAGCGGTTTACCATTGTGAAACCCTAAATTTTCTTTGATACATCTTGAAAGGAATTCATAATTTTCCTGTGGACAAAGATACTTATATATTAAGTCATGCAAATGCAAAAGAAACTATTTATCTACTAAAAGATCTCATGAAAATCAAAGGAATAAACTTAATGATATTCGTATAAACAAGAAACCTGTTGTCTCTCTGCTGTAAGTTTAGGTCTTCTTGATTCAGACATGCTATGTGAGAAAGGTACAATAAGTTTTGAAGGAGTGGGAGACTCCTACAGAAAAGAATGTAATGAGGAAAGCTTAAAACTTGCACAACAGTTGAGCTAAAATTAGTGAAATGCAGAAATACTTTTCTCATGGAAAAAATGAGAAATTGGGAGGGGTCTTACAAATACTTGCTTCCTGTCATTCAAAGGAAGATTAAGAATACCACCATATTTCTGGTTCATTAAGAAAACAATAATTTACATGAACCACTTCTCAGCAAATCCAAATAAAGGCAAATTTAATAAGAAAATAAAGTAAGAAGAAATTGAAAAAAAAAAAAGCCTGTCAGACCAGCATCATCCAAGAAAAACAAACACTATGGTTAGCGAAGAGATAAGCCATCAAAGACAAAACACACAAGCACTTACATCTGAAAATGACTTTAAAAAGTTAGCACGGTTGCTTTTCGGGGATGGGGTCAATGCTTTTTGTCGTAGAACATGATTTTCATCTTCTAAATGTGAGAGCTTCTCTTCCAAACTTATAAAAAACCACCAAACAAAATGAATCAGTTAATTAAGTGTGCAAATCAAATTAATATATTCACTTCAGATGGCAAGACAACCAAATAAACAGTACTCATAGCAGACATGTATGCATGTATTTAAGTCTAAAAGTAATATAATAGTTTCAGTTATGAAAGATACCTCTGCATGTTATTCTGGACCTCAGAATTCTTTTGTTCTAATTCCCGCAACTTTTCAACAGTATCATTGGCATCTTTTAGAGCCTTCTTGAGCTCAAGCTCCAGGGCAGAATTCTTCTTTTCCAAGGTATCCAAAGAACTCTGAAAAAGTAAATGGAAGCCAATGGGAAGTCCTTATTAATAATAAAGCAGATAACAAATATACAAAAGCATATCCTAAATTCAATTTATAAGGAAATATTTAAATCAGACAAAGTAAACCACAAAGTCCCAAAGCGGAAAGTAAATAGTGCTCTTAGACACATCATGAGATACTCATAATCAACACCAAAACACAAACCTTAAGTGATGCATTTTCCTTTTTCATTTCAGTGATCATAGTAAATTCCTTTTCCAAAGTAGATTTCTCTTTTCTTGATAATTCCAATTGATTTTGCAGCACTGCATTCTTGTTGCACTCACTAATTGTTGCTAGCTTAGCTGCATCTAACTCAAGCTTCAAAGATTCAAAGGCTTTTTGAAGTTTCGAAATTTCAACTGACTTCGCATCTTCATTGGAAACCTGCAGATTGCCACATTTAAATTAAGGAAAAGAATAGAGGCACTAGAACAAAGATCTAAGAGCCAGATATATTATAGCACAAACTGAACAGGTAGCTTGCTGCATTTATACACAATGAAGTTAAGAGTTCTAGTTCGTAATTAAGTGATTCAGCTGTTTATAGAAAGTGGAGAACCCTGTCATTAGCATCATTAGCCATAACCACAAAGAAAAGACCAAAATACAAACTTTCCAAATTTATATGATCACATAACTTTTCTAAAACAAGAATTCAAAAACTATAAGTGATACCCGCATTCGTTTTTCTAGATGCAGCCGCCATGTTAGATCTTCTAATTGCTTTTCAAGCTTGCTCTTAGCTAACCGCAAGGCACCTGCTTCATTAGCCTCCTGAAAAATGTACATGCAAAAGTGGTCATGCATTGAAACTTAATATGTGGAAAGTTTGATGATGAATTGGGATTATAATGAATGCATAAGTAGGAAGATTCCATCTCCTTGTATAGACGGGTCTGATCTTAAATGAATACTCACTTTTCAAGTCAAACTTGAGAAAACTAGGAATCATTACTGATTACTTTTCTACAATTCCTTAAATTCATAATGAGTACAATCAACAATCATTAAAAAGATTAATACACCTAGAAAATATAGGAGTTTCCTAGACTGCTTTATACCTCACACATGAAGATTGTTGACCAAACATTTGACTTACTAAATAAGTGCGTACAACATCCTTTACATTTAATGAGACTAAAATGAAGTTTAAGGTATTCAAAACACAATTTTCATCGAACAAGGATTCTCTTCTCTTCAAGTACTTTTTCTTGGTTCTTAGAGGTAGCACTAGGCAGATTCCACAAAACACATTTAAAATGCCATTTACAGTGAAAGAAAACACAAGAAAAAGCAGTTCCACATACTTGCTTAAGCCTTCGGAGCTCTCTTTTTGCAAGTTTTTGCCTCCAACGACATTGTAATGCTATGATAGATTTTTTATAATTATGGAAAGCAGAGCGGAATCTGCACAATCTCCAATGAGCCTGCTCAATACAAGAAACAGAAGATATTAAAAGTCACATTGCAGCCTGCAGAGAATTTTACAGAACTCTCAAAAAAAGCAGAGAAGGTGAAACAACTTCAAAATAAGCAATTGAATGCTAAGCATGCTATGAATTTGAGGACAGGGGAAACACATTAACTGTTTATCACTCACGTGCCCAGAGTGCAACTTCTTAAAACAATGATGAACATAATCATATACATATTGAAAACTGCAAGATAGCACAGAAATGCATATATGAATTAGATGAAGTTGTGTTCACCTGGATTACAGAGGCAGCTCTATGCTTCTTTCCATGCAAAAACTTTTGACGAGTTGAAAAGCCACGAATGTTGGACTGTATACAAACAGCTGCAGAAATTAGTTTCAGATACGCATGCCTCAATAGCCACCTGCGGACATATTTCTGTAAACAAACAGCAGCTGCAGCCTCTCTCCTTGCAGCAAACATCTTTCGAGCAAGGCATCCTGTAGAATGGTAACTTAGTACTACAGCTTAGATAGAATGTATGAGACAATCACATGGAAAGGATAGTTAGTGACTAATCAAATGAGTATTATGTAATTTCAATTTTGATTTAAGATTATGTAGTTTAAGTTTTGTGCTAGTTTTTTTTTTTTTAAATTTCCACTATATATTTTGAACATAAAAGTTATTATGTTGATAAATTGAATAATTTCAAGGCTTGATGCTCTAGCCTCCTCTCTTATTCCTCTGTTTACTAAATTCTCTCAATTCCTTTTTTCTCAATGCTTCTCAATTCATACTATCTACCCTCGTGCCATACATCAAAATCAGAAATTAATTGTGTGAAATGAAAAATATAGCCAAATGAAAAACATTAAAGAAAAAGAAAGATTCAAGCAGCAAAACAAAAAGTGAATAACAGATTAGTTATGTAAAAAAGTTGGTATCCAGATGCCAAGAAAACCTCTGCAATATGCCTGGAGTGCAATTGCGGCAACCCTTGCTGAAATAAACTTCCTATGAGCAATAAATGTCCGCAAACGATGCTGAATACGTTTTGCAGCCATATCCAAAACCTCAGCCCGTCGTGAATCTAAAACACCAATCTGACCAGCCCTAAGAAACACTTTTGTCCTGCCCAACTGCACAAAATATTTGAAAATGAAGAATTAGAAGGAACAAAAATAGGCAATTTAAAGACAAATCTGCAAAAGAAATGCAAAAGAAGCAACAAAAACTTAGAAATAATTTATTTATACAATGTTAATCATAATTACCTGAAAATTTTGAAGGTTTAACTTTTGCACAATTTTTTCTGTCAATCTCTTTTCATCATAACTGCAAATATAATTTTAAAAGTTAAACAAGAAACAGGAAACGAAGTCACAGAGAACTGCAAAGCGGAGAAGAAATGGATTTCTTTAGAAAAAAAAATCTAAAAGAACACAACCATTAAGAAGCAAGAATGCCTTTTTAATATTCACAAACAAAGAACAGCAAGTTGTAAGCAAATTCTTGGGAGAACTAGATATGCAAGATACTGCACAAGCAGAGATTTTAACAGAGATGAAAAAAGGATTTCTACAAGGAATATGGAGAGATACTGACTATATTTTAACCATCCTAAAGAAAATTAAGAAAATATGTAGTTTTACATGTGCATATGATAATCTGCATGATATGCAGGTATGTTTGGAAAACATATACAACCTTGTATCCATAAATTCTGGAGCTAACAAGCCAAAGCGGTCCACAAATTCAGAATAAGTCCGTCGAGTTGGATAACCAGCTAAACTTATTCGAACAGCCTCCAGAACACCCTAATTCGCAAATCAAATAAAATGTTCTTAGCAAATCAAATCTATAGTATTTAGCAAGAATCAAGACCAGGAATGGGAGGATATCCATGTGCCAGAGGGGAGAAATGCACAGGTAGTCAGATTGAAATAAGAAATGTGAAACCAATCATGAATTAATCGTGTGTTACTTGCACCAGGAACCTCTTCCGTAGCATACTAAGTATTTAGCATTATTAATGTTATCAGAAATTTCTTGTTAACAGACTTGCCTATTCTATTACTTCATCTAAAGAGACATTTTCAAGTCTGACTGAAAATGTAAAAGATATGCCTTCGTTGCTAGTAAGCTTTTAAATACTTTCCTGCCATTTATCAAAGAAAAACTCTCCAAATTGGACCATTTCATTAGTGTTTTAGAAATTTAGAACCCATTTTCATGTAGACGTTAATACAGATTCATAAATCAACCAGAAATAAAGAATATCCAGAATACATGGATGTGATTTCCATGTAAAAGAAATTGCAGTCAAAGAGATAAGGAAAGTAATGAACAGATAATTATGTAACCATGAAAGGCCAAGGTCAAATGTTACAACACAATAATCATCATCAGGAGCACAAAGCTTTAGACTGACCTTACCATTTAGATTGTTTGCACTACAATTCAACAAAGAAAGCATACATAAAAGAGACAACTTACCCCACAGCGTAGCTGATGAAGGATACTGAGGTTCTCAAATTTCTGAGGCCGGTTCGATGAGTTTGGCTTCACACAGCGTATATAATGAGGTTCTGTTGAGTTGAGGGTTTCCATGAGTGCTTGAAGTTGTTGCTATAAAGAAAAGGAAAAAGAATTAACAGCATTGGCTTTAGTGAATTATAGATATCATGCCTGATGTGCTTACAGTAAGCAGAAAGCTCTCATCAGTAAATCCCAACTAAATAGGCATGTTAACAGGGAAATCTTTCAGAAATCAAGGCACTTAACCAAGAACATTAATAAAGAAAATAAATCATCAAAATCTTCAAATTTATTCCACTCACTAAAAATATGATCCTACAAAGAATAATATCAGCACCGCAAGAAAGAAAAGATTGAAATAGCCAAAACCTTCACATGAGCTTCCTAAAATAAGTGCTAAATGTTACATGGACTCGAGTATGAGTATACAATAAATGTATGTGTCCATGTGCAAGACTCATCTTTTGGTAAAATATGTTACTTGCAGATTTGGCTTAAAAGTGAAGGAAAAAAAGATACAGAAATGGGGATCATTGTAAAACTTATGTGAACATAATAATCCTACTTTTAAAAGTCAAAAATTAGAAAATTCCATTCGACTCAAGCAAAACACTGTGTTAAGAAAAGTAAGAACAAATTGACCTATCCAGCTCCAAACCAAGGGTCAGCTCATATTCTTTCTTTATCTCATTTTATAAATGGGTATGGTGACAAAATAACAATTTTATACGACCTCATAATTGTTTCTATTTAACTCCCCTCCCAAATCTCAAACAAACTTCTATTTATTTATTTTTTTTAAATCATTACAAGTTGCAAGCCACATGTTATTTTCTTTTAACTCTGCCCCTGAATGTCCTCTTTGTTTTCTTTCTGCTTGATAATAGCTACTATTCTGCTCTCTTTTTTAAAATGCTCAAGCAAAGGTTAAAAAAGGAAAAAAAACTAAAGCAGGCGGTGGTGTGAATGTGCCTCGGGAGCCCAATCCCTCCGATGGCAACAAACTCCTAATTGCAGCTGTAAACTTCGTCTCATGCTTTCTTACACGACCCCATCAGAATATTTTTTTCCTATAATTTCTGGATTAGGGTTTTCAGGTTTGATGTACATGAAAGAGACCCAGTCTGAATAAGAATCACCATACTGGAAACCTATTCCACACTCAAATCTGTGTCATGTTGCTTCACATGGATAGGTGGGTAGAAAATGCTGAGTCCAAGCAACACTGGTGTTTGAAGAACTAAAAAGAAAAAAAAGAGGCTAATGTCGCAATTTGGCTCCTAAACTAGACCTATTTTTTCACTTTGGTACCTAAACCTTTTTATCCCATTTTGGTACTTGAACTATCATTTTCATTTCAGTTAACCTGAAAATATAAAACTTGCCAATAAGGTGACATGTGGCATATTCTTATTGGACATGGGTAACTTTTGGTGTAAAATGGGACAAAAATGATAGTTTAGGTAACAAAGTGGCATAAAAAAAGTTTAGGTACCAAAGCGGGAAAAAGAGTATAATTAAGGGGCCAAATCGTGACTTAAGCCATAAAATTAGAAGTTTTTGACAATAAGTAAGAAAAATTATCTAAATATATCATATGACATAATTATTAGAAACATCTTAAAATTTCCGACTAATTAGGAAAGCCATCAAAAACCAAAAAGAGTCTCAAACCTTAAATCTTGTGGCAACCGACGAAAACTTGTATGATGATCTTGAAGAATCCTCAGGTGGTGAAGGGAAAAGACCCGCAACAAATGGGCATTTAGAAGAAGCCAAGAGATTGCAATGTTCTACCACAACATAATCCCGGTTTTTGTCTAAAAAGGAATCTGTTTGATAAGTAACCTAGAAAGAAAGGAAGGTGTACACATCATCACAATATCTGCCATATCAGAATATAGTTATGTTATCTAATACACAATGTTCTATCACTTGCCTTGCCAGCATAATGTGAAACGGTAAAATCTGTTTCAGAAAATTTAGCCTTTTCCAACCTTGGGTGACCACGGAAATTCTGAAATAATTTGGTTGAAAATGTTTCATGTGTGGATCTCGGGAACATGCTGCACAAATGAGAAAATCAGGATAAGGACTAACAGCACAGATCAAATAGTATAGAGCAACACGCACCAATTTATAACGAAGAACTTAAACTGTACCAAGCTTCATCCAAGAGAGCAATTATCCCTATCGGTTTCTGCATATGCAAGCACAATAGTTAAAAATATTTAAAAATGTACAAATTGGGTGTTATATATTTGCTCAAGAACAATTTTACACAGTGAAAATAATAACTGTACCTATATGTACATTGCTAATCAGTAATCACTAAATATCATACAGATGCAAATTTCAAGTGCACATCATTTAAGTTAGATTCATCCCCACCCCCTTAAAAGAATTGCTACTTATAATAACAGCACCATTAAGGACACAAAACTTAGATAATGGGATATTGCAAGGTATTCCAAATATACCATGACGATAATGGCAGAACTTAGATAACGCCTTATGCACTTACAGTCTCCAACATGTAGTATTGCACACCTTAGGTATACAAGGATGTTTAAACTAAAGGAAAAAATAGTACTTAGTTCCATATTGATTGGCTCCCTGATTGTATTATTAGGAAGATAAAAATAGCCAAAGAAAAGCTCTATTGCCAACAGAAATAACAAATAGAACTAAAAAAGAAAAACATTTCTTTTTAGAAGACCAAGGATGAAAACCTTCTCAATCAAATCCAAGACATCTTGGTTGTCTATAAATTCGATGTAGCTCCAATTAATTTCTTCTTTCTTATATTCATCCTGTTCCATCTTGAATACATGCTGAAACAAATCACGAAGGGAATATATGAGACTGGACAGCATAGCACAATCAGAATAAATGTAGACTTCATTGCATGGAAGATTGACTGCTAACCTCGTTGAAATGCTGCTGAAGCTTTTCATTCGCAAAATTAATGCAAAATTGCTCAAAACTAGGGCATAAAAGATGACAATCAATCAATGAAAAGAAACATGGAAACAACTCTATATAAGTATTGACAAATGTAATGCACTAGAGATTGGAGAGTACATAAAACTATACATTTACATAATAATAATGATAAAAATATTAAATGAACATACAAAACCAAAGAACAAAATTTTACCTATTATGCTTAAAGCATTCAAATCCATAGATGTCCAAAACTCCAATTTGCACATGGGAATTTGGATCTTGCCCCACGGATATATTAATCTTATCAACAAGCCTTACAAAATAAAAAGAAAATTTTCAGAACAGAAACAGTTTAATATAATACAAAATATGCGCATATGATAAAATAAAAGCCAACAAACATGAATTAACATAAGCATACCAATCAAACAATCGAGCATAAACTGTCTTTGCCAATGCATCCCGACTAGCCACAGCAGCATTACAATCAAGAGCTTTAACGATACTTCCTTCACGGGTTTGAATGGTACGAGTACATAATGTCGCCAACAAGAGGTTCACATCGCACCTGCCAAATGAGAAATTTTTTAACATACCTAACAAGAGAATGAAAATCTACCAATTGCATAGATCAACAAGTCACTGGCTTGAACTACCCAGCAGCCTACTATTTCATTACCAATGTGCAAGTCACAGGCTATATAATAAACTCAAAACCTCTGTGCCAAAACTATTAGGTGTTTGAAGTAGATACTTTTACTACTGAAATTTGAACTAATTATACTATTACAAAAGTTGTTTCATAAACTACTGAAAATAAATCACAGCTTTGATTTTAATCTTTTTTGTTCCAAACGATACATGCAATCAAACCTTTTTTATTGAGAAAATATTTTATTAAATGGTGTCCCATATGTAACCAAGCTCAAAAGATGATTATCAATGATTTGTCAATTAGCACAATAGTGATAGAACATATCAACATAAACTGTTGATTGCAATTAAACAGCTTCCCAATCCAAACCTCAAGTTACATATGGTAATTTTGTCTTTAAATTGCGAAAACATCCAAGAATCCTCATAGGCTCATCCATGAATTGGAATAGTTGCTTTTATCAACACATACATGATATTCGAAACAACTTTTAACACTTCTAAAAACAATAGTTGTTACTTTATTCATATTACAGTTTCCAAACCATTACTGAAAACAAAAAGAAAGTTCTATAATTGATACTTTACTCAAGAATGACAAACAAGACAAGATTGAAAGCTATCTTCTAGGTTGACCCACCTAAAAAGATCAGCAGCCATCTGCATATGGAATGTAGATTTCTGATCTTTAACAACTGAAGAATCATGCTCTCTTCCAGGGGAAAATTCGACGTTTCCCAGATGCAAAATAGCAGCCAAGGTGCGAAATATGGCTTCCTGATAAGAAAATCACAATAGCATAAGTTAATCCAGGAAAAAATATATCAAAAGTAAAAGTTAAGTGTAATATTTCCAAACCTGTTCCTCATGACTGATACCAACAATATCCATTGCCCTCCTTGTCTTCATATATTCCTCTGCATTGCTTACTCCTTCAAGTTCATATGTCTTGCTTTGATTTAAATAATGAAAGTGGCTTGGATGGTCTAATTTGTACTTTTCTGCATCCTGAACAAAGAAAGTGATAGGGATGAAAATATGCCAGTTAAGGGATTAAGTTACCTAAGCCTTTATTTTATATCCCGACATTAATGAAATAACCTTCTAAATTCTAATAATACAATGCAGCTCAACTAAAGCCGTTTTTAAAAAGTAGAAGTAGTATAGTACTACAACAACAGATTTCTTATAGGCGTACATGAAGTATGTTAACAAAAACATTTTTAGGATAAATTCAACAACATGAAGAGAAAAAAAAGGAATTGTGCAATCAAACAAAACAGCATTATAAAACGTGTATAAGCATACTAATTAAACATAATATTAGCAATAAAAGAAAGTGCAGCAATCTCAACATTAAACAAAACATTCTCAAGCATATGTACAGCATGTACACAAATTCTACACATGGATAAACACGATGAGGTAGACGATGAAGAAAAGAAAAAGGGAAGGAGAGACATATGTGGCCAAAATAACAAGATAAAGGTAAGACAGATTACTTTCCCAGATGCACACAACTGGTAAAAGCAGTGATAATTCCTCTCAGGATCTGTTATCTGAACAACGCGAGACCGTTCAAGAAGGTAAGTTCTGACTGCAGCACCAGATATTCTACCATTTGCATCGAATTGGATCTCAACAAACTTTCCAAAGCGACTGCCACAAACAAATTAAGCATAAGGATTAAACAATAGTACAAGAAGATAAATAAATTATATCCTCTGTCGCTTCCATCTTGTCAGCATACAACAGCAAACTGGAATATAATATGGAAATAGCCCAAGCTTAACAAATTCTGAGTTGCAATGATATGGCTTTATGTGACACATTCAAATAAAGCCATCTTATATTCTCCCACCTTGATGCATTTATAACATATACTGATACAGAAACAAGAACAAACTACTTGGTTTGATCTATCTTGCATGATTATAGCTATAATCATGATACTTACCACACCACAGATAGAATCAACAATACAGATCACACAAAAATTGTACTCATAAAGAACACCCATATAAGGACAGTACTGAAGAAAAAATCAAAGATTAGAGAAACAACATGGATTAGTAGGATAAGATCAGCAAAAATGTAAAAGAAGTTAAACTCTTACTTGGAACTTCGTTATATTTAGATCTATTTGAAGAGAACTATAATCCTACACACTGCTGATGGAGTATATAAACTCAACAAGAAAGCATGCACTAGCCAGTAGCCACATGTATTTTGTGAAATTTGTTCTAAATCTCACCTCGAATTGTCGTTTCTAACAGTCCTTGCATTTCCAAAAGCCTCCAAGAGCGGATTTGACTGAATCACAAAGGAAATGAAACCAAGAGCAAGTTGGTAGCAAAGAGGGGTAGTGCATTCCAAGAGTGTGTAAGAAAACATGAACTAGGCTAAACCACATAATTAGTTTATAGGATCCTCTACTAAGCTTCCATAAAACTACAAATAAGAAAAATAAAAAGTTGATCCATTCTAAAAGTAATCTGCTATAAAGTTCGATCCATTCTAAAAGTAATCTGCTATCAACCTAGAGCAAAAAATGCAAGTCGCTGCCAAACTTTCATAAGACAGTGGGCTACCTGACATGCCAGGCCACCCACTCACCCCCACCCTCAAAAGAAAGGGAAAACAGAGAGACCACATTTAGCAGTAAGAGAAAAACCTAATAATAGCAAAAATAAAAAAGTTTATATATGTAACCATGGTGTTTAAGTAATAATAAAGTTAGTCAACTTATGCCATCTTACTTCCAGAACTTGCTGCTCAACAGTTCGGTCATCACCAGCTGCACGGCCTCCAACAAAAGTAAGATATTGCATAATAAGTTTTGTTGTCTCAGTTTTACCAGCCCCACTTTCTCCACTGACTAGTATAGACTGGCTTCGACCCTCATTCATCATTGCCCTAGATTATAAAAAAGGGGCTTAATAGCTACCGGTTGGATCATGCCATGAGCAGCATTATGGATGAAGCATCCAGACAAAGATGACATACCTATATGATACATCAGCCACAGCGAAAACATGGGGGCTTAGCTCACCAAATGGAGCACCCTTGTACTGCTCCATCATATGCACATTGTAAAGATGAGGAAGTTTTGTGAATGGATTAACGGCTATCAAAATGCTTCCTGTATATGTCTATAAAAGAGAAACAACTTTGTAACTGGTTTGGTAGCTGAAAAAGTACCAACTAAGGATACCAAGAAAATCAGAAATAATGCACAAGTGCACGTGCAAGCACATCGTGTAACCAATGAGAATAAAAAATGGTTTCTTTTTAAACTAAAGCATGTTAGTCGCAACTTGCTAAAGACCACTGATAACAACATACAAAAGATCAGAGCCAATCACTAATAATCTCATAATGAAACTAGATAACCAAATTGGACGAATACAAATTTAATCAGCAGTGTCTCATCAAATGAATGAAGCTCTACAAGTAAGAGAAAAGAACATGTCTAGGTAACTAGTAAAAACTCCATATCAACTTGTCCATACGGTACGCTGACTGAAACAACATATTACATAAAAAAAAAAAGGTGAGTAAACAATTCAAAACTCTAGTTTTTGCACAAAAACCATGGAACATAAATCTTGTTGCCCACAATTTACATCATCATGGCAATAAGTAAGAAATAAACAAAAAGGTAAGAATCTAAACGGGTTTCTTAATTAATGCGAGGGGATGACTAGTGTTTCCATGCGCAAACACGAGGAACCAAGATTCAAGCACTTATGGGAAACATGCTTTTAACCAAAATTGGAAGACAGGCTGCATAGTGGATCACGAACACCATCATTTCATTAATAAGTAACTCAAAGATAACATATCCAACGTGGCGGTTCAGACGTCAGCACAAATTCACCATCAAATTTAAGTAACAAACCAAACATATTGATGGCGGTTCAGACGTCAGCACAAATTCATCATCAAATTTAAGTAACAAACCAAACATATTGATAATATGCGCGAAAAAACACTAATTAAGTTCACAATTTAGCATAATTTTGAACATCACTTGAGTAGGTAACGGAGTTAAACTTACATAAATATCATTCAAAGCATATCTCCTCTCGAGGTTATAAAGCACACCAGGCTCATTCAAATAAGTCAACTTCGTCATATCATCAACTCCTCCATGTTCTTCCTCCTCATCCGCGTCTCTAGGAAACAATTTTTCTGGCAAAGCTAACACCTGAACAACGAAAATGAAACCAACAAGTTCAAAAATAAGCAAACAAATACTATTCAAAACACCCAAAAGAATTTAAAACCAAACGGAAATGAATGAAACTTATACCGTTTTACCGGAGCCAATTTGGACTTGGACCTGCTTGCCTCTGAAATCAGTAATTTCAGCTGGAACCCAAGCCAAGTGCTTGTCCTCAACCCAAACCTTAGCACCCTTGCGGAAATTCATGTTTCGTTCCTGAGAAAATTTGGAAAATTCAAGAAACAAAGGAAGAAAATTAATTAAAATGAAACCCTAAAGAATCTCGTTCTGTTTGTTTGTTAGTTAGAGTGAAGTAAAATGTGGGTGCGACGAGTGTGACATTGGAAATTTCAAAGAAACCCTAAACGGACATAGAAAGACAAAAGGAGAGAGAGAGAGAGAGAGATTACGGGCTTGTTATTAGCTGTGAAATTTTTCGACTTCCCGCCCTAATTGCTGCTGTAGACTCTAAACAATATTGAACGAGTACTATTTTGATTTTCTTTTCTTTTTTTCTTAATATATCGTATCGGACACGTCACTCTTCACTGTGCCCTTTGCTTAGCTTGTGTTTCTCTTATTTTGGAATGTATATAAAAAAAATTATAAATTTACTGGAGCGGGCGGGACAAGTTTGCTTGTTCTTCATAACTTTGACTGTTTGTTTGGTTACTGGGAAAATTGAAAATTTCAAATCTTCAAAGAAAAGGGAAAACCCCAATGTTTTCGAAACTTTGAATTTGCGTGGGGATGCCCATGCCCAGGAGCTGTAACATAATCTATTAATATTGAACTGTAGCTTCACTTAACTTTTGATTTTTCAACGCTCCATTTCTATTTTTCCTTTTTCTTTTTCTTTTTTTTCTTGAAAAAACAGAAAAACAAAAATGTTATTGAAGACATTTATTTACTTATTTATTTGTTTTCTTCCTTTGAAGATTCAAATTTCAAAATCTATTCGCCTTTTACAATTTGAATAGTACTCAAAGTCATGTCCTACCTTATTGATAATAATATTTACATTAATTATAAAAAAGATAAAAATAAATCCTTGAAATTAAAATTAAAAGTAATAAAATTTAAATTTACAAAATGTACTTGAGCCTTAATTGTAAAGCATTTTTGATTCATTCTTATTTAAAGAAAAAGAGGCGGTTTTAATAAATGGTGGCGATTGGTAGGAACAGTGCGATGAAGTCCACATACATATAGTTTGAGTTCGTTTTAAAACTTATGGTCAGTGATTAATCATCCAAACCAGAAAGGAATGTAAGTTGTTTCGTCATTATTGGCTGATGACAACAAACTCTCCATTTCACTTGTTGCGTTTTCTTCTCTGTCAAGGACCGATCCATTTTCAAATTTTTAAAATAGGGCTTTTATGGCTGCACGTGCCATTTAATGCTTCCCATGTATCAATGAAATTTTGAAAATATCTCAATTTTGTTTATCAAACTTATATTGAATTTATTGTAAATTAAAATAGAAAAATATTTCAAATGAAATTAAAATGTAATAAAAAATAGTAAAATAAATAGAAATTAAAAACTAGAAAGTGAAACATCAGATTAGCAAACGATAAATTTTAAGAGAATATGAATCAGTTCAATAAATTTTAAATATGATTATCATGCTTCATGGATATTTTAATTGATTTGAATGAAACGATAGTTAAACTTTTTGTCAAACATTCTTTAACACGAAGTCAAACTGTGTTACTCTCATCCTCCATCATATTGTTTGAAATAAGAAACTCAATTTAAGATATCAAATAAAAAAAAAGTTTTAATATGTTAATATTTACATTTTAAAATATATGTATATATAGTGTTGGTGGTAAAAGTATGAAGAAGAAAATCTCACTTAGGGACGAATTGCATTTCATTACCTCTTGTACATTTCAATGACATATTTATATACAATACAACATATCCCTTAGTCTAGAACTTAGAGTGGTTAATAGCTTGATGTCTCAATCTTTTCGTTTGAATTTTTAATGAAAAATTTTTGAATAACTTAATTCATCATTTAATAAATAAAATTTAACGATTTAAACATTTCAAAATATATAAAAAATAATTTACTCATTTTGTTTAATAGAATGGTTAAAATGTAATCGAGGTTCCTATCAATTATGGTTGAAAACAAAAAGCACCGTCAAGAACTTGTTCTGATGAGAACATCAAATATTATGCAGCTCCAATATGTTGTCGTTTGTAACCGCATTGAAACGACGGCTGCTTTGTCTCACGTCATTGTTATATCCTTTGATTTGTCGGTGCACACAAAAACATTAATCTAAGTTTATCAAAGGATGTGTGTTAAGAAATATGAAGATTTTATTTAACTTTTGTTTGATTGGTGTCACCATCTGTATACCATGTTTCCAGTTTTTAAGCAAATTTGTGGACCAATATATATATATATATATATTGTCATAATTCAATCTAGCTCGTTCTATTATAGAATTTATATGTTTTTCAATTCTATCTCTTTTTAAAATTTTGAATTCACATTTTCAAATATAAAGGGTATAGCAATAACAATTATATTTTTTATTTTTAAAGATGAAAACAACATGTTGCTTCTTCTGTAGCAGAGTGACATGGAATCGTTAAGAAATTTATCTATTCCTAATATAATCAAGATTTTTCATTAATTTTATAAATTAAATAAAACAATAAAAAAATTGTCACTGAAAGCTTTTATGTTATGAAAGTGTTGAAATTAAACCTATAAAATACTTACCAGCAAGTAATTTAAAGAAATGGAATTGGGTTAAGTTTAAATATTGAAATTGTCATTTTACCGAATATTTTATCTGAATATCACTCCGATCAAAACAATACAAATCTCAGACCGATACTTGTATAATTAAAATTTGAGATATCTTCCACTGTTTGTTGTCTACCTTACCGGCCTTTTTTAAGGTGTTGATCTCAAATGGCATCTATTTAAACAACTTTAGACATAACTGGAAATTTGCAGAGGAATTCTGCTCCTAGAATCTGATTCCAAACAATTTAAAATGCAACTTCCGGAAGGATTCCAATGGGATATTGGTTTAAAGAAATTGCTCTTTCATTTCATCCCCGTGCCTTGGCCGTTGGATTGGAATGTTTCTCCACCCCAAACTATATTCCAAATGGATGATCCCAAGGGAAAGTTCACACCTTTCTCTAGAAAAGAAAAAAGAGAGGCAAATATAGGATTATATTACGAACTGGGAAATTCTCAATAAGAAAAAAAAAAGGTTGCCCCTAAAGAAATTTGTTTTCATCAATGGAGCCTAGAGGTGCTTGTAGATCAAACAGGTCTTCATTTGAGAAATGGGTGGCAATTGTATTGACCTTTCTAGCTGTGGTTTCACCTCTCTATGTCAACCAAAAGCCAACAGAGCTGGAGCTTGAAGATCAATCCATGGACTTCACCTCATGGTTATGTCTCCTGCTTGTGCTATTGCTCTTGGCCTTTGCTTTCTGGCTTTACTTGAACCAGAGCTTTACTATGTTCGACCGCCATTGGATTAGGCCGAGCAGGTATTCATCATATGAAAGACTGGTTGCAATAGGCTTGATAGTCTTAGGTGTTCTATCTCCTCTTTATATCAACAAGGGCACGAGTGAGCTCGAACCTGACGAGCAGCCCATCAACTTTGCTTCTTGGTTGCCTCTTCTGCTCTTGATATTAGCCTTGGCCATCGCTACATTGCTTTTCTGTGATAGAAGCTTTACGAAGTTCGATCCTAATTGGATTCATAGAGTTGGTGGTTCTTCTGCTGGGATCTTACTGGTTCTTTTGGTTCTTGCTGTCGTTTTGAGGTGTAAGAATGCTGGTTGAAGTCGAATTTCTAATGACAGGAAGTGATTCATTAAAGAACACGAGTCATGAAACTTTTGTTTCTGTCAATGTCTGGGATATGAAGGTCCTCTGTTTCATAGTTTCAGGTATTAGACCATGTCATTGTAAGAAGCAAGAATGTACAGTTAACTGTTAAACTGATGTTTTATCCAGTTGTGTTTGGTTTCCATAATCCCTGTAACAGGGCTTTGCACCACAAAGCCAAGCTCTATACTTGACTATATTGGACGCATGGTGTGAATGTAGTTCAAGTGTTCAATGTCATCTGCTCACGCATGCATGAAATGTAGATTCAAGATAATTTTCATGAAGCACCACAAAAGCAACATCGAATAGCGGCCTACCAGGGTGCCAAGCATAACAACATACACCATTCCAAGTGGGGGAAAAAAAGCCAACGCCTCTTTAAATCATGGTGTATGATGGTTTCACAAGTCAATAATGAACAACATGTGCCATTCCAAGTGAAAAAAAGAAGTAATTGTCATTCCAAGTAGGTTCACTCAATTTGAAGGTTGATACATGAAAGTGGAGAACTCAATGGCACAAAGTGTGAAACTTGCTTAATGTGAAAAAAGAAACAAATCAATAAAATTATAACAATATATAAACCCTCCGAAAAAACTACTAGAGAGGCTGAGCTATATAAGGCAATGGACTGAAGCAGGCCTCAGAATGAACAATCCAATGATAAAGAGTTTGGATACTATAGGATATGATCATATTCCGAAGGCATATCCTGCAGCAATGAAAGCTGTTACGGCGTACAGCCACATGTGTTGAAGTCGAGATAAATCATTAGCACCGTTGCATTCATCATTGGCACCACTAAAGCATCCCGGTCTCGAGATTTTAGCCACACCATCTTGTGGAACAAAGCTACTGTTATGCTTACCGTTGCTGAAAAGTACACACCAGAAATAGGGACCCCCACCATCGGAGCCGGTCACACCAGCCCCAACTTCAGTGTGGTTCTTATTGTAAAGGATTTCCAAACTCTTCTCGCTTTTCATCAACATCGAGAAAGCTTCAGAAGGCTCGACGTATTTCGATTGGCATCCAAGTAAACGACCAGTGATTGGAGAGAGGGTTGAGGCTTCCACACCACAGTTGGGGGCAAAAGTTTCAGCAAATTCAGAGTCAGCGGGCTTCTTGGCCTCTCCTACAGCTTTACAGTCACCTTGGTATGCTTTTATATATTGCAAAGCAATGCAGGCCAGGCCTGGGTTGTCGGTGAGAGCCGATGACTTGTGAGCAGTCCTATTGGCATTAAGCGCAGCCACCAACTCATCCGCAGGGTTATCGGTTACTTTGGCTACAATTGAACAGTTCCATCGTAAGGGTTCCAGCATAATGATAAAATTAGACCATAAACTGAAACCACAAAGACAGTTCCTCTTCCCTCTTCTACAACAGATGATTATTCCTTATCACAGACAAGCAATAAATATATGGTGGAATTAAACGCATTAAAAATATTTCCAATCACAATACATGGAAACCTGAGATGCAAATAAATTTTCTTTCCTTTCCCCTCCTTTATCATCTAAATAAAGGACTGAAAAAATAAGTCAACTACCTAAAATTCACAGCTCTAAACATGAGATCCAGGGGGAAAAACTACTAAAAAAAAAGTCATATCAAAATGGGCAACCATTCAAAGCTTGGACTTTAGAACCGCAATGCCTGAGGTTCAGATCAATACTATATCTTACCAACTAATAAATAAAAGCAGCATTTGGAAAATATTAAAAAAAAAACCCAGAAATAAACATGGAAAAAGGATATAATTCTATAGCTACTCAGACAAACAGAAAAAGAAAAAGAAACCATCTTTTTTTATTTTTGCAACAGTAGCTAAAGCTGGATAAGAGAAAGAAGTGGGGAGGGAGGCTTACTTTGAGAATTGGCAGAAACAGATAAGAACAGAAAAGGAGACAAAAGAAGCCATAAAGCCATTGCCATTGTTGCTGGGTATTTTTCTTCCTTACGTTGCTATGAAGAATATAACTCAGTAGATCTGATACAGAAGAAAGAGGGAATACTATAGTCAGTAAAATGTCTACTTCGTTTCGGTTGCTTTACAACTACGGCTAATCTGTTCTTTTGGTCTTTATTTGCCGACATGACCACCATCCGGGTTCTTCTTGGACTTTAAAATAATTATCTCGTGTGTTATTCTATTTTAATTTTAAGAAAATGATTAAATCTACAACACAGATGCATGTGACAACTGTTTCGGTTATAATTTATTGTAACCCCAAACGTGTTTAAATATTATTTTTGATGTTTAGTCTGTGACAATTTAATAAAATTTAAATTCTCATTTAAATATTGATAACTCTGAGCTTTTTAGATGCAATCTTATTTGTACAAAATAAAATATCTTTAAACATGGTTGGTACATTAAATAAAGGCTCTAATTAAACTCTTTTTTTTTTTTTTTTACAAATAACGAAAGAACGTCTACACACAATTAATGAAGTGTAGATGCATATTCCTTCAATATATATCATTAATGGATCATAGCATTTTTTTTCTTTTTTAATAAAAAAGCAAAACAAAAATTAACAGATTTCTTTTTTGAAAATATAAATCAAGAAATGTGACATGATTTAATTGTTCAGAGTTTGCCTTTTAAATAATAAAAAAAACCACTATGTTTTGGCAAAAAATTATAATGAAAATACTTTAAATAATAAAACGGGATAAAAATGATTTAATTATCGAAATATTAGATTTTGACAAAATATTTTGGATTAAAAATATTTTTAAAAAACTTATTTAATACTGAATATAGATGAAGTAACGATGAACTTGTAATTTTTAATTATTCTATTTAAAAATGATAAAAGTATGAAGAGATAAATGTGTTATCGTAATAATATTAATTATAATTTTAAAAAATATTTAATAATTTTGACGAATCAGTTAAATATGACATTAATTTAATAAATGCTTAAATAATAATAAAATAGATAAGAGAAAATGGGAGTGAAAAATATTATGAAAATTCAAATATGGCATTTGATTTTCACTTTCCTCAAGAACAAACCCAACAGGGCTTCTATTAGGGAATAATTGGGCCTTTTACGTCGGGCTTAACCCTAACACAGCCGGTTGCTGGGCGTCAGGCCTCCAAATGTATCAGCTCTTTTCATCTTTATCTAAGCTCAATAACATTTTATAGATTGATCCAACTTTCCAAATGAATTTGAATCATCAAGCTCATATATAACTTTTATCATAAGCTTCATAAATATATTCCAAACAAAGTGATGATAATCTACATAGACATAAATATTTAGAATTTGAAATCTTATCAGACACGTAACTAGTAACTACAAATTTAAAATACAGATATGTAATTAAAAATGACATATAATAAACAATAAAATTACGATTCAAAACTAATTAATCACAATAAAGTATGAAATTAACAACATAAATACATCAAATTAACAATATTAAATGCGCCACAATTATTTATCACGACGCTATGATCATCGATTGTGAGTTAGTATCAAGTTAGCTTGCAACACCAGTTCAATTAACAACATTATTAATACACACAACTGATGGGGATAATAAATTGCACATGTTAAAATAAAAATATATAAAATATTATAGAAAGACATTTCCATAATTTAACAACCGAATTGAATTAGTGAATCGATTGAGGATGATAACAACTCAGTAAAACACATTTCTTGTAGCTACTAGGTAGAAATCAGAGATGTTAATATATACATTTCAAAAGACATTTCACTTAGCCAAATCAAATGAAAAAGGAAAAAGAAGTCACACTCCAACTCTTATCAACTGAACCAAAGAAGATTGAGAGATTTGTGTTTAGTATTTTCACAATACAATATTTCCTATGAAATCAAGGATCAGTCAGCTGATTTGTGGCTGTCGTTTCTAACATATAAAGTAACATCTCCAAGCTGTATCGCCTTAATAATGTCTGTCGTCTTCCTTCCATGTCAGCCATACTCAAGCCCCACATTTCATATCCTTTTACCACACCTATGATATATTTTTGGCTTCATCCTCGCTCAGGACAGTTGTAGGGAACTATAAGAGAAGGGAAAGTGGAACATAATGAAACTGCATATAATCAGTCGACGTAGGAAAAAAGAATCATTCATGGCTACCAACTGTAAAGTTCACTGACTATAATATATACATTTATGAAAATACCGATTTAATTTTGTAGTTATGCAGAGAAAGGCAAGCATGCAGCCTACTCCAACTTTAGTTTGCCCTACAAGATAGCTCACTACCTAACGAAGTAAGTGGACTATATGTCCGTGCCTTTCGGCTTTTCATTGGATCATGAAAAGAAAAAGATAGTAGAAATACTGGACGGCCAATAACCAAAGCAGCACAACCCACTCACATCATACAAACATTTTATTAACTTATTGGGTAAAAACATTGTTTTGTCAGTGTAACATATAAAATATTTATCTTCTCTTCTGCAGGAAAATCTAGTGCTAGAATCAAATTGTACCTCAGAGGGAGCCATCAATGATTGGTTGGTACATGTGATATCTTACAGTAAATCATGATCTCGTAATTGAACTCCAAAGTTGCTATTGGACCCCCTCCATTTTTAGCTTTTTCTCTTCTTTTTGTAAGTGGAAATTGAAAAAAAGAAAAGGAAGTAGATTCGATTTGCATTGTTTTGACATTCAAACAATGAAGAAAACCTAATGCGTAAGGAATAAATAAGTAAAGAGAATAGCTTTTAGGCACCATGTCATCCCTTTTACTTTAATTAAAGAGATAAAAATATAAATATGTACAGATCAATTTCTAATTCCCTAACTCAAATTACTTTTATTACATTATTTAAAAAATAAGGAGTCAAACTTAACTAGGAATTCAATTCCATAGCAATCACGATTCCTTTCCTCTTGCAACCCCTCGTATGCTTCTTTGAATTCTTGAGAATAATATTTAATGTCGCATTTTGATCCACAAAATATCATTGAAGCAATGAACTGATCATGTTTTTATGTCTTTCGCAGTTAATGCTCTTATAATTGTCTTCGGAGTCTAAACCGTTCCCTTATGCGCAGTTGAAGGGCGTTGATCCCATCAATTATTGTACAAAACTGCAATATTCGTTTTCCATGTTTCAATGTCCCTTTCTTCATGAAACTTCAACAAAGTTTGTAACAGATATTTTAAAGCTGAAAACAACTGCATGTAGTGATTTGTCTTCATTTTATTCACTAATTTAAGCTTAAAACAAATTTAAACGGGAGAAATTGTTGTATTATTTGATATTATTTATCTTTAAAAAAATTTATTTAAAGTTAAATTGAGTTAGGAAAGAGATTATCTATGGATGTGTATATCTATATTTTTATCTCTTTAAAATTTAATGAGATAGTTGATACCTAAAAATTAGACTTTCTAGCGCCATCTTAATATCAATTTTTGCCATAAATAAATAAAAATATTTTTTTATGAAAAGTGAATTTCATATGCAGCTTTTCGAGTTTTATACTTTTTTTTTACCCCTAAAACCATGTTTATTGAAAAGAGAGATGACCACAAATTTTAAAATATGTTTTTTTTTTTTTTTTTTTTTACAGTTTGAAGTCAAATTTTCTAGAATTGTAACATCAAATCTTAATTATTATCTTAGATATGACATGAATTGAACGGTCCAAATTGATTGGTTTATATGAATGACAGAGACCTGAATCAAAAATAGAGGCCAGAAGCAAATGGTATATAGTAGTTTCTGCATGGATCATGTCCCATTTTGAGATTAAAGAAAAAACTTTTAAACATCCATACTTTATAACCATTAAATCAGTTTTTGGTGGATTCGATTATTGGTCGAGTTTAAAATTTCACTTAAAACAAATCATATATTTCTGTATATATAATCAGTTTAATTCAAATTTGAATTTTTTTTCTTTAAAGATATATAAAACTTAAAGGGAGGTTTTTTTTAAAAAAAAAAAGAATCCAAATTATTTGACGAAGATTTTTTCCCCTTTACAATGATAATGCAACATTCATTGTCATCGATCAATTGCAAATGGAACTGACCTAACCCACAAATTAATTAGGGGGAAACATTAAAGATGATAAATGTGATGATGTGCAAAAGGAAAAAAAAATTAAAATTCCCTACTAATTATGATACTTGATGGGTCCCTCCTCCTGAAAATATTTTGTCCCGGTGCAAGTATGGCCATAGGATCAAAGCTAGCCTTCCTCTCCACAAATCTTGACCATTGATTCCCAAAATGTCGTTTCCAATCCTCTTCTGATTGGTAGTGAGGGAGGTATAACTTGAAATCCAAACCCACTTTGATGCACCAATTTACAATCTCACGGTTCTGAGCAACCAATTTTTCAACAGATGGGCCCTTGGGAACGAAGCGTAGCAAAGCCACGATGTAGAAGATTTCACCTTCGGGTAACACCACAGACGTTCGATCATCCCATCTGAAAGCAACCACACACGCATATATATTAGAAGAAGAAGAAGATATTCATATATACCTATCCATTTTATATGGAAATTGGAAAAGAATGAAAGCAGCACCAATAAATGATGCTCTATATCTGCCCTTTTTTTATTTATCATTATTCTATAAAATAAAAACATTCTTTCATCATATCCCATCATTGTCACGCCAACTAGAAATGAATTGTTTATTCTGATAATCAAGCACTTCTCTTTTCTCTGCATTTATCCAAATTTGAATGAAATAAATGGCAGGCTTTTATAAGGTATGTAACTATATATAGCAAAAAGACACGTAGGATCGCATGTCATTGGGTCACGACGATCTTATCCTATTCTATCATTGAGGAAGTTGGGACAAAAGAATCTCAGTTTTCCTTGATATCATTTATAGAATTATTTTGATATTTTCCTTTTGTGGGGCGGCAATGCATGGCAAAAGATCTGCCTGCTTGGTTCATTTTTTTACGCCGCAAACCGTTACGGTTACCCTTTTCTTTTTAGTGGTCTGAAAGCACCACCGCCGGCGGATACGGTCCGTTACAGTTGAGCTCAGAGTAAGACGGTCCTACAGCCGCCAGTTTGCTCAGGGATAGATTGATGTTGTAGGCCATATGATATAACATTGTGGGTCCCTCTATGTGATTGACTCTTTTGGGAAAATATATTATGAAATTATTTGACCTCTCTCGGACAGCATAAAATCTTAGCCACAAGAAGCTCACAGACATTCAGTTTTGACATAGGGGGTCCATAAATAAATAAGGGGGAGTTTTACTCACTTGCTACGCAGAAGAGGGTAGATCAGCATGGGCCCACCGACTCCATCTTTCAACATCGTTTTAAACACCGTCCGATCAAAATTAACGACGTCCGATTTAGACACGAAGAGGTTCAACCAAGGGTGAGGACCATCCCAAGTGCCATTGGCTTTCACTTGTTCCTCCGCTCGGTTTACACGCAGTAAGAAGTTCGTGTAGCTTACGTCCACCTGGGATTTCAACTCTTCAACGAATCGTAGCCGTCCAAGAAGCCCGTTTACAGCCTCCATAGGGATTACAGTAAAACAGAAGGAAGTCAAGGACAATATCGTCATTCCATGGTTGTAAATCAAATTGGCACTCGTGAATTACATAGATTCCATGATGGATGATTGTGATGGGGGTGTTTGTGGCCATTTCCGGAACTGTGCCAGTGGGGGACCAAAACGCCACCCAAAATCTCATTCATATAAGGAATAGTTACAGTTGTGTCCCATTCTCCTAATTAAACCCCTTAGATTTGGCAGTTTCGACAACTACTTTATTTTGAACGTCAGAAAATCCGATGGAGGAGTAGAATAAGGCCGTCCTCCACCGCTGACGGTATGAGAAAGCTCTGAGATTATCTTTTGACATTCTTTTTCGCTGACCGGCGACGACAGGGTCGATGATAGGACCCCACGAATTTCTATTTTGATGTTCATAGTCAACAGCTTTATATGGGATCCCCTTACTAAACACCTAGGTCAAAACTAAAAACTCAGTGTGCAACAGAGAAATCATGCATGTCCCACTCAGCCATCGACGGTTAGCAATCCAGGTTCAAATTTGTTAGTTAGTCCATGATGCAGGAGATTAATGAATAAGCCAAAAAAAAAATTGTTACCGTATCTACAGTTGGGTGGTCACTGTTGCGGTAATGGAAAGCCACTTCGAGGCAGTAGAGGACTGAGCCGGCGGTTTGAGAGATATGAGTCGGGTTGAACTCATGGCCGGGGTCCAATGGCACTGATGGCCAACCATTGAACGGGTCATCATTGTTACAGAATACGAACCCTTCCACGTAATCAAACGACTCGCCTTCTTTCTGAGTCACCAGAAACTCAGCATCCCGAGTAAATTCCTCAAACTCAGAATACACTACCCTTATCCATCGTACCTAATCATACAAATAAATAAAAGAAATAACATAGCTAAATTACGTAGCGGAAACGTGTCGCTCATGCACTTCAAATTAAAAAATGTAGAATTTGAATATGAATAACAAGAATTATTTTATTTCTTAAAATAGAAATACCCACCATGTCTGGAGCTTGTTGTAGCTTAATTATTGCTCGGGTAATAACACCGAACTGACCCAGCCCGCCGAGGACTCCGAAAAAGAGTTCGGAGTTTAGCGTTTCGGAGCAAACCGTTATTTCTCCTTTTCCAGTTACAACTTCCAATTCCGTCACGTTCGACGTTTGCGGACCATAACGAAAAGCTTGTCCACTAACGCCAGCGTTAGATAAAGTCCCGCCCACCGTTAAGCTGAGGTAATCGGTCCACGACCTCGGAGCATAGCCGTACCTCGAGACGCACCGTGCCAAGACGTCTTCCCATAATGCCCCGCCGGAAACATCGATATAATGAGAGCCATTGATTGGCAAGAATTCGAAATGGTTTTTCTCCGTCGAACGCATGTCTATCACGAGCCCCCCGTCGGCCATCGCCTGACCGTTAATTGAGTGGCCGTTACCCCTTGCCGCCACCGTCAAATTGGAGGTCTTCGATGCGAACTTAACGACCTGACTTATATCTTCCGCTCCAGAGGGTTTGATTAAGAACAAGGGCTTAACCGAATAAAGACCACCGAAATCTTTACTGGCTAAACTGCTAACATCACCGTTTTCGATGCTGCCTTGGAGGTCGAGGGATTTAGATATGCTGGAAACATCATCGTCGAGCTTGGACTCGGCGTCGTTGTCGTGTACGATTCGCCCCAAGCAAGCTATCATCTTTGTATGCAAAAGCAAAAGAGACAAATAAAAGAAATGGTTGTTTTAGTTTATTTAGATTTTAGAGCGCTGTAAAGATGAGCCGTCTTTAGAAGTTAATTGGAGGGGCTTAAATAATGCTAAAATGAAGGGTTTTAAAAAAAAAAAAAAAAATTATGAGGTTTAAAGAAATTATTAGGGTAATTTTCTCCTACCTTAACTAACAGTTCAGGGTTCAATCATCATTTTAAGCATGGAACAGATGTAAAATTTGTAACCAGCAATTACTTTTTTAATGAGCTTATAAAATGTAAAAATTTAGTCATTGAACTCGTTCAAAAAATATTAAATATATTAATAAAAATTAAAATATATATAATTAAGAACTTATTTTTTAAATAAAAATTATTTAATTAAATAATATTTTATTATTATATTTAAAAAATTAAAAGAAGTTTTTTCTAGAAATGGTGTATTTTTTAAAATATAATAATAAAATATTAAATATACTAATAAAATTTAACATATATATAATTAAGAACTTATTTTTAAATAAACATTATTTAATTAAATAATATTTTATTATTATATTTAAAAAATTAAAAGAAGTTTTTTCTAGAAATGGTGTATTTTTTAAAATATAATAATAAAATATTAAATATACTAATAAAATTTAACATATATATAATTAAGAACTTATTTTTTAAATAAACATTATTTAATTAAATAATATATTATTATTAAATATATCAAGTGAGTATTTTTTATTTAAAAATGTGACATCAACAAAATTGACAACAAAATTTAACAATGTCAACAATTGGACTTAATTTTCAAATCTGAAAAGTAGAAAGACTAAATTTTTAAAAATAAAAGTACAAAGACTAAATTGCAAATTTGTGAAGAATAAATAGACTTATGACATATTTTAACCTTTATACTACAAATTATTTATTATTAATATATTTATAATTGTAATAAATATTTATTATTAATATATTAATATTGGATATTTTTAATAATATGTGAAGAATATTATTTAAAATTATTATTCTTAAAATTTATTATTAAAATAAAATTGAAATATTAAATAATTTATTAAAATAATTAATTATATTAATAATTTATTATATGAAAAGATATAAATAATTAAACATGTATGTTTAATAATATTAAAAAATATAATATTTTATATTAATATTTTAAATATTTTAAATATTTTTAAAAAGAAAAATAAAATTTGTTATCGATGTAATAATATTAAACTTAATTTATGTTAATTTTTATATAAAAATAAAATTAACTATAGAGGAGTTTTTTTTTTGAAAAATGACTTATGCTTTTCAAAAGGGTAAATCATTTTATAGGAAAAAGAATTTATTTTACGTTGACTTGTAAGTCATTTTCCGTTGACCAAACTGTTTTCTATGAAACAAACACAAAAAAATACAAAAAATATTTTTCGTAAAATCTTTTACATGTAAACAAACGGATACTAAAATTGAAATATAAAATTTACATTATTAAAATATATATATATATATAAAATTTACACTTTCTCGTATAAATGTCTTAATAATGTACCATATAACACATCTTTTTCGAAAGTCACTTTGCGTATTAACTTAAGAAACGTAGCACTTGATATTTTATTTTATTTTATCCGTTGATTCAATATGAACAGTGACTAACTGATAGTTAAACAGTCATTGAAACAACCCATTATTAAAAATTCAAAGGTAAATCTGGATTCTTGATTTGCTTTGAAAGCCCTCCATTGATGCCAAACTTGTCTGCGCCACCTTTTCAGAATTGTGTCCTTGGAGTATTAAAAAAAATATTGTGCCCCGATTTTGCAGTGTGAATTTTGGTCCGAGTGTCACTACCATTCCAACACCTTGTTTTTTCATTTCATGCTTTCTTCTGATTGAGACTTGTTCAAATTTCAAACGTCGGCACATTTTTATTTAAAATTTGCTCGAACACAACGGCAATAAATTACATTAATAACAGCCTCACTTATCTGCAACTTACAAATTCATATTATTACAATAAACTATACATATGCATGATTTTTGTACAACGATGGAGCATAGTCTATACAGTTAATAATATAAGATTCATTTAAGCATTGACAAATTGGTTACTGCAAATCTGAGTCTAATCCAAAGAAAGATTTAAGCATGATGCCATGCAAATCTATTCGAAAACGAAATGATGTTATTTAGTACTAACTTCAGAAGAAAAATAAGGCATATATGCTCAAGTTCTATCATACAATATGATTTTATACCAAGGAAAAAAAGAAGAAGGGGTTATTCAAAATTTTTAGGTACATGTATTTGGAACATTCATATTTGTTCCAACTTTCAAAGATATTGTCCTGTTCGTAATCTGACATATATATAAGTTTTAAAGAAATTTACCATCTCATTTAAGTATATATATATAAAATAATTTGTGTGGTGCAAGTTGGGGTTTGGTTTGTCACGCCTAAAGAAATTTCAGAAATCTTTTTTGATTTTTCTTGACCAAAATTTGTTTGGGGAATAGATTTCGTGTGGGATATATATAAATCTTGTAGTGTTATTTTGTTAAGATATGATGTTTGGGAAGTAAGATAATAAGACAATAAACATCATAGTCAAGGTTGAAGACTGGGGGATGAAAATCTTATAACATCACTGCTGCTGCTTTTTTTCTTTATGAGGCCAACAAGCCCATAACTTTGTTTGCTTCCCTTAACAAGAGTGTTGGTATCTTGTAATAATGTAAAAAAAAAAAAAAAAAGAGAATTGATTTGTTGCAGTTTAACATATATAGCAACTTGTGAATGACTAAATGTCCACATTTATGTTTATTTCATTGAGTTGGCTATTGATATAATGCTGAAGAATAATATATAGTGAGATGAAAATTCTGATTTTATGATGCCTATAGAATCCAAATAATCCAACAGTATACAGAAAAATGCCATTATTTTTCCACCTTTGCTTCATTACATCCAAATACAATTTGATTTCAGATGTGTGTTAGCTCTTAATTGGGATTTTATTCTCCTTTGATTCCATGGATATTTTGCTATAAGATATGGTTCGAGTCTGGGAATTATTAAGTAGAGATTTTGTGGCCCTGTGCCTTGGAAAATCCCACCATGGCCAAAGCTCTCAATGACTTATAGCTAGCTACCCAATCACAATAATGTTTCACAATGGTTTTGAAATTTGTACCCATCATTATTCAGTTCTTTGGAACAATTGCTATGATGGCTTCATCTTCAGTTTATGGCCCACTTTATTCTCTGTAATTTTATGATCTTTCTCCTCGCAATTATCAGGCCATAAATGAAGGGGGGGGGGGGGGGAGGGACTTTAATAATGGCAACATGTTGAATCTGCAAAATTTCCAAGTAGTCCCCCACCTGTAAGGTCTAATATTATTTAATCTTCAACTAGTAATTAATCATAAATGAAGGAAATTGTTTTACAAGGTTATTGATGCAGTCTTTTATGAAACCAATCTAGTGTAGGTGAATCATTTGGGTTAAATTTCAAGTTCAATGTTGGAAATTCAACAATATATCTTCATGGGGCATGCATTTTGGCATGTTCTGAAATTATGGATGCATGGTTCATGAGAAAAAATCATAAATGGGAAGAAAAAATAATCGTCTGTTTCATCAATGACAAAAGAGTGAGGGGATGGGTGATTTTGAAGGTTGCTGCTGCCTTGTTATTATGAAATACTAATTTCTTGCTGTGTGAATCTTTGATGTTTAATTGAATTTTGAGTTTCTAAGTATGGCTATTTACCAAGAAAGGAAACTTGAACCCAGATTTTGATTTAAAATATAAAAAAATTGGGGGGATGATCAGTTAAGTCAGTATATATGGCTTTGAATGGTGGTTTGCGCTATAAGTGAGTTAGATATCCTGTTGACTAAATTTTTATATCACTTCTTTTTTTCCTTTTTCTACTTTGAAGTAATTATTAAAACAATTTTTTTATTAGTTATTTTTGTTGATAATGATTACTATCAACAAAGAGAAGATAATGGTCAAAGAAAGAGTAGCGATTCATCTAACTAAGGCGGAGAATTAATGAAAGGAGAGTAGGGAGAGGTTCTTGAGGACAAATAGAAGGGAAAAAAAGGAAAGATGGTAATAGTGGAGATGGTGGGAAAGGACAAGATCCTCCTACCCTCTTACACATCACACATGGACATATATAGTGGGTCACTCTTAGACTTGATTATAAACCAAATTAGGTCGAGTTCGGATTGGATCGATATAAAATTTTAAATTTTTTTTTGAATTGAGTTTGAATTTAAAATTTAGCATTGATGTGATTCGAATTAAGAAATAGTCGAATGTATAATTTATTAACGCATGGGTGTTCACTCTACCAAGAGAATTTGAATTGCAAAATCTTTAGTTCCACTTAAAATTCTTGTTTCAAAGTTTATTAATTTTAGATCAAACCATTACATCATACGTGGATGTGGTTTAGTATCGAATTTTTTGTAAATGATTAAGAATATTAGTTCCCAAACTGTCATCCTTATTCTAACCAAACCCACAATTTTTTCCCCTAAATAAGTAAATAAACTTAATTTATTGAATTAATTTAGTACACGCATGATCACCGTTACATATATCAGTAATCATGACAGGGATGTGGGTGCTCTGTTTCTATATATTCAAATTATATTTATAACGATTAAAATGTTTCCATGATTGCCTCTCGTGCTCATCACAACAATAGATTGACGCACCATTATCTCTTTCGACAAATAGTTGGAAATAACAAAAAAATCAAATTGCTTCAATCCAAAATCAGAGGCCATTGAATGCAAAATATTCTATTAGTGGATTTAGTTTTTATATTTTAATTTTTTTTATTTTTTAATTTTAAAATTATAGTTCTTATTAAATGGTACATTTTTAATTCATTAAGTTTTGTTACTTTCAAAAATTGATGTGATAAATATATAACTATATGTGTAACGTCGTGCTAGCTAACTATTTTCACATTTTACCAAAAAAAAGTCCGTTAATAGTTTTAATTGTTATCGTTTGTATCAAGATTGTTATTTTAAAATTCAAAAAATAGGGACTAAGAATGATCAATTGAAAAACATGAATTAAGTTCTTCCTTTGGTTGGTTTGGAGAAGAAGATTAATGACAAACTAGGAGCGTGTGTGTCGGAGAATGGCAGTGGATGCATCTTGTGTTTGTTGTGGAGCTGCTCAGGAGTCTGTTCAGCACATGTTGAGGGACTGTAGTTATGTGAAGGAAGTCTGGCAACAACAACTTACTACAGGTACGGTAACATCATTCTTTGAAGATGAGTTTGAACAATGGTTTATGGGAAATCTGCAGGGGCAGTAAGGGGCACAGGTGTGTGGTTTAGATAATGGTCTGATGTTTGCTGTCACATGCTGGCTGCTTTGGAGGTAGCGGAATGATTTTGTATTTCAAGGCATATTTGATCAAGTGAAGAATATTGTTGTAGTAGCCAATTGCATGGTTTCATCAATGGAAGATTTAAGTACTAGATGTGGTGGTGTAGGTACGTCTTTAACAGTTAGCACTAGGTGGTGGCCTCTAGATGTAGGTTGGGTTAAAATAAATACTGATGGGGCGGCAGGGATCAATGATGAATGGGCGACAACTGCGGGTGTTTTATGAGATTCCGATGGCAATTGGGTGGTAGGATTCTAGAGGTTCGCGGAACGAGGTTTGACTTTACCGTCAGAATTGTAGGCAATGCTTATGGACTTTAAGTTGCGAAAATTCGTGGAATTAGACGAGTAATAGTTGAAAGTGATTGTCTTGTAGCTGTTAATATAATTACAAGTTGTTTGGAGAGAGTTCCTTCGGTAACTATTGCTCGCAAAATCAGAGATGAGGTTCAACATTTTGAATCGATTAGGTTCGAACATGTTTCCCGAAAGTATAATCTAGTGGCTAACTTCCTTGCAAAGACGTGTGAGCCTACCTTAGTTGATATTCGTATTATTGATACTCCAAATGATCATGTTAGTAATTTGTTATCAAATGATAATCATTATAATGCATGATATTAGAATAAAATAAGAATTAGGCAGATTCACTACCTCTTTATTTATCACAAAAAAAACATGAATTAAGTCTAAAACTTTATGCATAGGACAACATTAGTAACCAAATTTAATCAATTAGATTTAATTGTTACTGTTTGGTTTAAGATTGAAATTTTAAAATTTGAAAAATACACGAATTAAAAGTGACTGATTCAAAAAATATCAAGACTATTTTTTTTTTATCATTTTGAAGTATATGGACTAAACCTACATGTAATACACGAACTAATAGGAAAATTTAACCATAAAGAACCATCTTAATTGGTGGATTCAGTTGACCGCATGATGAAGCTGGAGAGGCCAAAATTAAATTATAAAATTGTTAAGGGGTTAAAGTATTTTAGAATTAGGGATTAAACTAAAAAAAATCCATTTTTGGAGAGGTCAAAGTATATGTTTATAATTTATAATTTTAAAAACTTCAAGGGACTAAAATAAAAATTGACGGCTGCCGGCCTTTCGCGCCGCCCATGGTTGAATATATACTATTTATATCACCTCCTCTAACTTTCACCTTTGATATATAAAAAAATATTAGAATGGTTGAATGTATATTTTAGGTAGCCTAGTGGGTTTAAGAGGCGTTTGTCGTATATTGGCATATTGCATAATGCTGTATCTGGATCTGAAGATACGTACAACAGGACAGACCCTTCCAAGCCATATATATACATCCACTAATATACCATTCCTGAATTATATGCTAAATCCATCACTCTCCTGTTTAATTTTCACCGAAACCCCTTACATTTTCCAGGGATTAGGTGATTTATCCCACCAACATCCTTTTGTACTCTATCTTCCAACAGTATATAACATGCTTCTATGGCCGGAAACTGAATCTCAGCACCTTTTAAAAAATATATATAAAGGGAATGGATCATGTTCAGAAACCAATTTTTACTTCACAGTTCACACAAGCTAGTGTTATATATTCCCGGACGTGACACAGACAATGAGGTCATGTCACATAAAAGATGGGTTTGACTGACGTTAGATGCTAATTATATATATAAATTATACATGCAAGTTTGAGAGACTACATGTATTCTTCTTCTTCTCCACTAAAAACATCACATGCAATTAATATATATCTATATTTTATTGTATGTCTTTAACAGCCGCTGGATTGTAGCACTGGTAATCTTTTGTATGAACATAAAATATAATAGATTCCCTTTATTCTACAATCATATATGTGTATCAACTTCCATAAATAATCCCTGGAAGTATAGCTTTGCAAATCCCTACCACCCATCTCTGGGAAATAGAGGAAGAAAATGCCAATGGCTCCTACAAGCACTAAATGCAGTAAGAAAGAAGTGAACAGAGGAGCTTGGACAGCTGAAGAAGACCAAAAGCTTGCTCAAGTCGTTGAAATTCATGGCCCAAAGAGGTGGAAAGCGGTTGCCGCAAAAGCAGGTTCATTTGAGAATACATGTTCAACTCAATTCTTACAATGATCTATGAAGCAGATCATATTAAGCTAGTTTTATTCTGAAACTGGACTTGATGCTTTCCTCTTTGTTCCAGGTCTCAACAGATGTGGAAAGAGTTGCAGGTTGAGATGGATGAATTACCTTAGGCCCAATATAAAGAGAGGCAACATTTCAGACCAAGAAGAAGACCTGATACTAAGGCTACATAAACTGCTCGGAAACAGGTATGTTAGTTCATATATGTCGTGGTTATGATAATTAAGTGTCTGGGTTTATTGGTGAATGACGATAATTATGATTTAGGTGGTCATTGATTGCCGGAAGATTACCAGGTCGAACCGATAACGAAATAAAAAACTACTGGAATTCTCATTTGAGCAAGAAAATGAAGCAAAATGAGAAGCAAAGCATAATGCAAGAACCGGTGCTTGAGAATTCTAAGGTAAGCGAAACGGAGGAGGCTCCGTACAAGGCAAGTGAAGAAGGTTCGTCCAAGAGAGATGAAGACTACTCCACATCTTGCTTCAATGGTGATAGTAGATTGTTCGATTTGTATAACGAGGAGCCTCTGGACTTGGAGTGGATGAGTCATTTCTTTGAAACAGACGAGATATGGCTTAACTTAGCTTGATATCTACATTGGTTGGTAATCCAAGTAAAATCCTTGAGTTTCAGTTCTGTTGACAAAGGTTTTTCCTTGGATTAACAAATATTAAACTGTTATGTTGTTCCCCTTCTTTTTGAATTCTATTTTCAAAGGTAGAGAAATGAAAAGTGTGAATGTGATCATGTTGCTGCCAACTTCGACCTTGGAATCGTCTACTGAGTCAGAGTGTGCCATTAAAAGTTGGATTAAACTGAAGGTTTTATTAATAAAAGAGAAAAGGAAGAAGACTTTTGTGGAAGGAAAGTAAGTTTAATAATATATTTGGATGGATGGCTACCAGCACTTTGATTAACCCAATATTAGCAATGATATTTGCAACTCTTTTTGTTTCTTTTTTCCTTGGAGATTGTAGCCAAACCCAAAGCATAACGGTATAGGTGTTAACACACCATTGAAGACATTCATTAACGGAGTTTTATCTATTTCTCAACTCCAAATGGAATTTCAGAATCTGCTCTTTCTTTTTCTTTTTTTTTATTATTATTATTATTTATACTTGTATAATTATTTAATCAGTTCAGCGAAAAATGATTTTCAAAATTAAAAAAAAATTATTCTCGCATCTTTATTGTTAGAGGTTAACATATATCAAGACTGTATGTAAAATATCCTGTTTTCATAGGTTGTTTGTGTGAAATAAAATTTGTCAAATAAAAAAAAAATTTCGAGAGCATACCTTATAGTTTCTATTGATACAATGTATCAAATAATAATTTTATGAGTGCCAACAATCTCTTGGCCTAATGACAAAAGTATTATGTGGTGGACATGAAAGTTTGAGTTCAATCCCAAACAAATTTTATTCTCTTTCCCCAATTATATAAAAATATAATAGCCTTATAAATAACTATGAAACCAATGGGGGTAATTTTGATATATATGTCGTTTTTAAAAAACAATTAAGTTTTGGGTTGATTTTTTTTGAATATGTAGAGAAATAAATTAATTTTAGAGAAAAAATAAAAAATACGTTCTATTGAACGCGCTTTCATGTCAAGTTAGATGAAAACGCGTCCAACAGAACGTTGATTATCAAGAAAGAAAATAATATACATGAAAAATTAAATCGGTGGATAATTTTATTTTGAAAAATATTAAATAAGTTTTAATTTTATAGATTTGACATTTTGTTAGTGATTCCGTCACCCTCTAGTTATGGTCTATATTATATTTAAAGAATTAATCGAGTTGGTATCTCCAATGAGTCATAACCACACTTCAAGACTATTCTTTATTTTCTTAATTAAAAGGGTTTGCACATGTGAAAGCCCAATAGTTCATCTGGATGGTATTAAACATACGGAAGCTAACCCCCACATTGAAGAAAACATCTAGGAATTTGTACTTTCTATCATGCACAATTGTTGTGAGTTTTTTACTATTAAGTTCTGATTTTTTTATTATCTATTTTTACTTTATATCAATTTAAATATATTTTTTAATTGGTCATCAAAAAATTTAAGATAATTTGATAAAAAATAAAATTAAATAATTGAATGATAAAAAAGAAATTTAATAATAGTTAAGTCAAAAAAATTATAATTGAGTAATTTTATACAATTGTTTTTAAACAGTAAGATTTGACTCTCTCGCAGACTGTGATTATCTAAATTTGGTATCCTTTTTCTCTGATTTTCACGGGTTGTTTCAACATTCTCCATCTGATTTGGCGATGGCGGAGCAGCAGCAACTAGAGCCATGGACCGATCTCAGCGGCAAAGTGGTGATGGTAACGGGGGCATCTTCTGGTTTAGGTCGTGACTTTTGTCTTGACTTGAGTAAAGCCGGCTGTCGTATCGTGGCTGCTGCGCGCCGCGTCGATCGCCTTAAATCCCTCTGTGATGAAATCAATAACCTCAGCTTTCCTTTTTCCGACTTCCAGCCTAGTGGCCCTCGAGCTTTCGCCGTCGAGCTCGACGTATGTGCTGACGGATCCACCATACGGAGCTCTGTGAAAGCGGCCTGGGATGCCTTTGGGAGGATCGATGTTTTAATAAATAACGCTGGCGTTAGAGGTACTCCATTTTCTGTTGTTTAAAATTTTCCTGTTTCTTAAATAGTTTTGCGCGATCATATTTGCAGGAAAATTAGTAGGGTATAACTCAAAATTACCTCCTCCGATTTTTTTTTTGAAAGTCTCCGATGTTAATTTTCAATGGAATAGATAAAGGTGTTCTTTGACAAATTTTAGAATAGATAGAGTCGTTTTTGGAAAGTCTCCGATGTTCTAAGGTTAAGAGCTCCGTTCGACAAGATTCATATATTAATCATAGTTTATTCACATGGTACGAACCACAACAAGGGAAAGGCTTCCTCAATCGAAGCACTTTCCTATGAATTGTCCAATGAATCGGTCCATAGCTAACGCCAAGTGCCAGTCACCAACATTGTAATCGACAAAGCAATAAATCACTGACCAATCAACACCAATACCGCCCAAAACCTCTCACAAAGTAGCATATCAATTCACCAAATATTCTCAACCGACGATGCTCCAACAGTGAGCAAATTAGTCAATCTGAGGCTTTCACCAACACTTCAATCACTTGTACACTAGGTTATGATGAGAACCATGAGTTGATGTCGTAGAAGCGATCCAAAGCCATACTCTCCCATGTGCCGACACGTGAGGGAAATTCCAGAATCTTTGGTTGGCACGTCTTATCCACTTGTCGGTGATCCAGTTACTGGACTCAGGTGGATAGCCTAACTGACACCCATGCTCCTCTCTGCGGTGGCATTGAGCACTTCTGGATGTTGACTATATGATCCCCTATAAATCAGTGTAGATCCCAGTAAATCTGCTTAGGATTATTTACATAATTCCACTGATTCTGTTACACAGATAATTGGTATATATGTCACTTAGTGGCCATAATAAGGCAATGTTAGTTCTTCGGTTGGGTCATCTTATCTATATTTGAAAACAAATCCTTGACAAAGAAAACAAGAATGCTTGTTTAAGTGCAACTTGTCTTGTAGGGTTAGGCCATTTAGCCATTTAGGTTTTACGTACAAAATGTTATTCATTAATAGTTTAAAATGGAAAGAAAGAAAGAAACCGGTTCGAGCTTCCTTTTTTACATGATTTTTGTGAAACGTTGTCAAGCTTGTCACAATCTTTTTGTTCAGTTTGTGGTCATTGTGTTGGAAATTTGTTTATCATTTGCAACTATTACGCGTTGGTAGGTAATGTGAAGGATCCTTTGGAATTGACTGAGGAGGAATGGAATCAGAACATCAGAACCAATCTAACAGGGTCTTGGTTGGTGTCAAAATATGTTTGCATGCTCATGCGTGATGCAAAACAAGGAGGATCTGTAATCAATATATCTTCCATCGCTGGTCTTAATCGTGGGCAACTACCTGGAGGTTTGGCTTATGCTTCCTCAAAAGCAGGCCTAAACACCATGACAAAGGTAATCATTTTACTAAAAACTTTTGTAGATGTTTTAAAATTATATGAGTTTTTCACCTTTTCAACTTTTTATGCAATATTGTCTCTAGAAAATCTAAGCATTTGTGAGCATCAAGTTTGATGTAGTAAAAGATGACTATCAAGTGGTAGAAAGAAAGCAATTCTATGATGTACATAACACTAATTCAAAAAAAAAAATGTCTCTGTGTTAGATCTAATCCAAGGAAGTCAAATATAAAGCAAATACATATAATGAACACTAAACTAAAGCATACATCTAAAAAGAATTTCCTAAAATAAAATCTTACAAAAACACATGAACTTAGATTGTTTTGATTAATGCTTATATCCACGGGTCAGAGTAGAAATTTTCAATATACTCAAGAAAGGATGAAGATTACTTTTAGGTTTCTCTCAAAACTTATCACACCACACCACCATAAAGCCTCATATTGCATCACTTTTTTTTTTCCTCCTATTCCCAAGTGGCATTAAAGGGCTTTAGGCAAGGGAATGAGGGTGCAAGTGGGACAACAATTTTAAAAAAAAAAACCACAGGGGTGGAAGTTGTCGTGTTGAATTTTCAGCCATCTACTTCAGTAAATGTCCAAATTGGCTTAAAATTGATCAAAGCAAGTATTATATCCAATCACCGCCTCCTCTATATTGACACTTTAAGTACTTCCTTACTAAAGGACTAAATACAAGAATTGCTTGTACTCCTACGTAGGGATAGCTTGGACCAACATTTTCATAAGATTCTCCTCAATAGAAGCCTTACTAATCACAAAAGCAAAACATTTTTTTGAATGAAGTGATATGTGAAATCAATGTGTTTGGTCCTATGATGAAATATATGACTTGTCATTAACTAAATGACATTCTAAATGCAGCAAAAACACAAAACTAGAAACCTATCCAGTGCAAACCCAAACAACCAATTAGACTATGGATTTAAATCTCTTTCAAGGTACTTTCCTTTATATGGCAACCATTAAGGGTAGTCACCAAGGTTCTTTACAATCTTCTCTAAATGGATAAAAACAGAAAGGTTACATCCTGTTGTAAGTAATGAGTGGTTGTATCTTTAAATTGTAGAATTTGGTGAACATTAGATCCTCCAACAAGCATATACGAAGTGAATCATGTATTTCTTTACTTTATTAAATATTTCTAGAAAAATATAAAATTTGTGACTGTTTTCAAGTTTATTCTCTCATCACTTTTTCAATCGGGTAATTGTTTCCAAATTTTTTTTATTCATATTTTAACAAAATTTCTCTTTTTTTCTTTGAATTGTTAGTTTATTAAATATTTCTTTGAAAAATAATTATAGAATGATGGAAGTTATTATAATTAAAGAATTGCAATGATCATTATGCAGACCATGGCCATGGAACTGGCGATGCATAAAATCCGAGTGAACTCAATATCACCTGGGCTTTTCAAATCTGAGATCACAGAAGGTCTTATGAAGAAGGACTGGCTAAATCAAGTGGCTACAAAAATCACCCCTTTAAGAACATTTGGTACGGCAGATCCCGCATTAACCTCGCTAGTTAGATACTTAATCCATGATTCTTCGGAATACGTAACAGGTAACATATTCATCGTTGATGCTGGGTCTACCCTGCCAGGTGTTCCCATATTTTCTTCGCTTTGAAGCTTTATCGGAATACTAAATGTTTGTATTCCTTGATAAGAAGCTACCAGAATATAGGTTTTGTACGAGTAAAGCTCCTTAAACAATATAGCGGAAGCCATGCTTTCTTGTAAGATTATAAATAAAGGATGGAAGTGATCTAATCCTTCCTTGCTTTTCGCCTTGGAATAAGACTTTTGAAGTTTGCTTGCTACCTTCACTATCAGCCACTGGATTTTCTATTTTATGGTTTGCCCTTTTGCAGTCTTCGGTATCATTAATGACATGACTGGATTGGAAGTTGATTTAATTCTATTTTCTTGATGCTAAAGAATGATAATGGTGGCGGTTCTCTTCAGCCAATTTCGTGTAAGCAAAGAAAAAAAAATATTACAATTATTATTTTTATAGATTAGAAGAAAAAATGCCCTATCTAGCAAAGGCAATAGACAAGACGAAAGACAGTATTAGCCATCCCAGCATGAAGTATCCCACCGCTCTTGTTGGTCCGACGTCCTCCGGCTCCTGTCACGCCAACAGATCAATAAACTCTCGGAGCTAGCTAAAATGTATGGTTTAAAAACTAGTTCTAGTAACTTATATTTGGCTGAAAACAAATAAGTATAAAAGAAAAATAGTTAGAAACGAAAATGGAAAATGAAAGAGATTTTGGGTTGATTACGTACCCCTGGTGGAGGCTCCTCCGTAGGAGTTTGGGTGATATCCACCTCAAAAGGCCAAGCATATCTATCTGGTTGTTCAGTTCTAGCCAAGCTCCAGTCATACATCCTTCTTTCTTCCACCGACGACAAAATCGAGTACGACTCCTGAGATCGAAACCAAGTTTTTTCAGCTTATCATATTTAGTTACTGAGTTTGTTGTTTATTATACGAGAGAAAAGTTTGAAAAGACTAACTTTTAAGAGATCCATTTTCTTGCTGAGTTCTTCTTCATCCAGTCCCTGATTCAGGAGTTCATCAACCTTGTTTCTGTAGGCCACAGTGACCTGAAACACAAATGGACCGAACCAAAGTTTAAAAAAAGAAGAGAGTTTATCAGAATGGAGTAAATGCTATTTTGATTTGGTAAGGACCTGTTCATAAGAACATCCTCTTTGAAGGCCGAGTCTACCATAGTGATCTGCGTCTGTGATTGCTGCATGCTAAACTAAAACCTCATCAATTGAGTGCATTCTTTTTCCCAGGAATAACGGTGAAGGCACATCTCGAAAGAATTTGAAGTTTCTGGATTAAAATGCTAGTCCTATAAATAAATAAAAGTGAAAAGGATTGATCATTGCTTTTACCGATGCCACGAAGAGCTCGTTCAACATTAAGAGCAGAGATCAAAGAAGGAGGTCCTTTAGGAGCTTCATCAATGGACTTTTCAGATTCTGTTTCAGTCGCTGGTGTCTCGGATGATACATCACCAGAGCTCCTGATGCTTAGTCTTCTTCTCTTCCTTGCTGAAAAACTGATGGTAGAATTTGAGAATAAGGAGGCGTTTTTGGGGGCTGAGGCATGTATGTTGTTGCCAGAAATGTATAGTGTTGTTGCAGCTGTGGTTGATAGAGCCATGACTTGTTTGATACTCAGTTTTCTGGTATGCTACTTTCCAATAGTTTTTCTAGTCAAAACAAGAGTAGATAAGACGTGAGCTTTGAACCAAGGGATCATTATCTTCACTAAGAAAATACACTTATATAAATTTATTCTTCTAAACGTCTCAACGAGGTCGTTGTAGTATAGTGGTGAGTATTCCCGCCTGTCACGCGGGTGACCCGGGTTCGATCCCCGGCAACGGCGTTAACTATTTTAATTTTCGGACGACAATCCGGGGTCAGACGACCCTGGCCCAAGCGGAGAATCGGACCCCTCCATCAGCGACAAAAAATAAATCAGATTTTTTCTGAAATATGTTTTAAATATATAAATTTATACTTTATTATAATAAAAAAATCAACTTGTTTTTATATTTTGAAAATTGAAAATAATTTTTTTTTATTCATCAAATGTATATTTTAATTTCCAAAAAAATCATTTTCTAAAAATGAAAATAAAACAAAAAATAGAAAACCATCTTTTCTAGTATTTGGATTTTGGGTTGAAAGGTAATTTTGGGTACCTAACCCTAGCCCGCCACCTATCCATATATTTTCGCCCCATAAAATGAACCCTAGTTATACTGTTAGCTACTTACTAGCAAAGCGGCGAAGAAGCGATTTGCAATCTCAACTCACCGTTTCTCACGATTGGATTCTCCTTAAAAGCATGGCTGCTCAGATTAGCAAGAAGCGCAAGGTTCTTTCTCCCTTCACTTTCTCTCCTTCCTTTCCAGGAATTTATTCTGATTTGCAACTTTAGTTTCGTTGTCAAGTGATAAAATCTTTTAGTTCAATTCATTTCTCCCTAATTATGCAATAAAGTATTTGTAATTACTCGAACGATTCTTACTATGTATATGTTTTTTCTTCTTTTATTTGGAAGATATCATATCGGTTAGAAACCGAAATCGAGTTTATATTTGGTTATATAATAAGCTAACCAAAGGTCGTTCTGTTTTGAAAGAAAAGAAGAAAAAATTCAACTTTACGTCCGTTGAACTGAATAGTCATCATGTGATGCTTAAAGCTTTTTGTTTACGATTTGATTGGGCGTACAGTTTGTTGCGGATGGAGTGTTTTACGCGGAGCTAAATGAGGTTTTGACAAGGGAGCTGGCTGAGGATGGATACTCCGGAGTTGAAGTTAGAGTTACTCCTATGCGTACTGAGATCATCATCAGAGCCACTCGTACTCAAAATGTTCTTGGTAATTAATTCACCCAATTTTTTCTAGGTGTCGATCATCCCTTTTCTGCCGTGATTGTAATGTTGATTTTAATCTTTTAATTCTTACTTGAGGTTTGATGATTTTATGTCAGGTGAGAAGGGTAGAAGGATTAGAGAGCTGACTTCTGTTGTTCAGAAACGATTTAAGTTTCCTGAGAACAGTGTGGAACTCTATGCTGAGAAAGTTAACAACAGGGGTCTTTGTGCCATTGCACAGGCTGAGTCCCTGCGATACAAGCTCCTTGGAGGCCTCGCTGTTCGGAGGTAAATTAAAGAAAACTTATGTCATCATGGTTTTACATAAAGTTTTATAAGATTTGGTTTGCTTTGGGGCTTGGGCATGAAAATGTGTTTTCCGGTTTATCTTGGTGCAGGTGTCCTATTAGTCTAATGTCATCTTTACAGCGAGTTGGTAACTTATAAATAATACTCTCTCGTGTCTGAGGATGACTATATTTTTTATTCCATCTAGATTTCTTAGGTCAAGGAAAATATACATTCATATTCTTGCAACACCAATCTAGATGGTAGATTTATGGAATATATTTCTTATAATTTGTGTGTATGTGGCAACAATCCTCTTTGCACCGGCATTGATGCATTACTATTATTTAGCCCCCCTTCTGTTGCATGAAAGCCTTGGGAGGTGTGATCAAATGCCCAAATAAAAGATTTCAATAGAGTTTGTCGGGCTTCTTGTGCTCAATTTAAGATGCTTGGGGTTTGGAATATCCTCCAACATGTCATACATTTCTATTTGGTTGAACAATATATGCTGGTCTTGTAAGATTTAGTTTACTCCTGTAGCTAATTGTCTTTTCTTTATTTTCCCTCATCTAGATGTAGAGAAGTTAATTGTAGTATTTTTGTTTACTAAACTCTTAAGATTTTCTCATGGAGGAAAGCATTTTAAGTCTTTGTTTTTTTAAATGAAATGAATGCCAGCATTCATTTATACCCCTTGAAAACCAAACAAAAGTCTAAGTAAGGTCTTTTGTTCTTTCTGGACTGTGGATAGGGCTTGCTATGGTGTTCTCAGATTTGTCATGGAGAGTGGAGCCAAGGGATGCGAGGTAAATCCAGTAGCTTTTGTCCTCCTTGATTCTAATTGGCTGCAGGTATTTAGACATCATAGTTATATTTCTGGTATATGAACTCAGGTCATAGTGAGTGGAAAGCTCCGAGCTCAGCGTGCAAAGTCGATGAAGTTCAAGGATGGGTACATGATATCCTCTGGTCATCCCGTCAAGGAATATATTGATTCTGCTGTTAGACATGTCCTCCTTAGGCAGGTCAGTTGAAATTCTTATATTAGTTGCTTGTTACCTAGCTGCTATCATCTAACGGGTCAGTTTAGTGTAAAAGACTTTTATCTCGAGAGTGATCCTTTTTGGTTTGTGTATTTTTTGCAATATTTTCATTCTGGCTTGCACGATCTTTTGTTGGATCGAGTCTTACTGTTGTGTTTGAAATGTATTCAGGGTGTGCTGGGTATCAAAGTTAAAATCATGCTGGATTGGGATCCAAAGGGCAAGCAGGGCCCAATGACCCCATTGCCTGATCTCGTCACCATCCACCCTCCCAAGGAAGAGGAAGAGTATACAGAAAAGAAAGACTATGAGCCGCTTGTTCCTCCAACCAATATCGAGGTTCCTGTTGTGGTTTAGAGCCCACCCCAAATGAGTCTTGAATGTAGTGTTTCACTCGAAAGTTTTCAACTCTCTAGTTAAAGGAGATCACTAGATTTCTGCCTGTACGGACTATTATTTTGCGAATGAGGTGGATTTTGGTCGTGTTTAGTGTACTCGGTATATTTTAAAGGAATATTATTAAAGCTTATCTTCGTCTGTTTGCTTAGCTTATCGTCCACGCTGATTAAATCGGAAGCAGATGGGTTCAATCAACCAAGATATTTGAGGGCAATGCCTTCACTCTACAAATATTAACCCTGGGAATATATATTAGGAAATTGATAGAAAGATGTAAATATCCCCTCTTGTAATTTGTTTTTGTTGGTTATGTGATAGAAATATATATTGGGAAATTGATGGCGACTGGAGGTTGAGTTTGACATTTGATAATAGAGTTAAAAGACTGTTAGAACATGGGAACAGTGTGAGCCCATTTCATCCCTGGTTGAAACAAAGATACCATTAGAATTTAGAACTAAATTTCCATTTCATCAATGCATTGCCAGAACCGTCTTCTGACAAAAGTTCCATTTCTACGTAAACTACAATATTATTACAACGATCTAGAATTATCTATGCATCAAATGCCAACAGGTAAAAGAGTGGATCAAATATCATAATAAGTGGCCTCTTCTTTATCATATGCCAAAAGGGTGAGGATGCATACCTATAATACGCGATCATGACCAAGTGGTCGCATAGGTTGCATCCGGCCTGTCTTGATTGACCTGGTTGAGATTCACTTGTTGAGGAAGAAGATTGTATCGTATACCCAGCTCCTCAAAAATTCTCTTCAGTTCAAGAACCAGTTCAGTTCTACGCCTGTTCTTCTCTCTAAAGTCCTGGAAGTTCATCGTGTGATTACAAAAGAGAGCCATCTTTAACTTATTCACATCCTCGATTTCCTTCACCACCACAAGGTGATTAGGACGCCACAGAGTATTAGCTTCCAAATGCCTGATTAAGACATGACGGCAGAAAGATCATAAATTGTACAGACCAAAACGAACTCGGAACAAAAAACAGTAAGTTCTGATAAACCTAATAAAAATCGTACTTAACCATCGAAATCAAAACATAATAAAAGATATCATATAACATGGGGACACCTTAACATGCTTGAACTAAAGTCAACTTACTTCTTTATCTCTTCTTTCAGCCTGCCTATTGTCTTTGCTGGGGTCAAAAAATCAATCGAGAACTCTATTGTATCACCCATATCCGGGCTTCTATAATAGTTGCTGATGGGCTTTGTAGCCAAAACTGAATTCGGGTAGTACACCTTTTCATTATCAAGTTTCAGGAAGACGGTTGTTAAAATATTCATCTCCTCGACCAGCAACTGTCAGTTACCATTACCGAGTGATGAGCAAAATTAGTAACTTTCCCATACAAGCATGTAGGAATGCTATTTCCAATAGTTACCTGAACACCATCAACCACACAACGATCGCCGACATCAAAAGGATGCATCACAAACACAAATACTATAGCTTCAAAGATAGTCTTGCAGGTGTTTCCGAACATAAAAGCAGCCACTACAAGCTGCGATGAAAGGAGCAAAAGCAGTTTCGTGGTTGCAATTTCCAGCAAAAGAAGCCATATGATGACAGTAACAATAATTAGGATCACTGTCACAAGTGTATTCAACTGCTTTACGGCTGTTTTGGTGTCACTCAAAGCATGTACTAGTGTTTTCCGATCCGTGTAAACCTTTACCTGTACGAAATAACAACGGACATGTTAGTAAAAAAAATCCTCATCTTTAAGGATGGTTTTCCTTCATTGCAGCAACACCCTATACTGTCCAACTGTGTTCAAACCATAAGAACTTGCTATTTTCCATTTGCAAGGAAGCAGACACACACAGAGTAAAATATAAAAAGATTCAAAAAGTTGCTCAAGATTTATCTGATTTTCATAAAGAGCTTTTACCACCCAGTTTGTGAAACTTTTTCTATCAATTTTTCCAGTGCTAGATCCATCGAACAAAGGAAACACAAGATCCACCTCCTCCTTAATCATGAATCTTAAGAGGTCATCCTCGTCAATGTAACTGATTATAAAAGAGCAAATAATTAGGGTAAGGAAAAATTAAAATAAAAGTCAGCAGGAAAATCACTAGAAGCATCATGGAGGGCGGATTTTCTCACTTGCGATTTTGATTACTATCATGTCGTGCAACATGTGCAAATATTTGATGAGCAACATATTGTGCCTCCTCCTCATTAGTAATTTCCTGTTCTGCTTCTTTGCCACCTTCATCGTACGCACTTTCCTCTAATGTTTCGGAGACTGTTGAAAGCCCTGAATTCGTGATGGCATCTACCAGCACCTTCATATGCCAAGCTGAAACTTTTTCTCGCTTCAATCTATGGACCTTTCCCATGTCAATCAACCTTTTCGTTTTTGGTTCTTTACCCTTTTTTGCATTGCTAACAATCAAATGAGCCGGCGGTTTTTGAATCCCATCAATCTCCATAAATGGTGGTCCTGAAAGGGTCCTAAGTATGTAGTGATGGAAGACTGATTCTTGTATTCTGTCAAAGAACTTGTTCATATGGAAATTCGAAGCCAATATCTTTAACATCAAAGTCTTCAACAACCACAAAAATGCTCCGATGAGAATGCTAACTAGAGTCCACGTTACATAATCGAGAATCTTTGAGGCAGTCTTCGATCTCTCAACATCAAGAAACAGAAGAACCCAAGTAAGAAGAACTATACTCAGCCAAATGAACACCTGAACAATCTTCTTCAAACCGTGAACGAAGTATAGCACTTTCCTCCGAAGCAAAAAGTTAATCTCGATCAAGAAGACAACTAGATGCATAAACCAACGAGTAACCAACATACCGCAGAATATAACCACCACAAGTACACACCATTTCCAAATTTCCAAACCCCATAAAAGGATATTGTTTTCTTTACCTACAGTTAAACTAACTATTAAGCACCCTATGAGCAACAAAAACACAACCCTCTCAATCACAACCTTAGCTTTCACTCCCTTATGCTGCTCTTTATGCTGTTTAACTTTCTTAATTATCTCCTCATTTTCATTTTCCCCAGTGGAGCCTTTAGAAGCCATCGATAACGTTTTCGACACGGCAGAATCAGTCCTAATACTTCTAGCCGACTTGTTATTAGGGGAGGCCTTATTGATGTGGTGTCTATAAGGTGAATTACAACCAACTTGTTCTTGATTAGCTAAATTAGTCTCTTCCATTTCATCAGATTCAGGGATATAAGATTGTTCTCCAAATCTTGACTTGGGTTTAACAAATGACCTTCGTCTAATAAGAGGCTCATTACCTGCAACTGGGGCTTTTGGTGGCTTACTTGCAGCAACAGCACCAGATTCAGTCGAAGCTGTGTTGGGTGCACCTTGAGAATTTTGCTTAGGGTTCAATGCCTCTGCTTCTTTTGGAGAAGACCCTTTTGGCCCTACACCGGCAACATTAATTACCACTTGTCTTCCTCCACCGTTTCCCTCCGCCATTTCTTTACTTTTCCGTCAAAACCCTGGTAAGAGATAAAAATATTAAACAAAGAAGTTAGCTTTCGCTGATGAAACAAAATCAGGTTCACCTTTAGGAACAAAAGAGAAAACTTCACATTTAAAAAATGAGACTTTTCATTAATCAAATATTAACAGCTGTTAAAGTAGCTTGGAAAAACATCTCCCTTAAATCAATGGCACCGTATAGGAAACAAAGAATCAACTTATTTAGCTTAGAAAAAAGGCTAATAACATTCAACTTTAGCAAAATAATCATAAATAAATTAGTCGCAGCGAATCCTTTCACCTTTACCTGAAAAAAGATACAGGTCTCCAGAATAAAGTAAGCATCCAAAAAATACCCAGAAAGAGTACAAAGCAAGAACCAGGAGTGCACCACTCAAAGCAGTGCAAAGATACCAAATAAAGTGCAGGAAAGAACTGGAAAATGAAGGGAAAATAGAACTAAATGAAAGAGACGAAGATTAAGAGATATTTGGTTGAGGCAGTGAAAGACAAGCAATTGCACTAGTTAATTACTCTCACCAACAGAAAAAGATACACAATCTAAGAAGGAAAAATGGAAACCTCTATAGAGAGTGGGAAACAGAGATATATAGATTTGGAGAGAGTCAACAATGGAGTCAAACCAAAAAACAACTATTAATGGAAATTCATAATTTATAAACCGTCCTTACCATGGTTAAACTCGTTGTTCTAGGTGCCAGGAGAGAGCACATATATTTATTTTTAATGGTACGAACTCTTACTTTTTATTCGTGGACGAGAATGACCCTTGTTTTTCGTTTTTGCGCTCGCTTCACTTTTGTGATGCTTACTGTAGAAAACTAGGGCGGGAGCCGAAAGCAAACCATGCGCGTATGAAGGGCAATCTGGGAATTTGGAGATCTATGAGCACGAGGTAGGGTTTTTCTCCTCTGCAACGTGGTCTATAGTTTTGTTTGAGCTTTAGGCCATGCCGTAGCTGTTATTTGGTGACGCACGTCGTAACTAGAGGCGTTGATGCCGGGCTGGTCAACATTTTATTTAAATTCATTTGTATTTTTAAATAATTAATGTAAGTTTATTTTAAATCTTTCCATATTTTTAAATTTTTTTTCAAAAGATATTTATATTATTTTATTTTAATATTTAACATTTTTATGGATGAAGTATAATGTTTTACTTTTTGAAGGAAAAATTAATTATTTTTAAAAATTCATACTTGAATTAATTTCATTCAATCATAGAATTAAATCAATGTTGAGGTTTTTAACTTCCAATTTTCAAGTTGAGATGTGAGGGTGATAAAAAGATAATAACAGATGAAGCATGTTAATTTTTATAACATACTTTAGAATAAAGAAAAATATTATTAAACCAAAAATATAAAATTTAAATGGAGCTAACCTCCATTATACAAATTGAAATACAAAATAAGCATCCACCTAATCTTACTGACAAAAGTCAAAATTGTTTAACGAAGTGCATCTTTCATTCTTTCTCCTTACCCTTTAACCTATGCTTTTTGGATATACCCTTTTTTCCCCTCATGCAGGACCAATAAACGTAACTCCTAATTTTCATTCCCTTGGATACAAATTTGTTGAGAATTCTTTATTTAATTTTTAAGGAAATAATTTAATTTAGGATGATTTTTAAAATTTTAATTTTTAGGTACTAATTAAATAATGATATTTCATTATTTTTTTTAAGACTGATATTTCGTTAATTTACAAAATATAAGATTAATATTATACACTTTTTCATGTTTAATATATTCTCTAATTCAATTTATTGAGAACAGTGTTGTCAAAAAAGAAATAAGCTGGATGATTTGTGATGTAATCTACCCTTAAATAAATGAGATTAGAGAATATATTAAATATAGATAAATGCATACTACTAATTTTATATATTTAAAAATTAATGAGATGCTATTATTTTATTTGTGCCTAAAAATTAAATTTTTAAATTTTTGATAGTGTAAAATTGGCGGAACAAGAAAATTAATACAATTAAACATTTTAAAATTGCCACTGAACCATGGCTACTTAATGGATGGATGGGATGCTCTTGTCATTGAATCTGGTTTGGATATTTGACAGAGTGGATGTGATGTTTGCAAAGGTGGGTCTAACACAAGCATCTCCATCCCATGACTGGCAAATCAGCTCGATCAGCTCCTTCCATTCGCCATTGTCTTCTGGAAGTGCTGGTCTTAGCTTTCCATCTCCAACCTCCAAGGCAATCTAATAACAACAATATCATCCAATGGGTTATTTGTTAAACCTGTAACATTTTAGCAGCAGAGATGATACAATGTTAACGAGTGATCGATTGAAAATACCTTGGCCGGTCCATAATTGGTCTCAATGTAAGGATAATTGCCTGTGATGAGTTCATTCAGAATGATTCCGAAGCTGTATACATCGCACTTTTCGTTATAAGGTTCACATCTGATAACCTCTGGTGCCATGTAAACAAAAGTTCCTGAGAGGACAAGCAAAATTTCAGAGCAAATAACTAACTCGGAGTGGCTTAATCAGAGCAAAAGAGATCGGTTCTTGCCTGTTTCGCCTGTAAGTGCCATTTCTTCGTCACTTAAAAACCGAGCATGCCCGAAATCAGCCACCCTTACATGCTTGGCATCGTCTAAAAAAATGTTGCTGGGCTTCAAATCACGGTGAATAACTTTGGGTTTTTGTTCATGGAGATATTGCATTGCTTGTGCAATCTCCACGGCTTTATTCAATCTCTCTTGCAATGGAGGGAGTGGTATCACCCTTTCTTTTCGCCTGTTATTTCCCGGTCCATGTAGCCAATCCTTCAGCGTCATGCTCAAGAACTCCGTCACTATCCAACCTTGCATAGGCGGCTCGAGGCATGCACCCATTAGCTGTAGTACAAAGCGATGGCGCTGCTTAGATAATGTTTCGACTTCTTGAGCAAAAAATGAAACACCATTTTCATTTCTCTCGAAGAAATCGGGATATATACACTTCACTGCAACTTCAAGGCCTCGCCAAATTCCTCTGTAAATGTCTGCAGTACTTCCTAGGCCAATTACTTCTCGCAATTCAATCTGCTCCAATAAGTTGTAAAAAAACATGTCATTGGCTGCTCTGAAGAAACAAAACTATCATGCAATCCCGTCAGCATTACCTCGATGGGGTCAATGAACCATCCGTTCAACTTGGCTTGGTTGATGAGTAGACCTAGATCTGATTGGTGAGAAACCGGGGCAGGGAGTTGAGGACTGATGGTACTGATATTGAGGACAACATCCCGAGAAACAGGGGATTTGTTGTTACTTAAAAGGTCCAAGAATCCATTATCCTGAGCTATTTGAAGACAGTACCTTAAGTAGTCTTGTGTTCTCTCCATTCTCATTTGGTATATGCTCCGAATTTCTTTCTGTTTCTGGACTTCGTGTTCAAGCTCCGTCACCTTCACCAAAGCCCAAATCATACATACTCAGAAAAACTCTTTAAGGCCCATCTTTTCGTGGTCTTTTCTTATGACCCACTTACCTTTAATTTCATCTGCTTATAGTTTTAATGTTAATTAAAATCAAATAGATGAAAACAGTGGTTTACCTTGCGGAAGAAAAGGAAAGAGTTCGGGCTACAAGGGTGAATGGACCACAATATTCAGATGAGGCCTTGCATCTTATGTACATTTTCAACGACAATACCAAAAAAAGAAAGAAAAAATGCAGTGACGATTTCACCTAACGAATAAGAAGGTGGTCCAAAGTCTATACCTGGAGCTCTAATTTGGAGATCGGGCTATGCGAACGTTGTTGCTTTCCCCGTTGGTGTTCCTGCAAATGCTGTGGGTTGGTAGAGGCAACCGACCCTTTTCCCAAACAATCATTAAATCCAAAGCAAAATCGCTTAGATGTCGCAGCCTTATCTATTTTTACCACGGGACTCGTTAATAGAGCTTGTTGATGATGATGATGCGATACGGTGTTGCCCCCCCTTCTCTGCTCTGGGGTACCCGTGGTCGAGTTCATTTCTATGTTTTATTTTATTTTTGCCTAGTTCATTTCGATGTTAATGGTCCTTCCTTATAAAATGGTCTTATTCTTGTTCGGGACGGAGATTCTAATGAAACTATAGGCTAATGTTAATTGTGAACTGCGACGTTTATGACAATGCCAAAAAGATGATGTGAAAAATGAAGTTGATGGTCACTGTCAGGCGTGGTCACCTAAGAAACACATTCAGAATCCATACAAAACTGGACCACACTAAACATGGTCCATACTCTACTCTGCAGATTAGAAAGCGTGCATGGTTAGTGAAAATTAATGCAATTTTATTTATACTGTATTCATCATTTCGTCCTTGCAAACCCTCCTGCTATATTGAAACCAAAGCTTTTAATAATTAAGTGGAAATGAATAGACCAACCAGGTTAGGTCATTTGCTTCACTCTAAAAATTGAAAACTGAACTTCAAGAAATGAACAGGGTCGTTGAAACAATGAAGTTTACAAGCTACGTTAAATGGCTCCAAAAAGAAGTTAAACATCTCTCTCTTCTTCTTTTTTGTTCTTTTTCATTTTCTATATGTTGCTTTAGTGCTACGATTGAAGCTTTTGTGGATCAAACATGAACGCACTCGTGCATCTGAGTTCATTTCTTTTGCTTTTATGGATCAGAGAAAAGAAAAAGGGAAAGCTGGTAAGGATCTTATGGAAACTCATCTTGGGATCGCCAATCATAAATCTTTGTCATTTACTATACTAAAGCAAAAGTAGCCAAATAATGGACCATCCCAAGTCGCAGAGCAGCAGGCAAGGTGAGGTTGATTGGCCATTGCCGACTCATACGCGGTTTTTGCCAAGTTAAAAATTGTTAATATGGGTTGGTTCGACTTGAGTTCAAGAATGGTGGTTAAATTTATGAACCCATTAAAGAAAAAAAAACAAAAAAACTTGCTGCCTTCTTATTCGTTAGCAGATAGTAGGCTCCAAAATAGTGACATTTTCTCTCTGCATTTGAAGACAAAAACAATGGCGGGTTTCTTAGTTTTGGTTATGGGAATTGATTCCCACAAAAAGAAAATAATAGAATAAAAGCTGAAATAGGTTCCAAAGCCCTTTACCAGATGGAATACCCCCTGGAATGGAAACCCTAACCCTAACCCCCATTGTCTATCAACTCATTGGTTGTTAGTTAGTTTGTCTCTTTCCTGCCTTATACGACACAGGTAAACTTAGAAACTTGAAGCTAAAGTTATGCTCCAAACTCCATAACTCGATTCTTTCAAATTACCAATTTATTACCACAACCTTGGGTCGATCGGCCAACCATTGAAACACAAATTATTTGACATAAAAGATTCTTTCATATATATATATAACACTCCAATATCTAAGCTAAAGAATTGGTCAAACTGTGTGGGTTGATCAGTAGGTAATTTAAAGCCCTTAAGAAGATAACGGTTACTCAAAACTTATCATTAATTAATTTTGTTTAACCCCAACTCCCAAGAGTAAACTCACATACCCCAACTGCCATCCCACATGTTCTAACTTAATTAAAAATGAATAAAGCAGTCCGAGGGGAAGAATTATAACCCTAAGGCTCGAAACAACCAAAACTGCCTTAAATAATGTATTCAAAATTACAAAGTTTAGCTAGGTACGAACCGTTAAATGAATATGAAGGATTTTATTTTATTTTATTTTCTTATATGTGTCCATTGGGACAAGGTTTGTGATTAATTTTTTATGCTCTACAAATTTACTAAGCAAGTTCAGTGATTAATCTCGACGGAGCATCTCCAACTAATGGGGGTTAGAGAGGGAAAGAGGAGAGGTTATCCCAAAATAAACAAATAAATAGATGAATGCAATATAAACCCTAATGCTGATTAATTATTGGTGTAACTACTTTCAAGGTTTTCAAACTCTAAAGGTGGTGAAGTAAATAAACAAATCATCCTCCGCCTACAATTCTTGAATTTAGTTACAAATCCACTGCCGTCCTAAACAAGTATAGTTTAAGCTTGTTTATTAGTGCATGAGCATAGTAGATTTTGACTTTAAGAGATTTTTCACCTGCTGGATTCTTAACATGCGGTAATTAATTAGCGTACCAAGCGTTTTGTTATTTTAAGCCCATCCTTCTTTTTCATAATCTTTTCTATATTTTTTGTGTTCACTAAATTAATTTGTTGAACCTGGTTATGATATTTTTAGTATTTATTTTATGGTTAAAACTTTAGATATTAGGAAAGTATAATTTTGAGATGTATCATAATTTTGGATACCTTAAAAAGGGTCGACCCTTCTTTTTTCTAACATTACAAACTCTAGTTCCATGCTTGTCACGTAGTACTAATGATGCGCTTATAGGCAATTATAAAAGTCTACTTAAATACTAGTATATCATTGGACTGTTTCACATCAACCTTAAATTGATTTAAGTTGGTTAAAGAGTCACTATCTCTGTCTCCTCCATCCATTTCATTACAAAGTTCTTGGAGGTTGCCAAAAGCAATAGCGATACCAAGGCAATAATAATATAATTTCATATACACATCTCTTTCTAGTTTTTATTTTTTTATTTAATACTTATCGATTGCTGTAATCGTATTGAACCAAAATAAATGAATGTTTGGGACTTTCCAACTTTCTTACCTTATATTGATTGTCTTGAAGCAGCGATTGAAATGAAATAATTTTTTTATTTACATTTTATTACAAATTATGCGACTATAGATTGGTCCATTACGGTGATTATAGTGGAAGCAGTTTTCAGCTCTCTGGTCGCTGCCTTCTCCAATCGTTTGGACAAAGACATGTATCGCGGAAAATGTAGGAAATTTGAAAAGCAGAGTTACAGTGTTTGGTCCCTTTTACCAGGTAAAAGAATCCTAAGATTCAATTGTAATAATGAAGATCAGCAGCGTATAACTCTGTTTCTTGTTGAAATTGCTTCAATCAAATCCCATTAAATTTCGTGGACCATCTTCTTGCTTGCTTGCTTCCCTAGGAAACCCAAAAAGAAACAAAGAAAACAGATCATGGTTGTTCCTATTAATGATTCTGACATATTTTACGTTTTACCTGTTAACTTACAAATATGTATGTTTGTAAACTTCAGTGGGAGATGTACTCTTTTTTTTTTTTTTCTTTTTTCTTTTTTCACAGTAATTTATTGTAAGCATCGTTATTTAGCATTGTTGTTTGCATAGTTAAAAAAAAGTTACATTTCTTCTGTTAAATACATTTTATCTTCCTCAGTTAAAATTCACGATGGCTTAAACATATCTTGGTTCAAAACAGGGGGCGAAATCAGGGAGCAGGCCTTGCCGGCTTGCCCCATTGGTAACGTGGTATAATTTTATTTCCTAGCCCCTCTTAAAATCTAATAATTCAATTTAGTCCATTTCAACCACTTGATTAAATGGTAAATTCTGTTTTCGGCTCTCTTTTGGGTTTTTGAAATATATCTCAACCCTTCCTATACAAAACTACTGGGTTCGACCTGGTTCAAAAGATCATAGCAAAGTAGGGTTTTAAAATCTTATATATTTACTTTAGTAAGTGGATTCACAAAGAAGCGGAAGAGGGTTGAATGGGTGAATTGACAACACAGTGTTCAAGAAAGAAAGCAAAAGCTCCTAATCTCAATTCCTAACTTTCGCTATTCCCATGGGGGGAACGAAGATCTGCCTTTGCCTTTACCATCACAATCCTTCTGCCTTTCTTTCATTCATTCATTCATTCGAATCTTTCATTTTCCCACTCTTTCTCTTTTTCTTTTTCAGTGTTCAATCAAATGCCACTGTCAGTATCTCTTCACTTCAGATCATGATCAAAAGCATTACCAAATCCCCATTTCTCACTTTTTCAGAGGAAAAAAAAAGATAACCAAAATTCCATTCTTCCCTTCCACTTTTCTTTTTTCTATCTTACCACTTTGCCTTTGTTTTTCATTTCTTACATGCTACCCATTTGCTGAAATGATACATGTTACCCAAAAAATGAAACTGAAATCCGTTGGAAAGATATTTACACTAAAATTGGACATAGAATAATGCATAAAGCCTTGTCAATGCTATAACCAAAATAACCAAAAAAAAAAAAAAGATTGAAAAATTAACTATGCTATCAAGCCATTAGCAATGGCTCGATTTGTTTCTACATGAGTAGTTTCATACACTGGAAGCTCTTCTCCATACCTATCATTACCAATAAGAACAAGATGATCCAACTCGAACAAATCCGAACTCGAATAGCTTGCTGCATCATCTTCATCTTCCTCCATCACAAAATTACTGTGTTTGTCCCTTGAAATAAAGTCCTTCTTCATTTGATTTTGATGATATTCTTTTAAAAACTTAGTAGCCATTTCTTCTACTCGCCTACTTTTGTCCAGTGCTTGTAACTTTAGCTCTTCGTCGAGCTTCCTCGTTGGCGATTTCCTAATTTTCCATACGGTAGGGACAGCAACCGACACTGAACTCGAGTCTTGTTCTTCGTATAAGCATTTTTGCCCACAGGGTCTGCAGTCTTCGTCGACAATTACACTCACTGGGCAAAATCGAACAGTTCTTTTGACTCCATTTCTTAACCTTTCTCTCGTCGAAGGTGAGTTCTTGCTTAGACATGATCTTGAAAACGAGGAAGCTGAAGAACAGGATGAAACCTGTCCGGACTTCAATTTCCTTTCATCATCGCAGCTTAACATCGAAGACGGACCCCTTGCTTTCTTTGTATTACTTGTTGTGAACAGAGAATTGATGAAACTCGCGAGACGGCCGCCTGGTGAAATGGGTTGTTTCACCTTCTTTAAATTGTCGTAAATTTTAGTGGCTCTAGATTTTGACTTGAAAAGACTTTCTTCGAGCTTTGGTGTGTAGTCGGAGGCGGAATTGTAATGATAATCATCGAGCAAATTCGACTCCCTGTGTTCGTAAAACAAAGTCCTCTCTGTTCTCCCTGTTTTCTCTGTTTTAAGTGGTTTCTCGGACCAAGCCGACATTGTGGTCCTTACAGGTTTAGGCCTCGATCTTACAAAACATGATGACTTCGATTTTGAAACATACATAGATTCAGTGTCCGACGATGAGAAACCACCGGAACTGGAATCAGATGAGGTAGAAGTGGAGCTAAAGAAAAGAACATCATGATCATGATCATAATCATGATGTGAAACCTGTTTCCTGCCTGCATTTGCCTTTTCAGTGACCTTCTTTTCCATCCATTTCTCGATCAAACGAGCTCGTCGGAAACTCGACATTTCTTCATCTTCCTCTTCTACCCTGCTTCCATTGCATCTCACGCTAGCTTTGCTTTGTCTCTTTTGCATTGTTTCCCTGTAGAATTTCAAGTCCACATTCCTGGTGTCACCATCATCGATGGAACGGTAGATTTTGTCAAGCAGAGTAGATGAAAAAGATGGGTTTTCTCTCTCCTGCCTGTACATGGCTTCTCTTTTGCCGGTGAACAAGGGTTCAAAAGCAGCGCAAATAAAAAAGAGAAGATTTTCGCTACAAATAAACGAGATCACTGTTTCAAATATTCTTTGAATTGTTGGAAATGAAAGAAAGGAAATATGAAACGGAACAGAGAAATGGATGGGGTTTTTTTTGGTTCTTCTTGAAGATGAAGATGAAGATGAAGATGAAGATGAATGGAGAACAGAAGCAAGGTACTTATATAAAGGGTGTTTTACAACTTACTACGATGGAAGGTAATGCCAGATTGTCATCTGTCTATGTAGCACTCTTCTGCTTTTTTTTTCTTTTTTTTTTTTGGCAATCCCCAGATTAGCCCCTTCATTTTCATTCGCTTTGAATTTTGGACCGTCAGATGAGATCTATTATAGAAAGACAAGGGTTTGTCAGTCTTGTGTGGGTCCAGATGTTGGTTTAAGAATGGAAAAAAGATTTCTGGGTGTTTAAAGATGGAGATGGTAATGCCGCAATGTGGTCTGGGAAATAAATTTCATATCGCATTCTTTTGGAAAGAAAAGAAAGATGAGATGAAACGACTTTGAAATAGATTCCATTATTTCGGATTATTTAAAAAATATTAATAATTACGATTAAATTTAATCATTATATAGAATGAAAAAATGGATATAAATATTATATATAATAACAAATTTTAAATTTATATTATTCAAATTATTCATGTCTGAGTACCACAATTTATATATATTATTCTCAAGGTTTTTACCTCTTTTTATAGGAAGAGTATATTTTATTTTAGTCACGTAGATTTGATGAATGGAATGTAGAAATTTTCAATAATAAAATTATTGAAATGTAAGATTCTTTAGTATCGTTTATGCTACATTATATTGTTTAGTTCATTATTAACAAGTGTTGAATGTAATAGTATGATACATAATATTTTTAAGGGGAGAATATAATTTGAACTTTACCGATAATATTATTGGGAGTGACAATAAAAAACTCGTATATGAATCGTAAAACAAATATAAAAAGTATCAAAAGAAAATTATTGTTTAGTTCAATCAAATGTAAAATTTCATTTTTTTATTATTGATGAAATGCAATATAAAATTATTTAAAACGTATTTTACCAAATTATTTTCATATAAGTTACATAAAAATCGAAGCTTGCATCATTTTATTTTACTAATAGATAAATGCATTTTTTTTAAACAAATTAAAGTCGTGTATATTTTCAAATATATAAACTGAAATTAAGAAAAAGCAATAGGTAAATAAAGTTATTGTTTTAATGAAAGCAATAGGCAGGAAAGTTCAAATTTGATGTTGGGCAATGAAGGAAGGTTGAGTGTTGCTAGGGTTTTAAAATAGCCATTGAGTTGGCATAATTGATTGATAATAGGGAGGAGACAAGACATACATACAATGGACTTGTGGAAATCCTGGGTATATTTTTTTTATTTCCTTCTAAAAGTTTATTGTCATTCAATTAATTGGTTAATTATGGGTGCATATTAAGTGAATAACATAAATAGAAATGCTACCGCCACTACATAAATATTGAAGTGATAGCAAATGGTGGTTGTGAATCCTCAGCAGGGAGCAGGTGCGCTACAGTTTTGAGACTGCTCTCTGATTTGTACGATAATGTACCAAAAAGTAAATCTAATTCCTAAATCCTACAATATTTTTACCTCTTTTTTTCTCAGAAAATAAATAGCGAAAAGCAAAACATATATTATAATGATGTAATCCAGACCTCACTTACTACGAACACCTAAAATTTAATGCTCCATTCTACCTATTAATGTGGTTTATAACAAAAATGGGTAAATTATGCAATTTTTTTATTTAGGCTTTTTTTTTAATCTCCTAAAATTCTATTTCGTTATCATTTTAAATATTGACCATTATCTTTAATATTTTATTTTTAAATTAATCAAATTGTGACACGTGTTATTTTTTTTGACAATTTCATTATAGGTTATGATCATATCTATTCGTTTTAACATAATGTTTAGAACTAAATATAGTCTCTCTTCATCCCATAAGTAATAGGATAATGTGCTTCAGTGCACTCGAAACCACATTCTCCTGCATTGACAAAAATACTTATGTCAATCAAGTTAAGACTCAATCAACATAACACGTGTTATTTTTAATTTAATAAAAATATTTAAAATGAAGGAGAGTTGATACTCGGTGTCTTTTATGATTATCATTAAAGATTATCGATGAGAACTTTGCGATGAGATTTAATAATAACATTGCATCATTTATAAGTGTGAATTTAGCTACAAATATTTTCACCCGTTTTATAATTTGAGTCTACTTTTATTCAGGCCAAAAGTGAAATTTAAGTAAAGTTCTTTCAACAATATCGATTTCAACAATATCGATTTTAAGTTTTAAATTTAATCCAAATAATTTAAGAAAGAAATTAATTTCCGCTTCTTTTAACCATTGCACCATTTACAAGCGTGAATCAAATGCATATATTTTCATCCGTTTTATAATCTAAGTCTAATTTTATTTGAGTCGATAGTGATATTTAAATAAAGTTATTCTAATAAAAATATTTAAAATGAAGGAGAGTTGATACTCGGTGTCTTTTATGATTATCATTAAAGATTATCGATGAGAACTTTGCGATGAGATTTAATAATAACATTGCATCATTTATAAGTGTGAATTTAGCTACAAATATTTTCACCCGTTTTATAATTTGAGTCTACTTTTATTCAGGCCAAAAGTGAAATTTAAGTAAAGTTCTTTCAACAATATCGATTTCAACAATATCGATTTTAAGTTTTAAATTTAATCCAAATAATTTAAGAAAGAAATTAATTTCCGCTTCTTTTAACCATTGCACCATTTACAAGCGTGAATCAAATGCATATATTTTCATCCGTTTTATAATCTAAGTCTAATTTTATTTGAGTCGATAGTGATATTTAAATAAAGTTATTCTAATAATATCAATTTTGAATTTTGAATTTAATTCAAATATTTAAAAAAGAAATCTATTTTTACTTCTCTTAATCATTTTTAGTTGAATGTCGTGAAATTATATATTTGTGAAATATAAATAAAAGACCAAAAAGTTAGTAAAAGGAGTGGATAAAAATCAGTTTTAATGATGTGGGTAAGTTGATGTAAATTTGGACCTTTAATCATGAAAGTTTCATCCGGGGAGCCTCAATTTCAAAAGCTCTGGATTTAATAACGGTTGGTTTCGAAGTTTTTGAAAGTTGAAGCAAAAAACAAAGGCTTTTTCTTCCTTATTATCCATTTATTTTAAAATATCCACTTTTGCACATCTCGTATAGGCTAAGATGCCTTTTTCTGCCCTACTCCGAAAGGGAATAGTCAATATACGGTCCAAAGAAGCTCATGCACCCATTACTTCCCCCAAAAGCAAATTCCATTATTTTTTGACACGATTTGGGTAGCTAAGCTACATTATTTGACTAACACAAAAGTGTCTGTGTCTGTTCCGCTAATCCAAAGCTCAAACTCAACATTATTTGATTAAAATCACTCTGTTTAAATAAAAAGGAAGAGCATTGTGGGGTGATAGAGATTTAGGACCCTTTTAGATGAACGGTGTGCGTTTACTTGTGATTAGTGAAAAAAAACAGTAACAATAAAATTAAATACTATAGCGATATTGTAACATGAAATAAAAAAAATTAAACACACCACACTGAAAATAAACATCAATCCAAATGGACCTTTAGAGTTTAATCTAACTTTTCAACTGTTAAACTAAATTACAGCTTCTCAACTCACATTTTTAATATTTTACTTTAATTATTTTATAAAAAATAAACATGTTTTTTTTTAAAAAAATTCAAATGTTTCTCCTACTAAATTAGAATTCTAAGTTAATTTATTATTTTAATATTTTATAAATTAATTTATTTTTAGATATTAAATTAAAATTTTGTTTTCACATAATCAGCTGTAAAAAGTTAATAAAAAACTAGATTTGATGTCAAAAAATATTCAATTAAGATTTAAGTTTATATAGTTGATTAGCAAATTTGCTGATATTCTAAACGTGTACAGGAAATCATCAACTGAAAAAAATATAGTGTCAATTTTCAATATTCACGGTAAATTTGCAACTTAATCTCCTTAAAATTTTATATAAATTTATCATTAATATTTTTAAATAATCAAATTAAATTAATTCACTATATGTTTGGTTTTTTTTTTTACTAATGCAATAAATACTATTTGAATAATTATAACCATAATCGATTATTTAATTGATAAATAAAAATTACATTTGAATAAAATCAAAATAGAGAATTATAACAAAAAAAAATTAACATAATAAATGTGGAAAGTATTTGACATTCAACAATGAAATCAAAATTTAGCACCTAAAATATATATCTATTAAACTCCTTTTGTACAACATATATTATATGTTGAATATTAGTGAAATGGGGTGATGACAAGAGGTAAAAAGTATATTCAAGAATGAAAGCTCCACCTAGTCCTTATCTGATGCCTGAATAATTAATGAAAGTGACTCTAGACATGCGTAAATGATCAGATATGGTATGGATTGAATCCATCAACCTAACAACGAAGGAACCATGTGGACGAATTAAATTTGAAGGAAGGTGCTCATCGAGGATCACATGCTATAGCAACATCCCCATGCCAAGTTCACTTAACCTTGTTAGCAAACCCCATCCAGACATTATCTGCTACTTGCTCCTGCTATAACCTTTGGGAAAACGCTATTGTACATTAACCAGCACTTCATTAAGAATGTTGAAAACGATGGTTAAGAGGGGGTTTTTTGTTTTGTTTATTTATCGGATCGTGTTTACTGTACATAACACTGTGTTGCAATCCCTATTTAATTATCATTTACAGGGTGGTTGAGGAGCTAGCGGGATCGTCTGCCTCGAAACTTTCTGTAAGGATCACATGTTTTGCTGTTTCTGGTTTGCTAATGTACCTCCATTTCCAGGACATAAGCTATAATGGAAGCAACAAGCATAACTCTTTTATGTGCCCTTTGTGGTAGGGAAAAGAGGGGATCGACGCAGAAAGGTCATTGATCTGGTCTCAAGCAGTATCTCTCATCAGTCACCTTTGAATTTTAGAGTTAAAATAAGCCTACAAAAAACACAACATGCAAGGGTGGCTTCCACCACTTAGCAAGCAAGATTAGACAATGATCGATGTGTACTTTTTTCTTTTCTTGTTTTGAATATCATGGAAGCCTGTACTTTCAACATATGATGCGAATAGATCTGGTTGAACTCTGAAGAAATTATATATATATATATTACTATTAAAAGAAAAGTGGTAGGCCCTTGATATATGCGATGCCCCGTGCGGCATTGCATACCTTGCTTTGCTTAAAAAGGAAACGCCATATCCCATTTCCCAGGGCAATACTGAATGGCATTGGCACCTTGGGGAAACCTATCGACTATCTTGTCTTTAATTAATTTCATGGTGCAGAGAGAGAGAGACCCACGGTTACAGAACGTTGGTCCCATCCCATTGCATGATTCCTCTCTTCAACCATACTTTGGTCATCATAATTGTAAATCTTCAACCCATTTTAAACTTGGGTATCATTCCTTTTACTTAAACAATCTGAAAAAGCAAAGAGAAAAAAAACTTTTATATATCAGAACTGTGTGTAGGATGGGGTGAAGAGGCCAACAAGAGCAACAGTCAGAAACGACCAATTAGAGGTTCCAAAAAACAGAAACGGGCCAATATAAGATATTCTCTTTATAAATAAACAAATCAAGTTGCCATAGATCCTCGGTGTAGTTCACTGATTGGTTCTATATGCTAATAAACCAAATCTATATTTAGTCAAGGGGATTAAGACTAAGAGTTGCAGTAAAGTACGGACTGTGGACGACTGACTGGTTTTCTTAATTAATTAATTAGAATGTGTAGGGGGGAGGGGGTCCAATGTGAGCAGAAACAGCTGTGACCATAATCTTTGAATGGGCGCTACTAGTTAACGGCTGTTAGGGCATCACGCGCTGTTCTGATCTGGTGGGGCCAAAAGTAGAGGTGAACAAAATTCGATTCGAGTCGAAAAATTTAAAAAAATTTTAAATTATTCGAATCGAGTTATTCGAGTTAAACGAATCGAATTGAATTTTTTTTCGAGTTTCGAGTTCGAATCGAGTTAAATTTTCGAATTCGAATAACTCGAATAATTCGAATAAACCTAATAAAACTATATTATTTTTAATTTTAAATTTATATTACTCAAACTCAATTTAATTTACCTCATTTTTTTTCAAAGCTCAAACCTTTTATCTTATTCAAATTTTTTCCCTTAAAAGTTAAAATCCTTTCATAAACTAAATCCAAATATTTTTAATTTTTTTACCTTTACCTTAATAAAAATATTTTTAAAAAATTATATAAAATTAAACAATATCAAATTATTATTTTTTAATTTAATTCGAATAAATATATTCGATTCGATTCGTAAAATTTTTAAATTAAATTAAAATAATAAAATAAAATTCGAAAATTGATTAATTTAAAAAAATTTCATTTGATTCGATTGATTGCTGACTGCTAGCAAAAAGTATTTGCCCACTGTGGGGAAACGGAATGTGGGGGCCATTTCCGAGGCACGTGAACTATATTCACTGCCTTTGACACGTGCGCTTTAAAGGCTATTAGCCTCTCTTTTCCTTTCTGAGCTTCCTCATTCCTTCCCAAAGGTCTAGTTTTCCAGATGCTCACCAATTGTGACTCGCCACGTGTACAGAGTCCCTTTCAGATAAAAATAATTGAGGCGTAGAATTTTTTTACAACGAGTCAATTAAATGAAAGTTGGGAGACTGGGATGGGAAATATGAAAATATTGGGGCCTCCAAATGACAATCTGAAAGTGCCCCAAAAGAGAGATACGTAGGGTCTAATCACAAGGGGACATAGACTTTGTAGGATCGAGAGGTTGCCTCCTCAGCAGAGAACTACATGGACACACCTGATTATATTTTTCACCTCCTCAGTTTGCAATCTTGCAGACAACACTGTACACCCTGCCTGCCTCACTCACACATGTATTATTTTTTCACGTGGACAGGGCAAGATCCCGCAACTGTTAACTGAGAATCAGACTGTGGAGAATGTTGATTAGTCTTCTTTCCTTTTCTTTTCGTTTTTGGTTGGCAATGAAGAAAGGAACAGAACAACTTTGTTCTTTTCCAACGAAGCAAACAAGACGAGAGATATAATAGGTTTCTATTTTGGGGGTCTTTTGCTTATCTTTGCGAGTTGCAGTGGAGTCAGTCCAACATGATGCATCCACGTGCGGTCGTGCATGCGATGAGTCGGCAGCTTTCCACTCCTCCTTTATGTAGAGCAAAAGGAAATAGTGTGTTCTAGTTTTAGATTACTTGTTTCTTTTTTTAAATGGTTTCTTTCTGTTTGAACATTGGTAGGAAACACTATCGCGATTACTATTCAGAAATAGGAGACAAAGCCACATTTTTCTGGCACTCTCCCATGTAGAATACCCTTGTGAATGAAGAAGGATAATACAAGCCTATGGGGCTAGGGTGGACTGGATATGGAGAGTGAACTATCTAACCCTGAAGGTCGTCTTCTTCTTTAATATTCATGTCTCCAGTCTCAGTAGGTCTATAGTTTTTAATATATATTATTCTGGGTATGCATGATACTTGTTAAGGTTAGGCCCACATTTTTCTAGCACTTATCATATATTGATGAAAAACAAATTGAGAATGAGAAAGTAAAATGAAAATGATAGCCAGGAGAAATGGTTGACCTTATCAACATTCGTATTTGATAGTTGCCGGTGGGTTTCGGACTTACGGAAATTCTTCTCCAAATACATCATTTTCAAGCCTACTTCAGCAATTGAGGTCAAAACTGACTCTTTTACATTGGCTATGATACTGTAATCCAACCTTGTCCGAGCAAAGTTGTGATCTCTCCCAACCAAATATTAGATCTTCACTATATATACATATGCTATCCTGGGTAATTTAGTTCGTTTCTTGAAGAAAATTGTAGGATACGGTGTCACAACAACGACTCAACTTCTGCAAAATTTAGCCGATTAGATAAGGTGTCATCATTTTTAAGCCCTATCGTGTTGAAAACTAAGTCTGGCTAAATTAGCAATTAAAAACATGGCAACAGTATCACATCCAATTATTGTTCACATATGGGTTGCAAAGCTATCATCCGAATGATAAACATCCGGTTAAGGTTAACTACAGGTTTTCTTCAACTGGACAAAGGACGACAACAGTCCCAAAATCTGGTTAACGTACATCCACACCATGACTCACAGCTATTTGCATGCTTCTCTTCTCTAATCAATGAGCGTTGACTCTCTGGATGTCGACCAACTGATAAAGATCACCCCGTCGTTGCTTTGCCAAAGGGAGATTAGCCCTAAATTTCAGACAAGGCACCCAATTAAAAAGAATAGAAAGTATATACGATTGAATAAAACCATAAGCATGCAACATGTATAGAACAAATATTATGTGGAAGCCATATCACCTTCGTTGCTCAAGTATTGAGTAATCAATCTCTGCTATAATTATGTCCTCATCATGTTCAGTTGTGGCTAGGACTTTTCCAAACTGTCACATGCAAAAATTCAAGTATGTATTTGTCTGCTCAAAACACTTCAAGCCATAAAAGTTTCAGGAATTCGTATTACAGGAGAAAAGCCTTTTTATTCATAAACCCACAACACAGCTAAAAAACCAAGTATCCACTTACAGGTCCTACAAGGGTTGAGTGACCCCAAGCCACGTAACCGGCTCCAGCATCTCGAGCAGGTGAACAAGTTGCCACATATAACTGTTATTTAAAATTTTTATTAGAGAAGGAAAAAAAGAATGAAATCTTTTATGAGCAATCATATATTCATGTTCTAGACAGTGCAGAGCTCTAGTGATCTGAAGTCACGGTTCTGATGAATCCGCTCCATTTTCACCATCCAGTATATATGGTAACATTGGAGCATGAATTATAACAAGTATTTTTCAAGACTTAAAAGAAGGAAAGAATCCTTTATAAAAAAAAGGCCAAAGGAAAGAAAGCGGTGTCTTTGCTACCAACCAGAACAGCATCAAAGTCCAGCATGTTAGACTAACCAAATACTGACTGCATTCTAGTTTTGACTATAAAATAACAGGATTTACATTAACTTTCATCTGTACTAGCACTGTCTGTCTTATTAAACCAAATAGTACAGTATGCTAATTATGAGACCTATGAAAGCTTTTACGAAAAATGTTGTTACTATACCTGATTATCCACAGCCCTGCATACAGAATAGCAAGAAAAACATTAGTAGATGAACAACTACCATCACAAAATAACAATTTACTCACTAGACCATCCAATACGACAGTCCCCTTCAGGTTGAGAAATGGTTGGATGTTAAAAACAAAAAAGAGCAAACATGGAGGACAAACTGGTACGACTTGATCTAAGTTTTAATCCATCGCTGTAAAAGTAATTTAATTTTCTCTCTTTAAATGAAATGATGGTTTTGGAAGATGATCAAACATGATAAATTCCATTTCATCAAGTAAATTTATTGGTGTCTTGGCAAAGAAAATTCAGAAGGTAATGTTTAAAGATAAAATTACTGCTATGTATGGAGTTCATAACGTCCACCTAAAGCTAAAACTAGGAACCATCTCTGTAAGGATACAAGGCCAAAAGAATTATAACACTGGCTTTTATATTGCTTTTTTCAATTACTGTATCACCTCCCCTCCCCAGTGTACGTTATTTCTCTCTACCTTTCAGTGAAGTTAAAAGGATTAACAAGGAGAGTGAAAGCAGGGAAATAACTAGCACCTTGCTCTCTGCAGCAGCTCCCAATGCAATGGTCCGGTCGTCATGTTAAATGCTCCAGGATAACATAGCAAGTGAGCACCTAATTTCAACAAAACACAGGAAATAATAATTGCATTCATCAGCTAAAAGCCAATATTAAAAATGAAATTAATTGAATAACGGTTCGATGGAGAGGTATACACACCTCTTGAGGCATATATCATTGCCAATTCCTGAAAACGAATGTCATAACAAATCCCTACACCAATTCGCCCAACATCTGCATGAACTATTGATGATTATTTTACCACTTACAAAACCATTCACCTAGTATACTCAATTGCTGATAATAATTACTCATCAGTTAAATCTGATTGTCGAAGATTTGACATAGTACTTCACCAAATAATGGTAAAGATGTAAGAAACATAGGAATGTCTCATGACAATGGATAAGATGATAAACAATATATGATCTAGAAAACAATTCAAAAAAAATTATGGACAGGGTAACATGTTCATGCATGCAAAGTCTAAGGAAACATCAACCTGTGTCCACAATGGTAGGAGTTTCCCCAGCAGTAAGAGTCTTGGATTCCATGAAGGTAATCTTCCCAGGAATATCGATATCAAAAAGGTGAATCTGTAGTTCCAAAGGAATTCATAAATATCATGTGCACCAGCTTCAAAGGGAATCTTCAAAATGATATTAGTGAACTTTAGAATTGTCTAAAGGAAGCAGCAAACTTGGTATCAGAGATCAGGAATTTTGGTGTTTGCATACTGGAGGTGTGTGTATTTGAAACATTAGCAGCACAAGGTAAAGATAAAGCTTAATATCAATGTTTTTTTTCTTCTGACAGGCACATAAGTTTTAATGGTACCAAACAAAAAAAATTACGATTATATCAAGAACTGAGTACTAAATGGCTCAGCCATCTAGCAATATGTGTTGATGTATGAGCTTTTATACAGGTGATGAATTGACAGATGTTGCACCATAGTCAAATTCATTCTACCTAATGAACAAAAAATAAACAATGGCTCCATAATGCATTGCCAAGTTCAGCCATACACAATGCACAAAATGGGCAATTCCTATATACTACCATATCGAATAGGAAGTGGCTCTACCTTGCGGTGCTTGGCTTTCAGCTTTCCATCGGTACCAAAGACGCAACAAGTATTATACAATTTATCCCCACAGCGTTCAGGTATAGAGCCACCAACTACAGTGATCTTCAGACGACTAGAAACTTCAGACAGCATAGCTGTTGAAGGAGATGCATCATGACCTGCATCTATATCTTCAGCATAAACTGGGAAACTGTCATTTGAATATGGGCTGTTCCATATTTCCTGAAACAGAATAACAGACACGAAGGACAGGCCTTAAAATGTTAATAGCAAAATCTATTGCATGTAATTGGGGAACACCAAAACAATCATTTTGTGGTTTAATCTTCCACCATATTTGGCTCGTCAAGCTGATTTCACCAAAAATAATGGGAAAAAAAGAAATAGGCATTAGCTTATCTGGTGTGCCCAAATTTCTAAGACCCTCCAAGCTTCTAAAATTTCAACCTCGAATCCAATAGAACAAAGCTTAATTATGCACAATTTGTTACCTAACGAAAACCCTCGTGCGAACATCAGAAAGGAGAAACCTTGAGACATAGACAAGAATAAAACTCACAGGCAAGACAACAAGCTGGGCACCCCTTTGAGCAGCCTCTTCGATGGCCTTCCGAGCATGCTGTATGTTCCTCTCTTTATCAGGTGTCACTGCCAACTGACAAATCCCAATCTTGAACTATAACAACAAACCCAAAATAGATCACTTAACAAACACGCAATCAAAACAACAAAAGGAAAAGACAGTAAATAAAGCAAAAAAGATTGCCTTGGTGAGAGGAGGGGAGGGAAGAGGAAGAGCAGGTGGTAGCCTCGCTTCTTCAGGCTTGAAAGCTGATGATGGCATTATGGATGTTGAGTTGGACCGGATTTGGAATCGGAGGTTTTGGTAAAGTTGATTGTACAGATTTATGGTGTTTGTGGGGCTAATCGGAATGAAGAACGGTGTTTGAGAAATGGGTTTGGATGAGCGTTGAAGAAAGGAGCATGAGATAGCGGATTGAAGTCTTATTAGATTCTTGGATCTAACAAGTGATGACTTCATATTTGTTTTCACCTTTTGTTTACTACTGAGTCTTTTTGCTTCCGGCAAATATTTTAATAAAGATTAACACTTAAATAACTTAATCCAACTAAATTTTTTATTTATAGGAAGAAAAGGGAAAAATCAACAAAAGTTTGGAGTTGACATCCATTTCATGAATTCAAACATTAAACTGAACAATAATTAAATGGAAAATTAAATTATCTAAAAATTTAATATGAATTGAAGAATTGAATCCAAATATTATATATTTTTTTATAAAGCTTAGCAGCCATTACTATTGGACAGACGTTAATAAGTATAAAAATTAATTTAAGAGTTTAATAATTTTTTTTATACCTAAGATACTTCCCTCTAATTTTTTAGGATGAGTAATTATATTGATCTCTAAAATTTGAATTTGGATTTTATAATATAATGATATATTTTTAGGGCTTATTACTTAAAAAATTTTATTTCCAAAAATAATTACAAAAACGAGCTATTTTGGCTGATATTTACTGAAATAATTTAATTTTACAAAAACACATTGAACTTTCATTATTTTCAAGAAAAATTAAAAAAATGTGTTCAACTAGAAACACTTTTCTCCTCTAACCTGTAGAACACTTCCAGTGGGAAGCATTTTAAGGGAAAATACAAAAAAACGCTTCCAACTTTGCCACATCAGCACTAAAAATAATAGCATTAAATTTTTTTTTTATTTTTGGTGCCACCTATTAATGTTGAAACAAAACTTACAAAATAGGTCTTTATATAGACCCAAACTCTCATTTTCCTTATTTTTTAATCAATATGATATATGAGATATGTGCATATATAGATTTGTTCCCAATAGGAGCTCTCTCTATGTGCAATGTCAAAACAAGTTTTATAAACATTAAACAAAATTCTAATGAATTGACATCATGAATAAATAAAAAATAAGATTATAAATTGACATCACGAATAAAATTGTAATGAATTTCAACACATAACTATAAACAAAATTTTATTCAAAATACCATAATAACAAATTATACAAAATATAAATACAACTATTAAAAAATTTCTAAAAAAAACCTAAAACATAAAAAGAAAACATTTGTTACATTATCAATAAAAATTTTAAATTATATAAGTAAAAAAATTAAAAAATATAGTGTAGTGTTTTAATATTACTTTGTTAATTAAAAGAGAAAGTAATCTCACATTGTCTAGGAATAAGCTGTAGACCTACTCATGAGTCTATGTATATACATATCTCATAACCCACATTACTTAAGAAAAACAAGTAAAATGAGACTTTGGATCTATATAAAGGTCTGTTTTATAAGTTTTATTTTCACATTAATATGTGAAATCAAAAAGAATATGTTTTTCTGAATTTTCCCTAAAAATGATATCAACTCAGTGCGTTTTGTAAAATCGAAATCAAAATGGCTCATTTTTGTAATTATTTTTTAAAATGGGCCTTTTTAGTTAATAAACCCATAGTTTTTTAATCATTTAAAAAGTAATTTATATAGTACATTATTATATATTTGAATTTAATTACGTCAAAATGGGCTTTTCTAGTTAGTTTTTTTTTTCTATAAATAATTTATTCATATATGGGCCGGTCCCATTTTTTTTCCCGGATTGGTTCACATATTTCTGCCTTTTCCTTCTTTCTCCCTCCATAGAGAGAAACAGAGAGAAAGGGTCAGTTAATTTTACTCTTAAAAACTAAAACGAAAATTCCCCTTCGCAAATCTTTCATTTCCCTCCTTTTCATCTCTCTCAGACCGTCTCCTTCCCTTTTCCCTTCCTCTCTGCTACTCGATCTCCACTTTGCAACACAAATTAGTTTCTCTTTCAAAGAGAAGACAAAGGAAGGAAGAAAAGTATCAGCCCGGGTTATGGACGGCGGTGTTCCGTACAACCCACGTACAGTGGAAGAAGTCTTTCGAGATTTCAAGGGTCGTCGAGCTGGCATGATTAAAGCCCTTACTACCGGTAATACTGCTATTTATTTTCTCTTACTTGACTGCTATCTTCTCAACCATCTTTGTTTTCGCCTATGCTTTTGAAGTTTATTTTTATTTAATTACTATTCGGGAGTGATTGTGGTTGCAGATGTGGAGGAGTTTTACCAGCAGTGTGATCCAGGTACTGGGTTTTTGTTTTTGGAGAATTAATTTCTGGATTTTAATACCCAGATTTGTTTTGTTTGGTTGATGAAATGATTTATCTGGAAATTGAAGTTACAATTTTTATTTTCAAGGTGTTTGTATTTATAAATGAAACAGAGCATTCAGGCCCGGTGGCTGAAGTTGTTTAAAGTTCAGTATAAATGAAGTTATTAGTGCATCCGGTGATATTTGAGATTGTAGCTTTATTGCTGTTTAAATTTATGGTATGAAGAAACCTTTTTTTAATTATGGGGTTACCATTTCTGCTTAAATTGTACTTTTCCCTTTGAAAATAGGAAAGAATAGTTTGAGCTAAGTATGATGTATGTATGTTTAGGATTTAACAATTTAGACAATATTGCTGTTATTCCTTACTTGCTCTTTTAGATACGTATATTCTTTTTCTTTCTTTAAATAGCTTTACATTTTTAGAGGTTTTTTAGGATTGTTGTCATTATTTGATTCTTATTGGGTTTTTTAGATGGCTTTAATTTCGATAAAAAGCATGTTCATTTGAAGTTGAAAGGCAAATTGATGAACGTGAATGTGCTAAGTTCAATGTGGTTTCCCTATGCTTTCACTAATTCTCCCTGGTTAGGTTCTAAATGCACGGAACGGAATGGGTTAATTAAAATGTTAACATTATTGTGATTACAGAAAAGGAGAATCTTTGCCTTTATGGATTCCCTAGTGAGCAGTGGGAGGTGAATTTACCTGCCGAAGAGGTACCTCCGGAGCTTCCAGAGCCCGCGTTAGGTATTAACTTTGCCAGAGATGGAATGCAAGAAAAGGATTGGTTGTCTTTGGTTGCTGTACACAGTGACTCGTGGTTACTCTCTGTGGCTTTCTATTTTGGTGCTAGGTTTGGATTTGATAAAGCTGATAGGTATTTTTCACCTTGCCTGAGCACAGTCCTGATTTGGCTTTACATACACATTCTAGGTGTAACTAAGCTAATTTACTTGGTTAGCATGCACACCCTCCCAGCCTCAGTTTAGCCAAATATACGAGTCTCTCCTAGTTTTGGTTTTCTGTTATTTAGCAACATAATTTTATATGTCTATTATGAAAATTATTACATGTTGTCCTTCCCCCTAAGTTGGCAAACCCTTTCTGTAAATGGATCCTCAGACTTAGGCTTCAATATGAACCAAAATGCGCAAATATCATATACAGGGCATAGCATGAGTGAGCTTGATTAAATTGGGATGCTGTGCCCTGGATTTGCTTGTGTGTATAACAAGTGTGCCGTATTTATTTTGAGCTACAATTTATCCTCAATCATACCATGTTGGTTGAAATGATGCAGGAAACGCCTTTTCAGTATGATAAATGATCTTCCAACAATATTCGAAGTAGTAACAGGAGCAGCTAAGAAACAGACAAAGGAGAAATCTTCAGTTTCAAATCACAGTGGAAATAAATCTAAATCAAACCCTAAGGTGGCAAACTTTTTCCTTACTACTGTTTCTTTATATGTTTAAGCGGTGCTAGTTCTATGGTAAAGGTAGGTTGGTGTTAGTGCTAAAACATAATATTACATTGTTGATTGTTTATCACTATTTGACAACAGTTTCTGACATGGTAAAAACTATGGTCCTGAAAGTATTGTTGGCATTTTGGCTTGTTATATAAAAAATTTCTGTGAAGTCCATTCTTCTTGTGCCGATAGCTGACTGAAAGAGGGAAATAACTTGAAATTTTCAATGTAACCTTACAAATTAGTTTGGGAAAAAATGCAGCGAGGTTCTGAACCTCTGCCCAAATATTCAAAGGCAGTGCCATCAAAAGACGAGGATAATGATGGAATAGAGGAGGAAGAAGAGGAGCATGGAGAGACACTATGTGGGGCTTGCGGAGAGAGTGATGGAGCTGATGAATTCTGGATTTGCTGTGATATATGTGAGAAATGGTTCCATGGAAAGTGTGTCAAGATTACACCAGCAAGGGCAGAGCATATTAAGCAGTACAAATGCCCATCTTGCAGCAACAAGAGAGCACGGCCTTGATGATGACAGGTCGGTGGCACTTGCGTTGAATTCTGTCATCTTGGAGTCTGATAATTGTCTAGAAGCACATGTACTCAACTCAAGTATGTTGGTAGTAGATTATGTTCTTTAATCTTAGCAAATCTTTGTCAGCTTTTCATGTGTAGGTCGCAATGCTGTTTAAGTTGTTCTCTGAAAATCATTGTTCTTCCTGCCATAGGAAGGGAGACTTGACTATTGTTTAAGTTTGATCTTATTGTGTTTATATGCATGCAATTTCGTTTCCATTTGGTATTCTATGAGCTTGTGAAGTGTAATGCTTTGGCATCCTCTGAAAGGAAAAAAGATGAATGAAATAATGGATGCGACACTTTCAGCCCACCAAGTGGTGTTTCTATCATACATTACGAATTCATTTGAATGCTGCTAATCAAATAAATATGGTATAGATGGGGAAATGAAAATCTTGTCCTTTTTCGCCATTTTCGTAACTGTTCAACCAAATATTGTTGAAGGCGTTTGGATCGAGGTACGTTAGTTTAATCTTAATCAGATTATTATATTTGGTTCAATAGTTTCATTTAAGATAATCGCTTTTTTGTTTTCTTAAAAATCTTACATTTCTTCAGTAAAATAAGAAACTCTCCAGATCTTTGATTTACTTGCTAATTTTGTTATACAACCTCCCCAAGTCCTCTAAACTTGATCTCGGCAGGCAAACCTCAAGCTCTACACGTATTTTCGTTGGGCGAATTTCACATCGAGCGAACCTTAGACATTAAGTAATATCGTGGCAAATTTTCATTAAATCATTTCCGCCGGGTGCATATGGAACCTTGAGCTTATTGATTGCTCAGTCGTTCTAAAATGTTGCACGAAGTCACACCACTGCCACTGTAAGAAGACAAGATATGACTGCTATTAGTGAGCTCAAGACACATAGCATCCATTGTCTCCCATATATAAACCCACTCACAACTCTTGGGAGATTATCTGATACACATCTAAACATTTAGAAACCTTCCTTCCTAATCACATATATTCTCATAAAACAACATTCTCTCCATATTTCCTTCACCATCACAATATACAGCGGCTCTCTGCCCCGAACTAGAGTGAATCGTCATAATCACCACCCTTTACTTTATCTTCTTGATCTTACTTGACAACAAGTTTTATTTTTTTTTTCAGCTAAAGTTTTGTCGTTTATTATTATTATCAAGAATAAATCTTAAAATTATACACAAACATTGATTTAATGTTCAAATTGATACATGAATTTTGATTTGGTATAATTATATACATGAGACTTTCGGTTTGATTCGATTATACACATTTAGAAAAAATCAATACATCAATTTATTTTTATATTGGATGAATATAATCATGTGTGTGCAATATATAAAGATAATATGATTCTATATCAATAATTGTAATAATTTGATCAAATCAAAATTCATGTATAAAATTACACATTTAAATAAAATTCATTTATAATTTTGAGATAGTAATAAGTTGAGAAGCTTTTAACTTTATTACATTTTGGTGATTACATTTTTAATTGTTGATTGATTAATATTATTATAAGTAACTTTATTTATTTAAAAGAAGTTGGCATTTTGTATATTGTTATCATCTTTTTTTATTTTCATAATTAACTTCACTCTTAGTACAATTTAATATTTTGTTTCATTTTTATTTATGATTAAGTATAATTCAATAAAAATTCTATTAGGTTATTCATAGTGCCTCAGTCAAATTAATGAATTTTACATTCCAACCCATTGTACCAAACCCTAGTCAAAAAGAGATCTGAATAACCTAAATAGAAAATAAAATTATAACTAAAATAGTCTTTGATCCAAACTCTCAATAACGACAAGGATTAGATTAGAGGCGATGCTAATGGCTATTAAAATAGTACTTAGCATATTGTTTTATATGTGTGTGTGTTCTCGATTGAAACGCCTCGTCAACCATGGGAGCCAAATGAGTTGCATCATGTCATGTGTTAACCTTTGTTTGTAATATCAGTTTGGTTTGGATATTGTAACTCCATTGAAATTTTAAAAGAAAAACATGAAAATGGTTCTACTCCAATAGTGTAAAATAAGCATGAAAAATGAATCCAACGGTGGGCATTTCCTTTTCTTTTTTTAAGGAAATTTTCACGGCTCTAACTTGGATTCCTTTGAATGTCAGCATCCAGTTTTCTGAAACATGTAACCAAAAATGAATCCTGTTGCATTTTGTTTGAGATCTCTCAACTTTGTTTTAAAAGAAGAGAAAAAACAAAAGAGAAGTCGTCCTAAAATTGGCTTCAATCTCAGTAATTTCATTTGGTCTCAGAGACGGACAAGTATGCTGTATGCATGCATGCATGCTGTTGAGGTTAAAAATATCGAACAGGACACGGAGAATGGTGGGCAGGTCTGCCTGTAGTTTCTGCTGGTGTGGTTCGTATTGGGTGGTCCATAGTAAACAAAAAGAGCAAATGGGTTATGTTATCAGCCCCTGGTTTTTCGATCCCTCTCTGCTTTGCTTTGATTGTGTCACTCTGACTCCTTAGCCCTATCATTTCTCTCTGTTGCGTTGCCCGCCCCCAATCACTGCTCCTTTACTTCTTTGCATTTACCGATGCAGATGCAAGTTATTGGGTTTAAACTCATATGCTGTGGACTTGCTTTCGGCAGTATTAAAGATGAAAGTGAGCGGTAATGTACTAGATTTCATTAATATATATTTTTTATCCTGTTTTAAATCAAGTATACATTCAAAGAACGGAACCCAACACCAACACCAACACCAGTATCTATATCACATTACTGTAGTTAAAAAGTGAAAATTTCAGCACACTGAATTTGAAGCCTTTAACACAATTTCATTACCATTTAGACTAATGCATTTTTGGATAAGTGTTCATATAACAGGATTGCTACCCCATACTATAAAGGAGATACAGTGAAACATGGGCTAGAAAAATTATTCAAATATGTACAGTGTTCTACAGTAAGGGGGCATGTGATGTCTCTGTTGCATTTCAAGATGCCGTGCAGCTCAGGTCTTGTTTAAGAATACCCCTGGGGGTGATTTCCTATACATATGACTGTTAATCTCTAGTGCACCGTGCAGGTGAGCTAAATTTAAAACGAAAGAGACACAGTTTATTGTTTTACATTCTAAAGCTGGTTGACTGCTCAATCTTTGGATGATTTACTTTTGTCATTTTTTCTTTTTGTCCAAGTCTAACAGTACGATTTCTTTTAACAGTTGGGTTATGTTGGGGCCGAGATTTGAGAAGTTGGGATGTGTTATATGACCCATAGTGAGAAGATTTAGGTATTAACCCTTTTGTATCCAAAATTATCCTGTCTTTTCAAGTTTTAGAGGGGCCCAGACAAAGATCATATCATATTGGTATTTGGTTTTTAAAGTAAAAGCAACTTCTTCATGTCCTTAAACTGAAATGAATTAAGCAATAAATAGATTGAGAACATGAAATTATTAAAGAGTGAACCAAATGAAAAAGATAAAAAAAATTAATCTTATACATAGATATAAGTTTTACATCGATAGTGATACTCATCATTACAGAGCCAAAGTAAGAAGGAATTTACAGTTAACTAAGGAATAGGGTCACAAACTTCTCAAGTGTGAGAAATCTGTATGTTTTTCATTCATGATGATAAGCTGTCTTGACTCTTAGCTGATAACCGTTTTAAGAACTCATAGGTAGTGATCATGGTTGTTGCAGACATAGACATTGATGCCCACCTTGGTCCCAGTCCCCTGTAACAAGCTGACAATCCGCCTTCTTTAACCAAAGTCCTTATTGTCTGCAAAACCGTCATAGGTCTTCTTACCCCATTCTCTTCTCCATCCAGGACCTGTAACCTGGTTTTGATGGTGTCAAGTGGCATAGTGATTAAAGCTGAAACACCACTAGCCATGGCTGCACTTAAACCTTGGACTGCCACGACGGCCCTTGAATCAGGCTTGAAACCATATCCTTCGATCACACCAGTTTCATCTCTTTTACCCATGGAGCAACCAATACCACCCCAAATGAGCTTGTGAGCAAGAGAGTAAGATGTCCACCAAACAGCATTAGAAGGTGCATATGTCAATATTGAGATCCCAAATCCCCTATACAACCCTTTAGGACCATCTGCATACAGAATCTGCCTAAACGCATCAAGGCCATTCTTATATCGACAAGAATGCACGTTTGAAATTGCATTCTTGCAACTGTTACTATTGTTGTAACCTTGAACCATAAGTCTTTGGCTCACAACATCGATTGGGGTCCAAACGAGTTGTGCAGCCATAGCTGAATTTAACCCAGCAGCAGCACTGGCTATAGCCGTTGCTGTAGTGTCTGAAAACCCTAAACGAACAGTTGCAGTGCCAACACTGCTCTTGGTAACCTCAAGGGCTCCCATGTAAAGTGCTCGAGCTGGGATTGTCCCCATCAAGGAGGTACCAAAACCCCTATAGAATCCTCTCAACCCTTCATATCTCATAATAGAGAGAGACATCTTAGAGCAAGAAATTTGAGCGGATGACACCTGTTGCCTAGTTTTCAAGACTACTATAGGGTAAAGAGCAGCAGATACACCTGAAAATAAAGCCGCACCAAGGAAAAAGAACTTGGATTTATCAAGCATGTGCCAATCTATATCTGCCGGTATATGAATCTCTGACCTTGAATCATCCTCAGCTGCACTTAAACTCATTTTCGCCACTTTTGTAAGCTGTTTAGTGCAAATAACTAAAATCTGCTCTCTTTTTTTGTTATCCTTTCACCAATATTAATCAGAAACCACCTCAAAATCCTATTCAAAACTCAATGTAAAACAACCCAGCTCTATTAAAATATAACTCCAGCTACTTGGGTTTTCTATAAAATTGAAGCTACAAAATAATACGAGAGAGATGAAAGGATCAAAAGGCAAAAAGAAGGAAAATTTATGAAGGGTATTTATTCTTCCGGTATTTGGACTGTACAAAAGTTAAGAAATCTAAGCGGAAAGAAAAAGGAAAAAAAAAAGATTTCTTTCGTTAGTACGATTAGGTATAAAAAAACAAAAAAAGAATGGGTTTTTGTTGGTTTTCTTTTCTTCCTTTTGCGAAGCCAAATTTGAGAGCGAACGTGGATCAGCAGAAATAAGTCGAACATTCACTCACCATACAAGAACCCCAGATTTTATTTTTGATTCTTACCAGAAAAAATCCAAGCCTATGCAACATCTTCAATTAAGGCTTCATCTTTTTTTGTCAAATAGGCAACTGGGAAATCATTAAGAGAGAGAGAGAGAAGCACAGATCTCAAAAGCGCCAAGAATATAAATGAAGTGGGGCAAAAAGTAGGTTATGGGGGTGGCGGGTTCACAGAAAACGAAATGCTGAAGAGGATAGCGCCAATAAGAAGGAAATGGAAAGTGAAGGGAGTGGGAGAGAATGAGAAAAAAAATAGAGCGCTTTAACGGTAGAGACCAGAGAGGAATGGGATTGTAGCAAAGTGTTAGCGGATCGAGGTAAATAGACACGTGTCGGTAATTGCTTCTATAGGTATTAGTTTTATGGGCTGATTTTAAGGTTCACTTGTTTTAAGCAGCTTGATTGTTGGCAGGGATTAGCTTGCTTGCTACCCTCTGATTTCCAACTAAACTGTGGGTGAGTCAGTCTCAGTAGTATGTTCGCGTTTTATAAATGGGTGCTCAAATTTCATATACAGGATGCCAGTAATCAGTATCTCACCAGTTATGGCAACAAGGAACCCTCTGATTTGAGTCTGTTTTTTCCTTTCTCTTTGAGGTAAGTTCAATACAGCAGAGCAAGCCATTCTACCTATCAAAAGACTTCACCTTTTACTCGTTGGTGTGGCCTATAAAACTCTGCATTAGAGTCTTGACACATTAGGCATTAAAGTAAAAATGAAATTGGATAAGATTCTGATAAGGGATTTTGATCAGGACAGGACATGACATGGTGAGATGGACCTTTTATGCAAGCTTGGCCCAAGAGCGAATTTGGGTTATTTTTAGCCATTGCAGATTTGATCCAAACTATCTTGCATGGCAACACGGGCCCTGGAATTGTTAAGTACAGTTTGGACCCAAAATATTAAAGAAATAGAAAATTACAGAACAATTTCTCGTCTTGTTCAATATTCTAGACAGAATGTTACAGAACCCCATTACCAAACTTTTCCATCTGCACCGATTAATCTCTAGAACTCTCGTCTCTCTTGATTACCTCCAATAAATATGAATCAGCTCTTAGCTTTCCAAATCACTCTGAAAATCAGCTTAAAACTTATTACATTACATATCAAAAAGCGTCTTTGTTTCTATATCCCTTGTCTGTTTATATTTAAGAGCTTGAACTATGGCTTTGAGGAACTTTGGCTTCGATTCTCCACTCTTTACAATCCTGGAAGACATGCTGGACATCCAGGAGGAACAAGAGAAGTCCCGAAACAACCCATCTCGAGCCTATGTTCGAGATGCAAAGGCCATGGCTGCCACTCCAGCTGACGTGATAGAGTACCCAACATCTTACGTCTTCATCGTAGACATGCCCGGCATAAATCACGGGGAGATCAAGGTGCAGGTTGAAAACGAGAATGTGCTTGTGGGGAGCGGGGAGCGAAAGCGTGAGAAAGAGAAAGATGAGAAAGAAGGGGTGAAGTATGTGAGGATGGAAAGGAGAGTGGGCAAGTTCATGAGGAAGTTGGCATTGCCTGAGAATGCGAATACGGATAAGATATCTGCAGTTTGTCAAGATGGGGTGTTGAGAGTGACGGTGGAGAAATTACCTCCACCAGAACCTAAAAAGCCCAAGACCATTGACGTTAAAGTTGCATAAGAGAGTTATGGTTGTCGATTGAATGCTGTTGGATTTGAGAAAAAGACATGAAAGAAACGTCAGTGTTTCATTCTGGTTGTGTGAGTTTTGAAGTTTATCAACACAAAATAATGAAGTTAGGTTTCTTTATTTCGTGTTGAAGAAGATGGAATGTTGCATATTAATGCAGTATAACAATAAAACTGGATTTTGGTTACTAGTTGCTGCATTTCTTTACAGCACAAAATGAAACTTGTTTTACCAAAAGACAACATCCCATTGAGCAACTGCATCTTAAATCCAACAACTTAATTTTCAGCTTAGTCATGCATATTATAGATGGAGTTGAGAGTCATGGGATCCCATCCACCTATCACCTCTTTAAGATAATTAACTTACTGTAATAATATCTTTCTCATTTTAAGAATTAGTTCAAGCGCTATGAAAAATTATTAATAGTCTAAGCATTGTATAAATATATATTTCTTGAAAAATGAGAGCTTCAAAAAAGAAAATAAAGAAAAAGCATTCTTCCTCTAGTTAGGATCTTGGAGCTTTGCTTTCATTTTTTATTTTTTCACAGAACTCGCTTCTTCCTCCATTTACGTTTCAATAGATAATAACTCCGTTTGAAATCAGAAAATGAGAGAGCTGGGTGTATCATTGATTCAAGAATGTCTCTAGCTTTGAACTATTGTATATTTGATGAGATAAAACTCTTATTAAAGATCTTTTTGCATTAATCGGGAAAAGACAAATGAACTCTAAAATGTTGGATTTTATAGGAATTTTTTTTTTACGGTTTTTTGGATTTTGATTTTCGATTTTTCTCTAATTTTTTTTTTTTGGAAGTTATTATTTGCTAGCTGTTCTTTTTAGACTCTTACCTATAATTAGATAGAACCATCCCAAGAAAAACAAAACAAAATCCGGCCCACCGCTCCGTATTAGTGTCAATCAATGATTCGCTCTTTCCTGTCGTGTGTCAGAAATTCTAGACCTTCCCAAAACATTCTGGAAAAGTGGAAATCCTTGAAGAAAATGTTACATTATAACACAACCTTCTCGAAAACTCTCGACGTCTTCTTCCAGAAACTTCCTACCCAACCTTATAAATGAGCTAATACCATTCATGATTCTCTATCCAAGCCGAGAAACGTAGTAAATTTGCAACCGAAAACCGAATCAAAATCTTCGCAATCTCATCCAGCTGCAAAAAGGAAGAGAAATGGATTTCAGAATCATGGGTTTCGATAATCCGCTCTTGAATACTCTCCAACACATGATGGATCTTTCTGACGAAACCGAGAAGATCCCGAACGCGCCATCAAAGGTTTACATGCGGGATGCCAAGGCCATGGCTGCAACACCAGCGGACATTAAGGAGTACCCCAAGTCTTACGTGTTCATCGTCGACATGCCTGGGCTGAAATCGCGGGACATCAAGGTCCAAGTGGAGGACGACAATATGCTCTTGATTAGCGGAGAAAGCAAGCGAGAGGAAGAGAAAGAAGGAGCCAAGTACGTGAGAATGGAGAGGCGGGTCGGCAAGTTTATGAGGAAATTTGCGTTGCCTGAGAATGCTAACACTGATGCCATCTCTGCAGTCTGTCAAGACGGGGTTTTAACTGTTACTGTGCAGAAACTGCCACCGCCTGAGCCTAAGAAACCCAAGACCATCGAGGTTAAAATTGCTTGAAGCAGCGTTAGAGTTATGGTTAATTGTCAATGGGGGCTTTAAATAAGTTGGGGGTTGTTCGCCCTGTACGTAGTTTCTAGCGTTTGCCGTGGTGGTTTCTGAGTTTGTTAAACGTTTGATATCAGAGTTCTATGTGGTGTTGTGTTGAAATCATGAAATTCAGATGTTACTTTTAGTATTTTCTTGTATTTTCCATCTCTGGTTTTAATCACATAATGTTTTTGTTAACAATGGTCAATGGAATTCCTCATGCCAAGCAGAGATTTATGGCTAAAAGAGGATGGGAAAGACTTGCAGCAAATTCTATTAAAACTTGGGAGGTAACATGACAAAACAGGGTTAATAAAAATAAATTAAATCAAATAGCCGGCTGTTATTTCAGGTTAACCCTAAAACTAGGTTTGGAATACAAAAACATTTTAAACATTCCGCCAAACAGGGTTGGCATTATAATTCTCGCCTCTTTCTTGCTCAGATTTCTCCTTTTAGTACGCTCTACAAGAGAAAGATGAGATGAATCAGGGCTCAGCGATGGGTGGATTACGGATCCTTCTTCCCTGATAAACAGAGCAATGAAAAAGCCTTCTTTGTCCTCAACCGGGTCAGTCCGGAGCAAATGTTCAGCTACAAAGCAATAAGGATTTTAACTCATTAATACACACCGGATACCAATGTCCAAAAAGCAGCTAATGACAGACATGGATATTGTGGGGATAAATCATCAACTTACAGCCTTCTAGAACCGGAAGACCACGACGGTGCCACTGGGGAAAAGGTGTTGCTAGTCGAAAACCATGAGATGCAGCAAGGGGTAAAATAGACTTGACAACATCTTCATTTTCAATTTGGTGGATGGAACAAGTGCTGTAGACTATTTTCTCAACTTGTGGAACTGTAGTTGAGAATGTAAAACATATAATCAGTCCATACTTTAAATGCCACATAAATAAAAGCATGAAACAAATATATACTTAACAGCACAGTGCATGTGTTAGCGCTTTCTTTTGAAAGGAGGCCAGCTTGGTAAGTCTCTCTGTTTCATCAACACTTGCTGATTGACCTGAATAATTTAATATGAAGATAAGAGAGAAAACAAGGAGCAATTTGGACAGAGTTAAATTCTATGAGCAGCATAATGTTCACCTTGTAATGAAATAATAGTAACTGCAAAACTCATTTGATAATAAATACTTAAATAGGAAAGTAACTTGGTATGACAATATAAGTAATACCAAATAAGAAGTTCGCATCAGTAACACTTGCTTCTGGAAATTTTTATGATTGCAAAGATAGTTAGGGGACAGCCCCAAAGCTCACTATGTTTAACAAATTGAAAACTAAAATGAAGAGACAATTACTTTAATCACTAAAAGAAAAAAGAAACGAAGCTATTGCCACACTACAAAGATGCACATAATTACCTGCAGCATGAGATGGAAGCAGATGGTCCAATCTCTCAGCAACTGTACCAGATCCAGAGCAGGAAGGATCCAAAAGAATGGCACGGACCTGCAACGTGAATTTGCTTGAGAACTCGAAGAATAAATAAGACTGTAGCATTAAAAGAAGCAAGAGGAGAAAGACATTTGATGTTTAAAACCAGTGAATGGAACACACTGCTGAGGGGAGCTGCTTATGCTTCAATTGAAAGCACAACTGGCTAACAAAAGAGCCATGCAACTAAAACTCATTTGGTTTCTTCTTCTGAGACTCAAACAAGTTTAAGTAATGCACAAACATCTGCCTTTCAAAAAAGGCATGTCTAACCTATTTAAACTCAGGACACAAACCAGTGCATGCTTACCTTGGAGTATGGAGGATCTTTTGGGTCTAAGCTTAGAAAATCGCCATGAAAAACTTCAATATCTACAACAAATTAAGAATAACATTCCACAGCAAAAATTTTCATACAGAAGCAAGGATGATGACTAACAACATATACGAGGAGTTGACTGAAATGAAACCAGAGAATCATAAAACAAGGATAACAGGAAAAATAATGCTTTACAATGAGAACAGATTTTAAGTTGTATATAGCAGGCCATTCCATGATGAAAACCAGTGTTATATAGAATAAGAGTAGTACTTAAATAGACAAATCTAAACAATCAAAAGATATTAGCAAGGATACTACATGCGCCAGATAGTCTGACAGTGTCTGCTAAACGTTTTATCCTTTCCTTGTTCAGTTCACAGGCTATGACCTTTCCTTTCCCTCTCATAAGAGCAGCGAGATGGACGGTTTTATTCCCTGGAGCTGCACATGCATCAAGAACCTTCACAGAAATATGGAAGTAAGCATGCTATAAATAGCTGCCAACAAGCAGAAAACTTATGAATATCTACCACACAACCAAAACGAATCTGCATGGGTACAAAATATTTATATAGTCACAAAGTAAGGATGACTCGATATACCATGTACAACATAAAAATGATAAAATAACAATTTCTCTAGCGAGAAGACTTGGCAAAAAAGCAATGTCTGATGACCATTAACTCACGTCCCATCCTGGTTCAGGATCAAGAGCTGCTGCCACCATAGAACTTGCTTTCCCCTGTATGATTGCAAATTTGAATCAAACAAAAAAAACTAAAAGAAGTTGAGAGACTGCTGTTAGTGCATAGACAATATTCCAACAGTAGACAACTATAATAGTCGCTCATTTATGAACTTATTAATGACTTACTTGCATAAACACGCTTCCATTCATGACCAAAGGGTGATCATGAAGATCACATTTTGGTGGGAGTTTTAACAAGTCAGAGACCAGGTCATCTTTTTCCACCTATTAAGAGAATGAAAGATTTTAACAAAATAACACAAAAAACTGACTTCAAAAAGCAGATACAGATTAGGGATATCAGCAAAGTAAAAACATAAGAAAGAATAAGGTGAGGCAACCAGACCTGCAACCATGGACTTTTTATTAAATATATGATAAGAACAAGCAGCAAAGAGAAAGGTAAAACGGTTGCTTTAGAGATTATCTGTGGTGATGCACTTACTTCACTCAAGTTACTCTATATTCCATAAAACATTCAAAATAATACATAACACCCCACTAAGGTTTAGCTTTAGCGTAGGTTGCAACAGTACCATGTATTGTTTCCTCAATTCAATTAAGGCAGAATCAACATCCAGTTTAAGTGTGTTGACACGAACATATCGTGGTTTTGAAACATCTGCAACACATTTACGCTACACATCAAGTAACGAAAGAATGACACACTTGGATGTAAGAAAACATCTTACTTAACAGTTAACACATACCAGGAGTTTGGTAATGGTCTAACAAATCTTCAACGCGCTTCATCTTTTTCCTCACTAAAAGCCGAGCTAAAGCAGACTGAAGAGAAACTTTTCTCTGTAGCAAAAATTTCTCCGCATCACCAACAAATGAAACTTCCTGGAGATCAGAATCATGCCACAAGATTACCACACGTACAACAAAAAGGACACAGAACATTGGCAAAAATAGCATATAGAAGATGAAACCTTTAGCAAATAACTTCATAACCATTCTATTAAAAAAAATTACTACAACTCCTCAGCATAGCTCACTCCCTCACATGAACTCAGTGAGACAATCTTAGAAATTCAGGAAGTCTGAGGAAAGAAAGGTAAACAATATCATATTCACTTTTTTCACATTTGAAATAAAAGTTCCTTCTTAGAAAGCATAAGATTCTTTGAGACACTAGACATAAAATTGCATAGAAAGTTCACATATTGTCTCGAGAAATGCAGAAAGTGAAAAGAAAATGTAAAAAAATGGAAATGTGAAGCTAATTAATATACAAAAAAATAAAAAATAAAAATACCTGACCAAAAAGAATATCATATGTGATTATATAAACCAATTCCACTTGCCTCTGCAACATCAACATAATAATCAGAATTATCAAACACTTCACAAGGCAAATTCAGGAAAAACAAAAACCATTGCTTTCTTTTACCTAAAACTCATAAATTTTTACCTTCCATCTACTATTCAATATGTTAGCACCCTCCAGCACATCCTTAATAATAGGAAGATCTGAAAACAAGTCAAAGCCAAATGTGAAACGTAAACCAAAAGAAGAAGAAGAAGAAGAGCTATGTAAAATAAAGCTTCAAATTGTTCTGCTATTATCATCAAACAGAAAGACTGATAGAAATAAAGAGAAGAATAAAGTTAAGTTACGTTTGAGGGTTTGACAAACGAGAGCGAAAGTAGCCTTCTTGTTCTTAATAGACGGGCTATAAACGAGGGACTTTATGGAGGCAACGGCTCGTCGATGAGCGTCTCCTTGAAGAACTGATCGCAGTACCTTGGCCGCCTCCCTCTTCGAGAAGTAAGCAGACCTCTCGGCGTTGCTCATTCGAGGCTTCTTCTTCTCGGCGGCTCCCGATGATGGTTGCTTCGCCTTGAAACGGGCCATTGTTTGCAAGAGAGTGGGGAGAGCCTTGAAAGGAGCTAGCAAAGAGAGAAACCTCTGATAATCCCACGCTCGGATTCAACTCGATCCAAAACGCACCGTTTCCACTTTGTGGGCTAGGGCTCTTCACACCTGGCTTGGAAGTAAGTTTCAAGCCCAATTTTGACCCAACAAGGTCACTGATATGGTCTCCATCACCAACAACTGCAGCCGTAACGAATCATAGAAAGGCCCATTAATCTATTAACATGATCCATAGCTCGTGAACCTGAACCTCCCTCCAAACTGAGAGAATCTTTTCTTGTAATAAATGGGATGTGGATAATGGGGTTTTTATAAAACTAACTTTAAAAAAATTAATTAATTACATAAATAATCTAAAATCTACAATAAAAATTGATGAAAAAATTTCCTTTTTCAAGTGGAGCTATTCTAAATGGCGCCACCAATTCTCAATATTGTATTTTTTTTGTCTTTTTTATTTTTTTAAGTTTAAAATTTTTTATGAAATCATTTTAAATAACGTCATCTAATTGATTTTTTGTACTGTTTGTTTTTTATTATTTATTTTATAATATTTAAATATATAATTTAATTTAAATGTATATTTTTATTTTAATTAATATATTTTACTTTAATTTTTAAAATAAAATTAATGTATGAAACATATTATTTGGTTACATCAATTTTTATTATAAATTTAAATAATTTATGTATTTAATTAAAAAATAAATTATTTACATAATTAATTAATTTTTTAAATTAATTTTATAAAAAAATTGGAGAGTGGACAAAGGACCGATACTTGATGGTGCATCCGCATCTGACATGCCACATTGAATTCTGTTCATTGCTGAGATACTACAGAACCGGGACCACCTATGAGGCCTTCTTCAACTGCATTTTGTGGACAACTTTGTAAGTTTAATATTTTTTAAAGTTACTTTAAAATAATATTATAAATTATAAATTGCTACAATAATTTTACAGTTAAAAATTGTATTTTAAATTTGAAATTTTAAACTTACTTAAATAATATTATAAATTAATAGTAAAAATTAAATTATAAAATAATAACATTTATTTAAATATTATTAAAAATAACATTACGATTTACAAATATCTAATGAGCTTCAAAAGTTATTTTCCAAAAAGGAAGCTTGGAAGGAAAAAAAATTCTAAAAGCACACTTTGTATTAAGGACTAGGAAGGACTAAGGAGTGGCGGCGCCAGCACAAGTTTTAAAATTAAAAATTATAAAATAAAAATAAAATTAGTTGAAATTTTTTTTGACGTTGAAAATAGTAAATATTTTTATGTTTTGTTTTTATTAACTTTTCAGCCGATTTAACCTGTTTTGATTAATACTAAACAAATACCATGTTTTGATTGAATGATAAATGATTGATGGTTGAGAAAAGAAAGTTTGAAATTAATATAAAAATAGGTATTAGTTTGATAACTAATATAAAAAGAGTATTTGTTTGAAATTTTTTATTTTTTAAACAACCCAAAAATGTGGGGTTTTTTACTATAATAATATAAAAAAATTAAATATCAAAATAATACACTCTCCTGTTAATTACTAAAATAGTACATTTGGGGAAATGATACCTTCTAAGTAAATGACACACTATGTATTTTTGACACATTTACTTTTTTTAATATTAAAAATATTTAAAAAATTGGTATGGTATAAATCCGATATTAGAATACGGGAGTAGGGTGGTGCTTGCCTAACAAGTGACACCAAAACCCTATTTCCCCATATTTTTCTAAAATAATACAAAAAATATATAATAACTTAAATAATATAAAAAATATATTTTTAATCCTTTCCAATTATAAAAAATTAAAAAAGTAAACAAATATTTTTTATAAAAATTCTATAAAATAATAATACAAAATTAAAATTTTTAATTAGATATTCTATAAGACTAATTCAACAAAATATTTTAAACAAATAATATAAAAATTATTTATTTACCAAAATAATACTTAGGAGAATGGTGCACACAATAATTTTTGAAGTTGTTATTATTATATTTAAAAAACAAAACAAAATTAAAATAAAAATTCGGACAAGTGGTGCCTTTGGGGTAGGTGACACCAATGGTGCCTTTCGAATAGGCGACACCAATTATGCCTACTGGGTAGTCGGCACTAGTGGTACCTTTGTCACAACTATTTAAACCCCCATCAGAGATGATTTTTTTTCAGAAGAGAAAAAGAGAAGCAAATTTTAATAGCAAATTTTTAAGAATGAAATGAAGCAAAATTTTTGAAGAATGAAAGGAAGCAAATTTTTGAAGAAGAGTTCAGAGAAGAAAGATTAGTATAAAATTTTAACAGTATCGATCTTATATTATTTTAATAAATAAATTTTTTTATATTATTTGTGTAAAAACCCTATTTATTTCTTTTAACGGATGGAAAATCAATTTTTCATATGTGTTTATTTTGATGGAGAAATTTTGACAATAACAATTGGATGTGTATTTGAATGTCGTCAATAACTAGCAATGAGATTTAGCAAAAATGTCTGAGTTGATAATATGAAGGAAAAGATTAGTGAAAGAATTGTTAGACGTTGTGGGAGAAGGATCTCGAAACTTTTCTATAAGTTTCCAGTTTCAACAGATCCTATCAAATTTACCGAGATGGAACTCGTAGACAATGAAGATGTAGAGACAATGATCGCTCTTTATTGTGGGAATCAGATTAACAAAAATGCACCGATTCAGTTATTTGCTGAGCTAACTGATCTTGAGGAAGCTGAAGATCCCACTCCATTAAGTATGATGGCTCTGACATCCTACGTTGATACTCAATCTGTAGCTCGCGAGATCAGTATCGATCTTAATTTTACACCCGATAATGATGCTGATGGTGATGATGGATATGATAGTAGTGATCCTTTTGATCACGAGAACGATACTGATTGTGATCGCGACGTGGACGGGATCTCGGATGATATCGACGAGGAAGGCCTAAATGACGAGGTTTAGGATGGTCGACGTATTGTGATGCATAATTATCCTGCTAGAGCATACATGTCAAGACCCTGATGCGGCATATGCAGTCGATTTCGCAGAGTACTCTGATATAATGCCTGCTCACCAATTGGTAGTAGCACCAGAACCTGAAGAATTGTTCGTGGTCAGAGATTTTACTTGAAGGAAGAGTGCTTATTTGCCATTAAGCGGTATAGCATGAATTTGTCAATGGACTAAAAAGTCGTCGTTTCTAAACCGACATTATATATTTGGGAGTGTTGGATAGAAGACTGCAATTGGCGGGTACGAGCTGCATTTATCCAGAAGTCGCAAAACTGGGAGATAAGAAAATTTGATGGGCCTCACACATACAGTTCAACACGTTTGTCAGAAGATCACCGAAAACTCGATTCCAGAACTATCTGCACACATATCATGTCAATGTGAAGAACGATTCGACCATCAAAGTTTCTACACTAATTGTCGAGATGCAAGCACGATTCCATTATCGGGTTTCATATCGAAAAGCATAGATTACGAAACAGATGGCAATGGAATAGTTGTTCGGTGATTGGGATGCATCGTACAATAAGTTGCAAGGGTGGATAACCGCAATACGACAGTACGTGCCTGAGATTACGATTGAGTTAGTGACACGACCTTATTATGGCTCGGATAACAACTTACAAATGGGAAGAAGAAGTTTTCAATATATATTTTGGACGTTTGATCCCTGTGTTCGAGCATTTCCTCACTGCAAGCCATTTATCCAGGTAAATGAGACCTGACTATACGGGAAATATACGTAGATTTTACTAATTACGGTAGCTCACGACGGGAACCAGAACATGCTCCCGATAGCATTTTCTATTGTGGACAAAAAAGATATGGAATCATGGGAATTCTTCTTAATGAATCTGCGGAGGTATGTTGTTCATATCGATAATATCTACATCATCTCCGATAGAGAGAAGGTGATTATTGCGGCCATTAGGCGTACCGGTGTACCATGAAGATCAGTTTATTGTAACCGGCACATTGTGGCCAACTACCAAAAAGAATATAAGAATGCAAATTGGCGAAGATGACTTGTGAGAATGGGTATAGAAATTTTGTTTTAAGTTATATTTTTTATGTTTTAATCGAGATTGTAACTTATGTTTCTTTAATATTCCTACAGCGTATGAATTAGAGCCATACCGATTCCGACAAAGAATGGCCAGACTTGAGCATGACATGGAAGGTCAAACGAACAAGCCGTTACGAGAGTGGTTGGGAAGCATGAAGTTGTGGTAATGGGCTCAAAGTTTCGATGACGGGTATCGATATGGTCAAATGACGACCAACCTTGCAGTGTTGTTAATGGCGTCTTCAAGAGAATACGACATCTTCCAATTTCATCCGTGTTCTCGGTTACATTCTACAGGCTGGCTACCTTGATGCCAGTAATGGGGACACGACAAATCGACCAGATGAATGTCGAACACGTATTTGTCGAAGCTGTAAGGAATGCAATGGATGCAAACCGTCGGAGAGTGAGGACGATGAATGTTGAAATATATTCACGATAATTTCATCGATTTCAAGTTATAAAGACCATTGGGCCTCGATCTGGTATCCCACCAAGGTTATACGGGGTTGATCTGCAGAACAAACATTGCAATTGCAGGAGGTTCGATACACTTTATTATCCATGTGCGCATGTCGTTGCAGCTTGTCCTAAAGTGTCACTCAATGTTGAATAGTTCATCGACCTCGTTTACACTCTCGAGCGCACATTAAGGTATTTGAGAAAACGAGTTCCCTGTCCTACCTAACTTGTCCACATGGGAGGTGCCTCCGATGACTTTCGAGCTAATACCGAACAGATGTTTACGAAGGAATCCGAAAGGCCATCCGAATGTTACTAAAATCCGCAATGAAATGGAAATTATAGAGAAAATAGACGGCAACAAGTTGTGTGGAGTATGTAGGCTAGCTAGGCATACTCGGCATAATTGCCCCCAACGAACCTACCATGTTGGCCAATCATCCTGATCGAGCTCGGCTTAATCTAGCTGTATTGGTCAATTTTCACTTGGAATTAATTAAGTTTATGAATGAATTTAGAATTAATTATATTTAAATTTGAATTTAATTAATGATTTTTATGTTTGTATCAATGCTTTGTCGGCTATACATCGTCTCATTCAACATTGTGACTTGATTCGAAAAACTAACAAAAATTGAAAGGAAGAGAAAAAGGGAAGACAAGACAAATGCATGCAAAAACAATATAAACTTGAGAAGTACAATAATTAATGAAAACATTAATAAAATTAATTAAATATAAAATAAATAAGAGTTCAAGGCCAAGTTTGCATTTTAGGATTAAGGTTTATGGTTTTAAATACAAACCAAAAACTCATAACCCAAAAACCTGAATACAAACATCAACATAAGTAGTTAAATACGAACATAAACATTAACATAAACATATTTAATTCCAAATGAAAAATAATGTATACAAATCAAAAATAAATTTCAAAGGCTCATCTCATCGCATTTGATGGTTCGATGATGTGGTTCTAAGAGTAAAACGTTGTGGTGGTCGACGAGCACGTTTTGGGTGCTCATGACGTTCAACGTCATCGTCTTTCTCACCTTCGGGTGTCTCACACGTTATTGATAATGATGAGCCATGGCTGAAGTTCTACGGCGGTGGTAATGGGCGAGGAGTAGAGTACTGCAACGGGCTGAAAGGAGTGAAAAAACGACAGCAGGCTTTGTCGTTCGACAAAGCTCGCGATATAACATCGCTAGTATTGTTGAGCCCCAAATATATTGACCCGCTTCATTAAAATCAGTCAATAGGGGCAAGTACATGATGTGGGCTCTATTTCCATTTATCGTCGGCATCAGTACACCCCTTATAAGGTGCATTATATAAGCCTGAGCGGCACACATCACGTCAAAATCGGAGGCATCAGCTGCTAGATGGTGGAATCTTTCCCTCAACCATGTGAACTTCAGTCCCGTGAATCTCGATCTACCATCACTGGGTGAGACTCCCAATAAGTTCTCACAGAGGGTCATCGGGTTAGATACTATCGATGAGCCCGTAACGGGCATCCCGTCGATTGGGAGCCCAAGCTGCAGTGCAACATCCTCCAGTGTGATGGTGCACTCACCACACGGTAAGTGAAATGTGTGGGTCTCTGGTTGCCATCGCTAGACCAAAGTGGAAATTAAGTTGTACCGTATATCGAATGTTCGGATCAACGAAGCTGGTCCAAATCCAGCTGCAATCAAGTATGGTATGATGCGTTCGTCCGGTTCATAATTTACCCCATTCACGCGACCCCTTAATTTCCGGTACTCATTCCTAGACTGTTAAATTACTGAAATAGTTAATATATTTACGATTAATCTCGTAAATTAAATAAACTTTTTATAATATAACAAATAATAATTTATTACCTGTACATATACAGGTGTCGATATGTGGTCATCATCCTTAATTAACGAATCCATATTCATATCTGCAATAAAAAAAATTGAGATTATCAATCTGTCAGAAGTAATTAATACAATTTTTAACTAGAAGTAATTAAAATTCTTGATATATATAAAACAAATAATTATATATTGATTACTTTGATAAATTAAAATTTTAAGTATTGAATTTACTCTTACATTTTACCGGTTATGTAACATCCGCGTGCTTGAATCGGATTTGGAACAGTGATAGAGTACAATTGAGAATTGGAATATATGGTTGAATTTAGAAAGGTTTGGAGAAATCAAGGATGTATTAGTAAAGGAGAGAAAATATGGAGGACTAAATAGCAAATTATTCAAATTGAATTTTGAGTCATCATGGGAATTAGATTGATTGAGGAAGGGCAAAAGAGTAATTTGGTGGAAGATATTTTTGGAGGCAAAGTTTTGGGCCAAAGTGTAAAGTTGGAAGGTCTAAGGACTAGAAGTACAATTTTACCATTTTTATTAAGTGAGATATTTTAAGTGAGATTTCTAGAGAATTTGAGAAAGGTTAAAAATCAATTATAAGTCAAAAATATCAGCTCTTTTCATGTTCAACCGTTCATGCCATTCTCTCTTCCATCCAACTTTTGATTTTATTCCAAATAGGTCCTTCCATCATTTTTAAGCCCTCCAAGCTCCAAAATCTCCTATTTTCTTTGAAATTTATGAAATAAAAGTATAGAAAGGGGTTAGTAGACACCTCAAACTCCTTATAGAATTTATTTTGAGGTGTTAGAGAGCATAGGGACTAAATTGAGAAATTTTGAATTCAAGGGTTAAGGTAAGAAATGGTTAAATTCTCATGACATACATGTATTTTACTGTTATTTAGCATGAAAACTATTGAATTATAGCTTATAGCTTATATGTGTTTATGTGAAATTGAAGAGAAAGAGAAGAGAGGCAAGGATCAAATTGAAGACAAAGGAAAAGAATAGAGCAAGGGGTAAAAGAGAAGAAATTCAGCCTTTTGTTGTAAGTACTACAAGAATTTTAGTTTATAGCCTATTCTTCATAATATATTTGAGTTTTTAGCATGGAAATTGTTGTTTAATTAGGTGTTATAAAGATGATTAAGTGAGATTAGTGTAATAAAACATGAGAAAGAAAATGTTTTCATTGAAACAGATTGGACAGAATCAGAGGGTTAACTTTGAAAATGCACTAAAAATTGTGTATATAAAGTTAAGGGTCGAATTATATATTTAATTAAAGCTTATTGAGTTTAGTTTCATATGGAAGAAACAGTGAATTAAATGGATCTGTATATTCTGAGTTATAACTGATTTTGTGTAACAAGGTCAGAGCAGATACGAGTTCCCCTGTTCTGACTTTGAAAAATTGTAGAAAAATGTAGAAAAATCATTAGAGTCTGAAATTTATATGGTTTAATCCTTAATGAATATATTTTCAAAAGAAACAGACGAGAACATTATTGGATCTCTGTACTAAAAGATAGATAATTTTTAGTGAAGAATGGTCGAAACTGTCAGGCAGCAAAGAAGGGGTAAATTGAAAGAATTTACTGTACAAATTGGCTAAAGTAAAAATTCTGGAAATTTTATGGTAAAAAGATGATTGAGTATAGTTTCAGAAACATCAAGCGGATATTAATTTCGAATTCTGTAGCTTGAGATATAAATAATTTAGTGACTGTGACGCAAGTGGACAGCTTTGAAAATTAATGTGAAAATAAAAGTAAGAGGTATATGATGATGAATATGTGAGAAAAATACATGTGTGAAATATTATGTGTTTAATTATAATTGTTGATTATATGACTAAATGGCGATGTTGTGGAAGCATTTTTAGAAAATAAATGTGAGAAATACATGATTATGTATATGTGAAGAGAAATGTAAATGTGATGTATAAGTTATGGATAATGATGTTAAATGAGATTATGCCCATGTAGACGAAGTAGAACCGTTGTGATATTAGTGGCATGCCATTAAGGAACACTAGCGTGCTCTCTGATTAGCACTGTGTGTGCTCTCTGTTATTAGCACTGTGTGTGCTCTCCGATTAGCACTTCGTGTGCTCTCTGATTAGCACTTTGTGTGCTCAGTACTTTGTGTACTCTCTGTTTAGCACTTTGTGTGCTCTCTGTTGCCCAACACTTATGTGCTCTCTGTTCAGTACTTCGGTACTCTCTGTTTGTTCCGTTTATCCGATAGGTTCTATAAAAGTCTACTATGGGCCAAGTGGACAAATAAGATAAGTGAGCTATGGTTAAGAAAGCTATGATGGCTAGATTGTGAAAAGTGAAAGAATCTGCAAATTATGACATTGAGGTAAGTGAAATGATGAATACATGAAAGATAAGTATCATATGTGTATGTGTAATTAAATGCTGATAATTAAGGGAACTAATGTGGCTGAAAGGACTAAGTTGTGAAAAAGGGATGAAAATGTAATATCTACCATTGAGGTAAGTTGGTATATGAGAATGAATGTGTGTTATGGTGGCATTAAGGTAAGTTACATGTTATATGCAAGAAAGGTTAGAAATTTTATACGCATGAGTATTGAAATGTTTGATAAAATTAAGAAATAAATAAATAGTCATCTATTATTCTTGTAGTGCTTACTAAGCCTTCACCGGCTTAACGCGTTTATTTTAACGCGTAGGTACAAAGTAACAAGGAGTAAAGGTCGAGTTCAGGAACCTCTCATCACATCACATCATCCTTTGGTGGACTCCAAATATAGATATTTTTTTAGGAAATGGCATGTACAATAGTATCTGTGTGAATCCCTAATGAGTTGGAAAAATGTTATCTCGAATGTTATGAATTATGAAAATGAAATAATTAACATATGATATTTCGATTTGAATTGTCTTAAAAGACATCGGTTTTTTTTAAAGAAAATTTTCTGTTACTCGACTTTCTGTGCCGTAATGTAATGTAATGCTCCTATATTGGGTTTATACGTATAAATCGGGTATAGGGGTGTTACAGGTTAAATGTTAAATTTATATTAAAAATTTATTTAGTAAATTAGTAAAATATAAATATCAAATATTATTATTTTGTTTGATGAAAATAAATATTAATTTTTAATTATTTATTTATTACTTTTAATATTATTAATATAATATTTTATATAATTTAAGATAACTTTGGATAAAATTCAAATAATTAAACAAACACAACCGAGTGAATTTAAGTCATTTTAGTTTTTTTAATCATCCATAATATTTTGACTGAGTTTGATTTTCTATTTTTTTACACTAATTTCAAGTTTTTGTATTTTTAAGTTTATTTTTGATAAAATATTTTCTTTACTATTTTCGCATTATAAATATTTTAAAATTACTTATAATAATTAAAAAATAAATTTTAATTCCATTTGAGTTTAGTTGCTTGGGTTTTTAGGGTAAACTATGCGAGTAATTATTAAATGATGGGTAAATTATGCAAGTAGTTATTTTTTTTTATAGTTCAGTGATTTAATGAAATTTTTTAAATAATCTAATGAGTAAATTGTAATATTTTTTAATTAAGTTATCAAGATAAAAATTTATCATAATTTAATAATTAATGATGTAAATTATTTTTTAACAAGAAAAAACATAAAAAAAATACCACGAAGCGCTATAAAAAATAATAAATAATTACAAAGTATGAAATATTAAAATCCAAATGTATTTTTTTTTATCTTTTTTATGTTTTTATATAAAATGTAGGAAAAATAAGCATGTAAATCTTCAACATATGATCTTTAGCATTTCAATAACAAAAACCTCGTTTATTTTTATTATTTTTTTATAAATATAATTGTTATAATTTTTCACTCATGTGCCATAATCTGATATATTTGTGATATATTCAATTATATATTTTTTATTATTGTTTATTTTTCTTTTACTTGCTTAAAATAATCATATTTTTTACTTGCATACAATAAGGGATTATTGACAATTTGGAATTAAAGCGTTGATCAAAGGGCGGAATAATGTGATTGTCAACATATAAAATCATAATTTGTATCCTCGTAATTAATTATTTTTTAAATAGTTATTTTTTTTCCATGTTATCTTCTATTTTTGTTTTTTCTGTCATGTTGATAGAAAAGTAAATTAGGTTGCGTATTTTTTTACTCAACATAGAAGCCCTGCATGCATTGCTCAACAGAAATTTATAAGGCAATTAATCACATTTAACAATCACTCAAAGTGAAAAATTTGCATATTAAATTTCTTAATATTTTATATCATTACATTTCAATTCGGTGCCATTTTCATAAATAATCTCATCAGCATACCATTTTAGTTATTAATTTTATTTTTTATATTATTTAAGTTAAAAAATCTAAAATAAAATCTAAATAAGATCAAATGTGATGTAATTAAAATTAATATTTAAATAAAATTTAAATAATCTAACCCTAAACAACTTGCCTTTCCTTTTTTTTCTTCCTTCCTCCTTTCTTCTTGCTGCTTCCTTCTTTCTTTCTTTGGTTTTTTTTTCTAACACACTTCTGTGTGTCTTGTGGGATTTTGGGGACCATTTTAAGGTCCCATAAAGCTCTTCACGAGCTCCTTGAAGCAGCAGCAGCAGCAGGCCAGCATGGAGCAGCAGCAGTGGCAGGCTGGGGGACGTGCAGCTGGCGCAGCAGCAGCTTTTGGGTGCCGCCTGTTAGATAGCACCATCCAAAAATACTAAATTTATATTTAAATATTAGGTTTAAATCATACTCGTATTTTTTTAAATTAATTATATATTTTTAATATTTTTTAATATTAAAAAAAAAGTGTTAGAAATACAGTGTGCCGTCTACTTAGGGGGCATCACTCTCTAAATATACTATTTTGGTAAATAATGAGAGAATATGTTATTTTGGTATTTAATTTTTTTATATTATTATAGTAAAAAATTCAAAAATGTGTCTTAATTTAGTAATTAATATAAAAGGAGTATTAGTTTGAAATCTTATATATTTTTTATTATCAAAATAAAAAAAAACCTAAAAATGTGTACTAATTAATCTAAAATGAGCATTAGTTTGGAATGTTTTATTTTTGACCAATAAAGTTTTTAAATTTTACCTATATATAGAGGACTACAACAAATGGAATAAGAACACATAAAAGCATTCGACATCACAAAGAACATTTTACTAGAAAACACTCCTCCTATCTCATAGAAAATCTGATAAAAACTCTTTCAGTAAGTCTCCATATCTCACCATCACTACTTCAATACCATACATTCTGATAAAAGTTCCTTCGTTAGAAAATGCACAACATATATTTCTTTTTTACGATCTCACTCCGACACAATTCTTAGAGACAAACAATAATTTTCTCTAGTAAGTGAGCTAAAATAATACAAGGCAGTGAACTAGCTAAAGAAAACACATAAATAATGCAAATATACGCAGTACAAAACGAATGGATGCTGAATTTATTCCAGAAAAAAAATCACTTGAATGACAGAAAGAATGGAAAGAAAAAAAATGAAAAATAAATAAAAGAACTCACCTGATTGGAGAGGCATTTGGCTGAGAGATGAATGAAGCAGAGAAAGGCATCTGAGAGAAGAAAGAATGGAGAACAAGTCCTTTTTATATTGTTTTGTCTAAAAAACATTTTACCAGAATACACGCGAATTTTGGGTAGATTTGTAAAATATTTTACCTTCACTAAGTTTATTTTCAAGAGACAAACATCAGATTAAGTGTTACCGGTCTCATGTTTGTTACCCATAGACTGGACTTTTGTCTGCCGTCAGATTAATTTTTTTTTTTTAAACAAACACCAGGATAAATTATTCTGAATTTAGATTAGGTGATATGGTTACATATGGCCATTTTTGTATATAATTATTTTTCCAAATCATTTTAATAAATAATTAATATTTTAGGTTATTTATATAAAAAAATCTGGTTATATGACACCCACTTTCCCAGACCCATTACCTGTCATAAAGGTCATGCCAAAAAGTTCATCAATAATGATGGCGACATCAAAGTCACTTATAGTTTGTATGAAGCAGGCCACTTAGGTTGTGAACTTGCTATCCTTGCATCCAGTTCTAGCAACCAACCATTAGCTACTGCCAGAAAAACCAAGCATCAATCTAGCAAAGCAAAGCGTTTGCTAATGGGGGGTCTGATGCAGGTGCCTTATGATGTTACGGTTAGGTTCATGTTGACTTCCTTGGAGCGCAATTTGTTGCCTGATGCTATTATAAGGAGGTTAACTCGGCTTCTCCTGGCTAGTCGTCTTCGTTCTGGTTATAAACCGTCCACTGAACTCCAACTCTCCGATCTCCTTCAGTTTGCTCATTGTATGTAACATTTCTTAGATTAAACCCTTTTTTTCCTTGGATTTGACTTGACTGTGTTCAACTGACTTGTTTGTTTGCTTCGTAGCCCTAAAGGAGATGCCTATAGCTATCAAGACAGACAAGCCTAAAACTCAACATTACGAACTGCCAACCTCTTTCTTCAAGTTGGTTCTTGGGAAGAACTTCAAATACAGGTTCTTTTCCTTCTTTTTTTCCCTCTCTTTTTGTTTGATCTTGTGTACTGCTTAGTTTTTGTTGTTGGGTGAAAAATTCTTTTAACGGGATGGCGCAGTTGTTGTTACTTTTCTGATGAGTCGAAAACTTTGGAGGATGCTGAGGAAGCAATGTTGGAACTGTACTGTGAGAGATCGCAATTAAAAGATGGCCACACAGTTCTTGATGTGGGGTGTGGATGGGGTTCACTTTCTCTATACATTGCCCGTAAATACCCCAATTGCAGGGTTACAGGGATTTGCAATTCCACCACTCAGAAAGCTTGTATAGAGGAGCAATGCCGGTAAATGCTCCACTTGCTAAATGAAAGTATTATTACTCCATGTTAATTACTTTTCGACTCTTGAAAACTAATTTATGGTTACCCTTCATAGGGATCGGCAATTGCAAAATGTGGAGATCATTGTTGCGGACATAAGCACATTCGAAATGGAGGCATCATACGACAGGATATATTCGATTGAAATGTTTGAGGTTCATCGTTTTCGACTTCTTGTACAGTCTGTGCTACTACACAGTTTTAATGTTGGTGATTTGAAATCTTATAATGTCTGCTTTTTAACAGCACATGAAGAACTATCAGGATCTTCTCAAGAAGATATCAAAGTGGATGAAACAGGATAGTCTTCTTTTTGTTCATTATTTCTGCCATAAAGCATTTGCTTACCACTTTGAGGTGTGCAAAATAATCTGATTGTCCCGAGTAAACCTAATTGTTATTGCTAATATGGGTTTATGCAATAGCTAGACGTCATCCCATTTTCGAGAGTCTATTTTAAATCCAAGGGATCTTAGCTGAACTGACAATATCTTGTCAAATTATTTTACTCTAGGACATAAATGAAGATGACTGGATAACCAGGTACTTCTTCACAGGAGGTACAATGCCTTCAGCTAATCTGCTTCTATATTTCCAGGTAAAAAGCCTTTTTACATCTCATATATGCTATGAATTCTGAAAATTGAAATTCAATAGCTGTGGATTTTGATGTCATATTTATGATCTGCATGAGCCAACTGGTTTTAATGCCTTGTTGTCCATCCTTCGTACGCAGGATGATGTTTCTGTTGTCAACCATTGGCTTGTGAATGGGAAACATTATGCAAAAACTAGGTGAGAGCAGTTGTTTTGTAATACCAATATAAAAAGTCATTACAATCTTTCAATAGCTATACTAACTTGTTTAATCACCTTGTTACCCTGAGAAATAGCTATAGTATTTGTTTCCCTGTTAGCAATTTGAAAGTTCTCAGAGAACATTTTTATATTGCAGTGAAGAGTGGCTGAAGAGGATGGACCGAAGCTTGGCTTCCATTAAGCCAATAATGGAGTCCACCTATGGCAAGGATCAGGCTGTGAAATGGACAGTGTATTGGAGAACATTCTTTATTGCTGTTGCGGAACTCTTTGGATACAATAATGGAGAAGAATGGATGGTTGCACTTTTCCTATTCAAGAAGAAATAAAGCCATCATCAATGCTCATTTCCACCAATAATCACCTTTGGGCATTAGGGGACTAAAATAAGAGCAACTGTAGAATCGCTGAATATTTTATGTAACTCCTACTCCATTGGAAAGATGAATGCATTTTGTACTTTGGACAAAATAAATCACGATAGAAATTTAAATTACTGATGAAAGTATAATTTCAGTTAGCTACTTCACCTGTTTTTCTTTTTTACACTATTTAGCAACATTCTAACTGGGTTTCCACTATTATCTTGAAAATGGAACCAACAGCATCACCAGCTTCCAAGGAGCCTGGCTATGACTGTTCTCCATCATAGACCCAAGGAACTCCATACAGAAGTTGCAATGCAGGCAGGCTATCAGGGATTAACAGGCTCAAGTTCATCAGCAATTACTTGTTTGGTTCCCTTCTCATATCTCAGGCACTCTAATGTAGCTTGGATGGCCATACTTGACAGGCTTCCTATTACTGTTAAGTTGCAAAGATTAGGTATTCTAGTGATTAACAGAAACTGCTTGTAACGTTATGATGATATGGAGCCGAGAAATCATACTTGAAAACCATACTTTTGCTTTCTCTAATGAACTCCTTTTCATTTCTACTCTGAAACAGATTATTGATGTCTTTATGCTTGCTTTTCTGTAGGTTCATTGGCATCTTGTCCTTCTTTCTTAGCTGCAGTTTGCCTTTTTCTTCACTGTTAAAATTTGATGGCTCACATTACCTTGTCTCCACTAGACTCACATCAATCAGTAATGGAAGAAATGGCATAAGTAATCAAGTAAAAAAGAGATGAAAAACATTCAAACCAGTGTTTATTTGTATTATAATGGAATGAAAGTAAGGCAACGTAGGTAAACATTAACACCTATATTTCCACATGTACCATGCACTATGAGAAAAGAAGCACCTTGCATGGCCAAAAATGGTCACCTCCAAAACCATATGCATTGGCCGGCTTATTGCGCTACAAAAACTACAAACATCTAGTCAAAAGCAATCATCAATTCATTCAGACAATGGAAAGATGATGAAAAACTCTAGTATCTTCCAAATTTGACAAACTTTTTATAAGCACCATAGGTTGAAATAATACAAACAAATACCTCTCTGAGTGATTTCTTTTTAACTCGGAGGGTCAATGAATACAAATTTCCCACAATGTCAGTAGGCATGGAATTCACATAATCTCCTATTTTCCTACGGCACAGCTAAGATTTACAATACAATAGCCAGAACCTCGCATGGTTTGCATCAAGACTCTTGAAACAATAGAGAGGTGCTAGAATGGTGCATGTTCTATATTACATACGAGACTGATACTGTGATACAAAAGCCTCCTCTCCCTTGAGAAACAAATGGGAAAAACTATATCGAAGCATATACGAATATGCCATATAACAAGATTGAAGACCAAATGATGGTTGAGAAATCATCAGGTCTTACTCTTGAACTTCCTTTGAGCTTTGAGATCCACCACAATTACTGTGATGTTGTCCTTGCTTCCTTTTTGAAGTGCTCGGTTCGAAAGGTATTCTGCTGCAGATTGAGAAGCTGGATCGATCGTCTCGCCCCTTTCTGGAGTCAGTGTAGCACCGTTCTTTTTGTGCCATTGAAGTATTCGTCTCCGAGCTAGGTCACATGCTTCTTCATTTGACATTACATCCCACAGACCATCACTGGCCAAAATGAGGCATTCATCTTCTTTCGCTCTAGGAACAAACACTACTTCTGGATCTGGAATGATCCATGGCTTCAAATATCTATCACCTGAAACAACAAGAATCACCATCAACATTTCTTCTTTTTAATTATTCTGTCCAGTCAAATTATTTAGAATTAATTGTGACATGCATCAATCCAGTACACTTAAAAGGCCCATATCAACATGGGAAACACCTGCAATCAGGTGCATTATAAGTTGGTCATTTGACAAGAGGAGCTTATATTCTATCTCCTGAATGGACTTTATCAAAGAAACTATCCTCAGAAATAGCCAAGTGATGCTTACTTCTTGAGAAAAATGACACACTAATAGCAATTTGAAGTTAATTGCAAGTTAAATCATACAAGATTGATGCCAAAAGACATCATACTTCCAAGGTTTAATACTCAAAATGAAACTTCTAAATCAGTTAGGATGCATTATTTCATCGTGCAAACTTTAATCAAGAGAAAAACAAATGTACGGATATTTACAATTTATTTGATTATAAAACAACCGTACCTTGTACATTTTGAACAGTTTATGCACAGAAAAGAAGACTTTAAGATACGCATATGCCAGAGGAAGCTAGAGTAAAAATTTCAAGAAAAACAGCAATAGATTTCGATTTACTACTCTGTCACCCGATTAAGACACTGCAATGATTAGTTTACACAAACTAAGACAAATTCATCTGATTCTGAAGTTCCTCCACCCTTCTCTCTTATTCTAAATTATGGTTTGAAAAGAAAAAATAAAAGCATATGAAAAACATAAAACGGTATAAGCAAAGAGTTCAATTCATTATATCTGAAAGACATACCAATGGACCTTGACATTGCAAGAACACCGAAAACTCTATGACCATTCCATTGGATAACCTTGCCTCCAGCGGCTTCAATCCTTTCATATTCATCTTCTCGATTTGGCTAAATAGACAGAATAAAAGTTGAAAGGGTATAAGTTACTAACAGTAAGAAATACAATAGGATATAAAGGCACAATTTGAAGTCTCTTACTTTATGGTCCACAGACAAAGCCATGGGCTGTTTCCCACGACATAAAACAGCTCTTGAATCTCCACAGTTTGCTACAATAATATGAGAAGAACAAATAAGGGCAACAACAGCAGTGGAACCAACTGTTTCAGGAGCAACAGGTTCTTGATCAGCTTTTCCTACAATCTCAGCATCAACTTTAACAAAACAATTTGTGAATGCCTTTTTCCATAGCTCTTGGCAACCATCTGTTATGTTTGCATTACTCTGGCATTCCTTAACGGACTCTATTTCCTCAGCCAAGGCAGAGTGAATACGCTCGCGACAGTAGTTTGCAACCTGTTCAATGGCAAAGACCAGGAAACAAAATTACTTCCAGGACATCTCATGCATGATCTAATGGAAAGATACAAATCAAACAGTCAAACTAACCTGTGAACCTCCATGACCATCATAGACACCAAAGAAATGAGTGGTCTGATGAGCAAAGTCCTTGCTAAGGCCATCAACTACCCGATCACCAATTAACAACTGAATTGGAACCTTTAAAAACCGAGGCACAGTAGCAACAGCATCCTCCATCTCAGGTCTCCTTCCGCATATAGAGGTAACTCCCCAAAGAGGCACATATTCCACCTCAAACACACTGCGTCCAACCGGAACTGTTGTATTCGGTTCCTTTTCGAGAGCCAATTGAAGAACCACTGCAGATGGCTTCTGTTCAGACCCGTCTCCAATCTCTTCCTCAAGGTTTACTGCCACAGCAAGGGGATCACTTGCAAACACTGTTTCAACATTTGACTCCACAAATTTGGTGGCTTTTGCAATAATATCAACACTGCAAATGCTTTTCTCATTGTCCATGGTACTTGGTGTTCCTACCTCAGAAGTAGCATCAAAACCCAAAAAATCCTCTCCGCAAAGGCTACTAGTTTCACTGGCAACCGATAATGAACAAGAGCTATCAAGATCGAAAACCCGATCACCTTCCAGTGAGAAAGAATCCTCCTCCCCGCTGTCTCGGTCCATAACATCATTGCTAGAAATCCAATCATCTTTACTATCAGATATCATATCCATGGAGGTTGCAGCTCTTTCTCCCTTGACTTCTCCTGTCAGTGGCAGCTCTACACTACTTTCTTCAGCCTCCATACCAGCATAGTTACAATCCACATCTTCAGCAGTATCTAAATGGTTAGTAGACTTGGTTTCAGAATCGGTTAAAACAGGAGCAGGACTTGCCGTAAGCTTAAGTCTTGTGATGTCCATACGGGTAGCAAAGGTAGAGTTTTCACACACTGAGTTGCCTAGTCTAAATGGTACTGCGACCGTCAAAGACATCTCCTCCATCAAAATCCCTATATTGGCAGTACAAAAAGTTACCCTCCAACCCTTCAAACATCACACAACCTGTCATTTTTCAACGAAACTATGACCTTCTGATGAAATAAAGAACAACAATGGAATGTGAATGGTGGGTTTTAAGAGGCCATTTCCCATGCCTTGATCAACTAAAAGGTGTCCAAAAAAGAAGGATACAAGTTCAGGTGTTGCAACTTGTTGGTGAGCAAAAAGGGTAATGAAAGGGATATGGGTTAGTCAGATCTGGTCAACTGCAAGTGGATCCAAACTTCCATTTGTGGAAATTATTACCCAAAAAATAGTAACTTTAGACTTTGATTATGCTTTTTTTTTCCAACTTCTTCTTCTCTGGAGCCTTCTTTAATCTTTATCTCCCTTCATCAACTAAACACAGAAAGAACCAGAAAAAACAACTTAATATCCAAAGTCCATATAAACCATATATTTATAATAATTTTAAAAAAAAAAGAACTTTTAAGAGAACCACAATTACATCAAAATTAAAACCAAACCCTTATCCTCAAACAAAAAAAGAAAGACTAGAGAGAGAGAGAGAGAGAGAGAGAGAGAGAGAGGGAGGGAGGGAGGGGGAGGGGGAAAAAATAAAAAGGGTCATGAGAAAGAACTCAAAGAAAGGTGATCTCCCCCCAAGAATCACAGGAAAACTCTACATAGTACTTTTTTCTTTCAAATATCAATTAAAGAGTTCCCTGGATCTGAGGCAACCTTCTCAACCTCATGTAGTTTTGGACCTTTGGTTTCCCCACCAGTTACCGCTCAGTCCCTCCCCCTCATCCTCCTCCCTCTCTCTGTCAAATAATTGGGTACAATTATAATAAAAAAATGAAAATAAATGTAGAAACTTTAACCAAAAGAGAAAGAATGACTACTACCTAATTTTGTCAACTGTAGTTAAGTCTTCTATTTCCCTCTCTTTATAGTTGTTTCAAGCAAGGACCGTTTAACATCTGGGAGATGAGACATTGAAAAGGAGAAAAAAAAAAAACAAGTGAGTAAGAAAATCAAAGATATGGATTTAAAAATATATATATATGGACTTAGCTTACCATTAAAAGAAATTAAAAGAAATAAATGGTGGACAGCTCAAGTGGTCATTAAGGATTCAAAAAAGACTTCTTTTTTTACTTCACGAAAAGGGAAAAAGAAAAGAACTTTTATATTCTTTTATCTTTTATTTATACTTGCAATATCAATATTCTGGGGGTATTTAGAGAGTTGGAGGAGCCAAAGAAAAGGTGCTGGAGAAGAAAAGGAGAAGTGAAAAAAATAATAGAAGAAAATGCATTGGTAAAATGAAAAAGACAGAGAGAGGAAAATTAAAATAAAAGAAAAAAAGAGATGACAAATGTCAAATCTTGAAAAGCATATTAAAGCATCTCCACCCATCCCATGGCTCACGCTCTCTTTCTTTTGTCCTTCTTTTTTTAATTTTATTTTTTATCCTCCAATCATACAAGTTTCTTTCTTTTTCCAAATTCTATCTTAATTAATTTTTAATAAATACGAAGAAAAAAATGGTAGATTTTTGTTAGGCTTTCTGCTTATCAGCATCTGGCATCTTTTATTCATTGTTTTTCTTGGCCATCTTTTTTCAGAGTTGATTGTATTCTTGAGAACTTGTTTGATTTTATCAACCTCAATTATTGGCATGACAGGTTTCTTTTAATTAACAATTATTATTAGGAGTGAGCAAAATTCGATTTGAATCGAAAAATTTAAAAAAATTTAAATTTTGAATTATTCGAATCGAGTTATTCGAGTTAAACGAATTGAGTTGAATTTTTTTCGAATTTCGAGTTCGAATCGAGTTTAATTTTCGAATTTGAATTATTTGAATAATTCAAATAAACCGAATAAAACTGTATTATTTTTAATTTTAAATTTATATTACTCAAACCCAATATCCAAGCCCAATTTACTATATTTATTTTCCCCCAAAACTCAAACATTTTATCTTACCCAATTTTTCCTCATAATATTTAAAACTCATAAACAAACTAAACCCAAATATTTTTAAACTCAAATATAATTTCATTCTTAAAAAACACTCATAAACTAAATCCAAATATAATTTTATTCTTAAATAACACTCATAAACAATTTCTTTTTGTGTCTAAATTCATTGTTCCTTTTTGTTTATTATTATTATGGTTAGGTGTACTTGTTTAGTTTTTATTTGAAAAAAAAATTGAAGATATTAATTTTGTAAATCCAAAATCTATTTTTTTCCTAAAAAAAACATAAATTAAACTCTATTCTTTTTCTTCTTCTTTTTCTTTGATGTGACTGCTCTAACACTGAATTGTTATGGTTGCTCTTGCACTGAACCAGCAAGCAGCAACTCTTTTGCTTTTCATGCTCAAAAGTAAAATATTTTTCAATGAGTATTATTTATCAATCTAAGGTATGTTTGGTCACGTATTTCATTCAAAGTTTCAAATTAAGATTTTCTTTCTTTCTTTTTATTTTGTAATTTATTATTCATAAAACATGTTTATTTATATTCATTACAAATTTTTTTGAAGAAATTTTTCACATTATTCAGAAACATGTATTAAAACATTAGAGCTATATTTTGAACTTTTACTTATGTTTTTTTATAATCTTATTGTGTTATTATTGTTACTTGAGCTTATGTTGTTTATTTGAACTTTTGCTTTTTTTTTTATTATAATCTTGTTGTGTTGTCATTGTTTACTTGGATTTTTTCACTTATTTATTTCAATTTTTTATTGTATAGTCATGTTTAAAAACTTTAAATAAAAATATTTTTAAAAAAATTACATAAAATTAAACAACACCAAATTAATTTTTTTAATTTAACTCGAATAAATATATTCGATTCGATTCGTAAAAATTTCAAATCGAGTTAGGATGATGAAATAGGATTGAAAACTCGATTAACTCAAAAACTTTTTATTTAATTCGATCGAATGCTGACTCCTAATTACTACTGCTTTATCTTTGTTTTTGACTTCATTAGTTTATCATCCAAAAGCAATGGACACCTAGTGAAGAAACTCCTATTTTTTATTTTACTTTTATGGATTAATAGATATAGAATTTCTGAAATGAAATTTATTAAAAATATAATCTTTTAATGGTGATTACATGAGTCAAATAATTTAAGTTGATTTTTTTATATAATTTTTTAATGGTAGTCGTGGTCTAAAAATTTACTCTACCAATAGTTGAGCCGACAGCTTTTTTCCCGTAACTAATGAGTTAATGATATTAACATTTAGGTTTGGTGCATGAGAATGACAGTAAGTCAAAATCAACCAAAATTTACCTGCCTCAAGTGAAAAGTATAATCCTTGGCAACCTCTCAAAGAATCACAACATATCTATCATGTGGCCAAATCTCACCTAAACGATTGATTTATATGTTAATCATAGTTGATTTATTGGCCAACACTTGACCTTTTAATTAGCCTATTTGGTTTGGTTGTATTTTAGGTAAGGGCCAGCTTTGACCTCCTCCTTTTTCACCTTAGTTATCACTAAAAAGAAAAGATCTTCAAATCTCGTTTTCTAGTTTCCTTGTTAGGACGACAACTGCTGCTACCTTTTAAGTCAATGGCAATGGACTTTTTCTTCAAGGCACGAAACCTTTGGTTTTTCCATGGTTTCAGGATCAAGATTTTTAGAGCCAATTTGATGTTAGTCTTTTGGGTCATCATTTACTTGGACCAAACCACAAGATTCAATCCTAAAGGGCCTGATTCAGACCATCCTAGATTCTCAGTTTCAGACCGAAGAAAATCCTGTTTTAGATTGATGGAAAGGTTGATAATCTCTGTCCATGAATACATGTCTGTCAGATGATTTGAAGGGGTAAAAAAAAACACACTTGCCAAACTTTAGTCTTCAAGTTGGTTGATCGTATTTTTACATGTTATAATCATGTTTAATATGAAAGTCATTTTAAAATTATTTTCTGGTGTAGTTGTGCAGTGATGGCAATTATGAGGTCAACCCACTTCAGCAAAATTCAGGTGGTGTTTCCCCTGATGGAGGAGCACTTAATAATTTGCATCCACCAAAGAAATAAACAGGGAAGAATTGCTTAAAACTGTTCACTGAAATAACATTTGCAAAAGTGGACAAACTTGAAAATAAAAAAGGCAGTCATGCAAAAAAAATAGTAGGGGAGTACTTCAATGGACAAGTTACTGAGATAAAATTTTATCAGCAAAATGTTATTTCCTCACTGCTAATTTCTAGTTTTTTGCTAAAAAGTTTACACACAACAGTAGAGGGGAATCACTGTTCCCAAAATGGCTTAATAGAGTTTCTCAGGAGTTTGATATCACTTAAAAATTTTGACCAGAAACTGCCACTAGAGAAGGCAAATTTACTAAAGCCAACCTGGGCAGCCAGTGCCAGTGCATCAGCAAGTTTCAGAACCCTGATCTAACTTCTAATACACAGCCTATTTGGCTGAAAAAAAGGGTCTCAGCTTGTTCCACCAGTCAACTACGAACTGGGTTTTTAGATTTTTCTTTAAATACTTCTGTACACTTAACAAAGTGGTTCCATAAATCAGATGGCAGCCACTGCACAAGAACTGAAGATCTTGGAGGATTGCCTATTTTAAAACAAGCAGAAATATCCATATATCACCGTAACAGGTTTTCCCTTCAGTTACTTTATGGCAACATGGGATCACCTGCCGATGCAAGCATTTGCATCTCTGTTTCCTCAGCTGATCGCTTAGTAGAATAACCTACCCCTGAATCGCCTGCAGATAATAACAACTTAATCCATTTAATAGTGAAGAAAGGCAATTTATAACATCTATTACTCTAATGGTAGGAGGAGGAAGAAGAAGACGAAAGAGAAGGTTCATTACCATATATAGAACCATGGGATTGCTGTTCCATTGATGGATTCTTGAAATCTGCAAAAGTAAAATAAGTTTAGGGAGGTGTTATTTAAAAGAAAAACTGGACACTGAACAATAAGAAAATTAAATATTATATTTCTAAAGCATTGGTGCATACTGCAGTTCACTTTATATTCTTGTTCATAGCGATATTACACAAAATATCAAGAATGTTACTTTGCTTTTCTCAGAGGCTCCAGGAATAGAATTCTGTCAACAAACTCCAGCATTTTGAGGTAATTTTATTGCTATTGGAGAATCATTTTCAAGTTTTTTGCTGGACTAGTTAATCTTGCATGCCTACCTAATTGCCCCTACCTAAACAGTTTCGATCCAAATCTGTATTTGCCTCGGTCAAATACTGCATCAAACCTATATTCTCTTTAAGAGAATTTTATCAATATTTATCAACTAGCAACAGTTAATATGAGCAGTGGATTCAGCACTTCGTAATAATCTTTTGTGCAAGCACCTTGTTTGCATGTTACCACAACAATTTCATCTATCACTGATGGTTCTGCATCCTAGCTCCATTCTCATTGTCATCCACGGGTCTATTCTAAAACATAATTTCTTTAGACAGATTCAAAATGGGATAGCAACTTGACTACCTAAAATTATTAGCATACCAATCCTCCCACAGGAAAAAGCTAAAGCCGCAAAGAAATCAAGTCTCATTATGCCATTCATCTGCTGCTACTGTGCTTCCATATGAGATGAATAAGAATTTCAAGCTTATAATCAACATTGATAGGAATAAGCAAACTGAATTCAACACCCTTAGCTTGTCTGACCTAAACCCAAACTTTTACTCACCTTCAGGCAAATTTGTTTCTTCACAAAATGCAAGTGCAGTCCCCCCCACCCCACCCCACCACCAAAATAAAACATAAACAGGGAAAAAGGTTGAAATCTTGACTTAGTGAAATTGCTTACCAAAAGTATGGCGTAGCCCTTTGACCGCATCAAAGTTCTTGTATGTATAACCAACAAAATTTAGATCTTTGGGTGTTAAAAGCATCTGCATTAAGTAGGAAAAAAGATAGATAAACTCCAACATGTTTTTGCATGTTAGTCGATACTCACAACTATATATAAATAATATCAAGATATAAATATAACATGAACCAAGCATGTTGGTTTTTGTGGACAAAAATGCATACTCATCACATCTATGCAATTGTTGTTCTCACAAGTTATTAATAGAGATATTTTTTTAAGAAGAGAGAACACTAATTTTTTTTGTAAATTGACATATTTTCAAAAGGAATAGGTTCAATAATTGCATATTCATAGCCTTATCAGATCATATTGCATGGCAAAAACTAGCCACATACTAAGAAAAAAGTGTAAATGAAAAGAAATACACTAGTTGGAAATATTATATGTTACAAACCTTCCGTGAAGGCCCCGAGCTAGTTCTTGCTGGTGCTGGTGCATCCAACTGGTGAGAATTCCAAAAGTAGTCAACTTATGAGAAAAAATGATATTTTTAATTTCACCAAGATGGATAAAAAAATAGTGAACAAAGGGATTAGTATTTGGAATAAGCAAAAACAGAAGAAACAGAAAAGGGGGAATTCAAGTTATACTTCATCAAACTTCATAAAATTTTGAGTATCTAATTCCCCATTCACTTCAGGTTTAAATGCTGCCTCCATCTCATAGAGTTTATCCCATACAACATCATTGAACCAAGGATGAGCCTGATAAAATCAAATGTCAACAACCTAATTAGGAACAGGAAGTTGGTAGAAAAGGAATAACATCTCAATATATCATGATCTTACTTTAATTTGATGTGCCCCTCCAGTACCCAATCTGTGGTCAACATCACACAGCAATCTACATATGAGATCCTTTGCCTCATGACTTATCCTTGAATCTTCAGGAAATCTTAGGTGACTTTTCCAGTGCACAATCTAAAAATGATTTATGACCAAGATGTTAGGGAAAGAATGATATCACCATCAAGAGTAACATGGTGAAAATGTTCTTTCTAAAACTCGGGTGGGGGCAACAGACATAATGCAGCATGCATAACAAAACCAAAAGCAGTCATGGTGCATAGGTGTTACAACAAAACTTTTGAGGAGAAAAACACAACAACTAGCTTTTTCAAAAAGCTCGAAGAACACAAGATCAACGATGGTGCTGGTAAGATGCCAATAACATGGTTATCCTATACAAGTAAGCATTTGTCCTGCATTAGAATTCTTTAGTAATAGCAGTTTCCATCTGTAAAGAGAAGATTCTATACAATAAACTAGCCCAAACTAGAGAAAAGAAGTTGCATAGTGGAATATCTGGAATTTGGGGAGAGCACGCAAGGAAGATAATCAGAAGCATACATCAATGATAAACTAGAACTAAGAAAATAAAATCAGACATATGTCTTACCTTCCTGCATGTGGTAATTGGATCATCTGAATAAAATGGTGGATATCCAATTAGCATTTCGTACATTATTGCTCCTAGTGACCACCTAAAAGAAGCCAAATAGAACAGTCAACATTACTTAAGTTATAATAAGAGAACATCATAAAGAACCTGTGTCTACGCAATAGAAAGTAAAACAAAACTTTAGGCAATTGTTAGTTCCCACATTCAAATTTGTTAACAGGAAAAGATGATAGATGATTCACAGTTAGAAAAGCAGAACAGATCCCTTCAAAAAATAGAAAAAGAAAAAGAAAAGTAGAAGAGGTATGCCTCATACTGGTTGCAAGCATGACTGAAAGAGAAAGAAAAGAAATATAACTAACCAGTCACATTCCATGCCATATCCTTTCTTCAGTAACACTTCAGGAGCTATGTAATCAGGCGTTCCCACAGTTGAAAATGCCTTCAAAATAATAATAGTTCTTATTATAATATTTCAAATCTGCTCCGCAAACTGTATGCTTTCATAGCATAATCTGATGGCATTACTACTTATTTAGATATTCAATGAGTTACCAAAATCTTTTGTCGCTCTTTGAGTTTTAAGATTCATTATTAGTTAACAATGCTGCTATTACAAATACCTTTTAAGGAGAAGAAACTTTTAAATGCTTAAGGAATGATGGTTGCCATTAGTTGCCATCTAGAAAGTCCAGTACATAATGGAATTGTTCACATTTAGCAACAAGAGAAGTTAGGCATGGTTCGAAAGAAGTGATCAGATAAAGAAAGGGAAACTTTACCGATTCAATTGGAATGTACTTTGAGAATACATGCATTAAAAGATAAAGACTGGAGAAAAATATTTACATACCAACTTTCTTCTGTTCATCTGCCAATGCTGAAGCTGCTCACGGGGGCTTCTAAAACTGCTCTTATCAGTAATACATCCATCAATATCCATAGGTTCTGTCATATTCTCATCGTCCATGGGCTTATTCTCATAGATTGCTGGTAAATTTGCACAATCAATAGGCTTACAAAGGCCAAAATCTGATAACTTCATGTGACCATTTTTGTCCAGAAGAAGGTTGTCAGGTTTAATGTCTCTGGAAAGTGAATGTAAAGAAATAAGATAAGGAAAAAATAACTTGTAACAATTATCAACGTTAACTGCTTCATCACCCTAGATCAAATTGAACTAATTACGCAACATGGTAGGGAAAGCTAAAATATTAACCTGTGAATGTAATTATGCTTGTGAATAGACTCAATGGCCAATACACTTTGCGCAATATAAAACTTGGCTACATTTTCAGTTAAGGTATCCTCCCTCATTAGCAGAGTCATCATATCACCACCAGGAAGATATTCCATGATCAAATACAAGTACTCAGCATCCTGAAATGAATAATAAAGTTTTACTATGCAGTGGCTTCCAACTTCTGCCAGCAAGTTCCTCTCAGCTCTAACATGTTCTACCTAAGAAGTGAAAGTACATTTTAGATTAGTAGTATAGAGAGGAAACTAATGGAAAATGACAAAATATTAGAATTTGAAGCATGAGATATTTATAAGAAGGTTAGGTATCAACCAAGGAGCAGACAGCTGAATATCAGAGAATACAAGGGATTCAAAAGCATGAAGTTAATATGTAGAGAGTGTATGTATAAGTTTTAAAAACAAGAGGTGTAATGTAGAAGCAGATGGTGGGCAAAACTTCCACTCTCCTCAATTCTAACTTTACAATTAAATGAATATTAATTGCATGTTACCTGTCCCCTCATAAGCATTTCAGATTTCTTTAACTTCTTCATTGCAAAAATATTTCCAGATTTCTTCTCCCGACACAATCGAACCTGCAGAACAAGTATGAGCAGTAAAATACTCTGGGCAGCCAGCAAATGGTGATATAAATAAGAAGCCCAAAACAGCACGTAGTTCCAAGACTTCGCATTCTAACCTCACCAAAGGCTCCCCTGCCAATAATGGTTAAAAGATCAAAATCATCAACACAAATCTTGTGCCTTTTAAGTCTCATAAACTCTGTCTCTTTCCTCTCTAAATCCTTTATCAGATTGATCTGTTCCTCCTTGGGCACATCTGAAGCAGCTAACTTTCTCTCTAGGACCCATCGTCTGCAATGAAATTAAATCATGTTATTTAAACTGAAATTGGCATTACCAACTTCAAGCATACACATGCTGACAACATTTTGGAGAAGGCTACATCAGGTTGAGGAAAACAGCGTTACAACTTACAAGGAACAAGGAACTTAATTGCAATAGATCTCATTTACAAAATAACCCAAAAGTCATTCTAGAATTAATTTAAAACTCCTTTATCAAATAAAGCTGAAAATATCATGTACAACATGAAATTAGTAGGTTTTCTAAGGATAAAACTATAAGTAATAATTTGACTAGCAAATCTGATAATTTAATCTGCGCACTGCAAGTGCACGCACACATAGAAAAAAATGAAAAAAGAAACCCGTTATCATGGTTGTGGTGAATTGGTATGAACCAATCCAAATCTATCAGTTCTCTACAAATAAAATCTGCATATCCTATAGATCAATGAAGCAAAACATGCATTCCTCATTGTCTTAACCAAATACGTGTTGGACAGCCCCGCATATGTACCTCATGATAAGTCATTTATATTAGCCCTGAATTTTCCATATTTTCCAAAATAAAACTTTGCTTTTAACATTTTTTATCTCCTAAGGACACAAGTAACAGGAGTTCCCTTTGAGGTGATTGTAGTTTCTTTTGTTCCGAGGGAGCTGGTTTGGGGCTTCAACTACAAAATATCAATGGTATAAGGAGAAGTTTGGATCATCAAAATTATCAACTCAAAGAAAACTGTAAAAGACATTTAATAGCAGCTTCTTACTGGAGCAACTTTGCATTATAACTCAAAATTATCAATTTTAATAAGCACATACCATTAATTGATGAGAAAAGCAAAGGAGAATACACAACACAATTTTCGTTTCTTGATACTTTGAAATCCATTTTTCGAAAAATTACCTGATTTGGGGAAACTGCTAAATACTCCTATTAACTGCCCCAATTTCCTAACATGGAAACCTTGTTTGACATTAATCCACTCCCCAAATACTAACAAAGCGGAGAAAAAAACTAAGCCTCATACATAGTAAAGCAAAGCAAACACCAGACTCATCAGCTGAAAACTGGAAAATTGAATTAAAAAGAAGAAGCAATTGAAAATAGGTTCAGCTGACTACAAAGTTCATTCATTCCACCAACAAGATTGCTCTAATCTATCATCCCGAGTTCGTATCTTTCTCTTTTTTGATTTCTCAGCAACCAAACAAAGATCGTAAATAATGCAAAAAAAAAAATTGCAATTTTTTTTGTTTAAGTAAAACAATACCTTTCTTTGCGTTCTTGAATATTCTTCATCTGAGCTCTATAATGATTCTCGATAAACTGTTTAGCAGCCGCCACTTTCTCCATCGTCAAGCTTGACCCTAGCACCTCCTCTTCTCCACTCTCTTCTTCCTCTATACCTTCCATTTCCTCTCTCTCTCTCTCTCTAATCTCCCGTTCTCCGTCTCTCTCTCTCTCCGTATATATATTTATATATTTCCTCTTCTAAAAGCGTTCAACTTTTTTCTGTATCTCTTTACTTGAAGAAAGATAAAAACTTTCTGATTTACTGCAACAGCCAACGAAGAGAGATGATGGAAAAGAAAACAGAGAGCTCTTTCACTGATTTTCCTTTTAATCCTCTACTTCCACTCTCACCATCCTTTCCTATTTATACCCAACAAAAATCACCCACGTGGATAATTACCATCATGGAAGTATTGATTCTTATTTTGGATCGGGTTCAGGGTGGGACTGGGAGCAGTGGAGGATATGTTTTTATTTTATTTTTAAGCAATAAATTTAGCGAGTGTTGTCAGCGTAGGAATGGGGGGAAAGAAACTCTCACGCGCGGCGATGAAAGCGTGAATTCCCTTCGAGATGTGGTGGAGAGAGGTGTCGTTTTCCGGTCATAAATGATTATTTAACACATTTTAGGACAAGAAAGCTGCAATCGGGCCCACTGGTTCTGGGTCGTGATTGGGCAGTGCTGCTCACTCGCCTCGAATGCAATGTGGGTTTTTGTCTGTTTCTTTTTTCTTTTTAATTATCTGGTCAGTGATTGGCTGTCTTTTGCTGCTTAAAAAAAGGGTTGATCTCTTCTATTAATGCTCACACACAAACTCGCTGTTTGCATTATTGTTTGTTCCCTTTGATCTTAGTTATAACAAAAGAAATTCATATACTGAAATCTTACGACAACCTTAACATGCTGCTGTCTTTTATATATATATAATAACAATATTATAAAGGTCGTAAATAAATTATTGATTCTTCAATTAAATTATTATTTATAAAAATATTTCATATATCAAATACAATAGTTTGATGATTTCTATGCTTTAGAACTTACAATTATAGACATATTTAATTTATTTTATTTAAAATAACTATTGTAAATAAAATATTCAATGGATTTTTATAATTCATGCACTTAATTTTTAATTTGTGTTTTCATTCATATAAAGTATTATAATTTTATTTAACTTAAGGGGACTTGTTAATAAAGCATTAAATATTTGGATAGGTATATTTTGGATTTTATTTGTTTGAAGTGTCTGAAAAAAAACATGTTAGAAAAAATATAAAATCCAATAAAAAACGGGAGCTTCAAAAATTACTCTTTTATTAGTTAATATTAATGCTGTGTTAACTAGATATTTAAAGCTCTAATAAAATAACAGATTATCATTTGGAATCAAATCTTTGAGTACAATCAGCTAACATAAGTTTGAAGTTGTAATTAAAGCTTCAGTCAAACACTCCTCTCCTAATATTTTAATTTAATTTAAAAGAAAAATAAGTGTTATTATGTTTAATATTTATTGTATTAATCAATAAATTAGAGTTAAAATTATGCTGACTTGACTAAAAGAGAACATATAGGATAGAATAATTAAGTAACACAGAAATCGGTAAAATCTAATATTGGTAATCTAGGATTCTAAATAAGATATACTTTTTGGACATGTGAGGGTAGGAAAGATTACCTGTATCTATGCAGGCAATATTGTCTTAAAAAATAAGGAATTTTCACAGTGAAATCTAGCTGTTAAACCAGCAACACTCTGCCATAGAACTCATATATGATATGTATATCTCATGTGTGGTGAGTTGTACCATAATTAGACCAAATGATTCAGTACTCCCAAAAAAAAAAAAAAAAACCAGTTCACCTGGGTCTCTCAACTTGTCCATTTTTTATTGGACAAAGACAGTTCTTGGTCATGTGATGACATCCAACATTAATGGGTCACTTTTGTAGTATTTCAGTATTTTTGTATATAAATGAGAAAAACATTGAAATCGTACATTTTCTAGAGGTGGGTGACATGAGAGAAATTAAAGATTGTAAACAAAGAGTGGGGGGAAATGAAATTGTTTTATCTTCCTTTCATGTTTGACAGCATTTAGGATAGGCAGTTTAGCAGCAGCTCTCAGAAAGACAGCTGTTCCATTTGGGGAGTGGGCAAGATTTCAGAAGAAAAAAAAAGCCCTGTCTGTGGTTGCCTTTGTGCAATCAATCTAATACTTTTTGCAGTGTAAGAAGAACAATAGCTGCAATGACAATTACACTGTAACCCTCTTTGAAGCTTTTTAATGTCTTGAAAATTAATGTTGATTTTAGTTATAAAGCTTTTGTCATATAAATTTATCTATAGTATATTATTACCCCTTGAAATCCCAATTTTTAACAAGAAAAAATAAATATATTTTAGATCCCAGTTTCATTATTGGGCTGTTTAGAACCTTTTAAGCCTGAACAAAACAGAGCCCAGGTAGTCCTCCCCTACTCTCAATCACCAAAATAGCCAATGGCAATAGCTGATAAGCGAAGAGGTTTCAATATGAAAGGAAAAGGGGAAGTTGCAGTAACACATGGGGGGGGGGGGGGGTACCTTATTACAGGCAACGTGCTGTTACAGCTGACAGAAGTGCTCATGCTTGTCTTCTTCACATGTTTACGTTTTCTTTCTTTTCATTACTGGAATCTAGTTTGTTTGATTATAAAATTGTCTTTTGGGATCATTGTCTGCAAATTTTCAATCTATATGATATTTTGAATTAAGCTGCTTCTTCTTCTTCTTTTTTCTCCCCTGTTGTAATGGATGTGATTATTATGATATCATTTAAACTGGACTTTGTTGGAGCTGATTAACGTAAACCTTTCATGGATATTAAAGGAAGGCTCCCTAACGCCACAATGACAATTTATTTACAAGGAACCAAGACACGTCTATTTGACTTCCTAGTTATCGCTGGAGCTCTTTCCTCTGTTAGAATAACACCTAAGTTGTATCAAACCAGTTACCATACAATTTTCTGCTTAAAGCTTTCTATGCGACATGTTTTAATCATGTAATGGTTGCTATAATTGCCTAGTTCCCATGCAGATTGCAGCCCAATGCCTGTCTGAAACAGGCAACTCAAGGCAAGCTATTTTGCATGACTCGATACAATTTCATTATAAACGTGGGGTTGACAGCTAAAACTGACATCTCATATTTTGTGGGCATCATGCACCACGAGAGTGGTAGATTAAATGTGAAAAGAATGTTTAGTTTGTTGAAGAATGTTCAGACAAAGACAGATCAATAAAACAGGGGCGTTTGAAGTCATCCAAGAAAGATTACAGGTTTGACTAATGAAGGATGTTATGCCGTGAAATTCGCCAAGGACTTCAGCATTCCCATGTTTTTTTAGTCTTGGGGATGAAGTCACCAAGACAGCTATTCATTTATTTGTTTAATAAACCAATAAATCAGGTGATAAACTTGCATCTCCTACTCCTGTCCTACTAAAATCATTCCGATTTGTCGTGTAGCTTGTAAATTTAATACTCAGTTGCGATTGGATGTCAAGTATTAAAATAACCATAAAATCACCAGGCAATGGCAACCTAACCAAGGGCATAAGCTCATACTGTTGATATAATAACAGATGAGAAAAATGAGAAAAACAATCAGTGTTAAAGCTTGAAGCATATTTTGATTTTAAGCTGGTCTTGAGAGGAGATCTGCAAAGATAAATTTGAAAGGGGCACTCCCAAAGCAATGGTAACAAAAATGGACCTAAAGGGTCCCTTCCATTCATCTAACTCGACAGGCTGATATAACAATGGCACCAATATCACCCGCCACAGTTCACAACAAAATTCAAGAAGAAAAAGAAAATTTTCATATAACCTTGTTTGAAATTGAACATCTAAAAGAATAATTTTGATGTTTGATTTCATTCATATTCTTAATTCCATAATGGAAGCAGTATAGAACCAAGGAATGCACATATCTTAATGTAAGTGAAACCCTAACAGGCTAACACCATAATTCAAAACTAAATAAATGTTTCATTCGTTGGAGGGAACACATATAGAATTTTACACATCCCTTCAAACAAATTTACAATTAATCCCTATAATAATGTCATACTACCTTGCAAAAAAAAAATGAATTTATAATCTTTCAAAAGAACAAATATTGGATATTCTCTGCCCCCCAAATTCCATTTTTGTAAATTACAGAAAAGTAGTGCCAGCAAGACCATGATGTAAAAGATTATGAGCAATAGCATCTCTAGCTTTCATCGAACTTACCGATTTCAAAGCAACTTCAGGGACCATTTCATCATCAACAAGCTCAAATTTCAAGTCTGGGTCGATCCCTTCATCCATCATTTCACAAATATTATGTAAAACGCAACAAGCTCCCAGCACAACAGGCAAATCCTGTAACTTAACCTCTGTCCTTTTCTGCAAACAACACCACCTCCCTTTAAGTCTCCCAAATGCTTCCTTAGCAACCTTTTGAATCTCCCCAATCTTTTCATTGAAAGCATGTTGTGTCCAAGTCAAATGCTGTTGTGTGTAAGGAACCAAAACCCAATCCATTAATGGATACCCTGAACTCCCAACAATCCAAACTCCTTTTAGTAATCCCCCATTTGCCCTTTGATACAAAGCTGATTTTTCAAGCACTTGATCATCGGTCATCGAACCCGGCCACCCTATACAAACATCTGTAAAAACTCCCCTAGGATCGACCACGCCTTGTACGGTTATCGAGTACGAAGTTTTCTGGTTCCGCTCCGTGTGTCTCTTGTTGAAATACGCCGCCACGCTTATTTTCGGTGCGATAATCGGGATGTGCGTTGTGTACATTGATCCGACGACGTTTGGTATCCCCAAAATGCCCTCGAACTCTTCTTTTGTTTTCCGCACGGAATCCTCTTCTGGCCAGTGTAAGTATTTCGGCATCAAAACGCTGCGTATTGCCGAACAGACTTCGAGGACTAGCTTATGACACGTCGAGATGCCTAAACCGAACCGTTTCGAAACGAGCCGTAACGGTTCGCCTGTGGCTAGCCGCCAAATGCAAACCGCCACTCTTTGCTTAACGGGGATCGCGTTCCGTAACGTCGTGTCTTCTTTGGCGATAACGGAGTTGAGTTCTTCGCAGATGAGCTCGAAGGTTGATTTGCTCATCCTGAAAGCCTTCTTGAATTCTTCTTCGGGGTAATCGGGTCGGTTGCAGTCGTCCCACCAAGCCTTCGATCTGTCTTTCACCCATAACCGCCTTTGCTGACCCGACCCGGATTGTTTGTTCTGTTGGTTGGGTGATTGGTTTTCCGTTTGGCTAACGGCAGCGGCAGCGAGAGCGACGGATGCCGCCATGGTTCGGGACTTCTTCCGCTTCACACGGTTGGTTTCGTCGATTTCGGAGTAGTAGTCCTGGAGATTGGAGTAAAATTCGAGCATAGTTCGAGTTTTTCTCTTGTGATTGGACTCCAAGATCGATTTCTCTTCATTGGATGCTTCGTTTTGCTCTTCATGGTCTCGCTTTTCTTGCTCTTCAAGCAACAGTAGCGAAGTGATAATACCGTTCAAATCTTTCTTCTTGGGTTCATTGTCCGTGGAACAGCTGTCTTCATCGTCGGAAAATGTTTCCTTCCGTCGTCGCTTGTAATTATCGCCGTTAATCATTTCAAAGCAAGAAATAGTGAGGAAAAAACAAAGAAATCGTTCTTTGGGGAATAGCAAAGCTGGGCGTTTTATAAATGAAAAGAAAATGAATATAAGGGAAAATATTTAATTAAAAGAGGCGAAATCTGAAAGAAATTAAAAAATGAATCTTGCTTTTGGGTAAACTGCACATTGGTCACTCAACTTTCGTAGGTTCTCATTTTGGGTACCATTTGCCAAAAGAGCATTGTTGTTAACAAATGTTTTCATTTTGATCACTCTTGGTTACAAGGGCTGACGAAAATCCTATTTGGCACGTCAATTGTTCCTTTTATTTTCTACATAAGTATATAATTTCCACCTCATTATTCTGGCTCTATCTCTCTCGAATCTTCACCCTCTAGCGCATCCCTTCCACCTTGCACCACCGTTAACTCATTATACTACTCTAACTCGAACCAACTTTCATGACATCCAAAATCTCAACCACTAGTCCCATCACCCACAACTATCCTCAATTGCTATTGTCAAAATCGACTATCACCCACCAACACCACATAAACATAGTCAGAAGCCAATGACATTCAATGACAAGATTTGTAGATTGAAAATGTTTTCAATCACAACTTAAGGGGTAAAAAGCCATACTTTGAAGAAAAAAAAAGACAACACGTATATAAATAATTGAGCCCAATGGCGGAGCCATGACATTAATCTTAAAGAGATCAAGCTAAAATTAGACGTGCTACATAAAAATTGATTTAAACATATAAATAATTTATTCAAAAGAAACAACATTCCAACATAACAATCGATTTAAAGAAAAAGAAACAGTAGTTCACCATAACAATCTCTTCAAAAGAAGCAATATTTCAATATGACCATTGATTTAAACATATAAATAATTGATTCAAAAGAAGTAGTATTCCAATATAACAATCGATTTAAACATATAAACAATTGATTCAAAAGAAGAAGCAGTATTCCACCATAATTGATTTAAACATATAAACAATTAATTCAAAAGGAGTAGTATTTCAACATAACAATTGATTTAAAGAATAATAAACAATATTCCACCATAACAACCTATTCAAAAGAAATAATATTTCAACATGACAATTGATTTAAACATATAAACAATTAATTTAAAAGCAGAAGCAGTATTCCACAATAGCAATTAATTCAAAAGAAGCAGTATTCCAATTTGACAATTGATTTAAACATATAAATAATTGATTCAAAAGAAGTAGTATTTCACCATAACAATCAATTCAAAAGTAGCACTATTCCAATTTGACAATCGATTTAAACATATAAACAATTTATTCAAAAAAAAAACAGTATTCCAACATAACAATCGATTCAAATTTAAACATATAAGGCTTACCTATATTTTTGGAGGGCCATAGTATATCTACAAATGGCTAAATTGCAAAAATTTTAAATCTAGTCCCTGGGCCTCTACTAGGCTTCACCATTGATTGTGCCCTATCAAAGTTTCAGCGTTAAAGAAAGGTGGTTCTCATGTTATTGTTAAAACAATAAGGGATAAACGGAGTGGATCTTAACTGTTTCAGGAAAATTTGCTCCGACAAAGTGAAATAGGAGGATGAGAGAAGCATTTTGATGATGTCGACCATTGGAGATGGTCGGTCGAGAAGAAGCGATGATGACATCACAATAATGTTCTTTAGGGTTTTAAAAAAGGGAAAAGAAAAGTGAATGATAAGATATCCAAAAGTTATATTATGAGATGTTTTTCGTGTTTAAAACAAATAACAAAGTGGAAATTATATACACATGAAAATAAAAAAAATGAATTGGCATGTCAAGTAAAATTTTTGTAGCCCTTATAACCGATAGTGACCAAAATAAAATATTTGTTAACAATGGTGCCCTTTTTGCAAACTTTTCTTTTAATGCTCAAAATGAAAATTTACAAAAATTGGGTGACTTAATGGTGGAATTTATCCATTTGTTTTTCTTTTCTGAAAAGATTGGAGTAAGTGTGAACGCAAAGAGATTCAATCATTAAATTTCAATTGTGTGTTTTTGTGGGCAATTTTATATGGAAAGCAAATTCAAATACGGTACATGAATACAATAATATTGGAAAGAATTAATCATAAAAAATAAATTCAGCTGGTAGAAAGAGAAAAGTTTTAATTTTTTTAAGTTCTTTCAAATAATTTTTTTTAAATTATAAGAGAAGGTTAAAGTTTTAATCGTAACTCAAATTTTATTATTACTTAATTTATAAAATAATAAATACACTATTTTTATTATAAAAATAATTAATAATTAAATGTAAAATGCTTTCTTAAAAATAGCATTGCATTAATTCTGTTAACTAAACACTTCACAATCATTTTGAATGCATTGAGCAAAACTAAGTAATAATTGAAAAACTAAAAGACAATTTTCATTAAAATTATTAAATTAGTGGTTATAAACAAACAAAATTTACCATATAAATTTCATAATAAATAAGGAATAAAATCAAAAAAGTCATACCTTACAACTTTGGATGAAGGCGCTAGCCAGTTGCAATTTGTAAATAGAAAAAAATAGCGACCAGTGTGAACGAGGCCTTCTACTTTTTTTAGTTAAACTGTTTAGATAAGGAGGTGGTAGGCGCCTAGGCGGTAGGTGTGGGACGGTGGCCTTAGATTGGAATTAGATTACGTGGATTTTCCTATTTTCTTTTATTCTTTTTCTTTTTTTTTTTAAATTTGTTTTTTTGGGGTAATTTCAACTTCAAAACGTGTTTGAGAATAAAATAAAATAAAATTTTAAAAAATATATGAAATAAAAATAATTAATTTCTCTGGTTAGTAACGGACAAAAAAAGAAAGGTTGAAATTTTTAGGCCCACAAATCGGTGGCTCGAGTCATGGCATTGGCAATTATATATATCCATATTAATTATTAAAATATATATGCTTGGCTTGGCTTGGCTTGGCTTGGCTTGATGATACTTTCACATTGATATTGACATTTATAATCATATTATAAATATTTTATTTCATATTCAAATGAATTTTCAGAACAAGTTTGTCAATACTTTTACGTTGTTGGTGTAGAAAAATAATATTAAGATGTTGAAAAATAACATTAAAATGATGATGTATGTTTTATTTGTTTTTAATTTTGTTTTGAGAGACATATATTATTATTTTAATTTTATTAATTGAATTTTTAATCTTATATATAAAGGAGCAAAAGTGCATATCATTCGAGAAGAATCTTGAATTCTTTTGGTACAAGTAAAAACATGGTTGGATGGAATCAAGGATAAAACCATGTCTAAATTTGAGTAGAATCTATTTATTTATTATTTTTTGACTATGCATACTCATGTGAGTGACAAAAATAAAATTATTATAAAATTGAATAAAGTTTTGATTAATTTAAGAATTTTACGGTACTTTTGGTTCACTGAAATTAAATAGAATTGTAATGAAATAGGATTATAATAAAATAAAGTTGTAACAAAATAGAGTTGTAATGGAATAAAGTTGTAATCAGTAATTCAATTGTTTGGTTGAATGTAAAGGAATAGAACTGTAATAGTATTCTTGTGTTTGGTTGAATGTAATAGATATTATAATAGTATAAGAAAATAACTAAAATGATCAAAGTACCATTAGTAAAATTTTTTTAGGTAGATGATTATTATTATTGTTATTAAATATAATAGGATTATTATTAAATATAATTTAATAAAAATGATAATAAATAATTTAATCATATTTTAATATAATTATTATTAAATATAATTTAATAAAATTTTTAATTTAATTATTTTATATAAATTTATATTAAAATATTTTAAATATTTTTTTTTTATATTTTATGAGTCCAAATTTCAAAAGACTAATCTGGAAATTAATTTTATTTTGTTATTCAAAGTTGCATGGGATAGTTATTTTTTGATATCACCAAAAAATTGCTATTACGGGAGGATAAGTAATAGGAAAATAATAGTCATTCCATTGAGTGTCACGTTCAACCTAATAAATGAATGTTTCCCATTCAATGAATAAGGCAGGAATGTTATTCCATTCCCCCAACCAAACATGATGTTGGTGTTTTAAGTTGAATTTTCATCATTTGTGAATTTAATATGATTTTAAAATAATTTAATAAAATATAAAAGAATAAAAATATTACTTTTTTTGTAAAAATTAAGGTATTAAGCGGCGGAGTTTAGTAGACCTCAAGGGGTTTTTATCCCCTCAAATAGTAAATTTTTAAATTAGATTTTTTATCATTTATAAAATTTTAAATTAGTAATGAAAAAATTACACTTTATCCCTTCAAAAAATAATAAAAATTTGATTTAACTTTTTAAAAATTATAAAGATATAAACTATTAAAATAATAAAATTGTACTTTTAATATATAATTTAATTCCGATCATCAAAAAAATTTCTATCAAATCCAAATTATATGGTTAAGAAATGAAGGCAAATAACCATCACACTACACGCTGATAAAAATATAATAATAATAATAATTTTTTAATTATTTTTCAATTAAAATGATACTTAATTCATTATCCAAATAAAGCTAAATTCAAAAACAAGAAGAGTGTAAATTGGAAATTGATGAAGTCTAAAATGAACACAGGTAACAAACTAAATTGCTTGATTACTGGTGTGCTGCTGAATGAATGTTACTTGATTTAGTGAAGAGGGGCTCAAGTGGGGTACCCAGAGGAAACCATTTTTCAACATTTACTGCTACTTTTGTTTCTGCCAAATTTTGAAAATAAGAAAAGGTATCCAAGATTTAAAGCATAACGTTAATTGTTTGCTTCGATTCTCTGGGACCAGTTCAGAAAATCAAACCCAAAATAGGTAAACAGTAGAAACGAGATTGGCCAAATCTGAAAGCCACATGCATAGTCAACCATGCGTCTCTCTTTTTGACTTTTTGTATGCATGAAGTTTCGATTAGTAACATTAAAAATGAGGGTGCTGTGGCAGTGAGTAGTTGTTGAATGAGTCCTTTACCTAGAATAAAGGATTGCAGGCAGCGTGCATGCTTCCAAAGCTATTAGACAATTTTGCAGGTGGATGGATGCTCCGTGAAACTCTTAACGTGTCAAATGGGTGAATTTTCCAAATGCAAAAACCCAATTTCCATTCACATTCATTTAGTCATCCAATTCTTTCAAATAAAGTGAAAAAATATCATTTCTCGGCATGTACATTCTTAACTAGATAAACCCCATTAATATACATTTTAAAGATTATTAATAAATAAAGGAAATCTCCAATTCATTTGTTCGACTCATTATGTTAATTGGGTGGATATCACCTGATAAAGTTTAATATCAATTCAACGATTAAAAGGAATATGTGATGTTTTAATTAAAGTATTCTCTATATCCATTCTACAATTTTAATAAATTAATGGTTGATATGCTGAATGGAGCAAAGGAAGATGCCAGTAATTCTTCTTCGGCCGAAAGCATACATGAGTTAAAATCAAACACGTCTACAGTGGCCGATTACATGGGTAGTTGGCCCAACAATGGTTTACCAAGCATTCATATTTTCATATACCTCCAGTACCAGAAGGGGTCAAACACACATGACTTGGTGGTTGTATGGAAATTACATTACATATGAGAGATAATGTTGTGTTTAGTTTGATGTAATACAAGGCATTCCCTCCTTTTCTACCCCAACAAAATGCATGCGCAATCATCTCTCTTCTTTTTCTAAAACAAATTCTCTGATAATCACTCGCTTTTTCCAAAATTAAGTTGAATGTCATGTGAGAGTTTATTATATAGACAGAAAAAATAAAAATAAAGAGACGTAAAATAGAAGGAAAAACATTGAACAAAAAAATTATAACATACTTCATTGAAGTCTATGCTGCTTCTGTTTTTGTCATAACTTTGTTCGTGTAGCCTTGCTGAACAACTGGAAATCCGTATCAGCATTAGCCATGCACACATTTAACCAAACATTTAAAAGTTTATTGAGGATCATTCCCGTGACCGTCAGTTAATGTGAGAGATACGTGTACATAAAATTAAACGATAAATTCAATTTTAAAAAAAAAATGAATATAACTTATAAGAGGTTATCTATTTTTATTTGAATATTTTATAAAAAAAAATATCTATTTTAATATTAAAAAAAACAATCTTGAAGGATGCATATTTCTCTCAAGGAAATATCCACTTTGTTTTTTTTAATAATAATAATAATAATAATAATAAACTATCCAGACATAAATAAATAATGGTGCGGAAGTAGTAGTTAGAATCCACAGAGGAAAATAGCTTTCCTCTAATTTTAGTTCCTTTAACATCGTCTGAACTGATCCATCCAACCATTCCAGGAAGAGCTGAAGTTGAAATGTCATGCTTTTTGATTTGATCGGCTGATGGCCAAATGCTCTAATTATAGTAAAAAATAAAACAAACAATAAAAATTGCTGATAAACGGCAGCTTCTTCTTTTTTTTCTTTTTCCTTTCGTTTTACAATACAGTTGTTGAAGGAACGGGCCAGGTCAAATTGCCTAAAACAAGGCAATGGCAGTCTTAAAAGTTCATTTCATGACGAAATATCGCATTGCATTGCGTCTAAACATCGGCAGAAATAAGCCCCACAACTAGGCTGTTTCTCCCTTCCCTTCCCTTCCCATCCCATCTTTCTTTCTTTCTTTTGTCTTACAAATAAAAAAATTATAAAAAGAAAAGTTCTATATCGGGTGGTGGAGGGGCGCATTTGTGACGGTGGTGGTGCCGGTGACAAAAGTTCTGGATTTGTTCCCTTGAGATATGGCTCCTCCTTTCCCAACTGATGATAATATACCAGCCAACACCACTGCGGTGGCCATCGACAAAGATAAAAACAGCCCACATGCTGTACGTTGGGCTATTGATCATCTCGTGGTCTCCAATCCCTACATCATCTTGATCCATGTTAGGCATAGAAACCGTAGGTACCCTCTCTCTTTTCTCGTACTAGTATTATTGTTATTATCTTCATTGCCTTGTGACGCAAGAAAAGAGTTACTGAAATGATTGATCCTTTTTCTGGTGTATTTTGTTCTTAAATTCAACATGCAGTGGGTGAAAGCGAATCTGATTACGATATAAACCAGCTTTTCATTCCTTTTCGTGGCTACTGTGCACGCAAAGCGGTAAACAATCATGACGCAGAACAGTATTATAATTGTTTGTAATCAAATTTCAAGCTGATCTCCAATTGTTCGTTGTCAAGTTCAGATTCAATTGAAGGAGGTTATCCTGGATGATGCTGATATCTGTAAAGCACTTCTGGACTACGTGAACAAAAACTTGATTCACAACCTAGTTATTGGTGGAGCAACAAGGAATGGTTTATCAAGGTTAAGCAATATAAATCTTTTTTCCTCCTTTATTCAAGCTTGAATTTATGTCTTTTTATCATTTTCTAACGTTCAAAGGGGTTCAGTTATTTGACGTATAGGAAAAGCAAGCATGACATTTCAGCAAGCTTGATCAAAAGTGCACCGGATTTTTGTTCTGTGTATGTGATTTCCAAAGGTAAGATACTGACAATGCGAACGGCACAGCGGCCTATTTCAAACACTGCTACCCCACCAAAGGCACCAGGCGGAATGCCACCACCGATTCCGTCGGATCATTCTGAAGACGATGGAAGCAGGTGAGGGAAATTTGGTTTAACATTGTTGTTTATTGGTTGGACATTGGTCCGTTGTTGACATTGTATCTAAAACAGAGCATATTATGCGAGGGGAGGGTCGAGAAATGCAGGATCGGATAGAATATCAGTGGATAATACTCCGAAAGCCCCTTTGCGTGACCGTGACAGGCAAAGAAGCTCGCCAGCAAATCTGTCATTTGACATTGATTCAGCTATGCGAGCGGCACAGCCTTCATCTAGCCAAGATTCTTTGTCTAGTGACTCGAGTTTTCCAAACATACGTTCCCATGGATCTATGGACTTTTCAGACCAAAATTTAGATTTTTCTGTGGTTTCCGGTCCCTCTACAGGGCAACTCCCGCAAAGCTCTGTAAGAAGAATTGACAGATAGTGAAATTTCATTTTATTTTACAGTAAAGCATTGGCTGTTTAATGGCAGAATTGCTAACATTCATGGCCGTGAATTGCAGCGAGACATAGAAGCTGAAATGAGAAGGTTGAAGCTTGAACTTAAGCAAACCATGGATATGTACAGCACAGCTTGCAAAGAAGCTCTTACAGCCAAGCAAAAGGTAATCTTATACCAATATAGTCTCAACTTTTCAATTTCTATCAATTAAAGCAACAAGATAATACCAAGTGTCAATAACACTAATTTGAGAACATAATTAATGGACTTTTTCGAGTCCAGGCTAATGAGCTTCATCAGTGGAAGATGGAGGAGGCTCGTAAGTTTGAGGAAGCAAGGCTAGCTGGAGAGGCAGCTCTTGCCATGGCAGAGAAGGAGAAGGCTAAGTGCAAAGCTGCCATTGAAGCAGCTGAGGCAGCTAAGAGGCTAGCAGAGTTGGAAGCACATAGAAGAAGACAAGCAGAGCTTAAAGCCAAGAAGGAGGCTGACGAGAAGAATCGAGCTCTGAATGCTTTGGCTCATAATGATATTCGGTATAGAAAATATACCATTGAAGAAATAGAAGAAGCTACTGAAAGCTTCGAAGCACATAACAAGATCGGAGAAGGAGGCTATGGACCTGTTTATAAAGGCAAACTTGATCACACTCCGGTTGCCATCAAAGTTTTAAGACCTGATGCTGCTCAAGGAAAAAAACAGTTCCAGCAAGAGGTAAGCTGTCAATGTTGGGATATCAAAGAAGGAATATCATGTTCTTAAGATCATTTAATTTCAGTTGGAAAAGACCAAACAGGTTGTTGGCATGGTTATCTTAAGCTAATACTTTGTTACCTGTACAGGTTGAGGTTCTTTGCTGCATGAGGCATCCAAACATGGTCCTTCTCCTTGGTGCCTGCCCTGAGTATGGATGCCTGGTATATGAATACATGCTCAATGGAAGTTTAGAGGATAGACTGTTCCGAAGGGGGAATACTCCTCCACTTTCATGGAGGAGACGCTTTACAATAGCTGCTGAAATTGCGACTGCCCTTTTATTCCTCCACCAAGCAAAGCCAGAACCGCTAGTGCATCGGGACCTTAAGCCGGCTAACATTCTATTAGACCGAAATTATGTGAGCAAAATAAGTGATGTCGGCCTAGCACGGCTAGTTCCACCTTCTGTCGCTGACAGTGTGACACAATATCATATGACTTCAGCTGCAGGGACATTCTGTTACATAGATCCTGAATATCAACAAACAGGCATGCTAACAACTAAATCAGACATATATTCCCTTGGAATAATGCTGCTTCAGATTATTACAGCCAAGCCTCCAATGGGTATTGCTCACCATGTTGGAAGGGCCATTGAGAAAGGAACTTTCGCCGATATGCTTGATCCAGCGGTACCAAATTGGCCAGTTGAAGAGGCTTTATCATTTGCTCAATTAGCACTCAACTGTGTGGAGCTGAGAAAGAGGGACAGACCAGATCTTGGCACTGTCATAGTGCCGGAACTTAACCGATTAAGAGAATTGGGAAGTAGCTCTGACTCGCGTAGCCATGGATGCCATGGTAACAGCAGTGGTTATAGCAGTGATGGTAACACCGGTGATAATAGTCACAGTTCGAGGTCGAAGCTGTCAGCAGATAGTCAGGTTTGAGACTTATCTATCATTCACATTAAATTAGATGCATTGCTCGAAAAGTTTCTGTATTTCAAATCATAGCCAAATAAACAGGAGAAACAGGAATAGTTACAAGAACATCTTCAGACAAGTGACAATTACTCCAAACCTGGTTTACTTACATAGTTTTATTGTGTAATGGCTAGGAATCATTGACTAAGTCTGCAAATTCTGACCCTTAAGAAACGGCAAACTGTAATGAAGATGGCACTAACTGAAGGTCCAACATAGATTGAAGGACTCAGAGAAAGAAACTGCTTGCATCTAAAGAGAAACAAGATGAAGATGGATGGATGCTGGATTATACAATATAACATAGGAAATGTGTATATTTACAGGATCATTTTAGTACTTACAAAAGCTGCTTTCGGAAATTAAGTCTTATTAAAATTACTTCATGTTTGTGCTTGCAGAACAATTAGCAGCTTTTTTTTTTCTTTCTAATTTATCTTTAAGAATTGAAAACTTACTTCCCGTCTTATATTTAGATGTATAATATATGAAAGTCGTTCATTAGTACCACAAATCATAATGATACACGCTGAATCATCTAATAACACAGGTATTTTTTTCTTGTACTGGATGAACATGGCCTCACAATTAGTTCCATGCTGGCTTATAACCATTAGTTCCAACTCATACAAAATGCTGCTACAAGCAAAGAATTCCCTAGAAAGCTGCAATGAGGAAAAGGAGAATCAGGAGAGCCCTCTTCTGAAAGAAAAGCACAAACAATGAATAAAGTTTTAAGGGTGACATATTAAGCAAAGGTGAACTTATGTTAGGAAAAAAGGTATAGAATGGTATTACCAACCAAGCTCAGCTTGGATTCCCCCCTGCCATGAAAGCCAAGCAGATTTGAACTCATGTATTTTTAACCATCTCATCCGATGTCTACTGTTTTTCAGTAGTACGATAATGCAATTCAGCGGCGGAGCCGGGGGTCGGAATTAAATTGTATTTTTTTACGATAGTAAAATTATAATTTTATCATTTTACTAATCTATATCTTTATCATTTTTAAAAGATTAAATTAAATTTTTATCATTTTACGGGTCAGAGTGTAATTTTATCATTACTAATTTAAAATTTTATAAATTATAAAAGGTCTCAATAAAAAATTTTCTATTTTAGGAGGAGTTGGCCCACTGCCAACCCCTGGTTCCGCCACTAATGCAATTATATTTGAAGTGTTATTAATTTTTAGATTAGGCTCGATTTTGAAGGTTGTTTGAGAGTGCAGCTGTCTAGGGCCTAGGGCTCAGGGCTAGAAAGGGCTTAAAAAATATTTTTTCAGATTAAAATTATTTAGTTAAATACTTAGAGTTTCAATTTATTATTTCGTTCAGGATTCAAAAAATATCAAGAACCAACCTATTGAAACTCTTTCGTAATCAATGCTACCTAGTGGTTATTATGTGTACAAAATATCGGCCATTTCGTTGTTTAATCCAATCTGTTTAACAATGGAAAGAAAAAATATATAAAAAAGAAAGTTGTGGAAGTAAATCTTTCACTTTACAGCAAAGCATCATAAACCATCGTTAAGGAAGAATCTAAACCAGACTTTTTAGAAGAGCCATACACACGCTTGTATAAAGGTGCGTAGTTTTCATTTGGCATTTGTGTTGATAAAGCTTCAGAACATATAGCCCATAACTGGTTTCATTCAACTTATGTTACAAGAAAACTAAAGAAATGGTGATGGGTCTTGTTTTCCAAGGAAGCAAATGGCTGAAAATAGGGATCATGGGCATGATCATGCTGGCTAGAGTAACATCCGAGCATGAAATGGGGACACCATCAGACGGGTCACTATGCATCAGCGAATGCACAACATGTCCAGTCATTTGTTCACCGCCACCTCCGTCGCAGCTGAAGTCGTTTTCACCACCGTCAGCATCAGTTCACGACTCACCACCTGAACCTGATTACATCCCACCACAATTACCTGACACTGAATGCTCGCCACCGCCATTAGAATCGGTATCACTTCCACCTCCACCTCCACCACGGCCACCCTCACCCCCACCCCCGCCACCACCAAAGGCCAGTCCACCACCACCTCGTTTCGAGTACTTCTACAACGCACCTAATGGTCAAGGGCCACCTGCAATAGTAGGACCAATCCAGTATCCCTATCCTTACTACTATGTATCAGAGGCATCCCCTCTTTCTTTTCAGGCATCCTTTGTCACTTGTAATGCTGTTCTGTTTCACTGTTGTGTTATTGCGTTGTTGAAGGGTTGACGTTTATATGTTCTTTTATGGGGGAGTAATGGTGTCTCACAGGTAAATGTAGAGAAATCAAGAAGCCATTTGGCCTGTTCATTTTTTATGTTCGTTACTCATTCTATTTCTGGGGATGTTTAGACATAAAAATTATTTATAATACATCAGGTTTTTGTTATTCCTCATCTCTTCAATTCAAGATTTCATCTATCATAAATTTAAAACATAATTATTAAAAGCACTTCGGAAATATTATTACCAACAACAATCACAATTCCTAAAAAATTAGTTTTTATATGACTATAAAACATAAAGAGAATTATATGATAGATTGACGGTAGAATTTTAAGATAATTAATAAATAAATGATAATACATAATACATGACTCAGCGTTTTGTAAGTTAAAAAAAGGGGTCTACAGCTGATATGGCCTGATATGATCAAGCTAACCGCTACCTCCTCAGAAGTCGGAGACTCGCTACCAAAAAGGCATCCGGATCCAGAAATGTTCTAACTGGAAAAGAAGCTGTAGCAAACTGAAGTTGTACCGACTTTTTTTTTTCAATCTCCGTTAAACCAAATTCCGGATCTGTTCCAGGATCCAGCAAACCATAATTTGATCCTGAATGAGAAAGGAACCGGAGCTTCTTCGAGTTGACAGGGAGAGGATTCAGAGGCAAATGCTAGAAGTGGCGATTGGTAATTATCGCGCTTTTATCTCTGCTGCAGATGCGTTGGTTGTGATCAAAGAGGAAGTATCTTCTATCAATAAGCATCTTGAATCGATGGCAATTACCTTTCTTTTTCAATTCATTTGATCTATGGTGTTATGTAACTGAATAATAGTGGTACAGGCCACCTAGTAAATCTCAATTATACTGGTTACCTTTGCTTATTAATATGGGTACGAACAAAAAACTTGAAAAATAGCTTCAATTATGTTGTGTTAGAAAGTATCTTTGGATAAAGCATGAGGACATACACTGTTTTTTTTTTTTGGTTTACCTGATGTGTTTGCTTCTCTTTCTCTGTCTCCATATTTATAATGGTGAAAGAAGGCAGAACTTGTACATCGGGTAAACTTACTCTACTTAAGAGGAGAAATCAATCACAATATCTTATGGCTTTGCAGATAACTGTGATCCCAAACCTGACATCCGGTTGCACAGAGTTTGTTGAATCTGCAGAACATATCTTGGAGAAGAGGAAGATGAATCAGACTCTGCTAGCAAATCATAGTACTTTGCTCGACTTGCTTGAGATTCCCCAGCTTATGGACACTTATGTGCTTGAATAAATTGTAAATGTAATTGAGACACTAGGTGCTTCAAATGTACATCCTAGAATGCATAATGAAATTCAATTTTTCTGCAGATGCGTACGAAATGGCAATTATGATGAAGCTCTGGACTTGGAAGCATTTGTTTGCAAGCTCTCAACCTTGCACCCTAAGTAAGTTAAGTCCTATTATTTCCTTGTCAACTTTGGAAGACAATTGATCGAGCTTTGCTTTTCCCTTCTTAAGAAGATTACCTGTTATTCAGGCACTGGCTGCAGAAAGTTAGGCAGACAGCCCCATCTCTGCTCTCTCAGCTTCTCCAGAAGCTTCGCTCTAATATTCAGGTATTTATTTGCAAGATATGAGTGAAATTTTATTTTACTTGGAATTTAGTGAAGTACATGGTCCATGTATTGCAGTTACCGGAATGCCTTCTAATTATTGGATATTTACGCCGAATAGGAGCGTTTGGCGAGTATGAAATGAGATTGCAGGTAACTTTTTGCACAGCTACTTCATGAATTTCCATCTCCGTTCCCTATTTCTTTTTGGTCTTCATCATGTGTTGAAGTAATTGAGGGAGCAAATATAAAATAAACTTAAATAATAAAAGGGAAGGACTGAATTAAAAAGAAAATAAAACTAACTTGGATACCTAGAGAAATAACACCAAAACTTAAGAAATTAAGCATTTACTTCCACTTTTATTTTCTTTTAACTCGCGCATATAAATGAAGGAAATTCATAGGCTTCATAAGCCGGTTTAGACTAGATATACACGTAATATTATTTTAATTTATGGATAAGATTATATGATGATAAGTTCAAATTTTCTCTAAAAACAATGAAAAGATTGCAAAAGAAAAGAATCGGTGACTTCAACACTTTCTCTCATCAAACTTTTCTTTTTGATGTCATATTATTGTGGACAAATTTAATTAAAAGAATTTGATGTTTCATACACAAAATTAAAATAAAATATATTCGCATATAAGATTAGATCATCGATAATGTATCTTCACATGTTTCATTTGTTAGTGAAAACTGATTTTTTTTATTAATTAAATTAGTGCCACAATAGCATAAAAAATTTATAGTAAAAAAAATCAATGAGGGAAGTGTTGAAGTCTTCGATTTCTTTTTTTTTTTCAATTTTTTTTATTGTTTTCAGGTAATTTTCATCATCTAAGCTTATCCATAAATTAAAATGATATATATATCTGATTTAAATCGACTTAAAATCTTATAAATAAGTTATGAATTTTTTTCATTTATATGCGTGAGTCAGAAAAGGAAGCGAAGGAAATGCTTTCTTAAGTTTTGCTGTTGTTGCTCTTTAGGCATCCAAGCATGATGTGTTTCTTTTCAATTCAGCCCCTCCCAAGCTAGTTTTGTTTTCTTTTCAATTCAGTCCCTCCCTCAATAACACCAAAACTTAAGAAAGCATTTACTTCACTTTTATTTCTTTCTAACTACGCATACAAATGAGGAAATTCATAGCCTATTTATAAACTTCCTATCCAGTTTAGACTAAATATACATACATATAATATCCAGCTTAAATGATTATAAGTTTAAGAGTTCTCTAGAAACAGTAAGAAAGATCGAGAAAGAGAAGACGATGACTTCATGTGTACCCTTCTGACAGCATTACTTAATGTTTCAGTTTTTGAGATGCCGAGAGACGTGGCTCGCTGGAATTCTCGCGGATGTGGACCAGAGAATGCTTATGAGTATTTAAAAGGGAAGATAAGCTGTCATAGGATGCATCTTTTTTATGTTGTTAACCAATATCGAGCAATGTTTGCTGATGATACATCTGGAAGTGAAGAAAACTATGATTGGGCTTCTTTTTAGTTGAGCCATGCATCAGATTACTTCACACCTTAAAACTCCCTTCTGCTTCCAAAGATAACAGAGGGTGGATCAGTGTATGGTGAGAAAATTTATCCTTTCTGACAAGATCATAGTCAATATCAGCTTGTATCAAAACGTTTTCACTTTTTGAGCAAACTTGAAAGGTAATCTGGTTTCAGATTTGCAGTAATGCTACCCTACACCACTTCATTTAGAATGGGGTTTATTGTGCAAAAGAAACGCTGCTCCTAGGTGGCTGATTCATACCTCATGTGAAACAAGTAACGTTGTTGCTTCCAAATTCGGTAATAGTCTGTTTTGTTCTTTGTTGTTGACACTTGACAGTATTGTGCAATAGGACTATATCTATATAATTAATTATATTGATTTTTTATTAATCTCTTGGCCGCGGGTCTTCTATGAAGAGATAAACAACAGGTATAAAATGTGTTTTATATATGTTGATAGGTGAGATCGAGCTCCCAATTTCATATTTTTGAAAGGTGAAGTGAGCGACTAACATACAATTTCGTCATGATTAATTACATTGACTTTCACCGAGAAGTGCTGAATATATTCTCAAGGAATATGAAAACAGCGGTTGAGAACTTTCAGGAATGCGGGAGAAAGTCAAAGTTAGGAATTTCTGTTTTACAATGTCCTCACTCCTCAGATGAGTTAACTTGGCTAAGTGTTACAGTTTGGGCTCACAACTTTTTCTGAACAATCTACATTTTGTTGATTAGTAACTTCTTGTATTACTCGGCTCCAGTTAGTTTTGGATTCACATCGTTGGGTTCCACTGCCAGCCGTTGGCTTTTCACCAGTTGCAGTGTAACAGTAAGTTTGACCCATGCTTCTCAAAATGCTCAGTCTTATTTGTTCAACTCAGAATATGGTATAGATATGACGTACTACATATAGAAGAGAGATTGAGAACACAATTTCACAAAGTTAGAAAACAGCAACATTTGCATTTTTAATAACATTTTAAAGCCAAAATATTTTCTATTTTTGTTTGCGATCTATAAAGATTAATTTTTTAATCTATGTTAATAACTTAATTAAGTGCTTTGAATTTGAATCTAGAACTTTATTCTCGTAATCCATGTGATTTTAAAAAAACTTGAGTTTAAGTTTGTCTAAATCAGTCCTGTTCTTGAAAAAGTGATAATTCACAGTATAAATTCTCCAAAGTATTGAAAATAAAGTGCATGCAAACTCAAAGACAAAGAAGCAACAAGAAAACAGAAAAAGATATAAGAAAGCAACACTCATCAAATTTTTGAGTAAATGCTCTCAAAATATTCTATTACTCAAAATCAAGTACATTGAGATGCAAGAGATGATTATAAATGAGCGAAAGGTCTTTATTTGTAGTTGAGTTCTTTCAAATCTAACGATACAATTTATTTTACATCAACAATTGAGACTAAAGTTAATTTACAATTGATATTCTTAAGGGATTTACCTCAAGTGTTTCACTTGGCCATCAAAGCTTCAACTTGTTGGATTCTCCACATGTTCTATTAATCAAGTCAGTTGAACTGGATCGAATGAGCAGAGCCACTAAGAGACCCAGGGGGTCATGGCCCCTTAATGATAAATATTTAATTTAAGTATTTTATAATTTATAAAACTTTAAATTAATAATGGTGAAATTATATTTTGATCTGAAAAATAATAAAAATTTGATTTAACCTTTTTAAAATTATAAAGATATAGACTATCAAAATGATGAAATTATATTTTCACGATAGTAAAAATATACAATTTAATTCCGACCTCCAAAAATTTTTTTTTGACTCTATCACTACGAAGTTTTGTGTTATTACGGGTTTTGATCCGGAAATCGTGACAAGTAAATAATTTTATTTTAAAATTCTTTCCCTATTAAATAATCCATTATTACTTTAAAAAAAAATAATGATTGTATTCAGTGTACTAGCGTTATGATATGAGATCACGCCTGAATTCATACTGTACATGATCGTCACGTTAATTAATTCAATTTAAGCGTGTACTGTGTTTCTCCAAAAACAAACGTCCACAAGTAGGGCAGACCATTTTACACTGTTCAACCGTGCAAACAAAGAAAACCAAAATTGTTTTGAAGAAAATGTCACCAATTAATAGTGTATGTATATACATATATTCAACATGGAGAGCAGATAAAATTGCACCCCAAGAGTTAAGATCGGCCTCTCTTCTTTTTCCTTATCCCTCCTTTCACTACATTCCTCTCGGTACTGTTATTTTCACCGTATTATATTATGCATGCTGGATTGGTATTTTGCTTTTAATTTATAGTTTGAGATTGATTAAGCCAAAACCCTTTTTATTTACCCTTTCATGAGACAAACCATAACATATGCATTCATTATTACACTCAGATCTGCCATTAGTTTGTTAAATAAACTTTTTACTTTATTAGATTTGCTTCATCAAATAACAACAAAGATGAATTTGGATCAGATTAAAATAACATAAACGGTACAACTTACGAGAAAATCAATGTTCTGTTTTTAAAAAAATTAATGCTTCGTTTTCCTTTTCCGGGTCGAATAAACCAAGTAAAATTACGAGCCGTCACAGATAGATCAAAACAAAACATTGAAAAAAGCAAAGGAATGTGATAATCTTCTTCTTTACTTCTCCTTAATTAAGAGAACTTCCAACTTGCTTGCTTGAAAATGTCAACATCAACATGGTTATAATTTGAGGGTTTTTTTTGCAGATGACACCAACACTTCAAAACCAAGAAGAACCAGTTACTTGAAAGCTTGCAGATTCTGGGTTGTGCTTCTCTAACACCTCCATATCCACAGATCTGATGCACACATGCAAGGAACTGGAGAATTTCATTTCCCATATCTTTCATATATACACCTATGCAAGTAGATCAGGAAGAGTAGGAATGAAAGACAAAACAAAACTTCAATGGAGCCATTCTACTTGTAAATGTAATAAACACTTAAAACGACCGCGTAGATCCACCATTGCACCTGCATATATCTTCACCTTCACAATTTAGCCACATATACAAACTGAATCATGTAAATATGCACTTAGTAAAATGCTAACTATGATGTCGGGATTATATGCTACACACTCCATGTATCCATAATTATAGCTTATAATAAGGCTGAAAGATCATGCACCTTCATCGAATTCAACTTAGATCTAGTCAGGTAGTTAATGAAACCCTAACCAACTAGAAAATTTATTACATTCTAGTCTTTGTTTCGGGCTGTGGACTCGATGGAGTATGGCATGATTCAGCTCTAACACTGTAAAAGTGCAAACCAAGTACAAGATCTTTGTAGTCCCATCAAAATGAAACGACCATGACTTTTTTCCTTCGCCCCAAGGACACAAGGTAAATGAATCAAGTACTATGCACAGTATACACATGGAAAATAAACAGAAAACCCCTAGCATAGCAAGCAGCTGGTCTTTACACAGATTCATAGAAAAACATAAACAACAAAGAGAGAGAGAGAAGTGGATGACAGATAGAGAGTGAGCACGCAGAGCTTCAAGCATGAAAGGCTCAAGCATGCAAGAAAGTACCCTGTGTGCTCACTCTCTTCTGTCACCTCCCTTACCCTAAAAACCTTTTTTTTTTTTGGCAGGCCAAACCCCCATGCCCTGGAGCTGGATTCTAAGACTTCCCTAGCTGGGTATACATATGATCCCTATATAACATATAAAATTGTATATACCCAGAAATGTTTCAATATTAGAGTACTGAAACATGTCTTGGTTTTGTTTGGCTTTGGTGTGGGAAACAATGGAGGAGTTTGGGGGCTTTATATAGAATGGAAAAGAAGGTGGTTGCATCACGTTTGGAATAAATGTGGGTGTCCGTCCCCATTTTTTTAATACCATTTCCGGAAATTGAAAGAAATTAAGTATATTTTTGTTAATTAGCTGGGTTTTATACTTGGGGCTTTCTTTAATAAGGGTTTCTCATTTCCTTTAATTTACTATATATATACACTATAATATTAGGAATTAATTAAGCAATAAAATATTTATTATATTGTGTTAATGGAATCTCTAATATATTTATTATTATTATGTTTTTGAGGAAGAGAAAGGGCCATACAAATGTAAGCAGACTCACTTATTCAATTACAGATTACTGTTGCCAATGCATCTAGTAATTCTAAATATTTAAAAACCCTGGCCTCCCCAATCCTCAACCTTTCCCTTTTATGGTGGTCTGATCTGATATCATGAATTTGATCTTTCCCCATTAAATGTCTTCTTGTCTTTGTTTTCTTTACTATTTGCTTGGTTTCATTTAGAAAGAATGAGTTAAAACGGATAATATATTTTACAATTTATTTACTCATATTCTTCCTCATTGGAAATACCACACAAGCAGCCCTCTGACTATATAATATTGTTCCAAACATTTCTTTTTAAACTTAACCTAACTTATATCTCTTTAACTTATTACCACGGTAACATAATTATAAAGTTAAAATCAATTCATTAATTTGTTTAATATATATATATGATTTTTTTAATAATATATGAACACTACTAGGGGCGTAGTTTGGGCGCTGACAGGGATCCCAGCCTCCCTATAATAAAAAAAAATTCATTTAAATTTTTTAAAATTTCAAATTAATAAAAATAAAATTGCACATTAAAATTTACTTACTTCGCTCCTGAATACTACCACACTCATGTTGAAAGTTATAGACTTATGTCTTTTAACCTATCTATATCCCTCGTATTTTATATTAATTTGAGCTTTGTGTTGGTAAAACAAGACGTTTCCTAAAATTCTCTTACCCCTTTTTTCTACATATAATCCCTGACATGATTGTATTACATCCAATATGCTTAATTCAATTAATATTTTCTGTTTGAAAAAAAAAATTAAATTCCATTCCTGTTTATTTTTTTTCACCTTTTTAATTATAGTTATCAGGTCGATTGAGTCTTAACTCGATCGACATGAGCATTATTGTCAATGCAAGAAGATATGAGTTTGAGTGCGCTAAAGCACATTATCCTCTTATTTATAAGTTGGGAAAGAGGTTATAAATAATTCTAAGTATTATGACAAAAAGAGCATATATAATTATAAACATAAAATTAATATTACACGGTAGTAAAAAGAAAATTTAAAATAATTAATATTTGATACGCTACTAATAAACCGGTTAATTTTATCAACAATCCTCAAATACTATCACACATTTGTTATTTTAGTATTTAAGATTTATTTTTGTATTACACTTTGAAAGAGTATACTTGTTAATTCTAATTTTCTTTTCACTAATATCATAAATCTAGCCACCTGGTAATATTAACTTTAGTTATGAAATTAAAATTTTGGATCAGTACAGAACAAACTACAAACAAATGAAGTTGGGACCCAAAACTGCAACTGGTCCTTCTCCATTGCCTTTGAAAAAAGATAAAGAAGGAAAGAGAAAAGGGTAGTAAATAAAATAAATTAGAGGATGGTTTTTGTTAAAAGTAAAAGTCATTAGGTTGAGCCAATGAGAGCTGAACACACCGCGTGAGAACGCAAACATCCAATACGGCGCTGCTATGCACCTTAAAGTATATATGCTTTTATATTTAATTAAACATACTTTATAACAAATGTTCGGACCCAAATGCTTCGTTCGCTACCCCCATTTCATTTTTATGCTAGCGTAAAGTAACCCCCCCCCCCCCTCCAACATTACCATATACTTTTTTTATACATTAACCATGAATTAAATAATGGTATGTCATTAAAATAGAATTGATTTTTTTTTAAAAAAATGTCATTATTTGATTCATTATAATTTATTTTTTATTAAATTTTTTTTTTTTTCAAATCAAGCATGCTTCACCTTTAATGCAATGATGCAATCCGCGTTGATCCAATTACTTAATCATAATTAAGATCGTAATCAGATCATAGACATACATACATCATGTATGAAATATTATATAATCATTGTTTATAGATATTTACCCTAAAGACATAAGTTAAGAATTATTTAATCCATTATTTTTTAAAAAAGAATATCATTGTATGCAAATGCAAAGTAGCATTTTCTTATATAATAAATAATAATAAAAAAAGTGTACTGACTTAGCAATTAAACCTAATAAATTTTTAAAAAGAAGAAGAAGGAGAAGAAGATGCTTCCATAATGGAGAATAACCTAATTTACTAGTGTACTTAAGAATGATGACATGTAGTGGGTACAAAACAAAAGAATTATAAATTTTATTTCCCATTATGGAAGTGGGGGGAGTATTTTCTAAACCCTAAACTTTCCCTTTCAAGATGGTCAAGAGTTGAAAATGAGGCTCCCCTACATGTGGGATCCCATTTCTCACCACAAACCCCAACTTCAACAATTATGATAAGCATCTTCTATATATGCAAAGGCTAAAGGTTAACACCTTTTCCTTTTCTTTTTCAAATTTTGTGTTTTATTAAAAAAAATACTTATTTTTATTTGTAACAATAATATGAAATTTAGAATATTATTGCAAAAAAAATCATTGCATATAATAATATTAAGGAGTATTGAAAAGGCTGGTAAAATTTTATTTATTTATTTTTCTCGTGTATAGAATGAAGAGAAAGTTATAGAGGGTTGGGATACCCTATTGTTTCTACAACTTTCGGCAAATTGGATGTGTGTGTGTGTGTGTGGATTACAAATGGCAACACAGGGGGAAGCTTGAAGGAACCTGCTGCCCTGCTTCACACATACATACCCATGCCATCAATTTGTTGTTTTTGCCTTTGCCATTTGCATCTCCTACCACTATCTATTATATTCCCATTCTTTCAATGATCTCACCTTTGAATTTCGTCCGATAAAAAAAGAATGGAATATATATTCAAAAGCAAATAATCTGAATCTCAGCTCCTTACCTAGCAACTGGGTCTTTACTTACTTAAAAATCATGTTCTAATCACAAAGATAGTCTTATTTGTAGCAAGTAAGTTATGTGTAGGTCAATTGTCTCTCTATATAAAATCAATTAATCATATTTTCATTATAGATTCTGATCTTGTATGCTCTTTTGTTGACACAATGCCTAAAACTACCCATAACCTCTTCTCAACCCATAAATAGGAGGATAACGCGCTTCAGCGCACTTCAACACACGTCCTCTTACATTAACAACAATATTCATGCCAATCAAACTAAAACTCAATCGACCATATGTTATTAATATTGGAATTTAAAATTTTTGAATTTAAGAATCACTAAATTAGAAAATATTATCCATTTGGGATAATTCCATTTCTCTTTTATTCCGTAATCTTCCACCTGTAACAAAATATATATATATATATATATATATCAATAATTTGTGTAAGAATTTTGGTTATTCAATTCCCATCAGAGGAAAAAAAATGACAATCTTTATTTATTCTTTATTTATTATCCAACATAATTGCAAACATGTTAGTATTATATATGCAGCTTAAATATAGGGGGTGAACCTCATGTGTTGGCTTGATAGTTAAGTGTTTATCGCTTCAAATATGATCTAGGTTCGAGTCGCGTTGTTGTTATTTGATTTTTTTTAGAATGAAAATCTTGAAATTAAGAATGAAAATACTGATGTGGCATAAAACCATTAGAAAAGGGACACAAATGACGTGGTGTCACTGTTTCATTCAATCCTTTTCCTTAGGAAAAGATCAAAAACTTGTATCTTAAAACTCACTTCTAAACATAAAATTGAATGAAGATAACCGAACAACTTCAAAGCTGGACTATATATTTAACCTAATCTTACCTGCAAGACTGTCCAAATTAGGACAGTTTTTTTGACAGCAGTAGAAGGATGAAGACAGTCAACTGTTTGTTCCCAAGAAAAAAAGAAAAGATGGAGTATATTAAATTAATTATTCTCTTGTCTGAGAAAGTGTAGAAATATGAATTAAAAAGTAAAAGAGAGATATGTGGGTTGTGGAGGACCATGAACCAACCACCCCTTATGGCATTAAAACAGATGAAGGAATGAGGAAAAGGCCGGTTTGTGGGTCAACAGTCGACAGCTTAATGCGAAGCATGTGAGGGTTTTCAGGGTATCAGATGCATGTGCTTCGCCCACATGCTTCTTTAACTTTGTAACATCAATGTATGCATGCCATTGGCTCTTCAGGGGTGGCAAGCAACGCCCTTCCCATGCATGCATGCGTCCCGATCGCTTCAGTCTCCTCTTTCTTTTCAATTTTGTTTCAATATTTATATTTTTTACCTTTTAAGGAAAAAAATATAAATTGTAGTTGAAAAAAAGTGCATTTACAGATGTGAGTTTACTTCATTTAGGTTTCATTCTTAGATATGAAGAAATTTAAGTTTTACTTTAAATTTTAGAAGTATAAAATAGTAAATTTTGTCGTGCAAGATTCTTCTTTTTCTTCCTTGTAAATTTGTGTGGAGGATGTAGATTAAGTATTAGTTCGATTCACATGGGCATTGTTGTTAATACAAGAGGACGTGAGTTCGAGTGCGCTAAAACGCATTGCCCTGATCCTATTTAAGAATTGGGGAAGATAGTATTGTTATCAATACAAGAGGACGTGAGTTTGAGTGCGCTAAAACGCAATATCCTCCTATTTAAAAATTGTAAGGGATTATAAGTAGTTCTAGGCATTATGTCAAAAAAGAACAAATATGATTAAAGAGATTATTCAAAAAAAATTGTATTAAAGATTAAAAGCACATTTATTTATCTTTTTGCTGGCGTAGGACAAATAAAATTACAAAGTTAATATTTCCAAAACTCTATAAACAAAATTAAAAATAAATTTGAACAATACTACACGCCATGAAATTTAAGTAAGAATAAATCTAAGTAAAATTTACAAATAATGTACGACTCAAATTTTCAAAGACTTAAGTTTACTTTATTTAGTAGAAATGTATTTATTTTTAAACAATTTGATTATAGGTTTTGATCGTATTTTTTTTTTGGCATAATGCTTAAAATTATTCATAACTCCTCATTAACCCATAAATAAGAGGATAATGCGCTTTAACGCATTCGAACTCATATCCTCCTTCGTTGATAACAATACTCATGCCAATTAAACTAAGACTTCATCGGAATTAGTAAAAATTTATTAAAACAAAATGATAGAAAAGATTAAAACTTCTCACTTAATTAAATGTAAGGCTGGGCAAAAAACCAAAAAAAAAATAAAAATCAAAAGCAGATTTTGAACCTAGTGTTTGGTGTGGCTATTATTTGATACTTTTGGTTTGGTTAGTATTAAAAATTCAAAATTATTTAAATTAAATTATTTTTATTTTTATTTCTTATAATATAAAAATATATTATTTAAGTTAGCAAAGAAATTAAAGTACTATATAAAAATATTTTAAAAAATAAAAGGCTGATAAACTTAATCAAAATTTAAGACTTAAATTTATCTTTGGTGCGCTCGGAATTTCATATATATATCGAGGAACATATATTAATTAATTATTTTTTAAGAAAGCATCTAGCCCGCCCAAAAACTAATACATTGCTTATTAATTCGAATAAATTTAAGTAGATTTGGGATTGTAATTATTAAATTAACCCAAACATCAATAATAATATTACATAATCCAAACGAAATTTTAATTTTTGGATGCGATTGCAAAATTATTTTATAATTAGATTTGAGTGTAATTATAATTATATATGTGTGGTTTGTTTCTGTAATTATTGTAATTAGTGAATTGAGTGTTTATATTCTTCAATTTTTGGAGGAGGAGGAGAGTTGGGGCAATTATATTGATAATTACAAATAATTACACTAAAATCTAATTCATATATGATTTAAATTAATTTTATAAAATCATAATACTACATATATTTTATTTTAAAAAATTGAAAACTTTTTTATATTAAAAAAAATTGAAACTTTTATCCAGAAAATATAATTTTTCTGATACATTTTGACCTACTAAATATTTAATTAAATTACATAATACTTATTATAAATTGTTTATGAAAAATTAAGTTATTTACACTTGATGAAGGACAAATCGATAATAATGAATATATATTTAATGTTAAAGTGGGAATAATCTAACTAATATGAAATTATAGATAATCAGATCAAATAGCATCAGGTCCGACCTTGGGGGTCGTCTGGAGGTACGGTCGTCCAGGGCACAAGGTTAAAAGAGTCCAAAATATTGTTTTTCAATTTTTGAGGGATCCAAAAAGAAATTTAACTTTTAAAAGCTAAATTTTTATCAACTTTTAAGGGATCTAAGAAAATTTTTCTCCAACTTTTATGAAACCTAAAACTCCATTCTATTATTTTACCTAAGGTCTAAAAAATATCAAGAACGGACCTAAATAGCATAAGATATTTTTGTTAATTTTATTAGTAATGATATTATCAAATACTTTCTTGTGCTGTGCCCTCACATTCATCCCTTATTAAGGTATGAAGGACCCAATACTATAAAACCCAAACCCACAAGGTCTAGCACAAGCATCTCGGCTTAGATCATGGTGATGCAACCCCATAACAATCATGTCCGACAAACTTCACCCTTTAAACCTCTTTACACCCTCGTACATACACTATCTTCTTAAGAACACACGATCCAAATAAGATATATATTGGGAAGACTCCTACAGTACCATGAATGTATCACATCTAGTAGTTCCTACATTTGGTTCTTTCAAGTCAAGTCCAACAAAATCTTAAGTTGACACTCACTGCCCTACTACAACGCCTAGATTTGAGGGATATGAGTGTATGATTAGCCTTCCTTGACTGCCCTTCATGTTTCTTCGCAAGCAACTGCTCTCTGCAACTCTCTCAATGTGAACTGTCTTAATAGCAGCGGCTCTTCACAATCTCTCTTCGCATGACTTTCTCGATGGGTTCTGCAAAAAACAAAGCCTGATACTGAGCTAACTCATAATTGTGCTGTAGCAAGATTACAGAGCAGATTCAGTAGAATGTTGCTGTTTTACCAGTACCAGACCATGCTGGCGGAATTACATCTAGACTTCTAGTGAAGAACACAATTCCCCTTTGTTGAATAACAGACTGCTTTTCGAATTATGACTTAAATTTGGACCGTCAAACCCCTTTTATCAAAAGCTCTCATAGACAACTAAGCATGTAATCAGGAGCCAATAAAACTCAGAAATTTGGCACTACTAAGTACTAAGTACACATGTCTAGAATTAATCACATAAACACAAGGGCTGATCGTAAAACTCACAATTCATTCATTTTGTTGTTATGATTACGAACACCATACCATGATCCTTCAAATTCAAGTCCACACATGACCATAACAAGCAACAATAAATGACAAAAATTAATCCTGTAAGAGATGGTTGACGGTCCAAATTCAGTGTCAAAAAGGAACCTAAACATAAATCACAAGTGTGGATTCATGGAAATATAGCAACCTTAAATTCTTCTAACTACAACAAAGTAAATTTAAGTCTAAGGAATAGCAGCAACATAAGCTACTTAACTTCTTCTAAGCACACTAGAGTTATTTATGCCCCGTTCAAGTCGAGCTTAAACATAATATTAACATATTTTATACTTGTTCAAGTTCGATTCAGCTTGAAATATAGATCTATTTTAGGCCCACTTATATTATTTTTATTAAAATTATATTTATATTTTTTTAATTTAATAATTAATAATTTTATATAGTAGTATTATATATTACTCTAGATTTAATTTTTTTGAGTTATAAATGACATAATATAGAATATTACAAACTTAAAAACAAGTCGGACTTGAGTCTTGAATGTTCAAGCTCGAACCCAACTTATATTTTAAATGAGTCAATTTTTTTGCCAAATTCATTTTTCGTATATAATATTTTTTGTTAAAACATTCTCAAATTTTAAATAAATTTTTAAGGCGGAACAAGTTGCCCATTCTATTAACAAGTCTAACTACAACAAAATAAAACACTCAGGGCCCAACAAATTAATGAGCAATGCAATACAATGGCAATGAATAGGCTACTAAACAATTTAAGGATGTTCAAAAAGTTGATTTGGTAAATACCTTAACCGAATTATTTGGAATATAAAATTTTTTATCTTTAATTGAATCGAAGTTTTTTTTAAATGCATTAATCGAATTAAAATATTTTGATTAATTTGATCGGTTAATCGAATTAATCGAAATTTATATTTTTTTTGTCTTCTGATTAAAATAAATATAAAACATATAAAAAAACACATCGCTAATTTCATATTCTTTTATTTAATAGTTAAAAAACCTTTAAATGGAGGTGAAAACAACAAACAATACATTAGAAACACTACATGTATTAATTATTTATATACTGAGGGTGGGCTATATATATTATATATAATATATATTATTTCGGTTAATTGGTTAATTCAGTTAATTTTTCGATTTCAAATCGAATTAATCGATAACTGAAATTTTAAAAAATCATTAACTGACATCCAATTGAACTAAGTTCGGCCTTCAACCAATTAATCGAATTAAATCGATTAATTCAATTTTAACTAAACAGTAAACACCCTTACTAAACATAGTAAATCTCTCTAATCACCTTTTACCAAACATGATCAACAAACCGAATTCAGAGTGATCACAAAAGTCAACACAAATTAGCGTAATAAAACAAACCTAACAACGTCTTTCCTGACGGATCATAACGATTATCAGACCATAAAAAAACAGAAACAAATCTAAACAAACGTCACAAGCCAAATTATTACAATATGGAAAAACTTTCCAGACGTTAATATGTAAAAAAAAAAAAGAAGATATTTTTCGACATTAAATTGAAGCAAAGAATCGAAGATTTTTGATAAAATACAAAACTCTAAAATTGGGCTTGAAGAATAGAGATATTCATGAGTTGTGTCTAAATATGATTTTAATATATTTTTACTTATTTAAGTTTGGGCCGACTCGAAATATGAGCTTAAAATTTTCTTGAAATCCGTCTATATTTACAAAAGATTAACTCAAACTCATTTTAGGTAATGCTAATATTATTTTTTTAAAAATATTTATATTATATTATTTTAATATTTACATTAGAACAATATTATATATTTAATATAAGTTTATTTTTAATATATTTTAAATTACATAATATATAAAAATAACATAATATAACGTATTATAAATTTAAAAATAAATCAACTAGATTTGAGCTTGATCATTCAAAATCTAAGTTTAATCTAAATTTTAAACAGACTTAATATTTTTATCCAAATTTATTTTCAGATATAATATTTTTATGCAAATGCTTCTAAATTTTGGATGGACCTATTGACATGAACAGGTTTAGCTGTTTATTTATTTATTAGAATTAAATTTATAGAATCAACAACGAGAACGAAAGCAAAGGGGTAAAATCGTCAAAACATATATCCCTATCGAGGGTTTTTTTTCTCTGTCAGTCTTACAAAAGTAACAATAGCTGATAACTACACCCTCTCCCTCTCCCTTACTTGCACAAAGACAGAGATCCAAGTAGTTTGGGGCCAAAACCCTAACCCCCAAAACATCACCCCAGCAAGCTATCTATCGTCTCTCAATAATCTTCATTATCAGGTAATTTTTTTTTTTTTTCCTATCCTTTTTATCCTTGCTCTAGTTCAGCTTATGCTCAGTATTTTCTTAGCATTATGAGTTTTCTTTTTTGGTTTCGTCTTTGCTTGTGGAATCAACATGTAAGAAACCAGCTGGATTTTGTTGTTTTAGCTATGAGTTTTACTTTAATCAGACAGATCTTTTTTCGATACTTGGATTGTTGTTCTTTTCTGAATAATTGCAGCTTATTCATCCAAAAGTACTTCAAACGTCTAAATTGCTTGTGTTACTTGTAGAATCTAGGTTTACCTATACTTTTTTTTCTTTATATAAACGATCAGCGACCTTGTTGGCATTTAGCTCCATATGCGAATAGAAGATAGGTGAAGTTCATGTGTTGCCTTGGTTTATTGTTCTGATTAAAACCAAACTGAACTGTCTTCAGCTTGATGCTTTGGCTTTTTCTGGCAAGACTGCTACTTTTAGTCAGATATTAAATTTGTAATTATGTATGAGTTATTTAAATATGGGTTGCTATTTGTAGTCATGGCTGCTGCAGCTCCAGAGGGTTCTCAATTTGATGCTCGCCAGTATGATGCTAAAATGGATGAGTAAGTTTAATGTTTCCTTGTGCTGTTTCTAGGCATTTGGCTTTCAGATTCATTGGTGGTAAATGAAGGTTTTTTTGTTTTTTGTTTATGTTTCTTCATGTTTTATTTGATTATTTAACTGGTGCTTTTATAGTTTGCTAATCTTCTGAGTTCTGATTTTATTGGAAGAATTCTAAGGCTTTGTTCGGTACATTGATATGAGCAGACTTGAAGCTGTGGGGCAAGATTTCTTTACCTCATATGATGAGGTTTATGACACTTTTGATGCTATGGGATTGCAGGAAAATCTTCTTAGGGGCATTTATGCTTATGGTAAGTTGGATATATTTCAAGTACTTTGTTAAAAAAAAATCCTGAAGGTTGCAGAGAGGATACTATCATTCTTTACTATGTGAGGTAGCACTGTTAAAACTTATTGCGCCTTGTAGGTGATTCAAAATCAATTACCTTGTTACCAATTTAGGCTTTTACTGCCAATTAAGATCTTGTGATTTGCCATGATGAAAAATATAGGCTTTCAAGTTCTAGTGGCAGCTTCATTTCTTTGTATTGTTCAAGAATTGACCCTTTACATGGGTAATGTGAAAGCTGCTTGCTAAGTCAAAATTTTCCGTGAAGGTTTTGAGAAGCCATCTGCAATTCAGCAAAGAGGAATTGTACCCTTTTGCAAGGGACTTGATGTAATTCAACAAGCACAATCCGGAACAGGAAAAACTGCAACTTTTTGCTCTGGAATTCTACAGCAGCTTGACTACAGCTTAGTTCAGTGCCAAGCATTGGTCCTTGCACCGACCCGGGAACTAGCACAACAAATTGAGAAGGTCATGCGGGCATTAGGTGATTACCTTGGTGTCAAGGTTCATGCTTGTGTAGGTGGGACCAGTGTCCGTGAAGATCAACGGATTCTCTCCAGTGGGGTTCATGTGGTTGTTGGTACACCCGGCCGTGTATTTGACATGTTGAGGAGACAATCTCTCCGCCCCGATCATATAAAGATGTTTGTTTTGGATGAAGCTGATGAAATGCTCTCAAGAGGCTTCAAGGATCAGGTCCTTTTTTTCACTTATAAGCTGTATGTATTGTTTCTTGTGCTTTGCCTAGAAGATATGGCTCTAGTTGGAAAGCTACTTATTGGATATAATGAATATTTAGGCAGGTTTTTGCATGTTTATGCTTGAGAGAAAGTCTTCTACCTCTTAGTATTTTAGTATTTTAGATGTAGGAATTTTATTGGTTTTTCCTAGCTTTTTCTTTGTATCTCTGTTTTTCATTTGTTGTTCTGTTGACTTCTATTGTTCGCATGTGCTAGATCTATGACATTTTCCAGTTATTGCCACCTAAAATTCAAGTAGGAGTGTTTTCTGCTACAATGCCTCCTGAAGCCCTAGAAATCACAAGGAAGTTCATGAACAAACCTGTGAGGATTCTGGTGAAGCGTGATGAGCTTACCCTTGAGGGTATCAAGCAATTTTATGTCAATGTTGAGAAGGAGGAATGGAAGCTTGAGACACTTTGTGATCTCTATGAGACCTTAGCAATCACCCAAAGTGTCATTTTTGTGAACACTAGGCGTAAGGTTGATTGGCTTACAGATAAGATGCGTAGCCGTGACCATACAGTGTCTGCTACCCATGGAGATATGGACCAAAATACAAGGGACATTATCATGCGGGAATTCCGATCTGGATCCTCTCGCGTGCTTATCACCACTGATCTCTTAGCTCGTGGTATTGACGTTCAGCAAGTCTCTCTTGTGATCAATTATGATCTCCCAACACAACCAGAGAACTACCTTCATCGAATTGGTCGTAGTGGAAGATTTGGGAGAAAAGGTGTTGCCATCAACTTTGTAACTACAGATGATGAGAGGATGCTATATGACATCCAGAGGTTTTATAATGTTGTAATTGAGGAGCTGCCATCAAATGTTGCTGATCTAATTTGATTCTGGTTCGGGCTGGCTAGGTAAATGACTCCCTGGGAATGACAAAGTTTAGGAGGTCCGGTTACAACTGGGAGGGATTTCGTTCCTGCACATTTAGTTGAGCTCCCATTACCATATAAAAAACCCAATGTTCAAATTTTGATTTGGTGTGTGTCTAAGCAAGAAATGTTTGTAGTATTGTTCTAGTTTATTCTAAATCATGTTGTTTTATCTATGTTCTTATTTCTTTCCATCTGCAGTTTCTGTATGTGAGACTTGAGAGGAGATTATGTTGAATAGGAACGTGATTATTTTAGATCATTGGACTTGCCTTTATGGTAAGTTTTTCGTGGCCCCTATCTTTCTATTTAAATAGCATATTATTGTTTGAGAATTTGGATCTGATCAAGAAAGTAGTGACAGGAGATGAATATAAACCTTTTGTAGCTTTAGGAGGTTTCTATTCATCTAGGCGTTGTTGCCTATTTTATTTATCATTCTTTCAAGTTTCAGCTATCAAAATATTCTGCTCATCTCTGCTGTACCGATGCCTAATGACAAATTCGGAGTCGTGGAGTTGTCTGGCTTCCCTAGCCTCATCATTTGCCGGGTTCAAAATTTTGTGAAACATGCATTTGTCTGAACATGTTCGATGGCATCTGTTCATTCTCTTTGCAAAAGTGCAGCACAGCTAATTTAAGATTGTGTAATCTACCTGCACAAAGTAAGATACTGGCTAGACTATTTCTTGGTCATGCCTTTTTGACTTTTGAGCCTTTCAGATGGCACCTTGCTTCTCCACTTAATCCCTTTCAACCTGCACTGCAGGCAAGGGGCAAAGGCCTATAGCCCTACAATTAGTCAAGTTGATAACTTTTGTGGATCCTGATGCACCTTATCACTATCACTAGGGAGGGTAGGATGCCGATTTAGCTTTTGTAAAGCATATGAAAAAAGGTGCTAGCTTTATCTTTCTCCCAACTTTAGTGCCCCTCAAAATAAAGAAAAAAAAGGTACTGAAATTTTACAAATGAGTGATGGCCATTCGTTTGCTTAGCCATTGGTTTCATTTCATATCAGAAAGTAATTCCAAAATGATTTAAGAAAAGCATTTTGAGAATGCATAAATCTCTCATCTCAAGCTTTCAACGAGTAAGAAGAAAAAAGATTAAAAGATGTATTTAGTTGAGTTCTTGGGCTGCTTCAAAGGGTATGAGTTGGATTAGTGAGGTGTTTTTTTTTTTGGTGAGTGATTAGTGAGCTGGTTTTAGTTTGTGAAACAAGCATCATACAATGACCACAACTTGGCTTTTGGTTTTGGGTAGTCAGGAGTGACTCTTGATGAGGCAAACGTAAAGAAAAGGAGTTGAATGAAAGGCACAGTTTAACAGCAACTTAATTAAAGTGCAGCAAATAAATGTTCCACCACTTTCAATCTCAGTCTCTGTTGTTAGGAATAGGCTTAAAAGAATAGCAAACACAGGGCAAGATAGAAAAAGACATTGGTAAAGCTCTTTAAGCAACCAAAAAAAGTTGACATAATAAATAATAAATAGGTTCTGCTTCAGAGTACGACTGGTCAATGCAAATGTATAGTACCAAGAACTAGGAGAACATAAATAATTGGTGTAGGCATAGGACAACATGATTCCCCGTTAAACACGCCGAATATAGGTGTCTCCCAAAGTCGGTCACAGGATTAGCAAAATGGGGAAAAAAAGGGAAAAGTAGCAAATGCTAGCCTTAAATTAATCCACAATATTAGTTTATAACTATATTATCACCTCCTCAACTTTTTTCTACTCTTGATAGGAACCCACCGTTTCTATTATTCTTGTTCCTTCCCTTACCTGTCAAGATCAAAAGAAACTCAACTACCAAAACAAAACCACTCACCAGGCCACTACCTTCTGGAATCTATCTGTCTTGAGCCTGCCAAAAATCCTACATGGAAGATTACAACAGATCAAGGTCATATGGCAATGGAATGATGCAGCTGGACACCTACCATGGACCACCTAGGCCTTCAGCTTCTTATGACCTCAGGTGCCATAGTGCTGCTGCCTATGCACAGTCCCAGATGGCTAACAACTACAACTCGGGGAACAACAGGGACTTCAAGTTGAAGAAAGGGAAGAGTACTTCAGCCTCATCTTCTTCGAATCCATGGAGCTTTGGTGACCCTGAATTCCAGAGGAAGAAAAGGGTTGCTAGCTACAAGATGTATAGTGTGGAAGGTAAGGTCAAAGGGTCCTTGAGGAGAAGCTTTAGGTGGCTTAAAGATAAGTACACACAAGTTGTCTATGGATGGTGGTGATTTTGGTAGTTGGCCTCTTGTTCCCTGTTGCTCTCTTCATTATGTTTTTCTTGCTTGTATTCAAGGTATTTGTGAAAAATATTATTATGTTTCAATTTTTTTTTTTGTTAAAAGGAAGATTTTATATAAAGTTGTTGATGCGATTGGCCACATTTTGCCTAGCTTGATTGTAAATTCAGTTCAGTTCCTGCTGTTCTGTTAATTGGAAAATCTTGTAAGGGTGTACATCTACATGTTATAAATTCTTTCAAATTCTTGGTGGACTTATGATCATATATGGGGTCAATTAGGTTATTGATGTTAATAACTGTGTTGATTCACTTGGGTAGGGAGGTTTGATTAGCTGTGAGCATAGGCTTCTTCAGCAGTTGTGTTCAAGGAACTTAGTCATCTGCATATTGTATTGAATTTGGAGTAAGCATTTGATGCTTGGTTGCTGTAGACAAATATATCTACCATTAAGCCTTATTTGAACTTTTAGGCTGGGAAATGGGACTAGGATAGGAGAAAAGATTGCAGATGATGTTGGATCTTATCTTATAATGATCTTATAGTCTTATGAGTTTAGCATATGGTTTCTGATTACATTGTCTTCTGCTTTATCTGCAATATTCCTCCATTTGTCATTACCTTTCTACAACTCAAGCAGTCCCGGTTTGGAGTGCCATTGAAATTAAGATCTTAATGGATGCACTAACATAATGGGATGTCTCTTTTTCACTGTCACTGAAAGTTGCTTTCTCAGTAATGCTCTTTTAGTTTCCATTCCAACTAAAATAACCAATGTCATGTTTGAGGGTTTGGTCTGCCATCATGTCCATATAGTTTTGAGGTATATATCTGATCTATACTAACCCAACACCAACCCAGTTCCAAAAAGTGTAAAAGACCGTTCCTTTTAAACATCTTAGCTTGTTAAAAAAAAATTCTAATGCAGATTAAAGTCTTATAAAACATGGTTAATTTTATTAGGGTTTCTAAATTAATATGTGTAAGTAAACATAAGATATTTATATGTTTAAAACAAACTATAGGTGAATGGGAAAATACAGTCAAATTAATGTAAGAAATCTCGAGCATGAATCATAATCTTATTTTATGATTTGAGCTATGAGCTCATGAACTTGGGTTTAATTAAATGAAATGGTTTTTCAATTTAATTTCTATCCAATCTTTAGTTTTAACATATGAATGTGAAAGTTTATATTCATGAACAATGAAATTACATGAATGTCTTCATGTGTTATGTAGATTCGTGTGTGGGTATTAAATGTTTAGAGCCAATTTTAGAGGACAGAAAAATTATTCTAACAAATCACAAAGTTTATACAAATCAAACAAGTTAGTATCAGTACTACTCTTTTCTATTATTACGAAAAAAGTTTGAGGTGATTGCATTAAAACTATGTAAATCTTTTTATTTGAACACAAAGTATTTAACCGTTGATAATAACATATTAAATTTTTTATTTCTCAAATTTATCTTCTCTAAGTTTCCTTCAATAAGTTTTATTTAATGTGGCTCAAGTACCTCCATTATTATTCACATATATTATCTTCATCGATCAAGGCACCTCCTTTGTGAACCGTTCATAGCTCTCTGTAGAGGTTAGGGACAAAACCTCGACACACGTACAATACCTTCAATTGTTGGGAATCATGGTCGGCTGCCCGGATGATGACAATTTGGAAGACTTCTCCTAAAAGAGCCAATCCTCTCTCAACAAATACAATAAATGCTGTGGCTTGGATGTGTGCTTGAATCCAAACTGATATATAATTGCGGTTCTAGATGGTCACGAATTTCATCTATGTGCTGAATGGCATCAATGAATGAAAGATGAGATTTGTCCAAAATGAGTCGGTTTATGTTGATAACCTTTCCGTCAAGCTATTGACTCTTTACTAGTCAAGCAGATCATTTATCCTGCATAACTAGTTCATGTCCATGTGTATGATTAAGGGATTTCACAATACATGCACTTTGTTCTCTCATGTGGCCATACCATAGTGGGGGGTATATGAAAGGCTGATGAGGTGCCTTCCATGGCAATTTTGGAGCGGATCAGACTTTAACAAGGTGATAGGGTGTCATTGAGTCAAGGATCCTAGCCCAAATGCTGTTATACAGGCAGCCACGCTGCAACCGTTGGACACCAAGAGCAGCAATAGAGAGATCACAAATGATCACTGCATATACGCGTAGGCCTATGTCACAGTCAATCTATGATCAAATCTTGGGTCATGATCCACTCGGGGGTATGCAGTACATTCAATCTGGTTCATTTCTCTCAAAACACATGATAGCAATTTCCAGGAATTTAAATTGCACCATAAGTTTTCTGTTGCCTCGTGTTTATTGTGATTACAGTCCATAAATATGACAACAACAAAAAAACGAAACACCTGCTAAGTAAATCCTGACAAACTTCTAAACAGCAATAACAAGAGTGCAGAAACATCCAATTTTTACTTATCGCTTTGCCCTTTGCTTCATTGAAACCATTAGTCGGTTGTGGGGCAAAATGTTCAGTTGATTGATTATTACCGGATTCAGATGAGAGGAAAAGGTAAGCAGTCATCGCATTTTTTTGACTAACAGTGGGGGGAATCAAATTACTCCACCAACATGAGCACGCGGGAATCACAGGAAAAGCCAAGAACCTTCGCAAGTGTTACTGTGTTTTGCAAAGCATGTACAATATTACACACCCCAGGCAAATTGATGATCATTCTCTATTTCACCCACCATTTCAAACTCTGTAAACAACAGTGAATGTTCTGCTTTGTTGATTTGACTTTTACGTGCTAAACTATAGGCAGGCCCCTCCCTCTCTCCCCAAGTACAAGCTTTAACTTAATCAGCTTTTTAATCCTTTCTCTCAACAAACACTTCCTAATTTGCTACTAGCAAGGATGCAGCAAAAAAAAGAAGAAAATGTCAAGTTTTGGGAGTGAAAGTATCATTTTTTCTTAACTTAGAAAACCCTTTTTATTCCTTTCTTTAAAAGAAAGGAATATATATTTATGAAACAATCAACTCGGAAGTCAGAATCAGAGGACAATAATGAAAAGGATGATGTCTGGTTAGGAAAACGAAGTCTGATTTTCGAGTTGAAAGGACGGTCTCCACGGTCTTTTTCATAATGAACAGTGAGGACCAAGGGGAAGAACCGGAGGGGACCCCATAGTCTTTATTTAGCAGAAGTAATGGTGGGGATACCTCTTCAATCACTAATGGACATGTCTGTCTGTTCAACAGTTGCTGGCTTTTGGGTTATTGCAGCAAACAACTAATGGAAGTGAATGTTTTTGCAAGGAAAAGAACAATAACCAATTTCGAGAACCAGACCAGGCAATGATGGGGCCACTCCCTACTATGAGGTGTCATGGCTCACCATGGAAGTAGGCCGGTCTGTTCATTTTTCCTATTTTTGACAAGTAGTAGTGCAGTAGAATGATACTACTAAAAGAAATGATGGAGAAATTAATTACAAAGATGCCTGCTGCCGACATGCATTCGGACCCCCCTTTGGTGGCTTATCTCTTGAGGAATCCATGTGAGAGGCAGTTGGCAAATTGGCATCTTCATGAAAGGCCAAGATTTGCCAAGGTAGCCGTGGAGGCTTGATTTTAAGGCCAAACATCCAAGGGTCTGTATTTGAATATCATTCATTCAAATACTTGAAGAAATATTATTGTCAAAGTTTCACACTAAGCTGTCCACAGTATTGAGGGATTGAACCCTTACCAAAATATCAACTGAATTCTAAAAAGTGGCAGTATAAAAGGTGGGAACTGAAATGAAATGATTGCTTGGGCACTAGCCTCTAGGAATCACTCTCTCTACAAATTAGACCACAAGATAAGCCCAGGCATTGTGGTCCACCAGTAATAGTCACAGAAAACGATGCATACAAGTATGGGGAAGTTGTCCAAAACAATTTTAATGTCTGCCTTTGCCTCTCCTTGAATGCCTTGAAAAGCCAGATTAACTTCAAATACATAGAACTATCACCATAAAAAAAACTGGCAGTTTTTATTGTTAAAAACCAGATTTAGTTGCTTGGGATTCTATAATTTTAACTGTTAAATCCAGAAGATGTCCCCAATTTCATGCACCTTAACCACCAAAGCATTTGCATAGTGGGACCAACTCACCCACACCTTAGAAGATTCTACAATAAACTTTTTGCATTTCAAAGTTTTTTTTGTCATCCATATGTAATTGTACTAGCAACTTCATATGACTAAAAGATCTATAGCAGTTTAATTGGCCATAAATCAGTGAATGTCTTAGGATTAAATCCCTTTTCTTATGGTGATAAAAGTACATGGTAAACGACCAACATTTGGTCCATCCAAATAGATTATTGTTCACAACTCAATGATGATGAATCACATCAGGACAACAGTGGGAAACCTACCATCAATACTTCATTGTGCATTTACTTGCTTTGGATAATCACCAAGTTGTTCCATCTGCCAGCTTTCATGAGGAGCCACATGTTCATGTGAAGGTGTGTATTGCTGCCAAATTTCCTATAAACTTTTAGATAATTGTTATCCAAGTCTTAATAATATCTCCTAAGAACAAAGCAAGTTCCCTCTAATAACATTGTACAGAGAAAGCACATACAGACACACAAAAAGGGAAGGACGATAATTGACAACAAAGCAGAACACTGTCATGCCGCACTTGGAATCATTCACACATTCATGTTGAACAATGTACTTCTTGGAAATTTTAGAACTGCTTTAAGTGGCAGACTAGCCATTTCTATTAATGATATCTTGTAGTTTCTTTCTTAGAGTGAAATATTTTTTAGCCAGGACAAAATAAGGCCAACCACTTAACCACATGATTTGGTTAAAGTTTCATACCTCCATCTTCTCCAAAAGTTCATTGGCCGTTGGAGCAGAAACAATTATATGCCTAGCACCTGGCTTGATGAAACCCTCTTCGACACCGTTGTCGAATAAAGCAAGCAAATTATTGTAGTAACCATCAACATTTAGCAAACCAACCTGCAATTAAGTATAATGCATAATTGCAAGATTGATTAACTATTGACATGCTTAGCTTAATTCTTCAAGCTTGATGAAATGATGCCTTACTGTTTTCTTATGTATTCCAAGATGGGACCATGTTATCATCTCCAGCAACTCTTCCATTGTTCCATATCCACCTAAAACATCAAATGTTACGGTTAGAAGTCAATTTCCATCATTAAATAACAATTGCTTTCACCAAATGTTCCTTTCTTGTTCTCTAGTATCGATGAAAAAGGCCAAGGTACTTTTTTACCAGGAAGAGCAATAAAGGCATCTGCTTCTCGGGCCATTTCAGCTTTGCGCTCATGCATGTCTAAAACAGTTCTCACTTCTCCAACTGTTTCTCCTGATATCTGTAGATTCATGCACCAATGACCAATCACAAATGTACTGAAGACAGTAATTTGAATGATAAAACTGGATAAAACCTTTAAATGGTGAATGAAGGAAGCATAAAAACCTTAAACTAAGAATTTATTTTTAAAGAAAGCTAATTAAAATGATTTACACAGGAGACTAGGATCCAATATTCAGGAAACAATAGTTAATACGATATTGCAAGTTGAAAGTAAAGATACCTCAAAAGGCATGAGAGCTTTTGGAATTATCCTGCATGTAAAGAACAATTAATTTACTTAGTAATAAACAAATTGCAAACACGAAGGAAGCTACTTGTGCCTGCAACTTCTAACAGTTTTCTGCAGAGAAAAAACATTAAATTAAGCTTGTTCAAAAATAAAAAACCAGGCAAGTTGTTTACTTACCCAAGAACATCACAACCTCCATCATACACTGTCTGGGATATCAAACCCATCAACCCAACACTTCCCCCACCATACACCAAGTCTATCTTCCTCTTAACCTGCAATCAACACCAACCATAAGCAAAAAAAAAAAAAAAACAAAGTCCACAACTATAAACAAGGGTAAACATTTAATACATAGAAGACTTAGAAGTCAAGCTAAAGAAAACTAGCAAAGACCCATTCTGTCAAATAACTCCCTTGCATCAACCAAGCACCTAATATTTGAACTCATGGATGGTCAACTGAGTCATGACTGATACACCAAACAGAACTACACATGAAGCACCAACAACTCACACCATCAAAGAATAAAAAGAATAAAGAAAAACCATCAAAAACCTCATCTTTCTTACTGGAAACTAACACACAATTCCAAAAATCGACAAACACCCACCTACCATCACTTGAAGAGAAGTACTAAACCTTTAAACACTTAAAAGTTAAATCTTTTTAGAGACCAACAACACGAACTTTTTTCTTTATCAAAATGATGTGCATAGAGATAGTGTTAAAGCAAATAACGAAAAAGAGCAAACCAGTTCATTGCCCAATTCAAGAGCAGCATCGCTGAAGACTTTTCTACGGCCAGAGTTGCTTCCACAGAAAACACATACTCTTTTGAACTTGCTACTGGCTTTCTCTTCTTCCATTAACAATCTCTCTCTCTCTATATATATCTATATATCAGTTTTTTGTTTTTATTCCAATCTCAAATCATTGAGTTCAACTAAAGGAAACAAAAAGCAATGGCCTTTCTCTTTGAGAGAAATTTTTTTTTCCTCCTGACAATGAAAAAACTTTCTGAAAAGAAATAAAAGACCAACCAAATATATGTATATAAAATATGCAAAGGCTAATAAGAAACACTAAAAAAATCACTTCTTTTGAAAGCAAAACAATCTGGGTTGATCTTGAATTGATAAATAAATAAGAGAAAAAGAAAGGACATTTAAAATGAAATCAAAGACGGGCGTTTTATATTTAGAGAAGAGAAGATGAGGAAGCCCACATGCTTTCAATCCCTTTCTAATCCAACGTCTCTCTGTCGGCTTCAACCTTTCATTATGAGATTTTATAAATGTAAATTAAATTAAATTATTGTATTATAATTGTACAAAGTTTACTTGCTAAATGCTAAGTAGTGTTTGTTTTCTCAAAGTCAAAAGGGCAAATCCAAATCAGAATTTTATTCATAAAAAGCTAAGCTACTGAACTTAAAATTAGGTGAGAAAAAGAGCCAAGTTGTTGCTTTCACTAACAAGACTTTAAAGTTCATGACTTGCATCATTTGTATTTTCATTTCTTTTTAAAAAATTATAATGGACATGAAAATATAACAAATATCATGTTGGGAGAGGAAAAAAAAGATTTGTTGGAGAGTTCTTCCATATTCAATTTGTAATCATATGTTTTGGGCTATTTTCATATAAATTATTGCACATATTTTTTTTTTGAAAAAAAAAAAGGTCGACTCTTGTCAATTCATTTATATAATTTGACATCATTATCTCATAAGCAGAAAAATATATGTTTTTGGAAAGGAGATTAATAATAATAGTATTATATCAACAAGTGGTTGTATGCAATGTTAAAATATATTGCACTTGTAAGAGAAGGATTCAAATTCGAATATTAGAAACGATATTATTGAGAGGGATAACCACAAATCTCAAATACCGTAAAACAGGCATAAATAAAAGAGATCTTGCTTGAAATAGTCTTAATTATAAGAGTCCATGTGACTAATGTCTTATAGATTTGATTTAATGATTTTTAGATTATACATTTTATTATTTATGTAACTGCTTATAACTTTTCTCTAACCTGTGAATTAAAAATAATATATATTTTAATATATTTAAACTCATATTCTTTTATATTAATAAAAATACTCACATTAATTAAATTAACACTCAATCAACGTAACATCACCTTATTATGAGATCATGGAGTGGGGGTCGATAAAGCTATGGTAACAGCAACAAATATCTATTGAGTAATACATATTGTGGAAGGAAATAAAGTTTTTTTTTTTCGTAAAATAGAATAAAATTAAAAAACATATTTTTCAATCTAATTCTAATTGGATCCTAATCCTATTTATTATCTATTTCTGGGAAGGTCCTTACCTCTAAATTTGGTAAAAAAATATTTTAAACAAATAGAAGTGGCGACAAAGTTGAGGAAATTATATATTTCTTAGCGATTTTGACAATGATTGGAATCAAATAAAATCTGGCTTATTTCTAAAAAGCCCTTAAATTAGTATAATTTATTCAAATAAGTCTTTATAATTTTTTTATAACTAAATAAACCCCGATTCTTTTGTGGATATCATAGAAACCCCTTAATTTTAGTTATTTGACCTTTTTTAATGATATGAATTTAAATTGACAAAAATTACACGATTTTTTTTTGCTAACTTGTATTTTCTTAAAAAAAGAATACTTTGAATAAAGAAATAATTATGTTTTAAAAAACTATCCATCTTTTTCAAAACCTACTCCTTAATAATATTTTATATTTTCGATATATATCACTAATTTTAGATAATAAAAAAACTTTATCTTGATTATAAATAAAAAATAAAGAGTCAAAATTGAAATTGGGCCAAGGTCCATATTTAGGTTATGACTCAACAAGATAGAATACTAATTACTGACGGTTGTGAATTTCCAAAATTATAATTTTACCATTAACTGCCAATGAGTTATTAACATCAAAACACCCACAAAAAATGGAAAGAAAACTGGAGAAAAAAACTAAGGTAAGAGTAATTATCTAACGTTTGATGAATTATGGAAAGCAAAATTCCCTTAAATGTTGACACCCCATAATAATAGTAATTACATTCCCCATTGCCTGGCATGGGCGTGACTGCAACAATGGCGATAATCACTGGTCTTTGCGGGTTTCGACGAAGACGACCACCCGATTTACCACCACCTGGTCTGTCAGAGAAACCAGATATACAATCAGAGTTAGTGGAAAAAACCCAAGAAGCAACAGCAATAGAAACAGATGCAAAAGCTGGGGATAATAATTCGAAGCAACAAATGGTGATCAAAGAATTGCCTCCTCCGCCCGGGATGATGATGATGATGAAAGAGGCTCATTCATGCAACAATTTCACGTTAAAGTCCGACTCCACACGAAAACTAGGCACAACCTTGAGGGTAAAGAGCATATCGGTGAAGATTCGGGATAAAAAAGCTAGACCTAAAGATGAAGATTCGATATGGAAAAAGACGATTATATTAGGGGAAAAATGTAAAATATCAGATGATGATAATGATGCTGTTATCTTTAATGGCAAGCATGATACTGTATTAGCCTACCATCCAAGGACCTTGAGCACCATATCTATTTCTAGGACTGGTTCCTTTAAGGTATCAGATAAGACAGCTTCTACATTGATTTCCTTCAAAGATTAAAATCACCACAAAGATCACAACAAAAAGGAAGAAGGTTGTTGATGTTTTATTTTTTTAAAACAAAGATTGTAGGTATTTAGATTCATCAAAGACCGTACCAAACCAGTTTCCGTACTTTCCCTTCAAACTTGTGTCAGAAAGATCTTTGTCCGTTGAATTTTTAGTTCTTTTAAGGCTGTAATTCCCAGGATGATTACTTCTTACCTTGACACGTTGGAGAAGATACAAGAGTTATATTGTTTTGTAACTAAGACCAATGAATGTTAATATATAGTATTTCTTTTTTGGTGAAAAATATGAAAGATAATTACATCAAATTAAATTGTCCATTAATTTTGTCTTGTTGCATAATCTTCAAAATTTCATTTGGCGCATTGTCAAAAACCTGTAAACTTTATCTTCATGTTAAACTCAACTTAATCAAGTAATCAACTACTAAATTGTTCTCTCTAGAAACATACCTAATTCGTCATTACCCTTCATTTATCATAATTCGTTGAGTCGTTTTGAGTACTATAATTCTTGAGTTCTGAGTACTAAATTGATTTGTTGAGCTGACCAAAAGTCTCCAACGATGAAGTCAATCTTCTTGGCCTATAGCTAGCACGCTCGTAGACTAAATCTATTGTTATGATTTGATCAACTCAAACATTCAATTTAATCCAACTCATGTTAAAATCTGATTTAATCCAATTTGATTACAAAACAATAATAATAATAATAACTTATCCAACTCAATTTAGACTTGACTTAAACCCGAATTAATCTAAACTTTAAAAATCATAAAATTAACACAAATATTTAAGTTTTACAAATAAGACCATTGGAGGACTTGTACTTTCAAAAGTAGTTTACCCACTTTTTGTATATTTCATATTTATTTCTAAATTTTGCCAATCAATTTAATTCTTCATAAAATTTTAATAATGATTTCAATATCACACCAGTTAATCATTATTCACTTATTATTATCAATTAGTTTAAATATACTCACATGTATTAATCATTTCATCATTTATAACCATTTCGAAATATTTGAAATTCATCTACTATATATATTTTTCCTCCTCTTCCTCTCCATTCCACATCCTTTATGTATATATTTATTATAATTTTTAGCTTTTAGTGTATAGCATGCTTATATGTAACAATACATTATCTATAATTCCACTATTTACTTATGTGTTAATTTTAAAACTGTCCACTTAAGTCATAGTCACAAATTATTTATATCTTGAGCTACAAAATTCGCAATTAAGATCCACTTGATGTTTTTGAAACTATATATAGCATGCTTATATAGCATAAATTATTTATTAGAATTTTTAGCTTTTAGTATATAGCATGCTTATATGTAACAATACATTATCTATAATTCCACTATTTATTTATGTTTTAATTTCAAAGCTGTCCACTTGAGTCATAGTCACTAAATTATTTATATCTTGAGTTACAGAATTCGAATTAAGATCCGCTTGATTTCTTTGAAACTAGACTCAAATATATTTTTACCATAAAAATTTCAGAATTTCTACTTTAGCCAATCCATACAGAAAATTCTTCAAAGTTTCCCTTTCTCTGCCGCTTGACAGTTTCGACTTTTCTTTACTAAAAGATAATTATCTATTAGTACAAGGTTCGGATGATATTTCCGTTTGTTTCTCTTAAAAATGGACTCATTAAGAATTTAAGCATATAAATTTCAGCCTCTAATAATTTTTTTTTACAATTTTTTTGTGATTTTCCAAAGTCAGAATAGAGAAACCCGAATCTACTCTAACCTTGTTTCACAAAAACTAATATATCTCAAAATATACAATTCCGTTTCTTTCACTATTTCTTCCATATGAAACTAAACTCAATAAGATTTAATTACATATTTAATTAAACCTATAACTAAATTTCTATAATTTTTGGTGAATTTTCAAAGTTAATCCACTGCTACTGTCCAAATTGTTTTAATGAAAATGTTTCCTTTTCCATGTTTCTTTGCACTATGTTTCATTCAATTACACATAATTGTCATACTTTTGATTATTATGCAATTTAATCACTTATGTGTATGTGTAGATTACATATTCATTTATTAATCTTAGTATTTTTCACCATACAAATCATATTCTCTCTTACCAATTTAGTGTTTTTAAGCCTTTATTCTTCATCAAATACTTTCTATTTCTAGTATTAGATTAAATACATGTATCATACATCTCACTCAAAATATTTTAACTCAATCTATTGAAATACAAGTAGGTTTAGTATGAAACTTACCTCCTTTGTCAAGAATTTCTTCCTTTTTCTTCTCATTTTCTCCACTTTCATTCCTTTTTCTTCTCATTTTTTCCACTTTCACCTACTATTTTCTTGCTTCTAAATTGATGAACATGTAATGACCCAAATTCACGGGCACCGAAAAAGTGAGTGATAGGGCCTCCGTCTTAGTAAACCGAGTCCGTAAATAATTATTAGGAGTAATTATGAGTTTAGAAGTGTGTTTAATTAAGCTTTAATTAGGTGAATTTAATTTAATTTAGAGTAATTAATAAAAAGGACTAAATTGAATAAATGGTGAAAATCTAATTATAGATTAAAAGAAAGAAAGAGGGACTCAAGTGGCAATTATGCCTATTGTCTAAATTGAGGCGGCAAAACAGAGAAAAATCTAGATTTTTCTTATTTTTTTAAATTTATTATTAATTAATATTATAATATAATAATATAAATTATTATTTAATTAGTATTATATTATTATTATTAACTAATATATATATGTATATGAAATAAAAGAAAAAAGAAAGAAAGAAACCAAAAGAAATAAAAGAAGGAAGAATAGAGAGCTAAACGAAACAGGGGAAGGAGAACAGGGAAGGAAAAAGAAAAGGGGAAAACTAGGATTTTGAAGCTTTAATCTTTAAGTGGTAAGTCAATTAAGTCCTTTTCTCTTAATTTAGATGTTTTAGAAGCTTTAGAACAAAGTTTTGATGAAATTAAGTTGAGTTCTTGGAAGTTTTAAGGTCTTTGAACATAGTTCATGTTGAACAAAATAGTGAATTAGGGATTAAATTGAATGAATTTCAAGTTAGAATTGATAAGGGATTAAATTGTAAAAGAAGCTAAAAGTTTTGTGATAGAAGGATTGAATTGAAAGAAATTTTAAATTAGGGTTTTATTATGAACATTTGATAGTTAAGTAGAATATGAAAGAAAATTGAATAAAAATAAGGTATGAATTAAGTTAGAAACATAAATGAGTTAATTAGGATTAAATTGGAATTAAGGTATAAATTGGATAGAAATTCAATTATTATTATTAATTAGTGTTGTAATTAATAGTGTAAATTATTATTATAAATTTTGTAGCTAGCAAAGAACCCGAAGCATCGGCACAAAAAGGAAAGGAGAAAGTTAGCGAGGAATAATCGCGAAATCCGGGTTTGTATTACTATAATTTAAATTATTCATTATTTAATTTTTATTTAGATATTTATATTTAATAAGTGAAATTGAAATTGAATGTGCTATGAATTGTAAATTGAAAGTCCCTATTAACTAGTCGGGCTGAGTCGGATATAGTTGGCATGCCATAGGACTGGAAGAGTTCAGGGATACTTCGACCTCGAGTCGATGAGACACTGGGTGTCATTATTTTCCTTCGGATAGATTCGATGAGGTACTGGGTACCACTTTACTTCGGCTAGGCCGACGAGACACTGGGTGTCACTTTATTGCTTCGAACTATCCGATGAGGCACTGGGTGCCATTCTGGTGTGTTTGGTTGGATCCGTGTATCCGCTAAGGTCCGAGTCTCGTTAATAGGGATAAACAATGCGAAAAAGGAAAATTGAATAGAAATGAAAATTGAGACATATAAAGTGATGTGTGACGAAATCGAGAAATGAGAATGAAATGATTAAATTGATTGATATTGATTCGAAATGAAAGTGATGTATAAATTAAGATATTATGTGTTCATGTATTATATGATCGATTATGTGAGATTATTATATTATTTATAATTTGAATTATAGTAATACCACTGAGTATGAAATACTCAGCGTACGGTTGTTTCCGTGCGCAGGATTGTAGAAATTAAGGTCCTGGTTCAGCATTCAGATCGATCCCGACTTCAGTATAAACTCGGTGATGTAATTCTCCTCTTTTTGTAAAAGTGGCATGTAGTAGGTGTTGTATAAGTTACATGTATATGTTTGTAATGTTGGTTACAAATATATGTATATACTATATTTTGATATTAATTTAGTAAAATGATAAATAGTATATTATGAAATTTGGCATTTTGTTTGAATGAAAAATGTATAAAATTATGAGTAAATATTGAATAATATTAAGAATATTTAAATTATTGAATAACATGTAATGGAATGTGTAATGACCCAAATTCACGGGCACCGAAAAAGTGAGTGATAGGGCCTCCGTCTTAGTAAACCGAGTCCGTAAATAATTATTAGGAGTAATTATGAGTTTAGAAGTGTGTTTAATTAAGCTTTAATTAGGTGAATTTAATTTAATTTAGAGTAATTAATAAAAAGGACTAAATTGAATAAATGGGGAAAGTCTAATTATAGATTAAAAGAAAGAAAGAGGGACTCAAGTGGCAATTATGCCTATTGTCTAAATTGAGGCGGCAAAACAGAGAAAAATCTAGATTTTTCTTGATTTTTTTAATTTATTAATATTATAATATAATAATATAAATTACTATTTAATTAGTATTATATTATTATTATTATTATTATTAACTAATTATATATATATATGAAATAAAAGAATAAAGAAAGAAAGAAACAAAAGAAATAAAAGAAGAAAGAACAGAGAGCTAAACGAAACAGGGGAAGGAGAACAGGGAAGGAAAAAGAAAAGGGGAAAACTAGGATTTTGAAGCTTTAATCTTTAAGTGGTAAGTCAATTAAGTCATTTTCTCTTAATTTAGATGTTTTAGAAGCTTTAGAACAAAGTTTTGATGAAATTAAGTTGAGTTCTTGGAAGTTTTAAGGTCTTTGAACATAGTTCATGTTGAACAAAATAGTGAATTAGGGATTAAATTGAATGAATTTCAAGTTAGAATTGATAAAGGGATTAAATCGTAAAAGAAGCTATAAGTTTTGTGATAGAAGGATTGAATTGAAAGAAATTTTAAATTAGGGTTTTATTATGAACATTTGATAGTTAAGTAGAATATGGAAGGAAATTGAATAAAAATAAGGTATGAATTAAGTTAGAAACATAAACGAGTTAATTAGGATTAAATTGGAATTAAGGTATAAATTGGATAGAAATTCAATTATTATTATTAATTAGTGTTGTAATTAATAGTGTAAATTATTATTATAAATTTTGTAGCTAGCAAAGAACCCGAAGCATCGGCACAAAAAGGAAAGGAGAAAGTTAGCGAGGAATAATCGCGAAATCCGGGTTTGTATTACTATAATTTAAATTATTCATTATTTAATTTTTATTTAGATATTTATATTTAATAAGTGAAATTGAAATTGAATGAGATATGAATTGAAAATTGAAAATCCCTATTAACTAGTCGGGCTGAGTCGGATATAATTGGCATGCCATAGGATTGGAAGAGTTCAGGGATACTTCGACCTCGAGTCGATGAGACACTGGATGTCATTATTTTACTTCGGATAGATTCGATGAGGTACTGGGTACCACTTTACTTCGGCTAGGCCGATGAGACACTGGGTGTCACTTTATTGCTTCGAACTATCCGATGAGGCACTGGGTGCCATTCTGGTGTGTTTGGTTGGATCCGTGTATCCGCTAAGGTCCGAGTCTCGTTAATAGGGGTAAACAATGCGAAAAAGGAAAATTGAATAGAAATGAAAATTGAGACATATAAAGTGATGTGTGACGAAATCGAGAAATGAGAATGAAATGATTAAATTGATTGATATTGATTCGAAATGAAAGTGATGTATAAATTAAGATATTATGTGTTCATGTATTATATGATCGATTATGTGAGATTATTATATTATTTATAATTTGAATTATAGTAATACCACTGAGTATGAAATACTCAGCGTACGGTTGTTTCCGTGCGCAGGATTGTAGAAATTAAGGTTCTGGTTCAGCATTCAGATCGATCCCGACTTCAGTATAAACTCGGTGATGTAATTCTCCTCTTTTTGTAAAAGTGGCATGTACTAGGTGTTGTATAAGTTACATGTATATGTTTGTAATGTTGGTTACAAATATATGTATATACTATATTTTGATATTAATTTAGTAAAATGATAAATAGTATATTATGAAATTTGGCATTTTGTTTGAACGAAAATGTATAAAATTATGAGTAAATATTGAATAATATGTAATGGAATGATTATGATTTAGGTGAATTTGAGTATAAATTGCTTTGATTGCTAGTTGAAATTGCAGGGAAGGTTAGATGTCTATAAAAAGGGTTATATCGCGTTTGAAATAAAAATTTACTAAAAATCTGTGGAACATCAAAATAAGTCCTAATGTCCTTTTAATACATATTTTAAGTCTCGAGGGTCCATTTAAGGTAATTTTATGATTATTTTATAGTATGATCATTAATTATCTATTTATTATTTGTAAGATTATCCGATATGTCTGGTAATACCCTGTAACCCTGTTTCGGTGACAGTTTATGGTTAAGGGGTGTTACAATTGTTGGTATCAGAGCTATCAGGTTTAGTCGATTCTCGGACTAAATCGAGCTCGAAAATTAAGTTTAGAAGTACATGCCACTTTTGGGTCAAAACTAAGTCGGGATCTTTGGATGCTGATCTATTTATTTGTTTTGTTTTATAGATTGAAGATGTCAGATGAAAGAATAGATAATATTGATCAAGAAATGAACACTGGAGACGAAGAGTCGTATGGGTTAAATGAGACGGAGTCAGTAACACCTAGTGTAAACCCAGTAAGAAATCCACCTCCTAGAGTAGAAAGAAGAAATGATAGAGATGATTCTGATATACTGAGAGTAATTGCCGATGTATTACAAAGAGTAGCGGGGACTGCTCCTGCTACGACTTCAGTACCAACTCAGAGACGGGCCCCGATAAAAGAATTGAGAAAATATGGTGCCACTGAATTTATGGGTCTGAAAGGAGTTGATCCATCCACAGCTGAAAATTGGATGGAGTCGACTAAAAGAATTTTACAGCAATTGGAATGTACCCCCCGAGAATGTTTGATTTGTGCTGTATTGTTACTATAAGGGAAAATTAAAGTCCGTGGTGTCTAGAGTGTCAATAGAGGTGTCAAGTCCATTGGGGCAAATAGTGTTAGTAAATCAAGTGTGTCCGAGATGTCCGTTGATTATACAGAATAAAACTTTTTCTGTCGACTTGTTGATTATGCCATTTGGGGACTTTGATATAATACTGGGAATGGATTGGTTATCTAAATATGGAGTGATTTTGGATTGCTATAAAAAGAAATTCAGTATTCAGATGGAAGATGGAGGTCAGATGGAGATAAATGGTATCCGTACTAATGGGCCAGCACGTCTTATTTCAACAATAAAGGTTAATAAGTTACTTCAGCAGGGCTGTTCAGCATATTTGGCTTATGTCATCAATTCAGATTCAGTTGAAAGCCAATGCAGTAAAATTCGGACAGTTTGTGAGTTTCCTGATATCTTTCCCGAAGAATTACCGGGTTTGTCACCAGACAGAGAGGTTGAGTTTGCTATAAAGGTTTATCCGGGTATAGCTCCGATATCCATACCCCCGTACCGAATGTCACCTACAGAGTTAAAAGAGCTAAAGATACAGTTGCAAGACTTATTAGATCGTGGTTTTATTCGACCTAGCATATCACCGTGGGGAGCTCCAGTGTTATTTGTTAAAAAGAAAGATGGCTCGATGCGACTTTGTATTGACTATCGATAGTTGAATAAGGTAACAATCAAGAATAAATATCCATTGCCTCGCATTGATGATTTGTTTGATCAGTTGAGAGGAGCTTTTGTATTTTCGAAGATTGACTTAATGTCAGGCTACTACCAGTTAAAAGTAAAAGAAAGTGATGTTCCAAAGACAGCTTTCCGTACGAGATATGGTCACTATGAGTTCTTGGTAATGCCATTCGGATTGACTAATGCCTCAACTGCTTTTATGGATCTCATGAATCGTATCTTTCAGCCGTATTTAGACCAGTTTGTAGTTATTTTTATTGATGATATACTGGTTTATTCAAAGTCAGAGTCAGAACATGATCAGCACCTCAGAATTGTATTACAAATATTACGAGAGAAGCAGTTATATGGAAAGCTTAGCAAATGTGTGTTCTGACTATCAGAAATTGTATTTTTGGGACATGTGGTATCGACAGATGGAATCAGAGTTGATCCGAAAAAGATTGAAGCAATTGTTCAGTGGAAAGTACCGAAGAATGTATCTGAGGTACGAAGTTTTCTTAGTTTAGATGGATATTATAGAAGATTTGTGAATGGATTTTCGAAGATAGCTTGCCGATGACTAAATTACTACAGAAGAATATTCCTTTTATCTGGGATGATCAGTGCCAGAGAAGTTTTGAAGCATTGAAGCAAATGTTGACAGAGGCACCAGTTCTGACACTACTAGAGTCGGGGAAAGATTTTGTAGTGTACAGTGATGCTTCTTTGAGTGGTCTGGGTTGTGTATTAATGCAGGACGGAAAAGTAATAGCCTATGCATCTCGTCAATTGAAGCCACACGAGTGTAACTATTCGACTCATGACTTGGAACTAGCAGCTGTGATTTTTGCTTTAAAGATTTGGAGACATTATTTGTACGGTGAGAAATGCTACCTCTATACTGATCATAAAAGTTTGAAATATCTTCTTTCTCAAAAAGAATTAAATTTGAGACAAAGACGGTGGATAGAGCTTCTAAAAGATTATGACTGTGTTATAGAATACCATCCGGGAAAAGCTAATGTGGTAGCTGATGCACTAAGTAGAAAAGCTGCAATTGAATTGAGAGCGATGTTTGCACAGCTCAGTATCAGTAATGATGGGAGTCTTTTGGCCGAATTGAGAGTAAAGCCGGTAATGTTTGATCAGATCAGATTAGCACAATTAGAAGACGATAAATTGTTGAAGAAAAGAGAAATGATCCAGAATGGTACAGCAGAGAATTTTAGTATTGATGATTGTGGATGTTTGAGATATCAAAATCGGATTTGTGTTCCAACTAATTCTGAGTTAAAGACATCGATTATTCGAGAAGCTCACGACAGTCCATTCGCCTTGCACCCCGGAGGTACGAAGATGTATCGAAATTTACAAGAACTATATTGGTGGCCAGGAATGAAAAGAGACATAGTTGAGTTTGTGAGTAAATGTTTAACTTGTCAACGAGTAAAAGCAGAACATCAGGTTCCTACTGGATTACTTCAGCCTATTATTATTCCTGAGTGGAAATGGGATCGCATCACGATGGATTTTGTTACAGCATTACCATTGTCAGCAAGTAAAAAGAATGCCATTTGGGTGATAGTTGATAGACTTACCAAGTCAGCACATTTCATAGCAGTCAGAACAGACTGGTCATTGCAGAAACTTGCTGAGGTTTATATCCGAGATATTGTAAGATTACATGGTATTCCGGTATCAATAATTTCAGATCGGGATCCTCGATTTACATCAAGATTTTGGAAGCAATTGCATGATTCTCTGGGTACTAAACTTAACTTTAGTACGGCTTTTCATCCGCAAACAGATGGACAGTCCGAACGGGTAATTCAGATATTAGAAGATATGCTTCGAGCTTGTATGATTGATTTTGAAGCAGGTTGGGAACGTTATTTGCCATTAGCTGAGTTTGTCTACAATAATAGTTTCCAATCTAGTATACAAATGGCCCCGTATGAAGCATTATATGGTCGAAGATGTAGATCACCAGTGTGCTGGACAGAATTGAATGAAAAAAAAAATGATTGGGCCGGAATTAATTGAAGAGACAGAAGAAATGGTTAAGAAGATTAAAGATAGATTAAAAGCAGCCTTTGATAGACAGAAATCTTATGCCGATTTGAAGCGTCGGGACATTGAGTATTCAATCGGGGATAAAGTATTTCTCAAAGTCTCTCCTTGGAAGAAAGTGTTGAGATTTGGCCGAAAAGGAAAGTTAAGTCCTCATTATATTGGACCATATGAAATTGTAGAAAGAATTGGGCCAGTTGCTTATCGGTTAGCTTTACCTCCAGAATTGCAGAAGATTCACGATGTTTTTCATGTTTCTATGCTACGAAAATATCGATCAGATCCTTCTCATATCATTTCTACTGAAGACATTGAAATTCAACCTGATTTGTCTTACGAAGAAGAGCCGGTTCAGATTTTAGCACGAGAAGTAAAGGAATTAAGAAATAAACGAGTTTCCTTAGTAAAAATCTTATGGATAAGTCATAGCATGGAAGAAGCGACTTGGGAACCAGAAGAAACTATGAGAGCACAGTACCCCCATTTATTTTCAGGTAAATTTCGAGGACGAAATTTATTAAGGGGGGGAGAAATGTAATGACCCAAATTCACGGGCACCGAAAAAGTGAGTGATAGGGCCTCCGTCTTAGTAAACCGAGTCCGTAAATAATTATTAGGAGTAATTATGAGTTTAGAAGTGTGTTTAATTAAGCTTTAATTAGGTGAATTTAATTTAATTTAGAGTAATTAATAAAAAGGACTAAATTGAATAAATGGTGAAAGTCTAATTATAGATTAAAAGAAAGAAAGAGGGACTCAAGTGGCAATTATGCCTATTGTCTAAATTGAGGCGGCAAAACAGAGAAAAATCTAGATTTTTCTTGATTTTTTTAATTTATTAATATTATAATATAATAATATAAATTACTATTTAATTAGTATTATATTATTATTATTATTATTAACTAATATATATATATATATATGAAATAAAAGAATAAAGAAAGAAAGAAACAAAAGAAATAAAAGAAGAAAGAACAGAGAGCTAAACGAAACAGGGGAAGGAGAACAGGGAAGGAAAAAGAAAAGGGGAAAACTAGGATTTTGAAGCTTTAATCTTTAAGTGATAAGTCAATTAAGTCATTTTCTCTTAATTTAGATGTTTTAGAAGCTTTAGAACAAAGTTTTGATGAAATTAAGTTGAGTTCTTGGAAGTTTAAGGTCTTTGAACATAGTTCATGTTGAACAAAATAGTGAATTAGGGATTAAATTGAATGAATTTCAAGTTAGAATTGATAAAGGGATTAAATCGTAAAAGAAGCTATAAGTTTTGTGATAGAAGGATTGAATTGAAAGAAATTTTAAATTAGGGTTTTATTATGAACATTTGATAGTTAAGTAGAATATGGAAGGAAATTGAATAAAAATAAGGTATGAATTAAGTTAGAAACATAAACGAGTTAATTAGGATTAAATTGGAATTAAGGTATAAATTGGATAGAAATTCAATTATTATTATTAATTAGTGTTGTAATTAATAGTGTAAATTATTATTATAAATTTTGTAGCTAGCAAAGAACCCGAAGCATCGGCACAAAAAGGAAAGGAGAAAGTTAGCGAGGAATAATCGCGAAATCCGGGTTTGTATTACTATAATTTAAATTATTCATTATTTAATGTTTATTTAGATATTTATATTTAATAAGTGAAATTGAAATTGAATGAGATATGAATTGTAAATTGAAAATCCCTATTAACTAGTCGGGCTGAGTCGGATATAATTGGCATGCCATAGGATTGGAAGAGTTCAGGGATACTTCGACCTCGAGTCGATGAGACACTGGGTGTCATTATTTTACTTCGGATAGATTCGATGAGGTACTGGGTACCACTTTACTTCGGCTAGGCCGATGAGACACTGGGTGTCACTTTATTGCTTCGAACTATCCGATGAGGCACTGGGTGCCATTCTGGTGTGTTTGGTTGGATCTGTGTATCCGCTAAGGTCCGAGTCTCGTTAATAGGGGTAAACAATGCGAAAAATGAAAATTGAATAGAAATGAAAATTGAGACATATAAAGTGATGTGTGACGAAATCGAGAAATGAGAATGAAATGATTAAATTGATTGATATTGATTCGAAATGAAAGTGATGTATAAATTAAGATATTATGTGTTCATGTATTATATGATCGATTATGTGAGATTATTATATTATTTATAATTTGAATTATAGTAATACCACTGAGTATGAAATACTCAGCGTACGGTTGTTTCCGTGCGCAGGATTGTAGAAATTAAGGTCCTGGTTCAGCATTCAGATCGATCCCGACTTCAGTATAAACTCGGTGATGTAATTCTCCTCTTTTTGTAAAAGTGGCATGTACTAGGTGTCGTATAAGTTACATGTATATGTTTGTAATGTTGGTTACAAATATATGTATATACTATATTTTGATATTAATTTAGTAAAATGATAAATAATATATTATGAAATTTGGCATTTTGTTTGAATGAAAATGTATAAAATTATGAGTAAATATTGAATAATATGTAATGGAATGATTATGATTTAGGTGAATTTGAGTATAAATTGCTTTGATTGCTAGTTGAAATTGCAGGGAAGGTTAGATGTCTATAAAAAGGGTTATATCGCGTTTGAAATAAAAATTTACTAAAAATCTTTGGAACATCAAAATAAGTCCTAATGTCCTTTTAATACATATTTTAAGTCTCGAGGGTCCATTTAAGGTAATTTTATGATTATTTTATAGTATGATCATTAATTATCTATTTATTATTTGTAAGATTATCCGATATGTCTGGTAATACCCTGTAACCCTATTTCGGTGACGGTTTAGGGTTAAGGGGTGTTACAGAATGATTATGATTTAGGTGAATTTGAGTATAAATTGCTTTGGTTGCTAGTTGAAATTGCAGGGAAGGTTAGATGTCTATAAAAGGGGTTATATCGCGTTTGAAATAAAAATTTACTAAAAATCTGTGGAACATCAAAATAAGTCCTAATGTCCTTTTAATACATATTTTAAGTCTCGAGGGTCCATTTAAGGTAATTTTATGATTATTTTATAGTATGATCATTAATTATCTATTTATTATTTGCAAGATTATCCGATATGTCTGGTAATACCCTGTAACCCTGTTTCAGTGACGATTTAGGGTTAAGGGGTGTTACAGAACATATTCTCTAGAATCTCTACTTCATCTTCTCTCTCTAATATCTAAGGAAATTTAAAAAAAAATTGGGTAAAAAGATAGGCTTTTCATGGAAAAGGATTAAATTGCAAAAAAAAAACTTCATTTTCTCACCCTTTTACTCACGTTGGAAGGATGATAAATTTCCTTCATCCTTCCTTTCTTTTTATACTACCATTTTCTAAATAAAATAATAATAAATATTTAAGTAAAATATTAATAAAATATTAATTAATTAATTAATGAAAAATATCTCCAAATATCATCAACATTATCATTACATTCTAGAATTTTCCCTCTTGCTAATTGATCATTTTGCCCTTATTGGTCTTTCAAAATTTCATCCTTGAGTCATCACTTAATTTAAAAAAATTGCGATTTAGTCCCTCGTGATTCTTCACTTATTCAATTTAGGCCTTGCATGCCAATTCCATATCATAGTAAATTGGTATATTTTCACTTTTGGTCCTTCAACTTTCTCATTTTTACACTTTGATCCTCTAAATTTTGAATATTTGCACTTGAGTCAAAAAATTTTCACATATTTATAATTTAGTCCTTACTTTTAAATCAATATACTAAAACCTACTTCTTAATTATTATTATTATTATTTTTACACTCCTCAATCCTCTCTTTTATATCATTTTTCTCATCTTACCAAAAAATATCAATTATACATTATTCAACTTATTACTTCTTTTATTATTTATAAATTTTAGGGATATTACAATATGTTTTTTTTATATAAAATTAAAAGAAATGAAAACCCTTACTTTATTATTTTACATTTATATAAAATTTGAATTTTTTGTAATTTAAATTTACATACGCACTATGCCAATGAAAAACAATATTTTTTTAAAAACAAGTTGTTTTGACGGTAGGGGTTTCTTCTACCTTAATCAGTGGTCGAATGTACGATCATCGTCTTTCCTAAGTATGAAGCAGCTTTAAAACTCGTGGTCAGCATCCATCAGAGCATTAATTATTGCTCACTCTGATAGATATATTAAGAAATAAAAAAATATATAAAGATATTTTTTAGAAGTATATAAATATGTTTTAAAATAAAAAATGCATAATTATCTTATTTAAAATTGCTATCAGAGTGTCCTTCGTGATTACATGGTATATCTACTCATACTTTTTAAATTTTTTGATAAGACACACACAACTTGCATACACAAGTGCTTGAATCCGAATCTTCTAAAATAAATATCATTTTTTTTTCTACTGGAACCACTCTTTGGATTCGAATCAATGATTTTTTATATTAATTAAAAATTAAAAGTCAAAACACACAGAAAAGGATTTTAATATCAATCAAACGTTAATAAAAAGACATCATCGTGTCCATAAAAAAGCAGCGATCTCCTAGCCTAGGATGTTGGGCTGTACAGTGAGCATATCCAAACGTGGGCTACGTTTGAAGATCCACCGACCTTTGATTTACACCATAGATCCACCACACAACTCGGCTTTCTCCTTCGAATTTTCAGCAAAAACATCGCTTTTGAAGCTAACGACGTTCACATACATACGAAACTCATCAAGGAACCCCCCCCCCCCCCCCCCATCTCCTTTGAAGGAGAGCAGGTATTTCAGATTTTGGTTCTAACCCAAATATTTGCATACCTGTTCTTCTTTTCTGGTACGTTGTTTGAACTTGGAATCATAGGAACTCTTTAAATTGATTGGTTCTTGGAATTGTTTAGGCTTATGTTATCTATTGCCTTGAAAGTGGTGGACGTGGGTGATTTAAGAGGAGACTTTTGATGAATCTAGATTGAGGGTATGGGAGCAGTTTTATAACTGTAAGCGTAGCTTTTGGATTTGGCAATTTCTGCGGTCTATCTTTCTTTGTTTCTTTGAATGTATCTTATTGTTATTGAAGAAAAGGATCGGCTTGTGAACTTGCCCGGCTTTCATCTGGATGTTCTCAAGCCTTTGAATCTACTACCCTTTGAACGGAAATCGTTTTCTTTTTGTATCCCAAGAGATAGATGGGATAAAGAGTTCTTCAAGCTTCAGGGTGGGTAATTATAATTTGACCAAATTTATTAAATTGAGGAAGATCTTGGTGATATAATTGGTCTGAGTTGGATATTTGGAGATGAATTCTCCTCAAGGCTCCACATTGACAATAAATATGGCTGGGCTTGTTGATGGTTCAACAGCACGTAAAGAGGTTTCCCATATTGATTATTTGCCTGTTTATGTCAAAGAGCTAATTGCTGGTGGTGGTGCTGGAGCTTTTGCTAAAACTACCGTTGCTCCTTTAGAACGGATTAAAATACTCATGCAGGTGAGTGATCTTATATGTCTATGTAGCTCTCTCTCTCTATATATAGATCTCTATATATAGAGAGAGATTATAAGCGTCATCCGAATACAAAACAAAAGTGGCACTTTTTGTTTTAGCATTTTGTGATGCTGAACTCTGTTAATTGTTTAGCTTGGTTTTGGGTCCTGTAAAGTTACAAATTTGTCACTTGATCCCCCCCCCCACCACCACCAAAATATATACATTTATGCTTCATGCACGTTACCACCGACAGTTTTATATGATTCACTCGCTATTTCTTTATCATGCAGACAAGGACTGCTGGTTTTCGGTCTCTTGGGGTGTATCAATCCTTAAGGAAGGTACTAAAGCATGAAGGTGTTCCGGGATTTTACAAGTAAGTTTACATATTATTTTACCATTTTGCTTTCTCTATTCCCTCCCATAAAAGTTAGACGAGTTCATGCTTGTTCTTATTGGCAGAGGAAATGGAGCTAGTGTTGTTCGGATCATTCCATATGCAGCCTTACATTTCATGACTTATGAGCATTATCGAGGTTGGATCTTAGATAACTATTCTTTCATGGGATCAGGACCTATTATAGATCTTTTAGCTGGTTCTGCATCTGGAGGAACTGCAGTAATATGCACTTATCCCTTGGACTTGGCTCGCACTAAACTTGCCTATCAGGTAAAAAGTGTACATAGGAATAGCATAGTTTCTCATAAATATTTTTGAATCCTTTTCGATTATTTGATTGAGGTTGATCTGGTTTGTGGGTATTTACAATAAATTAATTCTGTCATCTTCTTACACTGGTTTAGTCAAATCTCCAATTTCGATCATTTAATTGCTGATTCTCGCTATTTCTTAAGTGCTCCTTGGATGAACTGGATTACTAAAGGAAATGAATGTTCGTTATCCTGCTTCATCTTTCTCATTAACTATTATGGTTTAACAGGTTACAGACACCAGAACAAATTTCAGGAGTGGTATAAGAAGTTTATACCCTCAACCTGCATACAATGGCATAAGAGATGTACTGACAAGTGTTTACAGGGAAGGGGGAGTACGTGGATTATATCGGGGTGTAGGTATGTATGTGATTGTTTCTAATGCTTCATATTATAGATTAAGAATGAACTGATTTGACAATGACTCCTAGTTTGGCACAATCTTTCTTATTTCCCTGTTTAAAGTATCTACAGTTTTCCATTAATAATATATTCATTAATTTAACATGCAAACTTGACATTGTTTTAGTGTAGTTGCTTTGTTTTGCGCTTTGCAATTTATGCTTGGACTTTATGGAACTTTTTTCATGCATAGGTCCGACACTTGCTGGCATCCTCCCATATGCTGGTTTAAAGTTCTACATTTATGAGGTACTAAAGCTACATGTTCCTCAAGAGCACCAAAAGTCCATTGTGATGCATCTTTCTTGTGGAGCAGTGGCTGGGTTGCTTGGGCAGACCTTCACATACCCATTAGATGTTGTAAGGAGACAGATGCAGGTATTGTGCCATAGCTGTACATTTCTATGAGGGTGTAATTGTTATTCTCTTAGGTGTTATTATTATATGCTTGGAATCTTTTCTGGGGTCTTTTAAATGTTTTGTGAAACAGATGCATATATAATATTGTTTTCTTGCTAATGTCAACCATGGTTGAATGATTTGAGTTATTAGTGTCTCTATCTGCTTTTTAACTGGCACCTTGCTTTGTCATTGCCTCATCTGGGATGTAAATTTTTAATGTTATCCTACAGGTTGAAAGTCTTCAGTGTTCAACAATCCAAGGTGGTACAAGATACAGAAACACATTGGATGGGCTTACTACTATTGCACGTAATCAAGGATGGAGACAATTGTTCGCAGGCTTGAGCATTAATTATATGAAGGTAGTTTATATACTCAACAATAATGCTGCTCACTTTTTCAGGTTCTTATTTGTTAGTTTTATCCTCCTGTCGTAACTGCTTTGAAACAAGAAACATTCATTAGTTTGAGTCCATCCTTTGTTTTATAATCGACAAGTTTACATGAGCTTGGGATGGTTGTCATTCTAATGAAGTGTGTTACAATTTGTTGTCAGATGGTTCCTTCTGTGGCAGTTGGATTTGCGTCATACGATATGATGAAGGTTTGGCTTCGCATACCACCCCGACAGAAATCACAGACGGTATCTTCTTGATAAACGGAGATGGATTTACAATGGGGCCACCTGAAATCCTAAAACGCTTAAATAAGAATTTCATCAACCAAACATTAGTTCCTTGATTTTATGATGTTTATTGTCAGATTGTTTACATCATATAACAAAAATGAGATAAATGGAGTGTGTTGATAATGAAACTGTGCTTATTGTACGTTTTATGAACCGCTGCTATTGAGCCAGGCATACAAATACCTTATCTTGTTTCACTTTTTTAGAAAATTATTAGACGTGGGCTTTTTCAATGATTTAGATAGCGCTCATTTATTGATTTTGGATTACTTTGTTGCATCACAATCTCAGTCGGCCATGGTTATTTAAAAGGCACACAAAGAGAGCCAACTAATGCCCACTTGTTAGATGGAACAGGGTGAAGGGTCCATCGTCCATAATTCAGAAAATGAGCCTTATGTGTGTATATATAGGTAAGAGCAAGACATTGGAACTGAATTAATAGCTTCATCAACCTTTTTAGGCTCCCTAAAATGTTGGTTAATTAAGTTGTATAATAAAATTGGATTCAAAAAGTCACATCCCCAATTATTGCAGCAGTTCTCCAGCAGCACACTGCGTGTGATTCCATAAGACTAATCCCTTCGACTCTTTTTATCATTGGAAAATGTATATTTACTGATTGTATCTGCAAAACTTGTAACTTTAATTACTTGGAACTGGAGAAAAGAGTTTCACTAGATTATATTTCAAGTAAAATCAAACAAAGAAGATGTCAATGTTGGAAATTTGAGAACATCTTTGATTTGAGGCAAAAGAAAAGAAAAAGGTAGATTCATTAAGTCCTGAAAAAGTAGTAGTTTATTGCAACTTGAAGGTGTTGAAGATTCTTCAATCACGAAGTAATGTCTGAAAACGAAGTTCCATCTACAACCGTACAAATATGTAAAGAGCAGAGTCCCCACCGCGACTAACTCGTCTTCCTACAGTTTCCACGACCATGCAGAAAATAAATAAATAAATCAGTCGTTGTAGTAAAATAAGTAACCTCTTTGTTTTTATCTTCTTTGTTCTTTTTTTTTTTTTAATTTGCCTTGGTTTAGATCATATTTCTTCTAATTGTTGCTTCTTAAATCCTTGTTATGAGCCGCTTTGAAAGCCACTAAACCCCACCATATTCACTAATGTCCCTCCCAGTTCAGCTATTCAGCCGCGTTCGCATATGAACTCAAGGGTATTAATATGATAGCTTTCTTTTAATCTAACGAAATTCTGATTTCGCAGGTTTGAAGTCTGTAAAGAGATTTTAAGATCAATGGGTGTTTCCCTTTCTTTGCTTTTATCAGCTTGGAAGGAAATCCTGAAACTTCAAGTTTTTAGTTATGCCATGGAAAAGGTTATTGTAAGGTCTGGAGAGAAGGATGATTCTCAGTTTCCCATTAGAGAACCAAAGCTTGAAGCTTCCGATTCCTTCAAACATTTAGCATTTGATCAAGGGAATGCAAATTCAGTTCCCTCAAATGATAAGGCCAATGGCATCGTTATACCAGTAAAACCCACTATAAAGCTCCCTAAACCAGTGATAATGTTTTCTCCAAGGCCCCTAAGTGAGCTCGATGCTGCTGCAACTAAGCTTCAAAAAGTCTATAGAGGCTATAGGACAAGGAGGAATCTTGCAGATTGTGCAGTTGTGGTTGAGGAGCTCTGGTTTGTCACTTTGGCTCCATATAAAATCTGAATCTCCTGTTTCACTTTTTGGTGTTTTTATTTTTTGAGTAATTTCTTTGTTTCTTCATTCAAATATTGTAGGTGGAAGACCTTAGATTCTGCAGCACTAAGAAGGTGTTCTGTTTCATTCTATGAAATTGAGAAACATGAAACTGTCATATCAAAGTGGACACGGGGTAAAACAAAGGCTGCCAAGGTACTTTACTAACCTTTCAACGATGGCTGCTTTCTAAATTTGTTTTAAGGCTGACAAGATCATCATCCTATTGAGCTATTGTAGGTTGGGAAGGGTTTGTCTAAGGATGAGAAGGCTCAAAAACTAGCCCTCCAACACTGGCTTGAAGCTGTAAGTTCATATAATCTTTCTTGAATTAGAATTATCCCTTCTCCAGTGAGTAGTTTGCTTACAACTAGTTTGTTTTGCTAATTCAAGTTTCAAATTGGCTTACTGATATCCTATCACTCCATATTTTCATATCTAGTTATAGCATAGGAAAAGTCTTGCTAAGATATGGTATCATTAGAACATATATTGTATATTCTGCAGATTGACCCACGACATCGTTATGGACACAATTTACACTTCTACTATGATGTTTGGTCAGCAAGCAAGAGCAGTCAACCTTTCTTCTACTGGTACTGTACTCAATTAAACAATAAACAGACTTGAAAGTGACATTACTGAAGGTTGCTTACCTTTATGTTCTGATATCTGAAATTGAAGGTTGGATATTGGCGATGGCAAAGAACTAAATCTCAAGAAGTGTCCAAGAACAAATCTACAAAGACAATGCATCAAATATCTTGGACCAGTGAGTCTTGTTAAATGCACCGATTATGGCTAAAATGTTTTGTACATTCCTTAACCATGTCTGGTTTTCTTGGTTGCAGAAAGAAAGGGAAGCATTTGAAGTGATTGTGGAAAATGGAAAGCTTGTTTACAAGCAATCTGGGATGCCTGTTCACACCACTGAGGGTTCTAAGTGGATTTTTGTGCTTAGCACAACAAGATCCTTGTATGTTGGGAAAAAGAAGAAAGGGGTATTTCAGCACTCGAGTTTCCTTTCAGGAGGTGCTACAACAGCTGCTGGAAGATTGGTGGCTTCTCATGGAGTTCTTGAGGTACACTTATTGCATTTCAAATACCAATCACCAATAAAACCGATTTGTTTAAATTCTTTGAAGTTCTTCTCTTTCTCTCCAGGCTGTTTGGCCTTACAGTGGTCATTATCTACCAACTGAAGACAATTTCAAGGAATTCATTATTTTCCTTGAAGAACACAATGTGGATTTAACCAACGTTAAGGTAATAAAAAGAAGGCATTAGACTTTAACTTCAGCTTTGTGGAGATTTAACAACATAGATAGCTACCAGAATTTGATTAATCTTGTCAGGATAATGCTTACATTCTCATTTCTGGAGCAGAGATGTGCAGTAGACAAGGGCTACACCTCAAACAAAGTTGTCGGCGATGAGTCCAAGCATGGGGTAATTAAAGATACAATGGAAACAGCAAAATCGAGAGATTCAAAGGATGCGGAGGTCGATGATGAGCCCGCAAATGATGCATGCATCAGAACTGAAAGTCTTGAAGTTGGCATAGACAGCAGTGCAGGCAACTTGGAAGCACAAGCACTCAACATGGCCAAGCCTTTGTCTTGCAAGTGGACAAGTGGGATTGGTCCTCGAATTGGCTGTGTCAGAGAGTACCCGAAAGAACTGCAATCCCAAGCTCTGGAACAAGTTAACCTGTCTCCCAGGGTCACCCCTGGTCGCTTTGGAACCTCGGTTCCAATACCTTCACCACGACCAAGCCACAAAATTCGAGTCTCACCCACGCTTGCATACATGGGACTCCCTAGCCCAAGAGTGTCACTTCTGGCTCCATTCACCAAGTGATAAAAGAATTTTGCAAACACTCTTTTAAGGTTATTAATTATATCTTTCACTGTAATAGAATTCATAAAATACCCTTTGAAACACTCAATAGCAACGTCCAAAATTTTTTACAGCAAAACTGTACATAGTACTAATAAAAATGTAAAATAGGTGAAGGGATCTGACCAAACATTTCTTTGTTCTTTCATTTGTTTTAGACTTTTAGGCGTATAGTATGACACCTTTTTGCATTAATACGACTGAGGAACTATAACTCAGTCAGATACAATAATCATGTTCTTTTTGTGACAGTGAGTTTTACACCATGTTTGAAGTTGAGAATTATGCCATATTCAAGCTCCAAAGGGTTTTCCATGGTTGAAGAATGTCGAAATGTATATTTCCGATATAGATGTATCAAGGAAAGTTTGATTTCCTGTAAGGAGAACTTCTGGCCGACGCATGCTCGTGGCCCAATTCCAAAGGGTATGAGAGCATACGGGTGCCTTTGTTTTTCTTCTTCACAGTTTGGATCAAACCGTTCTGGAATAAATTTATCTGGGTTTGGGAAATTCTTTGGATCTTTTGCTAAGACCCCAACTGCTAACCACACCCAAGTTCCCTGCACACCAAAGATCATAGGCAAGGGCATTAGTCCATGAACAGGAATGAAATTACATTGAGTTTCTGATAAGTAATACCTTAGGCAGAAGGTAACCTCCTATCTCCACTTCTTTTGATGTTTCTCTTGCAACTAATGGAGAAACTATGTAGAACCTCATAGCTTCTTTGATCACCTAAAGCCAAACCAGATACAAGAATAAATCCAGTCTTGAATTTTTTGTGACAATGGAAATGTCAAACATTGCAAAAAAAATGTCAGAAAATGAAGAAGCGCCAGGGACTTACCTGATCAAGATAAAGAAATTTATGTTGGAGATCATAAGCAGTTGGCACCTGGTCATGTGGACTAAACCCATCAATCTCTGCGACCAACTTTTTCTCAACCTCTGGATGTCCAGCAACTAAATAAACAATCGATGACAATGTAAAGGATGTAGTTGCTGAACCAGCAAGGAGGTGTTCATAAGTAACTGCACTGATATAGTCAGGAGTGAAAACATTCTTGGCTGCATTCTCTGATTCCCTTGCACTCAATATTTGAGACAAGAAGTCCTTTGAACCTCGGTTCTTGTCTTTCATTCTGTTTGATACAATCTCATCAAGCCTGCCACTCAATTTCTTGTTAGTCCTCTCAACTTTCCAGTCCATGGTTCCTGGTATTCGTTTCAAAATCTGCCTGAAAGGCTCCTGTAATATGGGAACAAGTAAACCTAATATAATCGACAGAGAACCTGACAAGTCCATCTTAAGTTGTGTTGTGGAGTAGATATGTTGATTGATGAAGTCAGAGACTTCATCATCTTGACTGCCTTGTTTATCCATGGTCCTGATTGATTCATTGATCGATTGTGATTTAGTGAGACCAAAGTCAACCCCAAAAGCAGCTTGTCCAATTACATCAGTTGCCAATTTGAGTGAAAGGTTAGAGAAAACAATGTCTTTTTTAGATGAATGGAGATATTCAGTAGCTGATTCAATGTAATTTTGCATGGTCGGAACTAGGCTAGCCAAGTGTGATGGTTGATAGACAGATAATATTGTGTTTCTCATGGTGGACCATCTTGCATCCCTGGAATTTGAGATGTCATCAAGTTCATAATCTTAAAAAGAGACCCTTTATGGGGTTAGCTATATATATATATATATATGAGAGTACCTGGTGAAAAAAAGACCCTTTTGATGAAGTGGGGAGGCAGCAATAGGTGAAGGAATGCTTCTATTTGGAATGTCCTTGAATTTCTTTATTCCAACTTCTTTACAAAGCTCTGCATCTGCAACGATTATCAAGGGTTGTCTACCCATATGAAACCTGTGCCACCACCAAAAAACCAGCCCATTGTTTTACCATTAAAGTTAATTTTGTGGAACAAAGTGGGGTGGCCATAATGCAACATCTTGTATGAATTTGTAAGATGCAACCACTCAGATACCTTTTAGATGTAAAATAATTAAAATATGACATTATCAAAAAATTATCACTCTTTTGGCTAGCCTTCAGATATGATCCTGGTAATGCTAGGGACAAACTATTGGGGGCTTCTAAAGGTCAATTCAGATTCTTGTTTTTATCTGTTCTACATCTTGTACGAAAGACAAAAGATAAGGCTCATCCCACTCACTTTCTCCAGAGTTTTTTTTTTTCTTTCTAAAAACAGACTCAAAATGATTTTCTCTTTATTTTCTTCAATGGTCGATGAACCGTTAAATGAATAAAACCATGCCCATTGAAGAAGAGATGTATATTATCAAGAATTTTAAAACAAAAATATTTTAGTTCCAAGGAAAAAAAATAACTTGTTGTTGGGTGTTGACTTTTACAACTGATGCATCAAATCAAAGTATTTCCTGAAGAGGAAATGAGAAAAAAAAATGAAAACTGACCTGAAAATAGGACCGTATTGTTTAGCAAGGACTGAAAACACATCAGGGCCGTACTTAGCCATCAAGGGCAGGTGTCCTACCAGTGGGATTGTTGGTGGACCGGGCACCCTTCTCACCCTCCAATATGGACCATACAAATACCCAAATACCATAGCTAACACTGTGATGATCATCGACACCGTAGTTCCATAAGGGTAGTAGGACCAGAACCCTTCTGCACCAACTGAACTTTGAAAAGTTTCATAAACGAGAGCCATTTTTCCTTCGCTTCAGATCTTGCAAAGAGGAAGAGGGTGTAGTAGATTATTAATAAAATTCGGCAAATGGAAAGTGGGAGATCACAGCATATTAATGGCGTTTGGTCTTTGTCAGTATGTGAATGATTACATCGATGAAATTAGATAGCCATTTTGTTTTATATTGGACAAGATAGTGAATGAATAAATAAAATAAAACATGTTAGTACCGAGCATGTTTATGGTCCTTTGACAGCAACAAATCATTGTAGGGCCCCATATAAAACCCCAAAAACTTCATAAGCTTCGATGCGTTTTCAAATGAGTCGTTGATTCTCCTCGGTGCAAGACAAAACAAACGACCACCTCGATTTGAAAATGATTTGTTTGAACTCATCCGGATTGCGAATCTACCTGTCCCTGTTATGCCGCCTGTTGGGTTGAGATTCCTTGGGGCGTGTTTGTCTTACCATTTGATGTTGACAAATGATGTATGATCCACAAGTAGCTGATCAAGTCTAGCAGGGGAGTGATACTGGTATGCTGCTTATACCAGTAGTTTAGTTCTTTTAGTACACGCAACTGCTCCATTTCCACTAACTTCGAATAGTGTGATGCTCTTCCGGGTTTGAATTCCAACTCAAGGCTTTAAACAAAGAGATAAGTTCGTTTTGTTGGGACAAAGCATTGTGCCACACCAATGCAGCAATGCTTATCTTTTTGACATTTGTAGTATATACTGAGCACTGTTCTTTCTTCTTTTGCCTTAAAGTGCGGAACTCCTAGTCTGAGAGCATGAGATTTCAACGAATCTGGTGACTCCACAATAAAAGAGACGTATTTACCTTGGCTGTTAAGCAAGGTTCTTCTCAATCCACACGGCAAAACCAAAGTTGCAAACATTCTCTTGACACTGATCGATGTCGATTTATCAGAGAAAATATCCAAGAAAAACTATCTGTAAGGAGAAAAAGAAATGGGCCGATACAGTTACTAGGTTTCTTCTTAACTGGATCGATACAATAAAAACTTGGGCCAGAAAGTATGTTCTTCGTCTTCACCCGCAAAGGGCCTTTCTTATGTATAGTAATTTTTTCCCGCTTGCAATAATTAATATAGATTAATATTATTTAAATAATTAAAATATTATATATTTATATTTTTTTAAGGTATTGCTAATTCATAACCAAGCTCTTCTTACCTAAAAAATGAGATTACTTGTGAGCAAACTCACGTCGTCCAAAAAATCTGATCCTTTAACCTTAAAAGAGTGCCAAAATGATGATCTGTGAGAGAGTTTGTCATTCTAAAACTTTTAATGTTAGTGTAAAATTTCAAAAAAATTATCCAAAATATATTTATGTTAACTCGCATCACTTATTAAGGCTTCAATGATCAACTCCTCATCTTTATATTTTGTCACATACTATTAAAGTTGTCCTCAACCTTGTCACTAACTCTACCCAATCAAATACTCATCACATCAAACATGTTTGTTTTAAAAAGATTCTCATCAATCACAATCCAAACCTAATATCAATTAAGTGATTCTCAACACCGTCAAATATGATTTTCTATGAAAACTCCATCTATATAATTATATTTAAAATTTTCGAAACAAAATAATGGTAATAAAATAAACCCTTATTTTTTTCACCAATTCAGTAATATAATTCATGATTCATGATTATAGTATAGTTATTTATTTATCAGTTCAATTGTCTTGAATCGAACTGAAAAATATTTTTATTTTTTAACGAGAACCATCCATAAGATAATTTTCTAGACAGGAGAAGATTGTATGTAATTGCTATATGTTTCATAAAATCTTTTAAAATATTGTACAACTGACACTATGCTATTTTGATCAACATATTTTATTGGGATAAAATAAATAAAAATCTAAAATTTTCAATTAGAAAAAGATGAAGATTGCTGGAGAAAATATGAATTCATTTCCCCTCGGCCTTGGCCCCCTAACATTATTGCTCCAATGACCTGTCCCTCGCCTCTTGCCTTGTATTTTTCGTATGGTTAAAATGAGGGATCGACACCTGTGTTGTTCCAGCTTCATCTTATCTTTAAGGTGGTGTGAAGCCAAAGCAGGCACCGTTTTAGCCATACGCAAAATACTAATAATAATTTATCAAATAATTAATTAGATTCAAGTAATCCGGATATTCACCAGTAATTCCAATTTTATTTGGGACGATTATGTTGCAATTTCAGAAACAATTTGATATCAATTCGTTATAAGTTGTACAAAAACTAATAAACTAATAGCCGTCAGAGATTCTGATCATGACATCACTGGGTCCCACCATATGACGCATGTGTCATCTTCAATCAGTCAACGAACTCATTTTGTTACAAAATGGAAGTAAGTAAATAAATAAATAAAAGAGGCACGATCATTTTTAATTAAAAAAATTACCAGCGGCGCCGACAAGTGAAAGAGCCGGAGAAGGGAAAAAACAAGGGGCTCGGCTAATGTGCGGCACAGGGGATATTAAGTTATTAACTACTAAGCACTAGTGAATGCTGATGTCCGTGCTGCAAGTGGGTTGCCTGGACCCAATAAGGATATGATACGGATCCGGGTAACGGGTACGGATTTGCAGTCAACATCACCTCCTAGATCACCGCCTTATCGAAAGTACGGAGCATGTGATCACTCACGTGCGGATTGTATTAAAGAACGAATCGTGTAAGAATGGCAAACCTCATCCTCTTAAAAGAAATTCCACCACGCACCAGAGAAGCGCGTGCTTCAACTTCTTTTAAAGAGTTATTGCGAAGAATATGATAAGAAATAAAAGAGGTATTTAGAATATGATAGATTATGATTATTTTTTCCACGAGAATCGGAAATCACTGTTTTCTTTTAACGCGCGTCTGGTGGATAAATTTTTTTGTTAAATTTATGTATAATTACAGTTTAAATACATTATTAAAATTAAATTAAATATTTAACAATAAAATAAAATAAAATCAACATTGGTTGTCTATTCAAATTTTATTTTCAAATATGGTGTAATACCACCAATAAATGTGAAGTGGATTAGGGGATATTGATTTCGCGACTTTCCAACTTGCTACAATAAATTTTTATAATTGGCTGGTCTTTTTTCGATAATAAATTGACAGCTTAAATGATTTTGTTGGCCAAGGTCTATGATATGGATGCACCCAACCCATTATTTTTATAATTTAGAAAAATAAAAAAAAACAGCAAAATCTTGTGAAGATAATTAAAATTTTATTTATATTCTTATTTTCATTTATTTTATAATGTAACGTCGCTTCACATATATTATCAACCAACTCAGCATATAATTGTATGAATTAAATGAAATTCCTTTAAGAAATGAACCATGAAAATGAAATTTTATGGGACCCTTAACAGTACTATTGATTGACCAATGATCAATCATCTCACAATATTAAATTTGGAAAAAATTGTACTTCAATTAATAATTTCATTTATTGAAGGAATTAGAAAAAACTTCCGCATCCCTGTTGGTAAGTTTAATAAATTAAAATATTAATTATTAAAAAAAATAAGTATTAAAAATTTAAATACTAAATTATTTCATAAATTATATATTTTAAACTATGAAAAATTACATTCTATATTTTATTTCTTAATTTTAAAATATTTTATCTTAATTTAAACAAAAAACAAAATTTAACTGTAAATTTTTATTAAATAATATAACATTAAAATAAATAAAGATAATTATGTAAAAAAATCAATTAGGGTATGTACTATAAAAATGGATGCATTTAAATAAATAAATAAAAATTTAGCATCGCACATTTCACACCAACTAAATTAAAAACTTATCTGAGGAATATTTATTGCATAAATTTTACCAAAGGTAAGTTTATTGCATTTAAAAACAAAATTGGTTTGTCAACGAGGACTTAAGTTTATTAGCAAAAGTGGAGGTTTTGAGTCATGAGTACTCCAATTTGAAATTCATCTTATACAAGTATAATTATACGTGTAAGTTTTAAGATTCTACTAAATGTTGTTGATGTCATGTGTGAAGGTCTGATTTTCTCAATTACTAGTGAATTTATACTGTAATAATTTGAGAGCTGTGTTGTAACAGTTGGATTCCATTGACAAGATATCAAATCTATTATTACACGAAGCAGCTATTATTTGTATGCATGCATAAAGGAAAAGAAGTAAAGGGTGGTGTACTGGCATACTTTGCCTGCCAATGCTGTAAATGGGCGAGGCTGTGTGGCATCCGATTCAGCCTTGTTTCTTTTGGTATTTTGTCTTGGATCGGATTTAAGACGTGCATGTTAGGCATGCTATTGCTTTCTCTGAGTTCTGGCAACAGCGTTTAAAGATTTTCGTCCAATCCTCCCTCATCTACGGCTGATGACGCTTTCAGCATGACGACAAACACCTTCTTCTTCGTCTTCTTCTTCTTCTTCTTCTTCTTCTTCTTCTTCTTCTTCTTCTTTTCCTCTGATTTGATCTTCGGATTTGACCCTTTGTGCATGATGCCCACCTTCGTCAAAGCCTGCTACTTTGGTCTCTTCTTTTACTTTATATATATTTTGTCCAAGGGAAAAAAGGGGAGATTTTTCCCATCATTCGCCATTGCCATTATAGCTGCCTACATTATACGTCCTCTTTTCTTTTCTTTTTCTTCTTTATCTCCAATCAATATCAATCTTTTTCTTTTCTTTCTTTCGGTTACCCAAAATTTTAGTAAAGTCAAAATTCAATGCTTCCCATAGACAATCTTCATGTTTTCATTGATTGTTCAAGTGGAAGAAATGGTGTTTGCCATCTCAATATTGATTTTTAACATTAATACGGGGTATTATTTTCAAGAGTTATTATACATCTTTTTAATTTCAAGATTAAAATATTTAATTATTATAATTCATAAATAATAATTTTTTTATGTTATTACACTAATAATCAAAAGAGACATAAATTTTAGAATTAATAATCTTATTTTACTATTAAAATTAAAATATTCATTGTACTTTTAAAAAATATATATTTATGTTTGTTAGAGTTTCTTAATTAACTAAGGTCTTAAAATAACAATTAAGAAAACAGAATAAGATGAAATGATTAAAAAATAAAAGATAAAAATGTAAAATATTTTTTATCAAATTTTTAATTATATTATATATTTAATTTTAATTAAAATGTCAATCATGTATTAAAAAAAATACCCACTAATGTTACATTGATCTCTCATATAAAAAAAATCACCACTAATAAATAACTACAATCGAAAAATAACCATTTAACTTAAAAAATTATTTCTTTCATTTTTAGGTTTTATTTTTCAAATTATTTTTTTTGAATGAGTGTGTTGAATTATAATACATTATAAAGACTAAGAATTTCGACGACTTCCTATGATTCATTCATCGCCCAAGGTATTAAGTATAGCAACACTAATTATTAAAATAAATAATTGAGATCCGTGCAACCCCCCCAAAAAAAAATCATAATTGAGGAGGTAAGCTGGAAATAAGTAAAGAAAGAGGGTTAAGTGGGACCAAAGTTGAAAGGTGATGCTGATGCTGACGCCATTCCCTTTTGCTTATATCATCACACATGGCAGACACCACATCATATTTATTTTATCACCATCAACGGTCCTCCTTTAATGGGGACTCCTTCCACCTCCCCTTTACCGTTTTACACTCCCATATTCAATAATGGTGGGCCCCCTCGTCCCCAATCCCCTATCACCATAGAAGCATGCTCATGATCCACGTGTCAGTCACTCGTTGGCTGTACCTTTGTGACCCAAAAAGGTTGGGGTGGCCCCACATTTGCGTCTCAATATCTAATTAATATCTCTCTTTCACCCCCCCGGAAGCCCTCCATGCCTGAAGGAAATCGAAACACAGCTACCACGTGTCATGCTGGGAACGTCACGATAGCGTGGACGGTGTAATTTCGTTCCGATGATTATGTCATGCTAGTGGACCAGCCAAGCCCCGTTGCGTTTGCATTGGGTTGCTTGCTTTTTCCACTGTAGTATCAGCAGCAGTACGATTTAATTTAAAACAGAAAGTTCAATATACGGGTTCCACGTGGCGTTGAAGGTGACGTAAGGGGGATATTTACTACGGTCATCAACCAACCATCCCATGTGACTGCTCCGGCTAATATCCAGTATTTCCGAACTACCGTATTGTTGTGACGCACGATGTATTGTCCCCCCCTCACTCGTTTGCATCGGCATGTGTAATCCACCCCCTCCAATCATTTTTCTTTCTTTAATCTTATCCCCTTGTATTACATACGACTCAAATCTAAATTAAATGCAGCTTTATGTACAATTACACATGTAAACATGTCAAAATCCGACAACGTACGTAGAAGAAAATCTGAATAGATATGTTTGCTTTTCTCCTCTCTAAGAAAGGCCAAGGAAAGGACTTGAAATTTAAGAATATGAAAAGAATCCACTTATAAATTTTACTGTTGCCATCTTCAAAAATATCCAACCCACGCCATCAATTCCCTTTCTAATCTTGGCTTCTAAAAATGCCAATATGATACGTGCCCACATGCACATGCCTTTGATCAAAACAAAACAAAACACAAAAGGATCACTAAACATATTAATTCCAGCGCTCAGAATTTTTGATAAATTTAACCATTTCGAGTATAATAAACCTTTTGATTTAAAAAAAAAAAAAAAAACCCCTATGTAACATGGTACTTTATGATGTAAGCAAACCATAGCCCAAGCAAAGGAACTTTTCTCTTCTCTCTCTCACTCTGTTTTATACGTAGTATTTAACTCTCCCATCGCACTAGTTTTTCTCTCGTTGACATTACCATAATCACACACAAAAGCTTCCTTGATTTTTTTTGTTTTGTTTCGGCGATGCAAAGGTTAAGGAGCTGGTCGAGTGACGTTGTGCAGCTTGATCTAAGTCCACTGCCACCACAACCTCCTTCTTCCTCCTCAAACAACACCCCCATGAGCACCACGGCCATCAGCGGCGCCGGCTTTTCCATAGACGAGGAGGAGCCAACGGAGGCACGAATCAGGAGGTTGATATCGGAGCACCCAGTCATCATCTTCAGCCGCTCCTCCTGTTGCATGTGCCATGTTATGAAAAAACTCTTAGCCACCATCGGGGTTCACCCTACTGTCATCGAACTCGATGACCACGAGATCGCTTCCGTCCCTCCGCCTCCTGCCCACGATAGCCTCTCCTCTCGGAGTCCTGCTCCTGCTGTCTTCATTGGTGGAACATGCGTCGGCGGTCTTGAATCCCTTGTGGCTCTCCACCTTAGTGGACACCTAGTCCCCAAGCTCGTCGAAGTTGGCGCTCTCTGGGTATGATACACATAATTAATAGCATAAGAAAAAAATATATAATCAAGCTGCCATTTTTTTATGCTTTTCAAATCTGGGTTTTCCTTGTTAAAACTTCTTTGTAAGTTGATCATAAAATCAGGCAGTCCGGTCCCCCCCCCCCCCACCCCCAAAAAAAAAAAACAATTTCTGCTTTTTCTTCCCTACTAGCTTTTTTGGTCAAAGAAAGCATATTGAAGATAGTATTTTAGGGAAATTGTAGTAACTAAATCAAGTTAATGAAATTGTATTGTATGTGTGAAATTTCTTCTTTTTTTTCCCTTCTGTTGAATTTGAGGGTTTGAGGGAACTTACTCCGGTGACCCAGGGGAGTTTATCTGAGTTAGTACAATGAGCAATGAGTGGAGTGGGACCCATTAAAGGTGGGGTCGGTTGCCAATTATTGAGCAATCAGAGCCGTTAAAATTTGTTCCAGGTGGGTTCTAGATGAAAAAGAATGGTTAATAATGTGATCTGGGGGGAGTGTGGTTTTTAGAACAAGAGGAGGAGGAGGTTTTTAATTTTTGTTAGTGATGCTTTTTACTGACAATGACGAGCTCCAATCAACGAGGGCATTGTCATAATCTGACAAAATTCTCCCAATTATTAATAACGTAAAAGAAAAAAGAAAATAAAGAAAACAATATCCTGGGAATTCTTACACGGCTCTTTTTTCTGCTTCATTCTCTTTCCCACAGATTTCATTCCACAATTTGTGGTTCAATCTTTTTCGTTGTGATTATTGCCAACAATACTTCTTTTTCTGGGTTCAAGCTATGTAAGCCTAGCCAGTTGTCTGCAATCTGTATAAATCAATTACTGCTTTAAGTTCAAACATAAAGTAGATCTTGGATTTTGGGTTTTTAACGACTAATAAAAGCAAGGGTTTTTGATGATCCCAAGAACGCTTGGAAATGAGCTGTGAAACAACCCAGAATTCCAGATTCTTAAACAAGTACAGTGATGAAGTGAAAAAGCTGTGATCTTTAGTATACGTATTACTTTAACATATTGGGAGCAAAGTGAAGGGAAAGCTGACAATTAACATAAACTAACGTCTAACATTGAAGGCAAAGACAATGCCCCAAGTTGTCACCAAGCTATCAGACAGTATTCCAACATATATCATAGCTTCAGTTCAATCGCCTTACACCTCTCATTTCATTACAAAAGTTCTTACACTTTGATCTTAACATATCAGACAACGTCTTAAATTTTTTGAGAAATATTTGAATTTAACATCTAGTTCTTTGTGTTAATATGGATTAAAATAAAACGTCCAGTTTGAAGTCAAATGAGATCAAATATATTTATATTTGTTGTTGTTGTTCCTTTGGGTTTGGAAAAGACAGCACCTACCCACAAATCATAACCACAATTGAAGAGTGGATGGTAAGGTCACTTATGGATTTTGGTTTTTTTATTTGAACTCTAAAAATTTACATACGGCAGCCATGCGAATGTGATGTGTTTGTTTGATTTTACTCATCAATGGTCCCCATTCAGAATCTTTACAGCCTAACGTAAGAAGAATCTCTCCTCCTGATTCTCTATAATAAGCAATTTGTGGGATGAAAAAGAAAAGCTAAAAGGAAAGTAATAGTTTCTTTCTTTTTTTGGGGGGTATATATTTTAATGGAAGTGATGAAAAATGGGCAACTCAAGTGCCCCACTCAAAGTTCCTTAATGGTAGGGTTTTAGGTTAAAAACTTAGTCTAAAAGTTGGGGGTGAGGAAAAAAAAAAGCATCTTTAAGTACTTTATTAGTTCATCACCTCTTTTGTTTTCTTTTGCTCTTTTTCTTTGATGGGGGTGAATTCATGGTTTTGCTTTGGGCTTCTTTTATGGTGTTCCCACTTGCATTCATGTGTTTTTTTTATTGTCCAACTTTTTTTTTCATACCTAATCAGTCGCAATAATATTTTTTGGGTTAGACCCATTGTTTATGGCTCACAATCCTTACCAGTTAAGACCTTCCCCAGCTCTTACTTTCAACAACACCTATATGCTACCTCTTTACCTCAATAGCTTACGGTCAAGCTTACATCATTTTGGGTTGCCACTTAATTATTTTACTGATCCTTTGACCTATTCCATTTCCCAGTATAATGTTAAATTTATAGTTCTACTAGTTCATTACAACTGTTACATTAATACCACAGTTTGCCTATTTTCTTTACTATTTTGTACTGCTTTTCTGGGGCTAATATGTTCATACTGAGATTGGGAATTTTTTTTCTTTCCTATAATATTAAAATTTCAGGAAGAAAACAAGCAAATTTACGGGGTTGTGGCTTAGGATATCCAGAAGAATATACCAAACACAGGAAGGTGGATGTTGTTATGAAAGGAACAACTGCACAGCACCCATTTTATCTCCCTTCCCCAAAGACAAAACTGTAAAGAAAATCACACAAATCTGACAATGACATTGACCACAACTTCATGCAACAACCTTTGCTCTTTTTATTTGTCAAGGAAAATCAAGATGTGTGTAGATTGCGATGTTTGGTAAATCAATGTCATGTAGTTACATAAAATGGCATCTTGTGTATCAGCTTGGGTTGAACTTTACAAGGCTTGTTATGTTGTAACCCTGAATCTGGTTCTACTGCTCTGGTCCTTTTGTTTAAAAGAAAACTATAAAAAATTGCTTCCGACTACGATTCACCCAAATTCATGAACTTCTTGACCTCGTCGTATAGAACCAAGATGGCCGCAGCACCGGTGCTCCTGAAAACATTAGACACAGCTCCACAGTAAAATGAAGTCACCCCTTCTGTCCTATAAATAGTTCTCCAGCAGTCCAGTGTGCTATGGTACATTGGTTTTTCCAAGCCAGATTGCATCATCATCCGCCTCCTAACGGTATCTAGTGGATATGACAACAATCCAGCAGAAGTTGTCACAGCTTGGGCCACCACCCACCGTTTCCATAATGCCAATTCATTTCCGGATTTCTCGGACAAAATTTCCTTCATTGTATCAAAACCTCCAAAATATAGACCCCGATGAACAATCATCCCATGTAGAGAGGCGGGAAGACCTCTATAAATTCCCCTGATTCCATCCTTTTTACATATCGTACTCAAGAAATGGTAAATACCTCGGAACTGACGAACATCAGTTCTCCCAATGTCTGCAGCAAGACGTGTATGGGCAATGTCAAGAGGGTAGATTATTATCAATGCTGTGCAACCAGCTGCAGCTCCAGCGATAAAGTTGGCAGATGCTCCTGAGAATACATGACCATCTTGAAAACAGCCATTTCTTAATATGTTTCTGTACAGATCCTGCATAAAGAGGTGTAGAGTAAGAAAAAAGATAACAGGAGATGCTCTGTAAGTTTACTTGGAGTTTTCCTTTTTGAGGCACTGGTTTTGAAGGTTATTTTTTTGTGTACATTCAGAAACTTTATTAGGCCTATAGCTACTTAAGAGTAGTTAACTCTGTACCAACGCATACTCCCTAAGGATATCCCCTTAGGGACTTTCAAGCTTGGTTACAATAAAGTAAATCTTCATCTTCATTCAAATGTGTCGTCACAAACTTGTCTCAATGGCGTTTATCAAGTGATTCTTTGAAATTGTTACTGATGGTGAATTGGCAATATGTTGGGCAAATTCATGTCACCTACTCCTAATGCTCTTCCAGGGAGTAACACTATAGTTATTTCTTAAAGTTGTCAGTCACCACTTAGGGCCATTCTCTGACATTTCCTGTCCCTATTATTCCAACATTATGATTATCTTTGATATTGGACTTAGTTTATGCACTTTAGAAGGGAATTTTTTAAAGAATAAAAAAGAAACATGCAAACAGAGCGAGCGCATGGACATATATTGGGGGGGGGGGAATATAGTCAAGTTCAAAAAGCTTTATCTCTTCAGACTCGCATGCTTCTATTATATGCTCCTATATAGTATGAAAAGTCAAAACATTGAATCACGACATATTAACAGTAGCTGATAGCCTGATATTCTGCAGTAACGCTCATTGTGGTAAACTAAACTTGCTCGTTAATGCTCTTTTCATCTGCCAAGGCCCTGAAGGGAAATACTCTATAGTCTCCACCTGCTATAAAGGCATAACATGATTTTTCCTAAAACTCTGTGGTGCCATTGAAATAATATTCCATCCATTTTCTGCCAAATTCCTGAGATTTACAATACACCCAAAAGGGTGCTAGAAGCTTCAAACAGTTCTCAACCATGTATAAACTTGGGTGATATTCGAACTCACAAGAATCCTAGCATGGTAAACTATGTATTTTTTTATTTGTCATTAGATATAGTTGACTATACTGATATATTGCATTCTTGTGTTCGATTCAGGCCTACATTTGCAAACTCATTTAGGTTTGTTTTTATGTTTTCCACCCAAGCTCCCTCTAGTCTTAATCTGTTTCTCATCACACTCAAGTTATATTCTCCATCAAATCACATCTTATTTAGCATCAGTATGTCTTACTTACATGGAACCTTCAGTGAGATGGCCTGTCCTCGATGGGTACATATCTTGTATCTTCTCCTTGTATTCCTAATTGTATCTTCCATTCTTCCATTATATATAGAGACATCTAGAGTAGATTTTCACCTCAGTGACAAATTCTTTTCTTGGAATATGTTGATACCTAAAGCCTAACACTGAAACTAATACAACACTGCTACTTTGACAGCCATACTGTAACATTTTCCTTTAAATTTATGTGGAATTCTATAATCAGATAAGATTTTGTAGAATTCCCCTGTTCCATTCATCCTACCAGGATCCAGTGAGTGACCTCTCTATCAATCGTCACATTCTCCAAGAAAAAAATTCACCTAACAGCATTTTCTATAACCGATCCTCTATTCCGGACAAAGCCTGCAATGAGTTTGTATTCTAACTACGCTATTTTGATCAATTAAAGGCAAAGATCCTAGTATTCCATAACAAAAAGCCTCATCTTAGAGGAAAGTTGTTCACCATCTAATCAATAGCAAAAAGCACCAATGACAGTTGAATAAGGTAAAGTATTAGGATGAGACAATCAAAGGTCCTCCATGGGAGTAAAATGTCTATGAAGATTGAACTTGCAGATAAAAGAAGTTTGGATGTTATAGACTAGCATGTTTCACAAACCTAAATGAGGACAGTTACAAGAACAAGGTGTTCTGGAAACAGGGCAAAAAAATACCACAGCACATTGCATTTTGTTCCCATATAATGAGTAGGCTAAATGAAATTCAGTTTGGAGATTCGGGCATTGTTACAGGTGATAAGTTGTTAAGATTGACTTGGGAATTATAACAGGAATTGCACAAATAGCAAAGCCCTGAAGAAATTACAGTTGCAACTAGCAATGTGGAGTAGCAAATCAGCTTAAATTTCAACAGAAACATTCTCTGTATTATAACCATATAATACATACAAACACAGCAAATCACATAAAAGTGCACAAATTGGTATCCAAATATCCCAAGCTATATAAGAATAACATCATACTCATCGTCTCCAAGAAACATTTTATCATTCACTTCACGTGCATATATAACATATATTATTTTCTTTAAACTTTTACCAACCCCATCTCCAGAATAACATCTCGCAAAACTAAAACGACCCATTGATTCACTATAAATATCAACCAAAACCAAGATGGGAAACAAAAAAGGAAAAGAAGAGAAATTATTACCTTGAGGGAGAAATTAAGAGCAACAGAAGGGTAATATCTAAGAACACTACTCCCATTGCCTCTCCATAATGAAAGAGTGCCTTCTTCTCTAACCGTCCGGAAGATACAATCAAACATCCCTTTGAATTTCCTTCTTCGACCAGCTACGATAGCCAAATTGCTTTCTTGGGTTTGAAGCAATAACTTTGCCCTCTCAATGGGTGCCACGATCGTGTGCACCACGCCACCCATCACCGCTCCCGCCATCAGATCACGGTGGAAGCTCGCCAGCCATTTATACGCCCCTGACGACGATCTTAACCATCCCCTGTTGTCTAATCCACCATCTTCTTCTTTGCTCATAACTTCCCAAGACCCAAACTTCTTTGAACAGAAAAAAAAAAAAACCTTTTTTCTTTCTTCTAGTCAGTAGAAATGGTGGGAAAATAATTGCCAACTACAAAGATTGAAGCTTTTGCCTACGAATGGGATCCTATTAATTGCTTTGTTTTATTTAAACAACCAGAGTTTTTGGCTGTCCACGGAGGGCTTCTTTTGTTTTTGCTCGGCGAATGTTGTTTCCTCTTCTGCCAAAAGACAACTTAACAAAATTTGTCATACGAGCTTTTTTTCCCAATAACATATAGTTTGATTGAAAGGGAAAATTGGCATTTTACAACTACAACTTTTGATAATGGTTTGATCTCAAAGATTCTCTCTTTATTTATGGTAAAGTTCATCTACCCTCTCTAGATTTTGCCAATTCATAAACTTAATTGGAAGACTGTGGATTTTTAAATTTTTTTTCACTTATAAACTCAATTTATGAAGGACATTAAATTCTTTCTAAAGATTCAAGTACTGATTATTCAGATTCAATATTGACTTAAAATGGTTCTAATTAAGAAATTGACCAAAATATAGTTAAGGATCACTAAAAGTTGCATTATAATATGTGATATTTAATTCGATTAACTACATAATAAATGAAGAAAAGACATGGATTGATGTTGTCCTGTTAGGAAAAAAAACATGGACTTGAACAAAGCCACAAAGGTTGCTTTAGCTTTGTAAATTTGGATGGTACCAAATTCCAAATGTGTCGGCATTTTATAGGCATGAAAAAGGTGGTACGGCCTAGCCTACGGGGACAACCGGCAAAGATGCTTTGTGATTACAATTGCGAAAGCAAGCATTAACAACAGTGTGAAAGGGATGGCTAGTGGTGGTAACCATGGAATTGCTTGTTTTACGTGGTACTTTACGCAAAAAGATGGAGAAAATATGCAGGGGATGGTGGTGCCTTCTTTGGGGGCTGTTATTAGAACCGAATATATTTGCAGTAAAGTCTGTTGCTTCTTTTTTCGCAAATTGATTGATACCCTAAACCTCAAAAAGGAGAAATGGTTTCACAATCAAGCCATACACACCGTCAACCATAAGCTGCCCCAGTGGGTGGCTGAAGAAGAATAATACTGTATACTTGTTAAATAAAATGACAGGGCTGTGATATTGTCTTTGTCTATTTTTGGTTTCAGTTGAGTTGAGATGTAACACTCTTCTCTTTAACCCTATCTTTGATGGTTAAAGGGGGGGGGGGAACCAACAATAATGCAAAAGGAAGTAATGATTTCCTCAAAAATTGTCTCCGACTCTTATCATATACGTGAAGAACAGGGATGATGATCCCATTTCTTTAATGATTTCGTATTTCTCAGTTTCCATTGCATTTCTTTTCTAACATCAACTCATTATTTTCCTCAGTATGACGTACACATATACATGATTCATTTAAGTGTGTGGCACATGAAACTTTGCATCGAGTGGGTCTTTAACCATGTGGATCATTTGCCCCACCATCTGAAACAACTACAGCTTGCTGTTTAACTTAGTCGTGAACCAACCAGTCCCATAGCCATAGGATCCCAGACAACTTTTGTCGGTAGTATTTATAGTTATATAGAATATATATATCTGTTAAAATGACATTAATTTATCTTGTCTGTCACATTGTCATTTCAAAGTTTTAACCCCCCACAAGCCAAAAATTGAAAAGATTAACCTTAGTAGAACCGAAATGCTATCCAATAAGATTGATATCTCCATATGTGAATCTTATTTTTCAAGGCTGGTGGAGCCAAAATCCTGTCCATAAGTCCAACAATATCTACAGTTTTTCACAAGCTGTGTAATGTGTATCTCTTGAACACTGGGTCTGCTTTTTTTTTTTTCAGGTTCTTTGATTGATTGAACCCTATCCATAACTATCCAAGACCCATTTAAAAGATTTTCTTATCCTTCAAAACATCTTATGTCAATGTCTGTCAATATTCCCTTGTATTATTGAACCAGCCTACATCAAAAGCAGTGCACCATGGTAGTGATTAAGGAGAAGAAAATTTTAAAAAAGAAGGCTATATCTTTTTATGGAAATCCATGGGAATTTTTGTTCTTGGTTTACAAAAGAGTGGCGAACAATTCAGCCTTTCATCTTACCTTTCACTGTGACTATATATATATATATGGTGAATGATAGCACTAGTGTTTGACTCTGGTTTTTTTTTCTCCTTTCTCTTACAGTGCTGCAGATGCATGTAACATTACTGTCTTCTGTTTGCAGGTATGTTCATTCACTCAATATGTAAGTCAATGCAAAGAAAGAAAGTTACAACTTGATAAAAGTTATTTTTTTTCATATGTTTGATATCCATGAAATCTAAATGTCGGTTCAGAATTGAAATAAATTAAAGTTGGATATGACATAGTAAAAAAAAAAAGAAGAGATATTGGATGCCATCTCCCACTACACCAGAACAACATCCAAAGCCTTTTTCACATCACGGGGGAATCAATCACATTAATAATTAAATCTTATAATTCGTGTGTGCTATATGGCTATGGCTGCGAGGGAATGAATTAAATATTTAATTAACTATGTTTAAGCTTGCTAATGAGTTGGAAGCAAGTAAACAAACTGTGCAAATTGAAATATTTATATATAAATACATAATGCAAAAGGTGAAAATGACAAATGAAAACAAATTAAACACAACTTTTGTTTTAATGGGCCTATTTTCTTTTCTTTTAGTGTGAAGACAAAAAGGTGCTGTGAAGAAACATGAATAAAACATATATATAGACAGTGTATCTCCAAAACATGCCACATTATTTTCTGTCTTGTAATATATATGTATTATCGGGTGAGTGGTTCGACATTTTCTTGTATTTTTGCTTTTGCTGGCTCCATGATCATCTTATCTCAAGCAGCTAATTTCTGAAATAATTAATATATTTGTTTCAATAATTCATCATTCAGAATTTGGACATTTCTTCCTTTTTTCAATCCCTGGAGATTACTCTTCATGTTGCTTGTTGCAGTCAAGTGCAATAATTTAAGTAATTATATTTATGGGTAGGGCAGCATATATACATATACTGTGAGTTTTTCTCCACACGGTTTAGTTTAAAAGAATATTAAAAAAGGATATTGGGAACATGTCTGCTGGAAATGGAATTCAATCACTGAAGTTCTAATAGGGTTTTCATAGGAGAAAGAGGCTTTGCTTTCTAATTTCTTTAACCCACATCTTATGTTAAAAGCCTGTAATCAACTTTGCTTATACTCATCATCTGTCTCAATCTCAATCTACTTTGTGATTTGGGTTACTTTATGTCTACCCTTTTTATGTGGAAAGAAGGATGAAAGTAAACCAGTTTTTTTTTTAAAAGAGTGAAAAATGAAGAAAAATTTTCACAAGTAAATTACAGTTTTTTTTTTCATTTCTCAAAGAGTTATATAATAAGAGTACACTATAAGGTGAGAACAAAAGAAAAGACAGGAAGTGCAAAGTCAGTGACAAAGCCTGTTAGCTTTGGGTTCTGATTTTGTGTAAGTGGAGTGCTTCTCAGGAATCTTTTCTCATCCTCATCTCTCTCTATCTCACGTTTTCTCAGTTCTTGTTTATACACACACACACACACACACATATCATCTATATATTATATTTATGCAGGAAGTCCTTTTTTTTTTAATTCAGTTTGTAAGTTTTTGTGTGGCTTTTGTTCAATGATCTTCTAGGTGTTAGCATCTGTAGTAAGCAAAGATATTGTGTTTTTTTGGGAACTTGAATTTGGAGAGTAGCTATAATAGTTCATTTCAAGGTTTTTGGAGTTAATCCACTTTGGAACCTTGTACTAAAAGCAAATCAGGGTTCATACATATAGTTCTCAGTCCGGACATTCTGTCATGAATTATAAAGTTGATACATACACCTACATATAATGTAGAGGGCTATATACATATAGACTGCCATTACAAAATCCAGTAAGATGATGAAAGGTTTGGTGGTGGATGAGAGTATTTCCAATTTGAGTTCAACATCTGGTGAAGTAAGTGCTTCGACAAATCAAGAACCATTATCAAAGAAGAAGAGAAATCTACCAGGCAACCCAGGTTAATTAATTTTTCAAACTCAAATTTTAAGAAATTTTCTTTCTTTTTTCCTTTTTAACATATGGGGTTCAATTATCAGACCCAGAGGCTGAAGTCATAGCTTTGTCTCCCAAGACACTGCTTGCAACAAATAGATTTATATGTGAGATCTGTAACAAAGGGTTTCAAAGAGATCAGAATCTTCAGCTTCATAGAAGAGGACATAACTTGCCATGGAAACTAAAGCAAAGAACAAACAAGGAAGTGGTGAGGAAGAAGGTATATGTATGTCCAGAGACAACATGCGTGCACCATCACCCATCTAGGGCTCTTGGTGACCTCACGGGAATCAAGAAGCACTTTTGCAGAAAACATGGGGAGAAGAAATGGAAGTGTGAAAAGTGTTCAAAGCGTTATGCTGTTCAATCTGACTGGAAAGCTCATTCGAAAATTTGTGGCACCAGAGAGTATAGATGTGACTGTGGGAACCTTTTCTCCAGGTATGCACATAATTAATTAACAACTTCATACTTTAGATCACAATCATATATCATGAAGCTTAAGCTGGATTCTTCAGTCATTATTTTCATCTCTCTTAACTCTTCTGCATGCATCCTAGTTTGCTGCTTTCATTAACATTCAAGAACGGCAAGTTAATTACATGTCTCGTGTACTGTATGTAGTAAAGAATGGTCACGTCGTGAAGTACAATAGTACTGCTTAGATTAGGGATTACAAGCTGCTATGTCTCTTCATCCTATCCCTATGGGAAGAATACGAGAAAACTGTACTCTCTCACTGTTCTGTCCTGGACATTGATTGCTCTCTTTGGTTTTTTTAGTTTTTTTTTTTCTGTTCTGCTTGTATTTGTGGTTACAGGAGGGACAGTTTCATCACTCACAGAGCGTTTTGCGATGCTTTGGCTGAGGAGACTGCAAGAGCAATTACAGCTGCAAACCAACCTGGTTCTTCTGTTTCACACATAAATATGACCAATCTAGAATCCCAACCCCCACTCCATGGCTATGCCCTCCATGCACCTTCTTTGAATAGAGACCAAGATCATCGTTTCAATGCAAGAGTAGAAGCTACCGGGCCTGGTTCTGGTCCCCCCTCGATAAATCTTTCGTCATCACCATTTCTTTTAGGCCACCCACTGCCACATGACGAAAACCCTAGCCAAAACCCTCTTTCTACTACACTTCTTCCATTCCAAGCTCCGCCAGCTTCTCCACACACGTCTGCAACCGCACTCCTACAAAAAGCAGCTCAAATGGGGGTGACTTTGAGCAAGCCCTTACAATCACCAGTAGTATCCATGCAAAGACCTTACTACTACCACCAGCAGGCTCACATGTGTGGTTCCACAACTTTTGCCACGTCTAGAGCTAGGGTTTTGTCGGCACGTGAAGAGTTGGGAAGTGAGTTCACCCATAGTTTGTCATCTTTTGGGAATAAAGCTGGTGTCACCCCTGGTTTCTTGGAAGAGGTGGCTACTGCAGCAAAGAGTAGTGCAGGTGCTGGAGCCGGTGCTGCAGCTCCTAGTTCTCTACTCCATGATATGATGACTTCTTTATCTTGTACAAGTGAGCTAGAAGGGCCTTCATCCTTTGAACAGTCTTTCAATGGGACATGGAACACCAAAAGAAACAGCAATAATTTTCAAGAAAATTATATCGATCATCGTAATTTCTCAGAAACAAAAGAATCCCAATCATGCAGAAGTGATAATCATGAAGGTAAAGGAAGTGGTAGTAGTAGTAATAACATAGGAGGGAACGATGGGTTGACAAGAGATTTCTTGGGTCTTAAAGCTTTCCCACATACAGATATCCCAAACTTAGTAGGGCTTAATCATCACATAAACTCTTCTTCAGCATATGGCCAACCGAACCAGCACAGTGAAACACCATGGCAAGGTTAGGTTGTGGTTTCTTTTAACTTTTCAAGTTAGATATCCCAATCTTTTCCCATAGAAAGATCAGAAAATTGGAGAGGTTATGTAGCACTGCAGCCCCATCTGGCCATACTTCCCTTGGTAATAATTTTAAATAATGCATCGCTTATACTGATGCTGAATATATCTATATATATAGTTCTTCTTGGTTGTTACTCTCATTGTTTTAAGCTCTTCATTATTTTATTTCATTTTGTATCATTTTGATTACAATTATTTATTTTACATATGGAAGTAGATCGACTTTCACATCTGTTCATCACACCTATATATGTGCACTGTTCTTTTGCAACAATATAGTTAGGGTTTTCTCGTGATAATTATATGCATATATTTCAAATGTTCACCGCAGAATATATATATAATATATATACACAAGTTTTGTAGCCATTTGGGAATTCACTTTCATTTTAAAAATAGAAAATAAAAAACTTTTTCGAATTTTGCTCAAGGTACAATCAAAGACCAACCCTAATATAAAAGCCAAAAAATGAGAGAAAATGAAATGGTGCAAATGGAAAGAAACCAAATAAATTGGATATTGTGTTTGCTGGTGTAGTAATAATAAGGCTTTTTTTCTTAAATATTATAAAAAAATAAATCATTTACTTAAATGTATTTGAAACTATTTAATAAAATAATATAAAATTACCGATATTTAAAAAAAAAGTAACATCGACGATTTGGAAATTCTAAATTTTTTCTTATTTCATTGATATCGATTTGAGATCTCAAAATAATAAATTAAACATTATCGTAACAAGATACAAAACCTCTGTCATTAGAAGATAGTATAAAAAAAATTTCAAAAAGTCCAAAATAAATAATAATTATACTTTCATAATATTTTAGTACAAAGATAACAATAATAATACTAGAGTTTACTTAGGTACGGTACGTAAATTCTTTGGCACGCAACGGTCGAAATGGAACAAGATTGGGTTTGGGCCCAACATTGTCTTCAAACATATGGGGGGTAGTTATGGAACAGAGCAAGCTCCTACCCCTCCTTGAGTCTCTGTCTCAGATTTTACCTTCAATCAGTGCGTTCTCAACACGCACCTTCATGACTTCAGGTAAGTTGTTCAGTTTATGAGCTTCTTTTTTTGTGGTCTTCTTCTTCTCCTTCTCTTTTTTGATAGAAACTAAAATAATTAAGGAACACGAATGATGATTTTCTTTTTTATTTGTTTAACCATTGATAACACGACGGATAATTCTATTTCTTCAACAGTAGAAGAGCAGAGAATTGTGGTCCGAAACAGTCATGGGGAGAACCTTGTTGGACTTTTACGCGAAACTGGTTCTAAGGTTCTTGTCATCATTTGCCACGGTTTTCAATCCAAAAAGGTGAGTCTACTTCTTACTTTAATTTAACATTTATTAAAATCAAATCAATGTAATTATAACCTAAACTGAAGATCATTTCACAAAACAATTCTGCGTTTTTATTCATTTTCAGGAGCGAATACCCATGGTGACTCTTGCCACTACTTTGGGAAGAGAGGGAATCAGTGCTTTCCGCTTTGACTTTGCTGGGAACGGGTAAGAAGATACCTGGAACAGTGTTAATTGGGAAACAAATCATGGTGTGAAATAGATTATTTTGAAATTTCCGAGTTATATGTACCAAAAAGTTGCTAGTTGTTGATACAAACAATGGTTATTAAGGTTATTTGTGGTGTTGGCTTCCAGGGAAAGTGAAGGTTCCTTTATGTATGGTAACTACCGCCGAGAAGCCGAAGATTTACGAGCTGTGATCCAACATTTTCGCAAGAACCAACGTCTAATAACTGCAATTGTTGGCCACAGTAAAGGTTTGTTATATATATATATATATTTGTTATATGAATCAGTGTAATCAAACTTTATATGAAATGAGCAAGGGAGAGAATTGTTGAGTTCCATTCTTTCTTATGTGTGCATGAAAATTTTCAGTCAAGTTTTTGAACTCAGTGCTATGAAGAACTTCGATTCTAGGAAATTAAAAGTTGGCCCCTCAACCAGAAGAGAAGGGTTACTTTGTTATCGCTGAAAAAGTAAATGCAATTTGCTGATGATAGAGTTTCATGCTTTCTCATATTTTCTCTTATGTTCTTTGAGAGAATCTGATGTTTTGATTCATTTATCATTTATTTTTTAAGTTTCTTTAATTCTGAATAGGGTTCCTGCAGGGGGGAATGTGGTGCTTCTCTATGCTTCAAAGTACAATGATGTACCCACCGTCATCAATATATCTGGCCGGTTCCATTTGGAGAAAGGCATGGAAGGTCGATTGGGTAAAGACTTTTTACAAAGAATCAAGCAGAATGGGTTTATTGATGTTAAGAATAGAAAAGGTAACTACTGTATTTATGCTTCATTTTTCCCCAAAATTTTTATGTGAGGTTCTTTTGTCACCCTACAATGGACAATTTTTGTGATAAACTAGTTAACGTTTTGCCCGAACCAAGCATTCATTCATTCATTTACAGGACAGTTTGAATATCGTGCAACTCAAGAAAGTTTGATGGACCGATTAACCACCGACACTCGTGCAGCATGTCTTTCGATTGATCAAAATTGCAGGTTAGGAAAAATGCTAGCATTGATTTCTTTTCTGATGTTCATGATACAACTGGATCGGTTGCAATGTCCTGGATATACTTAAATTTGACCCCCCATCCTCTATACCAGATTCAGCAGTTTGCATTTGGAATTATTAATATGCATTTTCACTAAATATGTGATTAGTGGCATAGGTTTCTTACTTGTTTGCCATTATTTTCAGGGTATTAACAATTCATGGATCCATGGATAAAATTGTACCAGCCAAAGATGCCCTGGAATTTGCCAGGTTTATACGAAATCACAAGCTGCACATAATTGAAGGAGCTGATCATGAGTATACTGCACACCAGGATGAGTTAGCTACAGTTGTACTCGATTTTATAAAGGCAGTTCGTGAAGACAGAAACACGGCTGAACGTCTGCAATCATGCGAAAGTGCAGTGAATTTCATCAAAGCACGAATCTGAAGATTGTGGGAACTTGTATACAAAGGTTTTAACATTTTATTAAAAAGTACACACTATTAAATCCAAAATGTAACTCAAATTGTTCATGTAAAGTATCCAGCAAATCTAAAGTTTGAATCTTAATCATTTGAAGCCGCTTTTATTTACCTAGTTGTCTACCGTTGTACTAAAAAAACCGAACTCCATTCCGCAATACACAATGATATCAAGTAGACCAGAACATAATAAACGCAGCCATTGTTGATGGCCTCAGTTCTTGTATTACCAAAGAACAAACAAGAAGCAAGACATTAGCATTGCAGAAATTCGGTCGCTTCAAATTATTACTACTAAACACCGGCTTATAGCAAATGCTTATATGTTTCTACCTAATAAGCAAATAAATACAAAACAAGCTCACAAGTAGTTCCTGGACCAAAAAGTCACGAGTCAGGAGCTCAAGTGATTTTACTCTCTCACGTTCAATCCATTCATAACCGAGTTTAGATTTTGATGGCACATTACAGACCAGCTTAACATGAAGAGTAGAGAGGACTGCAGCACCATCTGCGAAGCGCAGAAAGATACAACAGGATAAACAAGAACTTCCTCTCATTGCCAACCACCTAATTAGCTGGCACAGTCTGTGGCTTCACCCCAATTTTTTTCCAAGAAACGCTGGGCATAATCTGTTTTGTGTCAACACGATCCTTGAACTCGATAGCAAAGTTGAGCAATGAGTCGAGAAGAGAGTCTGAGAGGAGATGTGGTTTTAGTCCCAGCTCAATGAGTTTAGTATGCTTTGCATTGTAATAATGTTCCTCTGCCTCAACTCTTGGGTTAGGCACAGATATGGTTTGCACGTGAAGTCCAACCTTCTGTCCTGCTTTTGTTACAAGGGCAGCCAGTTCATTGACTGAAAACTGCTCCGTGAATTGATTGAACACCCGAAATTCACCAGGTTTTGCTGGATTTGCAATGGCCAGTTCCACGCATTGAACCGTGTCTCGTATGTCAAGGTAACCCCTAGTCTGAATTTATAAATAAAACAAGAGGGAGAGGAAGTTATATACCAAAGCAAGGAAAACACCATAAATAAATAAGCATACGTCTAATGTGTGTGGTAAAACATCTACATGTTAGAATGAAAGGGCCCAAGCTATCTGATAAATGCAGCTTTTGTATGTGCCAAATGTATGATGCATTATATAAAGATACAAGATTAACCAAGTAAGTAAACATTAGGTTGATGGAAACCAATTCAGTTAACTTTGGACTGTAATCCTCCCAAAATCAGCATCACAGCATAAAGGCATAGCTTAAGTTACTTATTAAAATGAAAAAAAAAAAGTGCAAGGCATGCTTTAGTAGAGATTAGAAAGAGGACACTCACCTGGCCTCCTTTCCCATAAACTGTAAGAGGATGACCGACAGCAGCCTGAACACAAAACCTATTTAATGCTGTTCCGAATACTCCATCATAATCTAACCTATTACACAGCTGTTCATGCATTGAGGTCTCATCGGTCTTAACCCCATAAACCACTCCTTGATTCAGATCAGTGGCTCTGATCCCCCAAGCCTTGCAAGTGAAGGCTATATTATTTGAATCATGAACCTTACTGAGATGATAAAAAGAGCTAGCTTGCTTTGGATAAGGTAAAGTATCAGTCCTTCCATTGTGAGTAATTGTTATATAACCCTCTTCGATATCTATGTTGGGAGTTCCATACTCTCCCATTGTTCCAAGCTTTACAAGATGGCACTCTTCTCTGAATTCTTTTATTGCAAAAAGAACATTAAGTGTTCCAATCACATTATTTTTCTGAGTAAACACAGCTCTTGACCGATCAATCATTGAATATGGAGCAGACCGCTGCTCTCCAAAATGGACAACAGCATCAGGTTCGAACGAGTTGAAGGTTTCAGATAAGAACTCAAAGTCACAAATATCACCAATGTAAAGTTCAATTGTCTTCCCAGTTATAGCTTTCCAACAACGGAGTCGGTTATGGATGGAGGAAATGGGTGTTAAGGAGTCGAGACCAAGCTGGTGGTCGAAGAGCCGTCGAACAAGGCTATCCACAATAGCAACCTCGTAACCTTTGTTGGACAGATGAAGGGCTGTAGCCCAACCACAGTAGCCATCCCCGCCAATAACCATGACCCGCTGAGGCTTTGAAGAATCATTTGGGGACCGATCAGAACCGGACCTGGGATTAGCTGAAACTTCTTCGCTCACAGGGGCAGCAGTTGCAAGAACCACACAACTCCTTCCTGCCCTGTGCCCTTTCGAAACAAGCCTTTTGAAGGGTGACTTGGAAGGCTTAATGGTAAAAGAGTTAGGAAGTACAGTTCGATCCTGATTTAGAGGTTGGCCACAAGGTCTGTAGCTAGAGGAGATCTTTACTGAGCATGAAGTTGACATCAAATGTGCCATTTTCTACTCTTAGATTTAACCAACAATATGCAAAAAATGCACCTGCCAAATACCAATAAGGTCCAAAATTAGTTTTAAAACCAGGAGAAATATATTACCTACAGGCAAAAAAGGCAATCAGTCAACTTCAATCCTATACAACTCTCTCTTTTACTTTTCTAGAACAAGTTCCACTTTTTCAGCTTTGTTGGGGTGAAAAGAAATCAATTGTCTAATAAAAAAGTTAAAGAGTTGAAATCGAAACTTCTAGCAACCACCATAGCTATATAAGCTCATACTGAAATCTGGGTTCAACACTATATCCTACAAAGGGACAAAAAAATCAAGCATTTAAGCTACATATAACTGGATCATTCAAGTAAACCCACTTGAAAAAAATCATTAATCTTAAAGACCAAACAGTTCAAAAGTAGTTAGATTTCCCATTTAAGAATAATCACACATTTCAAAGCACCCAAGAATGAATAATAAAAACATAAAAGAACCGATCAAAGACATGGATGAACTGAACAGTTGTTACCTTGAGAAAAGCAAAGCTTAGGAATGAAGTTAAGAAGAAGAGGCTGTTATGAACTGGAAACCGGACATCCGATGAGAAGAGGGGGCTTCCGTTTCGGGTTTAAGCGACAAAAGAAGGGGCTTTGGGTTCTTTATATTCCTAGACGAATCAGAGGGGAAGGGCATATAGCATATTCTTATCCACACTGAGACTACCACTATTAGTAGGCAATGGTGTTATCTGACACTTAAACGAAGCCCTGTTGAACCATCTTTGGGCTAATGAATCAAAGCCCACTTTTTAAGTAAGAGAGAGCTTTGGATTGGATATGCCATTTTGAAGGTTTAAGGATATTCTCTTTCCATGTTCTGTCTTTTAAGAAAAAAATTTTGAAAACGCCACTTGCCAGACTATTAATTACCATTTACAACTAAGTTTTCAGTATCTCTTTTTGGTATTATTGTGTAAACAAATATTTATTCGTGGCCTTTGCTAGCTAATATGGAATAAAAGAAAACAATCTTAACTTAGCTACTTTGCAATGGGTGAAAGTGCCTAATAAGTCCTTTATTATAATGATTGTATCAAATTAGTCCTATTATTAGATGAACCAATTTAGCTTTTATATTATTTAAAACAATCGACTAAATTTCAGCAGAGTTGACTCTTAATATTCAAAAATTATTATTAATTTGAAAATTTTATAATTCTATAGATAAAACTTGAATTGAAAATGAAAAAAAAATTATTGACGTCGTTTTTTAAAATAATAAAATTTACTTTACAAAGAGACAAATACACTTACCATCTGCAAACCTTTACAGTTGCATTGCATGTGTTTTCCCAATTTCCATTAATGAGTTTTCAATTTTTTCCTTCAAATTAAAAGTCTTCTAATTTCATCCTTATTTTGAGAGTGTTGGTGTAAACCCAAAGATATTTTAGTTTGCTTGCATCTCTCTTCTCAGCCTTTTTATTGTTTAAACTAGTCTGTGGCGCTTCTTCATTTTTGCTTCTTTATCTTCTTCATACATATATATAAGCACCTCCATTTGCTTCTCCATCATTCACACCCGTAAAGGCAAAAGGCAAACCAGATAAAAACACCCAGAAAAAAGCCTTTCTTTTCTTTTTTCTTTATCATTCCATAATCATTTCACAAAGGCTCTTCCTTTAATATCATAGGAAGGAAGAAAAAAACCACTAAAAAGTCAGATCCCCTTCTTTGGTTCCTCAGTTCTTTCTCCAATGGCAGAGTCCAAGAGGTATATTTCTCAAACAGAGCTTGAAAACCACAAAAAACCAGGAGATCTATGGATCTCTATACAGGGAAAGATCTACGATGTCACTGAATGGAGTCGAGAACACCCTGGAGGAGCACTTCCTTTGCTGAATCTGGCTGGCCAAGATGCCACCGATGCCTTTGTAGCCTATCATCCTGGCTTAGCTTGGCAATATCTTGACAAGTTCTTTACTGGGTATTATCTCAAAGATTACTCTGTCTCAGAGGTATCCAAAGATTTCAGAAAACTTGCTGCTGAGTTTTCAAAAATGGGTCTTTTTGAAAAGAAGGAACATGGGACGGGCATTTTGCTTTGCATCATAGCATTGCTGTTTTCTATCAGTGTTTACGGTGTTTTATGCTCAAACAGCGCTTTGGTGCATCTCCTTTCGGGTGCTTTACTGGGATTCTCATGGATACAGAGTGGGTGGATTGGACATGACTCCGGGCATCACCAAGTTATGTCAAGCAGAAAATTCAACAGGGTTGCTCAGATCCTTACTGGGAATTGCCTTGCAGGGATCAGTATCGGTTGGTGGAAATGGAACCACAATGCTCACCACATTGCTTGTAACAGTCTCGAATTCGATCCAGACCTTCAACACATGCCAATATTCGCGGTATCTTCAAAGCTTTTTAATTCACTCACATCTTATTTCTACGAAAGGAAGATGAATTTTGATTCCATTACTAGGTTCTTGGTTAGTTACCAGCACTGGACATTTTATCCTGTAATGTGTTTTGCAAGGATCAATCTATTTGCACAGTCTTTCCTTTTCTTGTTTTCTAAGAGGAAGGTACCAAATAGGGGTCAAGAGATTTTGGGGATTCTTGTTTATTGGATTTGGTTTCCCCTACTAGTTTCTTGTTTGCCTAATTGGGGTGAGAGATTAATGTTTGTGGTTGCCAGTTTTTCTGTAACTGGTATCCAACATGTTCAGTTCTGTTTGAACCATTTCTCTTCAAGTGTTTATGTTGGACCACCTAGTGGAAACAATTGGTTTGAGAAGCAAACTGATGGCACACTTGATATAGTATGTTCATCATGGATGGATTGGTTCCATGGTGGTTTACAGTTCCAGATTGAGCACCATTTGTTTCCAAGGTTGCCAAGGTGCCATCTCAGGAAAGTCTCCCCGTTCGTTCAGGAGCTATGCAAGAAACACAACTTACAGTACAATAGCGCTTCGTTTTGGAAGGCTAATGTGATGACCATCGAGACTCTTCGATCAGCCGCCTTGCAGGCGAGGATTCTCAGCAGTCCAGTTCCAAAGAACTTAGTGTGGGAAGCAGTAAACACTCATGGTTGAGATGGAACTTCATGTGAATGAATCAGCTTATGTTGTTATGACTCTAGGTCTTAAAAGTTGTGTACTGGTTCCAGTAGACTTTCCTCCATTCATGCTCACAGGTGCAGGGAGGGCATTAGTTGGATGTAAAATATTGCATTTCATTTAGTGGTTTTGTTTGGATAGCAGTATTGTTGTGAGGCTATGGTCCTCTCTCTATGATTGTTTTGAGAATTTGGTATGGATGTAACATTTGCTGGCTTTTTTCAAGTCAATGTGGAATTTGAAGATGTGTTGTTTTCCGAGGTTTTTCTTTGAAGTATTTCTTGCTACATTTTGTCTCTTCAGAATGCTGTTTGTTTTGATTTTCTACAAGCAGGAATGGCAAGTTGTGCTTTGTATGTTCCACCAATAAACGGACAGCTCCGTTATGAACAATTGGACCTTGAAACCAGCATTGGCAGCCTAGAACAAGGGCATTTTTCTCTTGAGTTGCGAACCTGGCGGACTCCTCCACATGTGATAAGCGACAAGGGAAGGAACCAGTGAGAAATGATTCTTGGTTGATAATACAGGACAGATATGAGAGAAGTTACTCAGCCCAAGCTGACATTTTTCAAGGCAGATATTTAGCCCACCTCCAAATGCAAGGTCCAGAAGAAAGGCCTATATTGCAAAAAAAAAAAAAACAAAAAACCCGAGATGACATATCCTATACTATCATGTAAGATGTATTTGTTTTCCATCTCCAATAGTAAAATTTATATATCTGAAATCTATTTTTTTTTAACTTACCAATGACCTTGAATTCAAAATAAAAGACATATATATTCAAATGTTTAATTAACATTAATCCTGCATTTTATTTTTTTTTTAAAATCCAAATGGTCCCAATCCATATTTTGGTGGTCAAGTTCGGTGGGAATTGAGCACCAAACTTCTACTGAAATGTCTACAAACATTTGATAAATTTCCAATATCTTAGTTCGCGGGTTGAGATACATTTAGATCAGCGATAAGAAATTATTTATTTCAATAAGATTAAAAGAGTGATTTATAGTGAAAATGAATCTTACAATGATGAAATTAAAATTAATGATAGGTTATGTTATTCTTTTTATTGGACAATTCTAATTTAGGAATGCTTTAAAAAAATGTTTTAGGAAAAAAATATTTTTGAGAAAATTAAATTTTTCAGTTCTGGATAAAAGTAAGTAGGGTAATTATACCAACAGTCACCCAACTTTGAGCCAGCTGACAAAATAGTCACTCTAGTTTCAATTCAGTCATTCAACTTTTGAAAAATAACAAAACAGTCACTAACATTATCGAAAAGTGACAAATCAGTCACCCATTAACATTTTCCATTATAGACCTAACGAGAAAGGTGACGTGGCCAAGTAACTTCCCACATTGGATGAGATAAAGTTTCAATTCAGTCACTTAACTTTCAAAAAATAACAAATCAGTCACTAACATTATGGAAAAGTGACAAATCAATCACTCATTTATATTTTTCGCTACAAGCCTAACGAGACAAGTGACGTGGCCAGTAAATTAGTTGATGTGGCCAGTTAACTTGCCACATTAGACGGGGCAAAGTTGAGTGACTGTTTTTCCGTCTTTTTTTCGTGTTTTAATAAATGGTCCAATATTTTTACTTTTTGCATAAATGGCCTAATATGTTTATACTTATTCTTCTCCATCCCAACAGTATTGTTGTCACCGCCTCCTCTACAACCATCTTTGGCATCACCATTGTTGACCTCTAAACCACCACCCTATCATTTTCTTTTTCTTTTTCAACTCCCCCAATAGAGGAGCCATCATGGTAGGGATCTGACTATTTTTTTCTGCTACCCAAAGCTATTAACTCTGAATAAATCAGATCGAAATGAGATTGAAGATAATTTTGGGTCAAACTATTAATGCCCACAACCAAATCGTTGAGGAGAAAATTTTTCAAAGCAACATTCAAGTGATTCAAGAACCAAAACGACTCGAATTTGTCGAGATATCCATGGGATATGATGATATAAAAAAAAGGACCAGTGATTAAGCTAAACAACACGAACTTCATTGTCAACATTATCAAGTTGCATAAAACAAAATCATAAGCAAAATAAGGGGAACATCCAGACAAACCAAACAATCGATTGAACCCATGATTTTCGAGAATAAAGGAAGTGGTTCCTCCAAAGGGACAGTGAAATGTCGACAAGTGAAATCTTGGCTTTGATCAATGATTAGCAAGATCCCAAAGTCAAAATTGGACCGAGTATTGTAGCAAAAAAGGATGAGAGATGGATCAGAAGAAGAGCGGCGGAGATGGTCGGCAACGAAAGTTAAGGTCAAGGTAAAGTAAGCCTAGTCATTGGAAAGAGATTTGAATCAGATCACGAACCTAAGGAGTAATTTAGAAAGGATATTGAAAATGATATTTTGGGTTAATGACAACAAGGAAGCCATGGTTCTCTTTTTTTTCTTGAACAAGAAGAATTCATTTAAGAGTTTTATTTATTTTTCTTTTTAGGTGTCTATTTTTTTTAAAGTTAGGAGTGATTGGTTATTCTTTGAAGTTGAGTAACTGAATTGAAAGTCGAGTGATTATTTTATCATTGAGATTAAAGTTGAGTAGTTATTTATTATTTACCCTTATATAATAATTGAGTTGAAAATAACATAGTAATCAATTAACTATCATGTCATTTTTCCATTCAGACGGAATAAAAAAAATCAAAAGAACTATTTTATTATTTTTTAAAAAATTGAATAACTAAATTAAAATCGTAATGATTGTTTTGTTGGTTACCTTAAAATTGAGTGTATTGATGTAATTTAGCTAAGTAAATATTACAATGATGATGAACATGTTATACTGTTGGTGAAATTTACGGTATTGCCGACTTTGAAAACCATGGTTAAATAGCACCGACAACACTTAAACTATTAAACATAGGTACGTGGGAACTCAAATAAAACACAAATGGAAACCCACGTCGTGTGAAAAACTTTACCTGCATAGAATGTGAAAACACTTTGAATTCAGATTTCATGGAAAACAGAACTAAAATCCATTGATTTCAGCAACCTTTTTAAGACATTTGAGCTGGCTTCTTCTATCATTAAAAACAAAATCATCATATTTGATACCCTAATAATATATGATTAAACTACTACCCACCACCCAATATCAAAGCATTCTTTTTTACTTGAAAAAAAAAGAGCAAAGCACAAGTTGAATCCTTTATCATCCTCGTTGCCGCTTCACACTTTCATTGTCTGCCTGTTCTCAAAGAGCCAAAAACTCTTACTTTATTGTACCAATTTTTTAAACCAAAATCTGGACAATGGAACATGTCACTTGCTAAAGTAAGATGGCATATTAAAACCAGTAATGGTGGATATTAAACTTCCACAATTATTTATAGTAATTCTTTCAAGCTATTATAATGCAGTCATGAAATAAAAATTAAAAACACCAGCGCAGCAAAGCTATATGAAAATCTTTAAACAAAACTAGTTTCTCACCATCTTCATCTCTCTTTCCTATTTCTAATGACCCTCCATTGATTCTTTGATTTGTTTCATAATTTCCTTTTGCAAACCCAAAAATAGAAGTTATTTAAAAAAAATGAAAAGCATTGAAAAAAGTAAAAAAAAAATGAAAAAAATACATGTAAATAAAAATAATTGGGATTTGAGACTCTGTGTGATTTGAGTTCTTAAAAAGTCCATCTCCAGATCTTGATTCGGAGATCAACCTTACACTTGGCTCCAGAAACATTAGCCAGCGATGGCGATTTACCTTTCGGAAGGAAACCTTTAACTCCATCACACGAAACTCTGATCCCAACTCTCTTGCTCTTCAATCCACCCAATTTCACTGTCACTTTAGTATCCATCTGAACTTTCAACAAGATCCCATTCTGCTTCTTCAGATCCGGTCTCAAATTGTTGACCGTCTCTGCATCTAGTTCAGTTGATGTCGTTACCACCACCCCTTTGAAAGTTGTCTCGTTTTTGCTGTTACTCACGAAAGCGGGTAATGTCCCGTTGCCTATAAAAACATCACTGTTGCTCGACACGCATGAAACGACGAAAGGGTCGTAAGAGAAGGAGAGGTGGGAGTTGGGGTTCTTGGCAGAAATGGTTAAGTTGAAAAGGGTTGAGAGATGGGAGGAAGAGGAATCAGCGGTGGTTGTTAAGTTCAAGCGGTGGATACGGAGGGAAGCAAGGGTAAATGAAGGTCGATAAGGGCGGTAAAGGACGTAAAACACGGAACCAGCTATGGCTACCAAAAGAGCAAGGATGAGAATCATAAGGATGGTCCAGAAACAGCAGCAGCAACAATAGTTCCGCCGTGGGCGGTGGCGACGGTGATAGGGTTGTGGACGGTATGGTGGACGAGAAGTTGGATTATGAAGGTGGGATTTTGTCGTGCCACCGTTGGCTGTTATACCATTTGTATTCACTGGAGCTCCGCCGTTGACAGCATGTGGAACCGCCGTAGCGGCTGGCTTCGCGGAAGGGAAGACTTTCTCCGACATCATGAAAAACGCAGAATTGAAAGCCTTTGGAAGAGAGACAAGGAAAGATTAGAGGAGAGAGAGTGAAATTGAGGAGAAGAATCGAAGAGAAAATAAAGATACTCTCCACCCAAAGTGGATGTTTCCACTTCACCAGATTTAGATTTAGAACCAAAACATATAACCATCCATACGAATAGCAATATATTTAAATTTATATAAATATATAATGTTTTAAAATTTAATTCTAATATAAAATTATTAGATCCAGACATCTTACACGTTGATTATGTTTGGTAACTAATTTACAGCAGCTATGTCCAGATAATTTTTATTGAAACGAAATAAATAAATTTGGTAATGAGATTATTACTATTATGGAAGAAATGATTAATTAAGGAATATTGCTTGGACCACTTAAATCTGGATTTGATTCCTTTGATTTCGTGTTGTTAATCGCGTCTGTTAAGGCAAGAATCAAATGTTGACAAAATGAACTTTTTGGATTAACCGAAAAAGATGAACAGTGAATAATTTTTAAACCATGTAAAAAGTTTGTTGGTAAAGTAATTTTTTTTAAAAATTGAAATAAATACCTCCAAAAGCCACCGACAATGTGGAGTTTGTTGAAAAAAATAAGTTAAAAAATTAATTAGTTGTTAATTAATTTAAAATTCGAATAATTACTCCAGTAATTGGAGGATCGTCAATAATCCGCTACAGTTATGGTTATGATCGTATATTTGACATGAAAATGTATAAATCAATTAGGTTTTGATTAAGAGAATTAAGATGATTGCATTGATGAAATGATGAAAATTGTACTTTCCTAAGGAAAGTGATTGGATTACATCTGTCAACACATTGGATCCTTTATCAAATATAATAATATTTCCATACTTTTTTATTTTAATTTGATTCTACTATAATCATTTATGAGTCGAGTCATGTCCTAATAAAATATTAGGCTCGATTGTTAAGTTTGAGTTCAGTCCGATTTGAAAATATGTTTAAATTTTTTTTAAATTCGATTTGAATAAAAATGTTAGAATTCGAATCCGACTCAATCATATTAATTTTTTATCATTTTTATTTTTAAATATATAATATATTAAATGTACTTAAAATATTAAAATAAATATTTTCTAGTAAATTAAAAATAAATTAATAAAAAATTAACAATAAAACACATGTTATACAATATTCTAACCATTAATAACAAAATAATAATAACATAATAGTAAAATGATAGCAAAACAATGATAAAAAGTGGGAAAACAACAACAAAACAAGGTTTTTTTTTATGAAAAAATTTGAGTCGGACCAAGAAACTTTACCCAAGGCCCGATCCATTTTTTAAGCGAATCTTATTTTTTGTCCAACCCCATTTTTTTTGAATTTATAATTTTACCTAAATCTTTCTTTTATTAGATGGACCATTTGACCCGACCGATAGACAACTCTAAACTCTACTTATATTATTGTTTAAATAATAATAATAAATTAAAATTTTAAAGAGCAAATTTTACTTTTGGAGACAAACAAATCAAATTTAATATTGTTGAATAAGTAATTTTTGAACGGATCTAAAAACATATAAATGATTATCAAAATAAGAAAAAGTTAGGGCTATATTTATATAAATTTATTTTTTATTAGTTCATACCTCATACTTGAAGTAGTTAAATATGCTTTATTATTAACATTAATGTGGTGTGGGTCATGTTTTTATTGACTTATGAATCGAGTGAACTTTGAGTTTTATCATTCTTACTGAATTCCATACGCAATTTTGATAATTATTTGTTTATGCGTCATGCTTCACTTTTCTTTTTTCTCTTTCTAAATTTGAGGCATTAATATTGTTGGTTTTCGAGATTTTGAAAATATATTCGGTGATCTTGATCATTAAAAATATTTATTATTTCAAGTGTAGTTTGAATTCGAGTCGTATTAATTATGTTTGTTATTCAGATTTTATCTTGTTATTATAATTCACTACAAATATATATTCGGTGAGTTATAATTTTAATAATATTTTGAATTAAAATTTTATGGATAAAGAAAATAGTATTAATCGAGTTTTATATCGTTTAAAATTTTAATCTAATTTGGCTTCAGTTTTAATTATAATGTTGAATTGGAGATCGAAATTTCCAGATTAAATGATAAAAAGTGATTTTGGGTTCGAATATTTTTTTAGCTTCGTTTTGTTTTTTTCCAATTTGATGAATCAAAACGTTGGTTGGTGGGTTGTGACTGAAATAGCCACTGCAAAAATATGATTTATAATATATATATATATATGAGCATGGAGAAAAATTAATAAAAACAAGAATGTCAAAATTCAAATAAGATATATTTGGAAGTAGAAGATAGTGATGGTAAAAATGTGCCTTTCAGGCACATGCATATGAAGCATAGGCATGTGAGTAATTAGTAAAACAAGGTAATGGGCACGACCAGTCGATAAATTTGTCCGAATCAACAACCAGTTTGCATGTGTAAAAACATAAGTATGTTTGTCATCTAAACACGCTTCTCATCTTATATATGCATGTGCCACAAAATTCTCTATTCCCATTATCGTCACTTTTTTTTTCCAAACAACCACATCCATTACTATTTGGTGTTAATACAATAATTGATTTATTAATTTCAACCTTCAATTAATTTGTTATTGACTGATATATTAATGTAATAAATAAAGATGGGATTCTTTTTAATGTTAAACTTTGATTTAATCAATCATTTTAACAATTGATAATTGATGGTTTTAATTGATTTAAATGTCGATTGTCACGAATATTATTGTCAACGTAGGAGGATATGAGTTCGAGTGCGCTGAAGCATATTATTCTCTTATTCATGTGCTGGGAGGGATTATGGGTACTTTTAGGAATTGTATCAAAAAGAACAGATATGATCGTTAGTGGTGAGCATTCGATCGAGTCGAGTCGAATTAAATCAATAAATTTCGAGTTAGTTGAGTTGACAAATTCAAGTTAGTCGAGCTGGCATATCCTATTTTAGCAATCAAACTCAATTTAAATTTTTTTCGAATCAAGTCAAAATTTTTTGAGTCAAGTCTAGTCGAGTTAACGAATTTTATTATTTATACTTAATGTTGCGTTTACATGGACCACTTATTTAACTAGTAGATGAAGTACAATATTACATAAACAATATAATGATTTAACCTTTTTCCTTATTCGGATTTTGAGATAACTGGAATTGTATAATTCAAATTCGAGTTAAACTGTAAAATTTAATTTTTTTATTCGAGTTAATCTGAATAACTTGATAAACTCGAACTATTTAATTCAAAATTTGAATTTTTATCGAGTTTTTTGAATCGAATCGAATTTTGCTCACCCCAATGATCATACAAAATTATTAAAAAATTAATATTTAAATTATTTTAAATATATTTATATTTTATTATCACTTATGGTTGTGAATTTAAAAATTAAGATTAATAAGTATTTGAAAGATATATCAATTTATTAAAAAAAGTTATTATATTATTATATATATGGTAGTATAATTTTGTTTACCAATTTCATATATGGAATAAAAAATATTACATGATAATTCTAAAAATATCATAAAAATATATTATATATTTATCTAAAATTTTAAAATTGAGGAATAACCCAACCTATTAACATTATTGGGCCGTCCCTTTATGAAAGTGAAATTTAAAACAGGAAAGGATCAAAATTTGTGATACAGGCTATTAAAAAAAACTGATAAAATGGAAGAAGGTAAACAAAAATGTCGACATAGTGGAAATGACATGTTATCATAAGGTGGTAACTGCTAACCCTGCAGGCCATCTGTTTGTATGACCCTTACGTTTTCGTCAAACGATGTCGACACTCTCTCCTTTATTCCCCCTTTCATTTCTCTTTCTTCCCTACTATGTTTTCTGATTCGCATGCATGCCTATGTCGCTCCATATCATATATATACTTCCATTTTAAACCACCACCATCATCCTTCCATCTTTTTTTGGTTTGTTTGCGCGAAAGACTTCACAGTCTTTATTTGTATACATTTACAATCCAAACGTTCTTCATTCGTTTTCTTTACTTTGATTCCTCATTTGCCATTGCGTTCGAGTGCATCTTTATTGAACCCACCACCCTTTTCTTTTATCAAGATTTGCTCTTCCCATGTTCTTCTTTGAGGTTAACTTCCTCTTCTTTTTATTCTCTATTTGTTTTTCTTTTTATTCCTGATCTTTTCGGGTTTTCAATTTTTGTTTTGTTTTATCAGGATATCTGGCCGCTCTGCTGCCTTGATTCCTTCGGATCAAGGACTAGGTTTTTCTCAGGTAATTCTGAATACCCTTTTCTGGCTTTTGCTAATGAGATTTAAAATAAAGAGGCGACATCTTTGATATTTTTTATATTGGGATTTCGTAATTCTACCTAATTGGACTAGGAAGGTGACTATTTTCATCAATGTTCAAGCATTGGATGGTAACTAAATCAGTTTTAATGTTGATTGATTAAAAAAAATCAAATGTTGAAATGAAAAGGATACTAATACTATTCAAAGGGGATGAAGACACATTTATTCAATTAATTTCTTTTAAGTATATACGTATATGAATACTATTTAATTGGAAAAAGAAAAACAGAGTCCCTTTTGCAGACAATAACAGATTCAATGAGCAACGTAAGCTGCCAGTCGTCGGAGCAAGAGATTTGTCGTGACGAGTCAGCTGCTTTGAAGTTAAAACCCATAGCTATAGCCTCAATCCTCGTCGCTGGGGTAGCCGGCATTGCTATTCCACTCATTGGCAGACACCGTATGTTCCTCCGCACAGATGGAAGCCTTTTTGTTGCAACCAAGGCCTTTGCGGCCGGCGTAATCCTAGCCACTGGCTTCGTCCACATGCTCGCCGATGGTAACGAAGCTCTCACGGATCCTTGCTTGCCAGAACACCCTTGGTCAAAGTTCCCATTTTCAGGCTTCTTTGCTATGATTGCTTCTTTGCTTACTTTGCTTGTGGATTTTGTGGGGACTCAGTATTATGAGAGGAAACAAGGTTTGGCTAGGGGAAGTACAGGAGAGTCAGGCCAAGTCGGGTCGGTAGAGTCCGATGCAGAGTTCGGGACTGTACCGGTCCTGGAAGGAAAGGACTTGCATGCGAAGGTTTTTGGGGCAGAAGAAGGTGGGGGCATGCACATTGTTGGGATGCATGCACATGCTGCACACCATAGGCATAGTCATCCCCATGGCCAAGATGGCTGTGATTGGTTGCTGAGGAGTTGTGGACATGAAGAGGGTCATCAACAGGGGCATAGTCATGGACATGGGCATGACTTAGGAGTTGAGGATGGTGATAATGGAAGGAGGCACGTCGTCGTTTCCCAGGTAATTTGTTTATGCCTTGGTTAAATTGTTGCAGCACTCTCTTTTTAAGAAATGTGTTAATGAAGTGATGTTTGTTTTTGGATTATTGCAGATATTGGAGCTTGGGATTGTCTCACACTCAGTTATCATCGGGCTATCACTGGGGGTATCCCAGAGTCCATGCACAGTAAGGCCTCTAATTGCAGCATTATCATTTCATCAATTCTTTGAAGGATTTGCACTTGGAGGGTGCATCTCCCAAGCTCAATTCAAGACTCTGTCTGCAGCAATCATGGCATGTTTTTTTGCCATAACAACCCCGGTTGGAATCGTCATTGGTACTGCCATCGCTTCGTCCTACAACCCTTACAGCCCGGCAGGTTTGCTTACGGAAGGCATCTTGGACTCTTTGTCAGCTGGAATTCTAGTTTATATGGCTTTAGTAGATCTAATTGCTGCTGATTTTCTGAGTAAGACGATGAGCTGCAATTTCAGACTTCAACTAGTATCTTACTTGATGCTTTTCCTAGGAGCTGGTTTGATGTCTTCCCTTGCAATCTGGGCCTAATTTTTAGATTAGATTAGACTATTCATTACTTCAATTTGGGCAATTATAGTTGTTTTTTTAAAATTTCTTCAAGAAAAGGGAAATGATGTTATATTGACTCAGGCTCCTCACTTTTTTCACCTGTTGTAAAAGATTCAAGTCCAGATTTATATATATATATATATTGAAATCAACACCCAAAGTGAAGGGTATTGATGGTTCAATGATTAGCTGATGTGCTGTTCAAAGAGTTTGGTTGTAGATGAAACAAGTGTCTATCTAATCTGTCTTCAAATTGCTTTACAGGCAAGGCTAGCGGGGTTGGTTGTAATAACCAATCTTTCCCTGCATTTGCATCCTTTATAGAAAAAGAAAAAGAGAAACACCTTTGTTGCCAATTCTGCATGAGCAAGACACGACCAAAAGAACATAAAGATACTCCAGTACTTTAATCAAGGCACCGAATAGTAAAGGTCTTTCTTGTTGTTTAAGGTTGATTTCATTGGTGCATCAAAGTGTATAAAAGACAAAGACATGTTATCCCATACCCTCGCCCCAATCAAATCGAACAGATTCCTGGGTTCATGTTTGATTGTGATAAATGGTTAGAATACATATCTACCACAAGCATATCAGGCTCTAAAATTTGTGTATTTGCAATCCAGCTAGCAACTAAAAGAGCTTCACAATATGGATTATGGGCCTCTCTTAGCCATTGGTGCTCAGTCCTGCAAGATAGGTTTGCTTCTTAAAGCAGCCTCTGAACCGTTTCTTCTTGCTAAACATGTTAAATCGAAGTTTTTGCCGTGGTATATATAATCTCTTCAAAAAACACTATGTCCATACCTAAAGTACACCCAATGTTTTTGACATTTGATAGCAATAGAATCTTGTATGTTTTAATAACAATTTATTAGTAAAATTTGAGGTAGTGTATGTCTATTATCATTTTAGTTGAACCAGTATCCAAAATGTACTAAGGGGAAGTACATTTTTCCTTCTTATTGGAAACTCCTTGCTAATTATTTAATTTATTTCATACCACTCCTATCACTTTCATTGTAATCCAACTAAAAATACCTGCCTAATTAATTATTGATTATGATGTAAACATCTTGATTAATCCACATCAACTAGTTTTACCTGATTATTATTTATTCTAAAAAGAAGGTATATATTCATAAAGTCCAAAAAGAAATGGTATGAGAATACACTACTCCATAAACTACAACAGAAAGGCATAAAGGAACATTTGAGGGTTAACACTAATGAGAAGGGCAACCTCGTCAATTTCAAAGTCTTAATGTTGTGTTCCTCGACGCAATCCCTTGTCCTTTTACTTGCCTTCACATATATTCTCTCTTCTTTCCGGAAAATGATTGAATGTAACAGTAATATTACGTCATTTGTGTTACTTTTTCAATAATTTTATGTCACATCAATATTTTCATTCTTAATTTCAACATTTTCATCCTGAAAAAAATCAAACTACAATTAAAATCCTGAAATTTAAGATAAAATTATTAATGTATCATAAAACTATTAAAAAATGATAATATCCCTATTTCATACCATCTTTCTCTTTTTTCCTTGTAAAATCTAACCTTCCTTGTTTTCTCATTTTTTCTTTCTATATTGACAAATAATTTTTTTGTCTCTATTTTCGCCACCTCTTTCATCCTCTGTTTGCCACGTCATCTCTCTTGCACCTACCATCCTACGTGGCATCACTTCTTCCCTTTTCCCAACGCCCCCTCCCCCTTTCTATTATTTATAAGGATTATTACGAGTTTCTCTAGTGTCTTCCCAACTCACAACTCAACATATAATTAAGAAATTCAATTAATGATGATGCTAGGAGGAGGTAAAGAAGACTTGAAGTCGCCGCAGATTGAACTTCCCGGCAACGTCGCGGGGAAGTTGAACGTCTTGTTGACGGACTCCGACGACGGAAGTGAGTTCTCCTATGAGGGCTCTGTCGAAGAAGAGAAGCTGGAGGAGATAATGCAAGAGCTTTACAAAGAGATAACATCAACATCACCGCCACCTTCTGTAACTTTTCCGTCGCTGTCATCGTCTTCTTCTTCTTCTTCTTCACCGACGTTCTCTCCCGTCAGCGACGTTAAGATCAGTGAGAGCTGTGGGGCATCAATGTCTGACTCATCGTCCACGGTGATGGCCGGCATTGCATTCGTGGGACCCACCGGTAAGTTCCCCGACGTAAAAGAAGGGTCACCGGAGAAGGAATTATGGATAAAGGGTATGGAGAGGTGTGATGAAGAAGAAGGGGAGGTTGGCGATGATCCATGGCTAGCAAGAGTTCTAGGATGGGGTCCATTGGAACAGGAAGAATGGACTTGAAGTGAAAAAATAAAGCCAAAGATCGGAGATGATGATCTGTTAAGTCTCATCTCATCTAATCCATGGAGATTACCGTCCGTAGTACAGTGAAAGGATAGTGTCGTTTCTATTAAACCTAAATGTACTTCCAAAAAAAAAAAAAAAAGCCATAATATTTATTTTTTGTTTAACTTCTCTCTCTTGGTAGTTTTGGTATCTCTTTGTTTTGCAGACTAGTCCAGAATCATGATGTACTGAACCAGTCACCCTGGCCCTTGTTTTCTTTTGGCATCTTTCCTTTTGTCTTTTTGGGTTTCGGGTTTATCTCAATTCAGTCCCAAGTAAAGGTTAAATCCAAAAGAGAAAATGCTTGTTTTGGGTGCATTAAAGTTATTGAATTTTGATTTAATCCCATCCATAGAAATATATAATGCGAAAATCATGCATCATCACTTTTTCTATTTTTAATTTCATTCATATATATGTTCACAGTCGACCATACTGCATGACATTGATGTCATAGTGCGGGAACGAAAAATATATATGCTTGCAATGGCAGCAAGTAATTAAAGAAATAACGTGTACGAAGTTGCTTTATCTATATATAGAGTGAGAGAGGGGGCTGAGGTAATTGAAATTATTATTGCTGGACCAACGCCTCCGAGAATATATATACGGTTGGAATTCAGTAGGTACCCCAATGCGTGGTCCTTTGATCATTTGCTAGGCCCATATAATTTATCCAACTAATTTCTACCTAAGGAGATGTAACCACGTCACCCTCATTCATTACTCAAACACTTACCTACTTAAAGCCTAGATGCCCCCTCAATTTTTGGCCTCTTCATGTATACTTTTGCATGCCAATTATTGAATCCTTCCTCTATTAAGTCCTATCTCATGCTTTCTTCTAGACCATGGACTCTGCTGGCTAGCTACAGTCAACTTACTATTTCCTTAGTTTTAATTTTGAAATTTCACTTTATTAAAATCACTAAGATATTTCATGCTATTTTTAAAATTTTATGCGGTAAATATATCATATGCGTAATGTTATGTCAACTTGTTATTTTCACATAATACTCATAAAAATATATATCTCTTTCATTCTAGTTAATAGATTTCATGGCTATTATTTGAGTTATGACTGAAATTTTAAATTTTGAAATATATAACGTCAAAAATGATTAAATTGGAGAACACGGATTAAATCATGATTATTAATATATAGTAAAATTTAACCTAAATAGATTTAACTGATACCGTTTGAGTGAAAATTGAAATTTCAAAATTAAAAAAAAAAGTATAAAAACTAAAATTAATTAAATGTATAGGGATTAATTCTCCATCTAGTTTGATAGGTTGAGATCAAAATTGAATAAGACTTTTATAATTTGGATTAGTTGAGCTTAATCTAAATTGTCGTCTAATTGATAAAACATATTTTTTATTTAATTATCTCGCCCGTCGATTCTTTAAATCTAAACCTCATACCATTAACTAAAGCATTTGTTGTGAGATATTTATGATATGTTTACTCAATGTTAAAGTTAGTAAAACTTCACTCATTATTTGCCTAATGAATGAATGCCCATTCTACTTGTGTTAAAAGATGTATTAAATATCTACCCAGCTGCTATATACACGAAATTAAAGGACCAGATCATTCTAACATAAAATCAAAAGTGACATAATTCCAAAATAAAATATTTAAATTAAAATCACCGACCAATATCCATTAATTCATAAATCAAAATATAATAACATTGTACATTCTTCACTTTATTATTTTAAATAACCTTTTCCTTGCCTTCCTCACCCAAAAAAAAAAAAGAGAGAAAGTGAAACCATGACAAGCCAGCCAACAATAATCATCAAAATGTGATGCATATACATGTTTACAAACGAAAGATGGCTGCAAGCTGCTTAGATTTGTAGACTTTGGTCCACCCAATGGTCAGGCCTTGGTTGCAACTAGGTTCAGGACCATGCTCCAAATTTCCAACTACAATTTGGTTCAGTGGTTCGTAGGTTTAGCCTTCTATTATAAGAAACTCCTTCCACTTAGCCCTTTCAATTTATGACCTTTGTAATCAGTGGTCACACCACGGCTTCAAACAACTTTGCTTGGGTTAGCTGTGATTCCAACTACACTTTCCAAAGCTTTGTTTGAGCACCTCTATGTATATGTATAGTATATCTCCATAAATTTGGACAGGGAGATAGCATTCAAGTTGCCATCAAGAACTTGAATCACTTATTTCATTGGACTATTGGCATTCTATATAAGGACTAGTATAAATCATCATAAAAAAAGAGTCTAAAATTTATCTAATTCCAGACAGTTTTCATGCATACAACACAGGAGTGATTCACAGCAGTCTACGTAGCATGCCTTATCATCATTAAAAATTTATACGTGAAGATCAATCTGAGTCAGTGATCCCCAAAGACAGATATATGTTAAGATCATTCAAGTTTTGTCTGGTCACTGAAAACATTGTAAAGGATCTATGTTGAAATGACCTGACCTGAAACCTTGTCATCAAATGGTGTAAGGCTGTTAGGACTTGGCGATATATATTTCAGTACCTTGTTTGTCAAACATATCTTCGACTCCAGACAATAATATCTTTTGTCTTTTCTTTTCCAAATGTACGTTTATAAATGATCGGCCTCTATTTTTTCGACCTTATTTCATCTCTTATACTAAATTATGTGAACGATAAGGTTCCATTTAATCCATAAAAAAAGATTTATTGAGCTCATTAAGCTTGTAATATGAGACAAAAAGGCAAAACATGTGTGAACAAAAGGGTATCTATAGAAAAACACATTGGATCTGCAGATTCATGTAATGTGATGATTGTTTCTTCTTTCTTTTTCTTTTTTTTTTCTCAACCAGGTAACTTGAATATATATATTGAAAACATGGACACATATATTACTGCTATATATTTTAATAATATTTATCTGGATGTGTTCCATGATATATGCATGGTAAAAAATTAGGAAAGAATAGAAGAAAAAGGGATGGATCAAGTTGGCAAAAAGGTGTGGGGACTGAACTGAGGGGCAGCAACAGCCAGCAGTGTCGCTAGCCTGTAGAAGGCATTTGATGGGTTTTTGGCGATACATATTGAGAACAAGATATGTTTCCATTCCATTCCATGCAGATCTACAACCCCATCTCTTTGTATCTGCAAAACCTGGCCCTTACAGCGCTCATCATTTTCCTTCCCAGTATCTTCCAAGACTGCATCTGTTTGTGCTAATCAATCGTGCTTTCACCGCTACCTAGCTATGGCCGCCTTTTTGTACTCTTAATTTGTTTATGGGTTCATTATTTTGTACATTTTCTGCTTTTTTTGTTTATCAAAGATTACTTAAAACCCAATCTAAACAAAACCCTAAATACAAAAAAATGTAAATGGTTTAAGATCTTTTTATTTAATCTATATTCTTTTTTATAAAAAAAAAATCTATATTTAGTGGTAGACTTATAGGTCAACTCATAAGAGCTTTAAATTAATGTTAACCCAAAAGATGAAAACAGAATAACACAAGCTACTAATCGAGAGATCATAGCTGAGTACTTTCAATCCTTTTGATTTATAACAAACAAAATTATAAATATAAAAAATCCAAATCTTAGGCATACATGAAAAATTTTCAAAAAAGAAGAAGAAGATATGTACTCATATATATTCGACACCCTCATCCGAAGCTGAATGGTACATTATCTGATAAACATCTATTCACTGCCACAGTGATGCAAGCAAACTTGACACTGTATATATCAATAAAGCAAACAAATGGTGGTGAGAATTGTTCATGTACCTTCTTTCTTCTTCTTCTTCTTCTTCTTCTTCTTCTTTTTGTATGAAAAAAATATGATGCAAATGAATGAAGGAGGATTAATTCCATATTTATATCCATAAGATACATATAATTTTAATATTTTATTAAATAAAGCATAAGTAATTGTTTTTTTTTTTTACGAAAAATAAGTGTTATTTTAAAAATGTTTCAGAGAGGCAAAGTGATGAAAGGTTATTGCAGGTAGGGTTTTAATTTATTTTGGCATCATATACTGGTGATGGGCAGTACCATTCAAACCTCTTTTTAGCTTTGTCTTGTTTATCTTGTTTTTTGTTTGGGTGAAATGAAGTCACGTGAAGGCTTCTCAAGCCTCTTCTTTAATCCCCCTCACATCCTTTGTATATAACTCCCCCTTTAACACTGATATTAACCTCCATTTCCCCATTCATGGTTCTTGCTTTAATTAATTAGTCCACAATTCTCTTTCATCTTAAGATCTTCCTTTGCCAATGACACCCCTCTATGATCTCAACTCACCCCCCTCTCCTTTTCCCCTCGAGGATCTAAAACACCACCAACTTCAGCTTTTTCTTTCACTCCCCCAACATACTGCTTCTTCTTCATCTGCTCATCATCCTACTTTCTTCAGCAGTACTGACGCTGCTGCCACTCATAAACCTCAAGAACCAAAACCCTATGATCTCCAGGTAATATGTAATGTTCTTCATATTTATATATGTATGATGATCTTTGATTAAATCTTGATTTCTGTATGTATTTTATGTGGATGTAAATGTTTTGAGATTTATCTTATCTATGGTTTTTGTAAATATAGGTCAAGAATTACGTGAGTCATGATGGAGGAGGTGGATCAAGCGATATTCAACAGGCGATAAGCTCGTCTTCATCATCATTGCTTGAGTCTGCTGCGGTGGATTTATCCTTATGTACAAAAAGAAAAGATGATGGAGATGATTATGAGAGTGTAAGTGATCCTAATAACGGATCATCAGTGGAACTGAAATGGATGTCTTCTAAGATGAGGTTAACGAAAAAGATGATGATGAACTCCAATTGCACTGGTCCTCCTCCATCACCACATGATAAAGCAGCAGTGAATGATAGTAGATATCAATACCCGATTCATGATAGCGATGAAACAAATTATTTCAGTAAAACTAATACCACCATTAGAGTCTGCTCCGACTGCAACACAACGACGACGCCTCTTTGGAGAAGTGGGCCTCGAGGTCCCAAGGTACGTACATGTCTATTTACCCTAACTTGCCTTGTTTTACTCTGTAAATTATAAACGTGGAAGGTTACTAATATTGAAAACTTGGGGCAGTCACTTTGCAATGCTTGTGGGATTCGGCAAAGGAAGGCAAGACGGGCCCTGGAAGCAGCGGCGGCAAATGGAGAGACTGTTGCAGCATCGATGAAGATTAGGGTACACCACAACAAGAAGGAAATAAAGAAATCACGTACAGTTGGACAAAATAAGAAAGAGTGGAAGAGTAAATCAGGCAATACCTGTCTTCATCATCATCATCAGAAGAGGAAGCTTTGTTTTAAGGAAATTACTTTAAGTTTGAACAAGAGTTCAGGTCTGCAGCGTGTGTTTCCTCAAGATGTGGAAGACGCTGCAATCCTCCTAATGGAGCTATCTTGTGGCCTTTTTCACACTTGAAATTTTTACTACTAATATGATTACTATTTTAACGGGTACACGGCGGCGAGGTTGCAGGTTATCTTGTGACTTTTTTCACTAATAAATTTAATTTGTAGCTTAATTTTATGACAGAATTGAAGTGTATGTACCCAACTTGTATGAATTTATATATGTTTTTTTCTGATATTGAATCTCAGCCCCTAACAAACTTGTGAGAGGAAATTGATTAGTATTTGCAAATTAAACAATTTATATTAAATTTCCTTCCAGTTTAATTAATTCAAAGATGCTGATGATTAAGTGTGGTTTAGATGGAATCAATCAAGTGAAAATTTTGAATGTTTTATAAAAAATCTAACTCTTCTATTTACTATTTATTTCATTTTAATTTAAATTAATTAGAATTAAAATAATTACTAAAAAATATAGTTTTTTATAAACAAGTTTTAAAAAGATTTAATTCAAATAGAGATAAATACTAATAACAAATGATGAATTCTGATTGATTTTAAAAAAATTCATTTTACAAGTAAAAATTGTAGACTTTACAGTAATATCAAATATTTGAAATCTTAAAATACAAAAGCATTTTTTCATAAGTTTTTTTTTTTAAAAAATAATAATAAATTAATCTTAATTTTTTCTAGTCATTACTAATTTATTACAATATTGAAGAGAGTGAGAGAAAATATCGTATTTAAAACCGTAACATTTAAGTGAAAGTCATGAAATGTAAGCAACTAACTAAGTCTTCACCCAATTTAAATAAATATTGCATATAAGTGAGTTATAAATGCTTTATAAAAATAGGTTAAATTACATTAAATTATTAATAAGTTTATATTTTAGTCACTTAATTTCAAAAAATTATAAAATATCATCATTTAAAACTTTTCATTTAAGTTATTGAACTATTTGAAAGTTTTGTTTAAGCAATTGAATTATTAAGTTTTTTTCTTCTAAAAGTCCGATTAGCTAGCTCCAAGCAACAATTCAACGATTGGTACGGTGAATCAATACCTATCAATGAGTAGAAGAACATAGCTTAGATTCAAGTCGATCTGACAACCAATTTTGGAGATCAGAGAATAAAGTTATTTGAATTTTGGTTCGTAAATTCGTGATATTGAAAATTGTTTAATGAAAAGAAACTGAACTGTAGAAGAGAAGGAGAAAAAAGCTTTCGATTGGTGCAGATGGTGCTAACAAAGAAGGTCGTACAACAGTGTTTTTAACAGTCCAATAACTTAAATTAAATTTTCGAATAATTTAATGTCTATTTTGTAATTTTTTAAATTTGTGTGATGAAAACGTAAAGTTACTAAATAGGTTAATGACTTGGTTGTAGTTTACCCAAAAAAAATAGAGCAGAAGAAAGGAGAAAGAATATATGAAAATCCATGTCAATCAATTTAGATAGGCCATTTCCTTTTCACATTCATTCATTGATTGTGTGGCGGGTATGATCTCTTCAACCCAACCATGCTCGCTATCGCTAGCCTCCCCCCCATCTTCTCACATTACCTTGTTATATATTTCCACAAATTTTGGTTATTTAATGAGGCGATGAGGCCTTAAACTTCTCCTTCCAACATCAATGGAGATTTTTAAAAAGGAAATTAATTAAAAGTGAAATTTATTTAAGATATCTTTCCCATGTTTCAGCAGCAAAGCCCAACAACCCCATTGTTTCTTCAGAACTGGAATAATATCTACTATATATAGTATTACAATCAATTAATCTTTATTTCCCCTATTTTTTGGGTCTTATCTAAACCCAGGAAACTAAAAAAATCTGAAATAAAAATTTTTATTTGTGGGTTTTATTTCAGTAAGGAAGATGAAATATTGTGATCCATTGAATCCCAATCTGTTTTCCTGCATTTACTTCCATTCATTTTGTTTTGAAGATTTTGTCATGTTTTTCATTTGCAGAGTGTCATATATATTTTATCCTTACAAAATAATGATAATAATCTCTCTTTTCGCACTTAGGTGTAAAGTCACCCACCACCCACCCCTCATCACTCACCATACTTTGAAGCCCACAAATTTCTTTATTTTTCTCATAAAAATTAAAACTTGATAATAATTTGTAGATATTCACTTAAAATTTGAACGCAACCATACAAATATTTTCGATATATATGTATATATCTCACTAACAAAGAGTCCACCAACCTTCTTCCTCCAACAACTCATGTTTAGCAAAAGAAGATAAACCTTTAGCCTATTTTTTTTTTCCTTTAACAACCCAAGTTTCTGTTTTTCTTTCTTCTTTGCATTTCCATTACTAAACCTTGTAAAAGAAGAAAGAAAGAAAACTCTTTGATGGAGCGAGCAAGGAAGGTGGCTAACAGGGCAATCCTGAAACGTTTGGTTAATGAATCCAAGCAATCACGCAATGGTGAAATGAGTTCTAGATCACCTGTTTCCTACACACCATCAAGGTATGTGTCTTCATTGTCACCTTTTGGTTCCAAGAATCATAGCAGATCAGATTCATTAGGTGCTAGAAATGTGTCGAACAATGTTGGTTTTGGTGTTGGGTCACAAATTCGATTCATTTCTGTCGAGGCATTGAAATCAAGTGATACTTTTCCTCGCCGCCATAACTCTGCAACCCCTGAAGAGCAGACCAAGATGGCTGAGTCATGTGGGTTTGATAGCCTCGACGCTCTTATTGATGCAACCGTGCCTAAAGCTATACGTATTGATTCCATGAAGTTTTCCAAGTTTGATGGAGGATTAACTGAGAGCCAAATGATTGAACACATGAAAGACTTGGAATCAAAGAACAAGATTTTTAAGTCTTTTATTGGAATGGGTTATTATAACACTCATGTTCCTCCTGTGATTTTGAGGAATATAATGGAGAATCCAGCTTGGTACACTCAATACACTCCTTACCAGGCTGAGATATCTCAAGGACGCCTTGAGTCTTTGCTTAATTTCCAAACTATGATTACGGATCTTACTGGATTGCCTATGTCAAATGCTTCGTTGCTTGATGAGGGAACTGCAGCTGCTGAGGCAATGGCCATGTGTAACAACATAGTGAAAGGAAAGAAGAAGACTTTTATTATTGCAAACAATTGTCATCCTCAGACAATTGATATTTGTAAGACAAGAGCTGATGGTTTTGATCTTAAAGTTGTTACTGCAGACCTTAAGGATATTGATTACAGCTCTGGTGATGTTTGTGGGGTTTTGGTTCAGTATCCGGGTACCGAGGGTGAGATTTTGGACTACGGGGAGTTCATTAAGAACGCTCATGCACAGGGTGTTAAGGTTGTCATGGCAACTGATTTGTTAGCATTGATAATGTTGAAGCCCCCAGGTGAACTTGGAGCAGATATAGTTGTTGGCTCAGCACAGAGGTTCGGGGTGCCGATGGGGTACGGTGGCCCTCACGCTGCTTTTTTGGCTACTTCCCAAGAGTACAAGAGGATGATGCCAGGGCGAATTATTGGTGTTAGTGTCGATTCTTCAGGGAAGCCTGCTCTGCGTATGGCAATGCAAACGAGGGAGCAACATATTCGCAGGGACAAAGCTACTAGCAACATCTGCACAGCTCAAGTAAGATATTTTTGCTTTTTCCTATAGTAAACTCTTAAAATGCTAAGATTTAATAGCTTTTTGTTTGATTTAATTCGTTACTCATTAGTACTTTAGTGAATTGTATTTGCTTTGCGTTGCTTGATTTGATATCTTGCTTTATCTAGGCATTACTAGCAAACATGGCTGCTATGTATGCTGTTTATCATGGACCAGAGGGCCTAAAAACCATTGCGCAACGTGTCCACGGTCTTGCTGGGGCATTTGCTGTGGGACTGAAAAAACTTGGCAACGTGGAAGTCCAAGGTCTTCCGTTCTTTGATACTGTGAAGGTTACATGTGCTGATGCCCACGCTTTTGCTGATGCTGCTTACGAGAGTGAGATTAATTTGCGAGTTCTAGATGCCAAAACTGTGAGTCTGATTCCATCTATGATTTTATTTGGTCAAATATTTTTATATATGACGAGATTACCAGGACTTTGGTTGCTTTTCAGATCACTGTTTCATTTGATGAAACAACTACCTTGGATGATGTGGACAAGCTTTTCAAAGTGTTTGCTGGTGGCAAACTAGTGAGTGCTAATAATCTTTTCTATAGTTATAATGTTCACACTTTTTTTTTTTTTGCCTATTGACTTAGAATCACACTGTATCTAAACTTTCAGGTCTCATTCACTGCTGCATCTCTTGCACAAGAGGTTGAGAATGCAATTCCTTCTGGGCTATTAAGACAGAGTTCATATCTTACCCACCACATATTTAACACGTACGGCACTTTCTTGAAACGACGACCTACTTATAGCTTACAAATCAAATGTGCCACTCTCACTTTTATTTGTTATCTTTTCAGGTATCACACAGAACATGAGTTGCTTCGGTACCTTTACAAGTTACAATCGAAGGATCTCTCACTGTGTCATAGTATGATTCCATTGGGATCTTGTACGATGAAACTAAATGCGACAACTGAAATGATGCCCGTGACATGGCCTGGTTTCACTGACATCCACCCTTTTGCCCCTTCTGAACAGGCTCAAGGTTATCAGGCAAATATTCCTTTACCTAGAACTCCTTGATGCTTTAAAAGAAAATGTAGTAAAGAGTGAATTTTAAATCCTTAGTTTATTGATGAATTATGGTTTCTGGTCTATTAGGAAATGTTCAATAATTTGGGTGACCTGTTGTGTACCATCACCGGGTTTGACTCCTTCTCTTTGCAACCCAATGCTGGTGCTGCTGGCGAGTATGCTGGACTAATGGTTATCCGTGCATATCATAAGGTAAGTGACACTAACCAGCTTTTAATCCTCTTCACCAAAAGAAAAGGAATTCATTTTATTAGTATAATGGTAGAATTGATTATGCTGGTGCATACTCTGGATGAATACTGCAGTCAAGAGGAGACCACCACCGGAATGTGTGTATCATACCTGTTTCAGCACATGGGACAAATCCGGCTAGTGCTGCAATGTGCGGAATGAAAATTGTTCCTGTAGGAACTGATTCCAAGGGTAACATCAACATTGAAGAATTAAGGAAAGCTGCTGAAGCTAACAGGGACAAGCTATCTGCTCTCATGGTATGAATAATTACATAATTTACTACACAATTCTTTTAAGGCCAGAAAATTGTTCATGCAAATCTAATTTTTAATTTCAATTTCAGGTCACTTATCCTTCAACCCATGGAGTGTATGAAGAAGGGATCGATGAGATATGTAGAATAATCCATGACAATGGAGGTCAAGTGTACATGGATGGGGCTAACATGAATGCCCAGGTCTTTTTTTCTTCCAACTTATTTTAACACTTTTTACTTATTCTACATATATAATGTAAAGAAAATGTTTTTTCGGGTTACAGGTTGGTTTGACAAGTCCGGGCTTTATTGGAGCAGATGTTTGCCATCTGAATCTCCACAAAACCTTCTGCATTCCACATGGAGGTGGTGGACCTGGCATGGGACCTATTGGTGTCAAGAAGCATTTGGCACCCTTTTTGCCTTCACATCCAGTGGTATATTTAAGCATCCCTATGAAAGAAACTGCCTGTATCATTCACCTATTGTTACCAATGCAGATTTTCTATTAATCTTTATGTTAGATATCAACTGGAGGTATCCCAGCCCCTGACAAATCACACCCTCTTGGTACCATTTCTGCTGCACCTTGGGGCTCTGCACTTATCTTGCCGATATCATACACTTACATAGCCATGATGGGGTCAAAGGGACTGACTGACGCTTCAAAGATAGCTATTCTGAATGCAAACTACATGGCAAAACGGTTGGAGGTACCTACCCTATTTTCCTTGGAACTCTATATGTGCTTACAATCATCTCAGTTTTCACTTTTATCTCTCTTTTTGTAATTGATTTCGTGTTTCCAGAACTACTACCCCGTTCTTTTCCGTGGTGTCAATGGAACAGTTGCTCATGAATTCATTGTGGACTTAAGAGGATTTAAGGTAGTCAAAGTAGAATAGTTTTTCAACTTTCCACTCTTTTAGCCTTGTGTTTGTTGCCATGACTGATTGCAAGTCGCCATTGTTGCAGAACACCGCTGGAATAGAACCTGAAGATGTTGCTAAACGTCTTATGGACTATGGGTTCCATGCTCCTACAATGTCATGGCCTGTTCCAGGCACACTCATGATTGAACCCACTGAAAGTGAAAGCAAGGTATATGATTCACCAAATATCTTTCTGCCTAACAACATCCGATATTCCTCCTCTTTCTCACTCACCTCCGTGTTCACTATCTTGTGCAGGCGGAGCTCGATAGGTTCTGTGATGCTCTCATCTCCATTAGGGAAGAAATTGCTCAGATTGAGAATGGAAAAGCTGATATCCACAACAATGTTCTGAAGGTGAAATGGCTCTTCAATACCCCATATTTTCTCTCTTTTCTTTCTTATATGACAATAAGCTAAAGCATTATGCATAAAATATGAACATGCAGGGAGCTCCTCATCCACCATCTTTGCTCATGGGTGATGCATGGACAAAGCCATACACACGTGAATACGCCGCTTTCCCTGCTTCGTGGCTTCGTAATGCTAAGTTCTGGCCTACTACAGGTGTGTATGACACCATCATCATTACTTGCATTGTTGCTTTCTTCAATGTTTTTCATCATGATGATATTGAGCATGAATCTGCATGCATGTGTATTGTTTAGCACGCTTAGTTATACTAACAACTTTCATTTCTTTACATTGGTGTATCAGGACGTGTTGACAATGTGTATGGTGATCGCAACCTCATTTGCACCCTTCTCCCAGTGTCGCAGATGGTTGAAGAAGAGGCGGCAGCCAACGCGTAATGGTCGAATCCGTGTATCTCTGCAGCCCTTGATCTGATATACATCTATCACAGACATGGAAGTTGAAACCATCATCTTATTGTCCATCGGAAGAAGAAAAGCAATAAAAGGAAAAATACCCATCGTCTCTTTCTGGATCATGTACATAAACTGTCCACCATTTGCATATATGCTCTCAGCTACAGCTGTGACTTCTTTATACTTAATTATCTGCTTTAATAACAAATATTGTTGCTGATTGCAACTTAATTGCTGTAATTATCGTTGCTCTATTTTATATCTCTTGGAAGTTGAACAATTTTATTCCTACAAAAATATTTCTAGCTGAGTAAAACACAAGCACTGCTGTTTATATCAATCAAGAAGTAGTATCTTTTGTGCAAGTAGAACTAAAATAATGGGTTGCCTAAGTTCATTGAATAGTCTCATAAATTTCACTGTCCATCTTTTACGACATACCCTTGTAATGTTTTAACTCTAAATTCAGGTCCCTCACTTAAAATTTTATTTATCAAAAAATTAAATCAAGTTTAATTTGTCATTCAATCGCTCATCTAAATATCAACAATTTATATATAAAAAAAATAACAAAAATCATCTATATTTCAACAGTTTATTTGCAATAAATTAACATAAATCAATACTTCAAAGTTTATGATAATTTGATTAATTTTTTAATTTTTATAAACTACAATGATAAAATTTTAATAAATTCATGTAAAGTAATTAATTTTTATTGTTTATAAAGTAAAGAGTTACAAGATTTATGGATAGATTGTATAGAAATAATTATATGTGGATTGAGTTATAAATTTATTGACATCGATATTATTATTAGTATATAAAGACGTGAGTGTGAACGCATTGAAACGAGTTTGGGGATGGGTTATAAATAATTTTAAATATTTTTGCAAAAATAATATTAAAAAATTAATTAATTAAAAAAATTAAATGAAAAATAAATTAATTACGAAAATAGAATGTTTGTTACAGTAATTTTGGATGCTACTTCAAACATTGGCAACACCAATGATTTTTTTTTTAATTTTGATAAATAATTGAAAAAGTGAAAAAACATTTTTTTTAATTGATGTCAATATGTCAGGTGACACTTCTTAATTAAATAAAAAATCTGTTGTTTTAGAGATTAAATGTAAGAAAAAAATATTAAAACATTAAATACATGGGAAAACCATTAAGGCTTTAAATGTAAGGAAAATGATATTGTCTTGTGGAATCACAAATTAACTTCTTCTTTTTTTCCACTTTTTCAATTTTTTTTATTTTACTACTGTTAAAGTATTAAACGAGATCAATTTTTTTTCACTTTTTCAATTTTATTTTTTCTTGCCTTTTAAAAGTTCGCCAAACAAATATCTCATTTTTGTAAGTAATTTATTCCCAACCTATTTTTATAATTAATTACTTTTTTAATATTATTCTTATGAGAAACGTAAATTTTGTAAAAAAAAAAAGAAAGTATAATAGTTCTTAAAAAAGAAAACGCCAAAATGGAGGAAAGTTAGAATTAGGAGTTTACTTAAAATGAGATTCAGCAAAATGACATATTTTCCAAAATCCAAGACAAGATAATCGATTTCCTTATTCAAAGTCTTCTGCTTCAGTCAAAATCCAGTTGGCTATTTATGTTGTTTGCATTAACACAGTTCATTGCCAGCTCTATTTATGTCCTGTGCCACAGTCAATGTCACTGCTACTCTGCTAGATTCTTGCCAGCTTTCCTTTTCTTTTCTTTTTTTTCTTTTTTTGCATGGAAGAGATTATAATTAAATCAACATTATGATTCCAATTCCATTTCTGTTACGTTTTACCCATATTCTCAACCATTTCAAGAACTAGAATTAAGAATAAGTAAAATTCGATTCGAATTGAGTTATTCGAGTTAAATGAATAAAGTTAAATTTTTTTTCGAATTTCGAGTTTGAATTGAGTTAAATTTTCGAATTCGAATAACTCGAATAAACCGAATAAAATTATATTATTTTTAATTTTAAATTTATATTACTCAGACCCAATTTACTTTATCCCATTTTCCTTCAAAGTCCAAACCTTTTATCTTATCCAATTTTTTTTCCTAAAGATTAAAACTCATCCATAAACTAAACCCAAATATTTTTAATTTTTTACCTTTTACTTTATCCATATATAATTTGGTTCTTAAAAAAAATTCATAAATTAAATCCAAAATCAATTTTCTCTTCTTAAAAAAAACTCTATATTAAATAAAAATATTTTTTAAAAAATTATATAAAATTAAACAACACCAAATTAATTTTTTTAATTTAACTCGAACAAATATATTCAATTCGATTCGATTCGAATTCTATCTCACTCAACTCGATTCGTAAAAATTTCAAATCGAATTAAGATGATGAAATAAGATTCGAAAACTCGATTAGTTCGAAAATTTTCCATTCGATTCGATCGAATACTCATCCCTAACTAGAATTGAATAACCAAGTTTTTTAAAGTAGAAATACAACTTTATTATTACATTAATTTATGATCTCACAAAGATTATATAAAATAATTTTTTATTTTAACCGTTATCAACTTTTATTTTAACTCGATTGATAACGGAATAAAAATTTCTATAACCGTTTATTACTTTGGAATTGTACGGCGTCGTAATGGATAAAGATAAAACCATAAACAGATAGACGGAAATAGTGGTAATAAGATTTACTTGCAGGTTAGTTTACACCTCAATCTTTAGAACAGTGCTGCTTAGCCAAACATCAGCCTGTAAATTCAGTAAATCTCTATCAAAGTGGACAGTTGAGAATCTCAACCGCTAAAAACAACCAGACAAACAAAGAGGATAAGAAGCTTAGGTTTTAATCCACTACTCTTTTTCATTTTTTTGCCAATTAATCCATTTCTATTTAAAATTCTCAAGACTTTAAAAGAATATTTGACACAATTATCTAAAGATGTTCATAGTTGGATTGGACTTAAACAATATATTAATATATTTAAGTTTATTCAAATTCGTTTCAATCCGAAATATGAGCATAAAATTTTATTTAAGTTTATCTATATTTACAAAAGATTAATCCGAACCTAATTTAGGTCTATTCATATTATTTTAAAAAAATATTTATATTATTTTAATTTTTTATTATTTAATTTATTATTTTTTATATAATCATTTTACTATTATTTTAATGTTTACATTATAGTAGTATTATATATTTAGTATTTTTTTTGTACATTATAAATTACATAATATATAAAAATAATATAAATTTAAAAATGAGTCGAGCTTAGATCTTAAATGTTCGAATCTAAACTTAATCTATATTTTAAATAAATCTAATTTTAATATTTTTACTCAAACTCTCTTAAATTTTAAATCAACCTTCGAGTCTAAACGAAAAGTTGAACCCCTGAATAATTTTAGCAGTAATTGATTCATTAAAACGCTTTAACCAGGCACGTGTCCGAGTACTGTAGGCTTAGTTAATTCTACTGTATTTGGAGGCAAAAAAAAGCTTATCCATTATTCAGGAATTGGAGCTGTACCACTTTAAAAGGTTGCAATTTCAGAAAATGGAAAGTTACCTTTAAGCTTGGGGTGGGTGGTGGATGTTGGACATTAATTCCCTATTTATGTCCTAAAATGTTTCTGTTCCTTCTCCACTTTTTGTAGAGACCCCCAAAAGATAAAAATATATACTCTCTAACACTATATTTATCCAAAAAAACAAAACCCTAAACCCCAATAAATCATAATTTTACTTTTGTATCTGTAAAAAAAATATAAACTTTGAAACCATTGTTCTAATTATTATGTTTTAAATTTTTAATAAAAGAATTGGATCCATCAAAAAATAAATAAATAAATTATATAAATATTCACTCACATTTTTATTTTGATCATTCCCGATTAAATTGATAATAAAAAAATAATGTGACTTTTTTTCTAACTGATGTAATAATACATTTAGCTTTAATATTTATATATTTTATCAATTTAATCATAATTTCAAACTATTCACCATTCATATTTATAAATTTTATCAATTCGAGTTTTTCTAAACTCAAATAAAATACAAATCTTTCTCTTCAGCCACACAAGGGAAGATGGGACATGGGTACCTGTTCTTTCTTTGTTTTTTTAGATTCATTTCCACATATGATTTATTTGTTTTTTTTTAGATGCCAACATTATAGGAGGAGATGCAAGATTGGAGCGCCATGCTGCAACAAGGTTTTCTGGTGTCGCCATTTCCATAACGAAGCTGTGGTAAGTTTTTTTTTTTTCTTTTGCATTCCCCTGTTTTAAGCTGAAAAGTTTATAAATTATTTGATTGTTTATGTAATTTCTTCATGATTTGGGTATTTGTTGTATTGGCTTCAGAACCTGTTAAGTAACCCCACAGGCACGAGTTCATTCGGCAAGATGTTAAACAAGTATGACATCGAAAATCCAAACTTTTTCACTTTTGTTTCATTTTTCTTCTATATGCAAGTCTGGAAAACAACCATTACCTAGAACATCATTATTCAATAAACATAAAATGCTAGCAGGAGGTTGTTCAGAAGGCTGCAGTCCATCAACTTGCACTTTCGCCATTGTTGTCTGCAATTTTGTGGTGAACGAAGAACATTAGCGGCCTCCAAGGATTAAAACGAAAATTTTATCAATATGCAGGAAACGAAATTTTTGTGGTTGTCCTATCGGGTTTTTAGAAAGAGTTTAGAGGAAATCTGGAAGGAAAAGTTAAATATAAATGTTAAAAGAATTATTTAAAATTAAGATTAAATTAATAAAATAAGTAAATATTAAAGATTAAATGTGTTAGGATCACGATTAAAAAAATTATATTATTATTTAAATTATCAATTTAACGACCTGTAATAAAAAAAAATGAATACAAATTAGTGCTTAAATTAATTTTTTTTTAAATTGAGTGATTAAAACAAAAAGTATAGTTGAATGACCATATGTATAATTTTCCCATAAAATATTTATGTTTTTCTTAATTTACACCAACTTAAATTAAAGATTTTATAATTAATATATATGCAATACATATAAAAAATATATATTTTTGTTTTGGTTAAGCTATAAACAAATCATAGATGAATTGATGTTTATCACTAAACTTAAACTGTTATTCAACCGTCTTCTACAGGGAAAAAAATATTACCAATATTTTTTTTTATAAAAAATAAACAAATAACAACTAAGTAACAAATTAAATAGTAGTATTATTGATTAACGAATTTTCGAATAATCTGTAATCATGATATGAATCTTCAATAATACGAATGTCATAAATTCGTGTCTCATAGATAAATTGTATTTAATTTTACATGCATTATAATCATTCATGTATATATACATAGCATTATAAATTAGGAAGTAAAAGAATATCAATATAAATATGATATTTGATAAATAAAACCAGCTATTTTTTGTGTTTTTATTTAATTTATAATGATAATGAAAAAATAAAAAATTTATTTATTTAAAAAATAAATTGTAACGTGTGAGGGGAATCACTCATAAATGAAAACTAAAAATAAATGAGTTGTCGGCGTTATCGACAAAATTTCTTAGTTCTCAATTTTCGACATTTCCGATTCGAAAAACTAACTAGATTTCGCTAAAACTAATCAGACATAAATGAGGGGAATCTCTCTCTGATCATCGAACGATTATCTGTTCTTCTGATTCTGGTTGTTTTCCGATCACAAAAGAATTAGCTTGATTTCACTAGAAATCAATCAGACGGTGTGAAATTATTCAAGATAAGAGGTATGGCATGGAGCATGATTAGACCTTAAATTGTGGCAAAAATATTATACATAAATAGTAGTAGTAGAAGAAGAAGTACCTTTTTGAAGTCTACTATTTTTGTGTGTGTTGGAGGGAATGAGTGAACGGTTAATTTAAAAGTCTTTCAAGTGGTAGCTTGACGGCGAAGAGTGCGCAGGTTAAGTGAATCTGCTTAGCACTGGGCGTAGGATATTACAAAGAGCAAAATCAAGAACCAAAAAGAAAAAAAATACCAGTAAAAAGAAAATTTTATTTCTTTCAAAGAAAAGAGGGGAATATTAATTAAAAAGAAAAAAAAAAGGAAAGAGAAAGGAAAATAAAAGTCGCCGTTGATGTTCGATGCCGAAAATGAAGCATCTGTTGAGGAAACTCCACATCGGCAGTGGATTAAATGAGCAGCAACGATTGGCGGAGGCGCAGCCCGTGATCAGCTCGAGTCCGAGCCCGAGTCCGAGTCCTAACTCGAACTCGACGAGCGTAACGGGAATGGAAACAACGACTTCTTCTTCATCGTCTTGGGGTAGTTCGGGGACAATGGGGAGAATCGGGGCCGTTGAACCGGTCGGGGGAGATAGGACAGCTGGGGATGAGGTGGATTTTAGTTTATTAGAGGAAGAATTTCAGATGCAGTTGGCTTTGGCAATCAGTGCCTCGGATCCCGAGACGGTTCAGATCGACGCTGCTAAAAGGATTAGCCTCGCCGGAACCGATACCAATACCTTCGTTGAGTTCCTCTCGATTCGTTATTGGGTAATATGATTTTTCGTATTTCAATTTTTTGAAACTTTCATTTTTATAATTAGGTTTTTTCGGAATTGCATTTCCTCTTTGAATCAGTAGTAATTGACAATTTCATTGTCCAGAAAAAGTATTAGTGGCCACTTTGTGTTTATTTCCCCCCTTAATATGATTATTACCAGGTTTCAATATTTCTGTACCTCTTTGTCATTTGGAATTTGAATAATTTTGTGAACTGATATTGGTATTTTTTTTCCTTTTGTATTCCGATTGCATTTCATGCTTACTCATTACATATTACTAATATATTTATTAATGTATCATCATATATGAGGAGTTTTCAACTGCGGATCTCATTTTTGGACTTCCTATTTCATGTGTTAATTTTGGAAAGTTCTTATCTTCGATGCCATTCTTCCTATTAACCAAGGGTTGATTGGGAGAACAAAAATACTTGTTATCTTTCTTTTATTGTTTTTGTTTATAAATGCTTTTAATTTTCATGTCAAGCTCAATTAATTGAAGTTTTGCAAAATATAGAAATTGGTACATCCTTATCGATTTTATTCATTTTCTATGTTATCTTATATCATCTTTAATTTCGTGGAGTTATGCATTCCACTGGCCAGCAATAGGTTGTGTTTCAATTATATGACAATTTTACTTTATTATATAGTCATGACAGTTATTTTTAAATATTAATAGTTCCTATGTAATGCCAAAGTCCTTTTTAACCATAGCTAGTTGGAATGGGAAGCCTTTTTCCTTATTCTTGTTTGCCATAAACTTTACATGTATGTTTGTATGAGAAGTTATATGTTTCTTGTTTTATTAGTAGGAAATTATAGTGTTGCCTTTCCTGTTATTGTGCTTCTACTTGTTATTGGTTCAGTTTTTATGGTGGTGTATTGTGTAGTAAATGCCATTATGGATATGAATACTAATTGATGTTAGTTTTCATTATGGATTTTTATATTGAACTAATTTTCAAATCAATTGATTTTCCTCCTTTGGTTAATTTTTAAATTCTGTACATGCTTTTTTTGTTGTCTTTTGTAAGACAAGTTCTAGAGTAGTTAATGTATATCCTTTTTCTTCTGAGAAAAAGAAACCTAATTTCTATTTTGTGTTATTTGCAGAATTATAATGTTGTAAATTATAATGAAAAAATTGTGGATGGATTTTATGACGTGTATGGCATTGCCTCAACTCTGGGTGCACAAGGGAAAATGCCTTCTTTGGTTGATCTTCGATCAGTATCAGTTTTAGATAATGTTGATTATCAAGTAATTTTGGTTAACCGGTTGCTTGATCCTGAACTGCAAGAGCTTGAGAAAAGAGTATATAACATGTATGTGCAGTCTCGATCTTTTGGCCGCAGCCCAGTTGTAAGTGGCATGATTCAGAAAATTGCGGAAATGGTTGTTAATAGAATGGGTGGTCCCGTTGCTGATGCTGAAGAGATGTTGAGAATGTGGACTTCAAGAAGTTATGAGTTACGAAATTCTCTTAACACCATCATTCTTCCACTTGGACGGCTTGATGTTGGACTTTCCCGCCACAGAGCCTTGCTTTTTAAGGTTGTGAAAACCCTGTACTCATCTTATTTTCACAAGTTAAACTAGCTCATGAAATTTTCATTTGATGACTATTTTTACACTGAGTTTTGCTAGTCGTAGTATCATTGTCACTTTGTCTAATTTTACCTTGCATGAAGGATGAAGGTGTTTGGACTTTTTACGAGGAAATTGCTTTTTTGCTTCTTGCTCTAGGTTCTAGCTGATAGAATTAATCTCCCGTGCATGCTGGTCAAAGGCAGCTATTACACTGGTACCGATGATGGAGCTGTGAACCTGGTTAGAATCAACAACGGAAGGTATTTTCCTCCAGCTCTGATCTGCAAATTCTTCTATCCTTGGTTTTGGTAGGCTTAGCATTTCTACAATTTGTCCATATTAGCATCTGTTTTCTTAAGTTGGTCCTTCACCATGGTATCATACCAATTTTTTATTGGCACATTGCTGATGCAATTAATTATCTGAAAAAAATGCAGTGAGTATATTATTGATCTGATGGGTGCTCCTGGGACGCTAATTCCTGCTGAAGTACCAAGCTGTCACCTCCTAAATTCTGCACTAGGTGTAAGGGGCTTTACTGATCTTACTGAAGCCTCTCGAGGTTCATGTTTGCTGCTTGACCAAGGAATTGAAAATATGGCAGTTTCAGCCACTCTAGATACAGGCTCTAAAGCTGGTGCCTTGAGGTCAGTGGAATTTGTCAGCAGTCAGACAAATAAAGATGAGAGGAACTTTGCTGGAAGAGCTGTCTCTGAGAGATCTGAACAGGACTTAGGGAAGCTTCTTCCCTCGGCTCCTAAATCCAGTGAATGTGTTTCTGCCATTCATGACAAACCATCAGCAGCTCAAAAGAGGAAGGTTAAAAATGTGTCTAAGTATGTTATTAGCGCAGCAAAGGACCCAGAATTTGCTCAGAAATTACATGCTGTTCTGTTGGAGAGTGGTGCATCACCACCTCCAGATTTGTTCATGGATATTAATTCACAGGACCTTGGTGAACAATGCATGTCTGACCAAGTAGTGAAAGGGACAAATGTGGATGTAGCTTCTAGCTGCCATTCAAATAAGTTGTCAACCAATGAGCTCTCTCTTGTGTCATCTGGAATGGAGACTTCAGAAAATACTAATTTCACTCTTAGACAAAAGCAAATGGCTGAACGTCAAAGAGAGTTGGAATTGAATGCCATAAAAACTAATGTTGCATCTTCCTCTGATGCCTCAAAAGAGGGACTTCTTGTTGGTTATACAACTAATGATTGGATACAAATTCATGAGCCCTCCTGCTCCTCTGATGAGTTTTGCCAAATACAACCAGAAAATGTCTTTACCACGGATGAGAAACTAATACAAAGGACTTCCAATTTGGATTTCTGTAAAGAATCTGCATTAGAAGGGATAGAAACTGCAGGTAGTGACTGGCATCTGGTTGGCAATGATAACAGTGAGAAGATTTATCCTATGCCAAGGGAGGTTTCTGAATGGGAAATTCCATGGGAGGATCTTCAAATTGGTGAACGCATTGGTATTGGTAAGGCCTCGTAATCACCCAATTAATCTTATTCATTTTTATTTGTGTCTGGCACTACTTTCCATTGTTCTTTCAAGTTCTGGATATTGTTATTAGTGTGATACAGCTTGTAACACAACTACACAAATGCTGGCTAGGTTTCTTTGTGTTTCTGTTTTTATTGGATGGAAATATACTATGAAAAGCTGAAGAATATGCCCAATATATAAAAGTTATTTGCCAATGCTTCCTACTCTCTACCAAACCTACAATAGTTTATAACTCTTGCCTGTTCTTTCATTTTACTCAACACAGTCCTACTGGTCAATCCAGTATGGTTCACATCTGTATGAACAGGATTGTCAAAGCCTGCTAGAGTTGATAGCTGCAAATGATGTTTGTGAAATGCGTTGAACCTGCTTTTTTGGTATGCTGAATTTAAGAATTGGATCTAGCTTACTTGATCGAGCCGTTTTTGTATTATGTTTAATTGGCCCTACAGAGTCGTAGAAGTGTAACTTGATTGAACATCTCTTTGACTGTTCCTTGTCTGTCATTCTTAATAGATGAACTCTTGTCTTGCAGGATCATATGGCGAGGTCTACAGAGCAGATTGGAATGGCACAGTGAGTTACATTTGCTATTACTCCATTTTATTCATGGAAATTTTAGTAGTATACTAAAAAATCTTTCACTGAGCAGTGATATTGACTTTATTCCCTAGTAGGAAAAGAGAGTTGATCATGTGATCGAATAATTGTCATAATATATGGTTCAAACTTATGAATATCTAAAAAATCTAACAGATGCAGAAAGTCTACTAAGAGCATCGGCATTAGTTATTAAGTTTCTATTAAATTATTCTCTATTGATTGATAACAGTATATGTTTTATTCAAAAAGTCTCTTTAATGTCTTTTAATTGCATTTTTATTTGAGTGTTTGTATATTTGTTTTTGTTGGCTCTTCAGGAGGTAGCTGTAAAGAAGTTTCTAGATCAAGATTTCTCTGGTGACGCACTAGTTCAATTTAAATGTGAAGTGAGCCCCAGGAAATACCTTCTATAGCATCATGCATGTTTATATCCTGTCATGCTTGTGAGCTCAACTTTCCTGTAGAGTTGAATGAATTTACGTTGAAATCATATCTGTTTGATGATCCTTGCAGGTTGAAATCATGTTAAGGTTGAGGCATCCAAATGTTGTTCTTTTCATGGGAGCTGTTACTCGCTCCCCTCATTTCTCCATACTGACAGAGTTTCTTCCCAGGTTGATTTTCTTTATACGATCTAAGTTTACAATCCAATTAGTTCTATCTTTAGTCTTCAATGTTTTTGTGGTTAGTAATTTTGCATTTTTTTGCACCTTGTTTTTCCATTTGCTATGGGTATTTAGTAGGTATTTTAAATTTTATGGTGGTTTTACATTTTGTGGTTTGCTGTGTATGAAAACACAGAGTCCTCTAGATGTGTGTTTTCTTTTTTATTCAGATAAATACTAGACCTCTATTGTTGCTGCCGTTGCTTCCAAAAAATTATTTATTAATTCTAAGTGACAAAGTTGGCCAACCTGTCTTACAGCTTTTGTGCTCCTCCCTCATTGTTATGCAGGGGAAGTTTGTATAAGCTACTGCATCGACCCAATCATCAACTTGATGAGAAGAGACGAATGCGAATGGCTCTTGATGTGGTAAGAGTCTCAAGTGAATAACTTGTTTTTTTTCTTTTGCTTCATATCTTGTGTTAAAGTATCTCCGTCTGTTTTCCCTTTCACTCTTCCATTCTTGGTTGTAGTTTGTATTTAAGCATTGCTTTCTTATTGTTTGCAGGCTAAAGGAATGAATTATTTGCACACAAGCAATCCTACTATAGTGCATCGAGATTTGAAAACACCAAATCTCCTTGTTGATAAGAACTGGGTTGTAAAGGTGGTTATCTCAAATCTATTTTCTAGCCAAAAGTCTTCCTTGATTTTGGCCATGGTTTATTTAAGCAACTTTACAGATTGCTTTATTTCCTGCTAAAAGATGTCAGTTGCATTGCTTGAACATGTTTTGCTTGGCTATTCAGGTCTGTGATTTTGGGTTGTCACGCTCAAAGCATCATACTTTCCTGTCTTCAAAGTCTACTGCTGGAACGGTAGTATTGCTAGGGATAATCCTTGTTCACTTTGTGTTTTCTCTTACTTTCCAATTTATCCAAATCTGTCTTCATTTTCTATAAAGTAAAAGTTTTCTGTTGGACTGCAGCCCGAATGGATGGCACCTGAAGTTTTAAGGAATGAACCAGCCAATGAGAAGTAAGTGACTTTAACACCACAACAGCTTGCATGTGTATGACATTTCTGTTTTGTTCTTAAACAAATAGACCGGCTTGGTTGCAGATGTGATGTGTACAGTTTTGGTGTGATATTATGGGAGTTGGTTACTTTACGTATTCCCTGGAAAGGTTTGAATCCTATGCAAGTTGTGGGAGCTGTTGGATTCCAGAATAGGCGTCTAGAAATTCCCGAAGATGTTGATCCAATGGTTGCACAGATTATACGTGAATGTTGGCAAACGTGAGTTCTACACATCTCTGTTTTATCTATGCAAGGAGAACGATTAAAATATAATGCTTTCAGGTGGTCTTTGCGCCTACTCAATCTCTTTTGAATGTTTAGTCGATCTCTCATTTCCTGGACACTGGTATAATAAACATCTGAAAAGAAATCCTGGTAAACTTTCCCTAGCATTAAGTTCGAATTTGTGATAATAATCAAGTGAAGATGCTATAATAACAGATTGAAATTGGGAGAAAACGTAAGATTATTAAAGCATTCCAATAAATCTTGTAATTCAGCTCTTGTTATTTTAGACGGTGTGCCACTTAAAAAATTTTGCATTACTCCTACTCGGTGGTTTCTTATTTGCAGGGAGCCACATCTACGACCATCATTTGCAGAGTTGATGACAAGACTGCGGCGTCTTAAATGTATGTATATTGAAAGGCCAAAATCCAAAAACCAAATCATATAGGATGATAAGTGGACAGTGGAGTGAGGTGTGTTTTGATGGAATAAGTTTTTTGTTAGCTGTTTCCTGGCGGCCTCCGGAAGGTTTCCATTTTTATGTGCAAAGAAAGTGAATAGAGATAGGATGGGGAAGGTGTTGGCTCATTCGAAGTGGGGGATCGGCACTTCGCATCCCCATTCAAAGTAAAGCCGCTGCATAAAGGAGCAGTAGGGTTTGGAGGAGGATCCATACCACTTATAAAATTTGTGTCTAGTATTTATGAATAGGTAGCTTCTGTCAAAGTGTAAGAAAAGTTACCTACAGGGAAAAAAAAAAAAAAAAGGGGGAAAGAGAAAAATAAAATAGTGTTACTAGTTGTGGCTGTGGGGGGATCTTTGCTTTGGGTAAGTAAATGAAATCCCAATCCCTAGAATTGTAAACATGTGATCTCTACAGCTCAGTGTTGAAAAAAAAAAAAAAAAAAAAAAAAGAACTATCTGCAAATAATGTTCTCCATTTGCCTTTCTAACTTACTCGTCTAATTTTCGAATTTATTTTGACTTTGGAGATAATTTAAAGAAAAATTGGATTTAACTTGATTTGGTCCAAGATTCAAAATTTTAATATATGAATAAAACTATTTTATATTTAATATAACGTCTCTTAATATTTTGATTTATACTGTTTATTTGACAATTAACTATTATCTTTTTAACATTTAATTAATAATTAGTAGCGTATTATTATATTAATCATAATATAGTTACTGATAAACAATATCCTATTAATTTATAATGAATATTTAACAAAATAATATTGTTTTTAAAGTTAATGTGCGTTTTTATTTTTTTTTCTTTTTGAGAGTTTAAATGTAATAGTAACATTTTGTAAAGAAACGAGAGATCCAATTAAATAATAAAGAAGTCGTAATAAGTTTACAATTTCGGCACTTTAATTTTAAAATTTTATAAAATAATTATTAAATTATTCGAAAATTTTTATTTAAGTCGTTGAGCTATTCAAAAAATTTTATTTAAATTATTAGGTTGTTAAATTTTTTCCATAAAAACCCGACTAGCGAGCTTCAAGAGTAGATTTGATGTTTGATATGGTGGATTAATAATACCTATCAACGAGTAAAATAATATATATTAAATTTAAGTCAATCTCACGATCAATATCAAATATCGAAGAAAAAAGTTGTTTAAATTTAGATTCATAGATTTATGATGTTCAAAATTGTTTAATAAAAAAAACCGAATAATATAAAAGAAAAAGAATGAGAACTTTCGATTGGTGCAATCAATGCAAATAAAAAGGAGATACATCAATGATTTTAATAGCCCAATGACTTGAATAAAATTTTTTAAATAATTTAATAATTATTTGAAATTTTTTGAAGTGGAATGATCAAAATATAAATTTACTAATAATTTAGTGATCTGGGATATATTTTACCATAAAAAATTGCCAAAAATAATAAAATATTAATCTCGATTGTCAGGTGAACGACAGAAACCATGGCCACCACACTCCTCCACCTATCACCAAAATCGCCACCAGCCTCCGCCCCAAGCTTCCCCGTCCTGAACTCACCGTTCTCAAGACCCAGATTTCTCCCTCTTCGGCCCATCAAAACGAATAATTCAAATATCAAAACAATCTCATCTTATAAAAGTGGAAATGGCAGCAACAAACCTCCCTTGCCCGAAACAGAGTGCCCTGTTCCACCCGAACAACAGCCCATAAACGAATACCAATCCCTCTCCACATCTTTCCCTTTTTCTTGGGCGTCAGGGGACGTTGTTGAATACTGCTCTCGCTTGTTCGCTACGGGTGCTTCTTTCGCCCTCTTTGTTGGTCTACCAGTTGCCTGGTTCGGTTCGGCGGGGCCCATATCCGATCCGGTGAGGCCAGTTCTTTCCTCCGTTTCGAGTGGGATTCTTTTGGTTACGATTGCTGTTTTGAGGATGTATTTGGGTTGGGCTTATGTTGGGAACCGCTTGCTCAGCGCCACTGTCGAATGTGAACTTCTCTTCTCTTTCTATGTTTTTGTTTCATGCAAAATTTTGCTCCCACTTTGATGGTTTTCTTATGGGATTTCTCTTTTGCATGACTTGCAGATGAAGAAACAGGGTGGTATGATGGACAGGTATTTCAATTGGGTGGATATCAGTATTTGATACAGTATAGGTCCAGAATTGATCCTTCAAATGTGTAACCTTTACTTGCCATAAAAGTCTAGTAGCATCTACTTTCATTGCCTGCATTCTTAATTAGCAGTAACCTAAGAATTCATTATTCAGTCATCCACTTGCCTTCCTAAACAGTTAATTTTTATGCCCCTATGATTTTGAGCATCTGTGATTATTACTATGTTATGTCAAAAGTTTGTTTATTAGAACGAAATAGCTTCTTATAATTTGGGATTTTGTAAAAGCATGTTTTCTTAGTCTTCACAAATGATCCGGGGACTGCTACCAGACCAGCTTTGCAATATAGAGACTGATACTGTTTTCCTCCACAGATATGGGTGAAGACTGCTGAAGTTTTGGCACGAGACAGGCTCCTTGGTTCATTTTCAGTATGTATACTTGTATTGGATTTCCATTTGACCAGAGTTCTTCTTTCACTCTTCATTTATTGGCCTTTGCTGCTCTATGCCTGTTTTGACAATGCATACATCAACAAAACCATTTCTGAATAAATTTCCGCTGGTTTCTATTGACAAAAAATGTCATTTTTATGAACTTCCAAGGCTGGTAAGAACTTAATCCCCTTTTTTTACATTAAAAGAGGGTCATCAAAACAATGAACAATCTTATCTAATAACATGAAGTTTTTAGGGCTAGAAGTAACCTTGAAAATTTTATTAAATTTGACATAGAATCCATCCAATGCTCTTTGACACTTGCTCTATAGAAGGCAACCTCTGTTGGTGTATCGACTCACTAAATTCTGCGCTATGTATTTGCTACCGCAGGTCAAGCCCGTGCTGATCAGATTAAAGTACACACTAGTAACGCTAGCAGTATCCTTACTTGTATGTGTTCTTCCCCTCATAAATGTTGATCAGGGAGGTCAAGACAGTTCCTACATGACATCTAAAGAAGCTAGGGCTCGAGCTATACCAGGAGTTTACGATGATGATTCGGCAAGATCATTTGAACCAGATGCGTTCTGTGGTGAACCTGATCTCTCCTAGTTCAATCCTTGTGCTGCTGCTGGTAATACTTTGTACAGTCGATTAATCATATATACATGTATAGATATTCAAAAGTATATCTCGTCTACTTTCAGTTCTCTGTATATAGTTTAATTTTATTTATTGCTGCGCTTCATTCTAATTACAGTAGCTTATGTTTCTTTCTTCTCTGTTATTCCGAAAATAAACGAGAAATTCAAAAATATTTTTATTAGTAATTGCATTTGAGTATAGTTCATCAACATTTTCTTCTTTTGTTTTCAACTAAAGCAATTTGACTTTGATTCTTTAGAAATCCGTATCTACATCACTTTGTTTGTGTTGTAACAAAGTAGCAGCATATTTATCTCGTTAATGCAAATTGTTTTCCCGAAAAGGCCAAGCAAAGCACATGAAAAACAATCACACCAGCTCTTCAACCAGGAGGCTAAAAGACTGGATAAATATTAGAACCTTAACCCATAATGGTGAGCAATATAAAGTTGAGATCAACTCTGCAATATGTGATCATTAACTGGCTTGGGTCAATAGTGAGCAAGTGTAACATCATACCCCACTTATACAAAGACAAATATCGCCAGCTTAAGCTAAAATGAAGAGTAACACCACCTTGGGGAAAAGCATTTCAACAGTACAGGATCCACCATAACCTTATCTATATCACCTTTCTCTTATTTTGGAGCTTAGATTCAAAAGTTGGAACTTTAAATCATCAGATAAAAATCCCTCTTAGGCACCGTACTTGGGCGCCTTCCAAAGCTTAAATGCTATCTCATGCAGCAACCGGTCTGCCGGTATAGTAAGATTTCCTGAACACTGCAACCAAAAAAAGGATAACACGGTTATTTCCATGTTTTCTATGTAGGATTTCCCTTTGGGTTATGAAGATTGAAAAGATGCATGTTTAGACTTTGGAGAAATGACAAGTAAAAGTTACTTTGCGACCTAAACGAACAAGCTACAAGCAGGTTTCCAAAATTATCTCTCTGTCACTTTGTACCTCTTTAAATTCTTCAAAAGAAAAAGTCTCTACCATATCCTTGCGGGTTACAGCATATTGATATTGTGCGAATAACATTGGACCATACTGCCTGTTGATCGTAAATTAGTTAAATGATCCACACAAAATGTCAAAATAAGAGTTCAGAGTTTTTTCCTCACCTAACATCATTTCTTTGACTTTCTCCTCTCATGGTGTAACTCTGATTAGGGAAAAGTGCTGAAAGACTAGGATTCTTCTCATATTTAGTGCTCAAAATGGACAAACCCGGTTCATCAGCCTTTGACACAGACCCATAGCTCATTACGAGGGACAAGAGTAGACGAGAACCAATTTCAGTTCCAGGCTTAGCTATACTCATAATAGCACCAAGCAAAGCATTCAAGAATTCCACATCATTGCCACTATTAGCATTCAAGTTCTCCCCAGACCCAATATGCAAAATCACTAAATTGAACTGGTTGGATTCCGTTACCTTCCCTTCTTGGAATCCAAGAAAGGACAGCAACTTAGAAGCCAAATTATCAATCGATGAAGCAGGGGGAGTATTGCTATTTCCAAACAATCCATTCAAGTTCAATACATTTAAGCCAAGTTTTTCTCCAAAAGACTTCAAACCAGAATTGTTACTCAATATAGCAGCTTTCATTCCCATGAACCTGAACAGAGATAAAAGAAGCATGTTGAGTGGCATATTATAGCTGCCAACAATTTAAACCCAGCAAAGTGTATATGATAATACCTCTCAGACATGGTTGGAGTCAAAGATGACGACTTTACTTCACTAGAAAATTGGCCGTTCTGAAAAATGGTCATGAAACCAAAGAACATTGAAGAATTTATCATGAAATTCACTTTCAAATAACTTAGAATTATAGGGCATCTCACCTTGTTCAATGTCTCAAAGGCATCCACCAGCACAGCAAACTCTCTTACTGTCCTATCATCCTCACTTTCTGCAGTCTAAATCCAAGTAAATTCCCATATGGTGGATGAACGAAAACATTTCAAAAATATGTGAAAAGAAGCATGAACACAATTACTAAGAAAGGCAAGGGGAGCTGTTAAATAGAGATGAATTATCAAAGGAATGGAGCAAAGACTTACACTTTAACTAATTATTGAACTATCATAGAACCTAAAGCTTATTCTGTCAATCAGTAAGGTTCCAACTTCCAACCAATCGTTATAATCTCTAAGTAGCAAATTTAAGAACGAAAAACTAAGAATATCCATCGTAATTTCATCCATTCCAAACAATTATATGTAATTACACTAAAACAGCCGAATCAATTAGGAAAAAGCCAGAATTTTTCATAGCAACTGAAAAAGAAGAAGAATAAAGCAAAAGAATCTATTTTTCAATGCTTGGGTGCACTTTAAAGAGATTATATATTGATTACCCACTGTTAAAAGAGGTAGTTGAAAATGAAAAAGAAGAAAAGAGACAAGGAATTGAAAAGGGGAACCTGAAGGAGGAGCATTAGGGAGGCTCAAGAAACCACAGTTGGCTGTAGATGCGAGAGAGTGGAGATGGGCATGTGATGGGTGAATGAAACGGGCCAACCCGTCACCGTATAAAATCAAGGCTCGGCTCGGCTTGTCTGCCATTGCTGTTACTCAAATACTCAAATAATAGGATCGAAGAAACTGAGAAAGAGAAACAGGAAGCAAAGATGGAGAATCCACTTTCTATGGGGAACCTGGAAAGAAAGAGAGGAGGAATAAACGAATGAAAAAAAGGGGTCAATTCTGCTATTAGAGCCTGTACTTTGCATAAGTTGTGAATTTAGTACCTGTACTTTAATTTGATATTTCAGTCCCTGTACTTTTATAAATTAAAAATGTTACTCTTAACCAAATGATAACTAATACATTCATTAAACTAAGGTCTGTTATTTTTAAAACTTGATGTGTCAAATATATTATCATATGTATAATGTTATATTTGTTTGTTATTTTCACATATTACTCACAACAGATCAGAACTGTTATTTGCATTAAGATTAAAATTTTGAAATTTAAAACATATATCTATTAAGAATGATCCAATTGGAAAACATTGACTAAATTTACAACTTTACTCATAATATAGGACTAATGACATAATTTAACCAAATATATTTAACTATTATCATTGGGTTAGGATTAAAATTTCAAAATTTGTAAAGTATTGAGGCTAAAATTAATCAAATTTAAGTATAAGTACTAAATCCATAATTTACACAAAGTATAAGTTCTAATATCAAAATTTAACCAAAAAATATATGAAAATAAAACAAAAATAGACCAAATAAATTAAAAAAGAAAAAGTACCTTAAATAATTTTTTATATATACCCAAATCTATTACAAATTCAACCCACACCACTTAAACTACCCATGGCCCAACCTTAAACCCAAATTACACCTAATTTCCCTAGGGCCCAACAAGCCCAAATTTTAGCCTCTACCACCCATGCCTCCACGTCAGCCACGTCGCCCCACTTGCCTCTGCCACCATCTGACGCCAATCACCACCTGTCACCACCACATGGTCACCTGCAAAAATAAAAAGAAGAGACAAAAGCAAGAACAGAAAAATACATGTATCCATTCGACTATAAAAACCATGTAAAAATTGTAAAATGGAGACCCCTTTTCGATTTTCACGAAAAATAAAAAAATAGCAAACAAGAGATTCGAATTCAAGATTGCAAGAGCTTTCTTTTGACAAGGTATATTATTTTTTATACGTGTATATATAGTATATTTATATCTTTTCATTTTCAAATGTATACATACGCACATATATTAATCTTTTTTCCAAAAAAATAGATTTACATATATGATATATATACATGTTTACTACTCTATTTTATTTATATATTTTTGAAACAAAATGAATGAAATAAAAACAAGAAGAAAAGATTCGAAAATCATCAAATAAAAAAAATTTACCTTAGTGCAGCCGTGCACGACAACGACGATCGGTGACTGGCGAGCAACGATGACGACGACGGACAAAGAGAGACTTACCAGAAAAAAAGGAGAAAAAAAAAAGAAAAGGGAGAGAAGAGAGAGTTTTTTGGTTTTTTGAAGAAATGAAAAAAAAAAGGTTAAAAAGGGGTTATATAGGTTCACAAAACAACGTAGTTTTAGGAGTAACTTAAACCACTCCAAAACTACGTCGTTTTGATGCTACATGAATCAAATTTTTAAAAAAAGGGTAATTTTCTTATTTGATCCTTTCGTATTTTTATTTGTTTCAATTTAATCTTTTTGTATATTTTTAATTTATTACAATTTAGCCCAATAATTTTAAAAGCTTTACAATTTAGTCCTTTAACATTCCAAAAGGCTACCACATGTCCCATTTTCTGGTTTTATTACCCAGTAGGTCCCTGAACTTTCCAAAAATCATATTTTGATCCTAGACTTCTCAAAAATTATATTTTGACCCTCAAAATTTCCTAACATTACATTTTTACTCCTAAACTTTTCAAAAATTATGTTTTGACCAGTAGTCTCCGAAACTTCATTTTTGACCCCTTTTTTTTTTCTTTTTTTTCTTCAATTTTTGTATATAAAATTTAATTATTATTCTTCGTGTTTTTAATTAATCCTATTTTTTGATTTTGTTTTGTGTGATTTCGTGTTTCGTATATCATTAATCCTATGCTTATTTTTTTTACTTATCTGTTTAATTGTTCTATTTTGCCATTATCTGCACATTCGTATTTACACGTTCATTTTTTTTATCAAATCAAATTTACTCTCTGCCTTTTAAAAATACAAAATCGAGGCAATATTCTTTCATTTCGGGTTTTGAAAAATTGTGCCTTAACTCACTATGTGCGATTCTTTCTTCAAACCGGAATAATCGAATACCCTTTTCAAGGTTTGAAATTGGCAACGAGGGAATGCCCGTTATTTTCGGATCTCGAAACGTTATGTCCTAACTCATTGGACGTGACTTTCTTTCTCGATCATTTCGAAATAACGAGACTTCCTCACGAGATTCGATTTTCCTTCTTAAACGTGTACATCAAATAAATCATGCATTTAAGGATCGTATTTTAAACTTCACTCGAGGTTTCAAAATTTTAAATTAAGACCAGATAATAATATATGTGGTACCAATTTTGGGTGTGTGAGGGTGCTAATCATTCCTCTAACGTAACCGACTCCCGAACTCGTTTTCTGGATTTCGAAGACCAAAACATCTTTCAAAAAGAATTTTAAACGTCTTGTGGTGATCCAATCACACTAAATAAAAAGATTGGTGACGACTCCCATTTTTCGAGTTTTAAAATATTTTTCGATACCTGTTTGTTTTCCAAAAATAAACGTTTCGATAAAATATTTTGATACAATTATTCTATAATATATTTAACAACACGAGCTGGAATTTTTTTTTTAATTGACCAAAACAACTTTGATTGTTTATTATATTGCTCAATTGGCATGAGAATAAAATATTATTATGTTAGGATTATAGATTTGTCAAAATTTGAAATTCCAGGGAAACAAAGAGAAACAAAAGAAAAAATAATACATAGTGCAGTGCCTACATTCAATCTTCATTTTAATTACTTATAACATTGCTTCATGAAGACAAGGGAACTAATTTATTGGATATTTCCATCCAGGCCCTGCATAGAGTAGAGATGGTAACTACAGGTACCCTCTTTCCTTGCAGCACTGAATGGCTCCATCAAACATTTCCTCCAACCCATAATTAAATTCGAAACCCATGCCCAACAGTTTCTTTGATGACACACCAGGAAACTTCGTACCTTTGATTTCTGCCAAGCATCTGCAACACACAAACAAGAAGTTGGAGCATAACTCTGTGATTTTTATCATCCAAGTTTGACTGTTACTCACTCTGGTGATGGAATTGGGAACTCTGGGTACTTCCCACGTAGGAATTCAAACAACTCGTCAAGGCTTATGGTGTTGGAAGAACAATTGTATCTCCCTTTTGCATCTGGATATTCAAGCAGGAATATATGTGCCCTTGCCACATCATCAACATGCACCATGGGCATATTCAGAAGGAAACTATAGCCAGATCGGTTCCCTGTACAGATTATTCAGCTTCCTCGTTTAATAAGTCTATTTAGGCTGAAACAGAAAAATATTAGTGAGACAAGTAGCAAGCTTGTACCTAAGGCCAGAGCCAATGATTGGCACACTGAGTTAGGGAACCTGGGGCATATGAAACGACCAACAACCAAGCCAGGATTCACTGTCACCACATCCAGTCCATGTTGTGTACCAAATTCAAGAACCGCCCTTTCTGTGAATGTCTTGGAAATAATGTAATGATGTGTGTTTGGGTTTAATTTTTGCGTAACGAAATCCACATCAGTGCAGAAACTCTCATCCATCATGTCCATCTCCTGGCCGTTGTAAATAACAGTGGCTGCACTTGAAGTATACACAACTCTCTTCACTGTTTTTGATCTTAAGCATACCTTCAAGATGCCTAGTGCTCCACTTATTGACCTCTCAGTTACCGCTTCCACAGATTCTTTACCATCGAAACTCATAGGAGTGGCAACGTGGAGCACTGCCTTGCTTCCTTCAATGGCTGCATCGAAACTGTTGGGATCATTAAGATCTGCACTCAAGATTTTTAACTTTTCGGCTGCTCCTGGTAGACTAGTGAGGAAACTAAGGTCTCTTTTGTTTTCTGCGAAATTCCAACAGGAATGTGAGGGTAAATCACGAACGTTTGCTCAAAACATTAATTTTCTCAGCTTGAAAATAAGACAGTAGTGTTACCTGGATCAGCCCTGACAGTGGTACGAACAGAATAACCCTCCTGAAGAAGCCTCTTGATGAGCCATGAACCTATGAACCCAGTACCGCCAGTGACACACACTGTTCCTTTATCTCCTTCCATTTCTCTCCACTCTAATATATTACAATATTTTGCATAAAAAACCTATAACTATATATAAAAGCTATCCCAATAGGATAGCGTAATTGAACGATTACATATATTATATTCATGCATTTTTTTGTATTCATTGATGCTTTGTTCATTGTTTTTTCAATTTGATGCTTTGTTCATTATTTTATTCTTTCTCATGTAACACATGACTATATATTTCTAGAAGAAAATATAAATTTCAAACATCAAAGATTATTTTATTATTCAATAATATTTTGATTATATTTTATTCTTCATAAACGGAGATTAATTCTAATATAATTAAATATAATCTTTATCTTTTTCTCGTTTTACATAAAACAAGTTGGAATTACAGTTCTTTCGAAATCTAACCCATAAAATTCGTTTGGGATAATGCCATTTTACACCCCTGCACTTTGGCACTTGTTTGAGTGTGGTACCTGAAGCTTTGAAATGTTCAATGTGGTATCTGAAGTTTAATTCCGTTACATAATCTGGTACCTGTCATTAACGCTGTTAATTTCTGACTGATTTTGCCATGTGGACCAATTATGTGTCGGCACATGGCAAGGGACAGGCTAAAGGGGTAGTTACACGGGCAGATTAGGGAAGGGCTATTTTGCAATTTGCCCTTCCCCCCTCACTTTTTCATGTTCTCTCCCTCAATCACAACAAATTTTCTGGCCAAATTCCGAATGGGTTTTCCGATTTAAGCTTGGTGGTTTTAAACTTAGATGCTTGAGGATTTTTTGGGAAAATTCCTGGGAATATTGGGTCTTTAATGAAATTAACATCTCTTGATTTAAGCAAGCAGCAACTTTTTGCTGAATTACCAATTGAGCTTTTCGGGTTACCAAATTTGCAGATCATTGCTTTAAACGAAAACAAATTATTCGATGATATCCCTGAATGTAACATCCGCGTGCTCGAATCGGATCTGGAACAGTGATAAAATAGAATTGAGAATTACAAATGTTTAGTTGAAGTGATGAAGGTTAGAAAAATTTAAGGATTAAATAGTAAAGGAGAGAAAATATGAGGGACTAAATAGCGAATTATCCAAATTGAATTTTGAGTCATCATGAGAATTAGATTGATTAAGGAGGGGCAAAAGAGTAATTTGGTGGAAGATATTTTTGGAGGCAAAGTTTTGGGTCAAAGTGTAAAGTTGGAAGGCCCAAGGACTAAAAGTGCAATTTTACCATTTTTATTAAGAGAGATATTTTAGTGGAGAAATCTAGAGAATTTGAGAGAAATAAAATTAGATAAAAGATGAAAATATCATATTTTTCATTCATTTCCAAAGTCACATGCATATCTTCCATTTCCAACTTTTGCTTTTATTCCAAATAGGTCCTTCCACCATTTTTAAGCTTTCCAACCTCCAAAATCTCCTATTTTCTTTGAAATTTTTGAAAGAAAAGTATAGAAGGGGGTTAGTAGACACCTCAAACTTCTTATAGAATTCATTTTGAGGTGTTAGAGAGCATAGGGACTAAATTGAGAAATTTTGAATTCAAGGGTTAAGGTAAGAAATGGTTAAATTCTCATGACATACATGTATTTTACTGTTATTTAGCATGAAAACTATTGAATTAGAGCTTATAGCTTACATGTGTTTATGTGAAATTGAAGAGCAAGAGAAGAGAGGCAAGGATCAAATTGAAGACAAAGGAAAAGAATAGAGCAAGGGGTAAAAGAGAAGAAATTCAGCCTTTTTGTTGTAAGTACTACAAGAATTTTAGTTTATAGTCTATTCTTCATAATATATTTGAGTTGTTAGCATGGAAATTGTTGTTTAATTAGGTGTTATAAAGATGAATAAGTGAGATTAGTGTAATAAAACATGAGAAAGAAAATGTTTTCATTGAAACAGATTGGACAGAATCAGAGGGTTAACTTCTAAAATTCACTAAAAATTTTGTATATGGAGTTAAGGGTCAAATTATATATGTAATTAAAGCTTATTGTGTGTAGTTTCATATGGAAGAAACAGTGAATTAAATGGATCTGTATATTCTGAGTTATAACTGATTTTGTGTAACAAGGTCAGAGCAGATACGAGTTCCCCTGTTCTGACTTTGAAAATTCATAGAAAAATGTATAAAAATTATTAGAGACTGAAATTTATATGGTTAATTTATATATGAGTTTATTTTCATTAGAAACAGACGAGAACATCATTTAATCTCTGTAATAAAAGATAAATAATTTTTAGTAAAGAAAGGTCGAAACTGTTAGGCAGCAGAGAAGGGGTAAATTTAAAGAATTTACTGTACAAATTGGCTAAATCAAAAATTCTGAAATTTTTATGGTAAAAATATATTTGAGTCTAGTTTCAAGAATATTAAGCGGATATTAATTTCGAATTCTGTAGTTCAAGATATAAATAATTTAGTGACTGTAACGCAAGTGGACAGTTTTGAAAATTAATGTGAAAATAAGAATAAAGAGGTATATGATGATATATATGTGATGAACAATGTATATGTGAAATATTATATGTTTAATTATAAATATTGATTATATGATAAAATGGTGATATTGTGAAAGCCATTGAGGAAATAAATGTGAGAATTACATGATTATGTATATGTGATGAAAAATGTATATATGATGTATGAGTTGTGATCAAAATTGAAAGTGAAAGTGAAAGTGAAATTATAAATTGAAAATCCCTACTAACTAGTCGGGCTGAGTCGGATATAGTTGGCATGCCATAGGATTGGAAGAGTTCAGGGATACTTCGACCTTGAGTCGATGAGACACTGGGTGTCATTATTTTACTTCGGATAGATTCGATGAGGTACTGGATACCACTTTACTTCGGCTAGGCCGATGAGACACTGGGTGTCACTTTATTGTTTCGAACTATCCGATGAGGCACTGGGTGCCATTCTGGTGTGTTTGGTTGGATCCATGTATCCGCCAAGGTCCGAGTCTTGTTAATAGGGTAAGTAATGTGAAAAAAAAGAATGTGCAAATTATGACATTGAAGTAAGTGAAATGATTATCGCATGAAAGGTAAATATAATATATGTAAGAAATCAAAGAATGATAAAACTAAGTAAGCTAAGAGATTGAAATAGCTAAAATGTAAAATGAGGAAGAACATGTGAATTCATAACACGACTGTAAGTTAAATGTTATATACATAAAAGCTATGTATTTTACATGAATAAATATTTATATGAATGAGTTTGAAATGAGTGATTAAAATATGGATGATTAATGACACTTGTAGTACTTATTAAGCCTTCACCGGCTTAACGCGTTTGTTTCAACGCGTAGGTATAAGACCATTGAGAAGCTAAAGATGGATTAAGTGACTCTCATCAAATCACATCAACATTGAAAGATTGCAAGACAATGTGTATTTATTTTGTGTGAAGTGGCATGTACCAATGGTACTTATATGTCTTCAATGAATGGGTTATAAATATTATTTTGATGATACTTGATTATTTTATGATATTTTGAGTAAAATTATTCAATTACACATTATTTGAAAGAAAATTTTCCGTTACTCGACTTTCTGTATCGTACTGTAATGTAATGCTTCTATATTGAGTTTATACGTATAAACCGAGTGTAGGGGTGTTACACTGAAGGTTTTAGCAACTTGGTTGGTTTGCAATACTTGAATCTCAGCTGTAATGTGTTCACAGGTCAAATTCCAGAAACTTTTGGATTTCTTCATTCATTAATGGTGCTTTCATTGTCGTATAATCGAATTTCGAGTACGGTCCCATCGGAGTTCGGTAATTGTTCTCAGCTTCAAGTGATTCAGTTGTGCTCGAATCGATTGATCGGTAATGTAACAACGAATTTCTCTTGATTATCTCGCTTAAAAGAGCTTGATTTGGGTTCTAACAAGTTAAATGGTGAAATCCCAGAAGAAATATCCAATTGTTCTTTGATGGTTACTTTACTTTTAGATGGAGATCGCCTTACAGGTAACATTCCAGATTCATTTTCAAACATGTTTAATTTGAAGTACTTGAGTTTATCTAGAAATAATCTTGAAGGTGAGATTCCAAGTGGATTAGGTTCTTTATTCAATGATAGTTCTATATTTTCAATGAATGAGAATTTATGTGGTAAGCCATTGAACAAAGACTGTAAAAATGTGAGAAAAAAGAAATAGAGGAAGCTGATTTTGTTTATTACTATGGTCGTTGGTGGTATTGGGCTATTTTGTCGTGTTTTGCTGCGGTTACATTTATAGTCTTCTACAGTGGTGGAAGAGTTGGATGACTGGAGAGAAGAAGCGGAGTACGGGTAATGCTAGTTCGGGAGCAGATTGACGTCGTGGAAGTGGGTGGAGAGAACATGAAGAGTTTAGGCAGATAAAGAGTGAGGGGGAAGGGCAAATTACAAAACAGCCCTTCCCTAATCTGCCCTTGCAGCTGTCCCTTTAGCCTGCCCCTTGCCACGTGTCGGCACACAATTGATCCACGTGGTAAAATCAGTCAGAAATTAACAACGTTAATGATAGGTACCAGATTATGTAACGGAATTAAACTTTAAGTACTACATTGGACATTTTGAAACTTCAGATACCACACTTAAACAAATGCCAAAGTACAGGGTGTAAAATGGTATTATCCCAATTCGTTTTATCACTCAATTGGATATTTAATTTACAACTGAAATATAAATTTTAATTTGAGTTTTTTATATAAATAATATAAAATAAATAAATAAATATGAAAATAGGATAATATGAACAATATTTACGGGAATAGGCAAACACAAAAGTAAAATACCGATGCCACCTGACCAATTGGTAGCATCACTTTTTTTAATAAAAAATAATTTTTTGTGCAATTTGATTAATCGGCGACACCCGTATGAAATACTGGAACATAGGATTTTTTTTAATCAATATATGAAAAAGAGAAAAAATAATAATTTTTTTATTGGTACCGTCAATGTATCAAGCGGCACCTAAAATTTTTTAAATTATTTTATTAATACTCGAAAAAAATTTAAATCACCAATTTTTTTTTACTCTCAACTTTTTACTTTTCAAAATAATATATTACTTTTCAATTTTTTACATTATTTTTTTTATTTCTCAACTACATAAAATATTAACTTTTTTATTAGAACGCGCACACAATTTGTTTCATTTTGCCCTCATCCAGCAAGGTAAGTTTCTTTCTTCTCTTACTTTACTTTTTTAAAACTAATATTGTTAATTAATTCTATTATAATTAAAAAAACGACTCTAAATTAAATATATATGATCTTGAACATAAAACAAGTTAAAATTACAACTCCTTCGAAAACGAACCCATGAAAATCATTTTATCACTCAATTGAATTTTTAATTTACAACCGAAATATAAATTTTAATTTCTTTTGACTTGCAAAAAAGATTTAAAACCTACGAAATTGCAAATGATACTTAATTGATATAAAATTATATATGTAAATTTTTGACTAAAAACCAATCATACAATATAAAATATTTTAAAAATATAATAATAAATTTAAGTTTTGTATTATATTTATATTAACATTAAATAAATATAATTATATTAATAATTACCTTCCCTCCTCCCCCACCATTGGAACCACCGATTTTCTCCTCCATAGTCATTGGTAAAAAATAAGCAATCGAAACAACCGAGATGAGAAAACAAAACCAAAAACAAAGATCATAGTCCCAAAGATTAAATCTTGTCAAGTTTATCCACTGGCTGTCTAAGCTTAAAAATACAACCCAGACCACTTAAAGTAGGAAGACATTTTCGATTGCTTATTCTTTTTAGAAGTGACAGATATAGTGGGGGCAGGGACGGTGGTGACTGGTGAAGGGAGCTTCGGTGGGGAGGGGGAAAGGGAGAGGGTCGGGTTCCGGGGAGGGGTGGGGGTGGGGATTTTTTATTTTATTTAATATTAATATAAATATTTATAACACCCCATTATCAAACCTAATCATCGGGTCCGAGTAACGGGATATCACATTCGTTGCCGGAGCAACAGACATCATTTATTCCATACTAAATTCAAATCATACATTTAAACCCATAGCCATGTCATGATTAATACACTAATATCTCAACTATTAACCTATTTATTCATTGCATTTCATGCATCCTCTATTTCAATTATAAATTTAATTCACATCCAAAGCATTATAGCCTCATCTAAATACTCGCAAAGCAACATCAACACCAAACATATACATAGTACAGACCATTATCAACTATTTTATATGCCTATCTATGTAACATCTCGAAATATGAGATCATTCTTCAACTAAACTTAATATAACATAAAATCTTATAGGTACATGCCAACCAAAATAGCAAAAGTTTCACCAACTCGATGAGTATGGGATTTTCTGTTGGATGTTGATGATAATGAGTGCACACGAATGAATCTAATCTGTGCACGAAAAAACAAACTGAACGTTGAGTAATCAGCACAGTGGCATTTTTATAACTAATATTATAACATAACAGGAATTATGTAAGGACATAAATAAAATAAAAATTAAAGGTTCGGAAGCAGTTTAATATGTTAAAATATATTATAAGAACTTTCATCTCGCATTTGTAGTCATACCGACTAGTTGTCACATATTCATCTTCGAATTCCTGACTAGTGAACTCCAAAATTCAATTAACATTGAATAATCACTTACATTCACATAATCACAAACATAGTTTTTGCATACACGACTCAACATCTTTTACATTTAATTCTTCCTAACATTACTTATAATTATTCTACCAAGCATCTAAACCCATAACAATAAATCAAATTCAAACAACACAAAAATACACATTCTAACCGTTAAGACAACAATTCAGATGACAACTAAGCATATAATTCAAATAACAATTTAATGCATTAATTCAGTAGTTTCCTAACTACGCACTTCCGAGCAACAACTTAATATTTATTCTTAGACAATAATTCTTTTTTTTGAATATATTGGTGTGTTTACATGGTAGTATCTGTTCATATTTTCTTAACCATTTGACATCGCACACACAGGCGTTCGAACTCAGGACCCCTAGGATGAACAACATCCTCTTTTCCACTGAAACCACTATGCACAAAATGGACTGCACATTGAACATCATTATTACGTTCAAAATAAGACAACATTAACAGCACAAATAACATCAAATTGGACAGCTTAGTTAACTCAATACATTAGCATAAATAACAACACATTGGACAGTGGATTTAACACATTCTAATAGCTTAATTAACTAAATAAAACACAGCATGAATGATAGCTCATTTAAACAACTTTTTTTTTTTATGTAATTTAGAACAGCTTTGTGATTTCCATTTGAATAGCGTAGCTAGTCATTGAATCCACATCATTATTCAACACAAAACAGACCACCTGTAACGTTGATAACCATTAAATGAATCTTCTATTTTAACACGAAAATCGACAACATAAATCTCTATTCGGACAACATTATTAGGCATTAAATGAATCCTTATTATTTAACACGAGAATGAACAGCATGTAAACACCCCTTTAAACAACATAGCTAAGCATTGGATCAACTTCAACCATTAACACCAAAAATGGACATCATTAAATCAACCTCATTATTTGGTCTAAAATTGGACAGCCTGTACACCATTCAAACATCATTTTAAATAGAAATTTTTCCAGCCAAATACTATCATTTTCGGACAGCCATAAATTAATTATAGAACACATTTAACAACACTATTTCCAACCCAATTTTCTTATACTATATACAGTATTAATATACGAGTTTTGGACAGCTTAACCATTAAAAATATGTAGCATTTATACAACAAATGTTCAATCAATTCAAACATTAGAAATGGGGCAGCATTAATATACAAGTTTTGAAAAACATTAAATCTTCAATTTGGACAAGCATTTTAAATATGGCAAAACATAGATAACATGCCCTGTTTTGGACAGCTTTAATACTTCAATTAAACAAGCAATTAATTCAACTGAACAACATAAAAAAAAATGTCCAGCTTTGATCGACTAACATTCAAACAACCAAAAGTGTAATGTTAGGTTGCACTAAATCAAACAACAGTAGGAATTACTCAACTTGGACAGCAATTGAGTTGTACGATTTTTGGACAGCATTCGAAATTAAAGACATGCACAACCAACTAAGTTAAGGCTCAGTTTAAACTACCATCATGCAGCTTGTGACATGTTTAGTAGTAATTTATTTATGTTACAAAGCCGAAAGTCTAAAAGTTCAAGGACCTTACCAGAAATTTTCCAAAGTCGGATCTACCTACACCAAGTTGCCCTTCCCTTTTAACGCTTTGACCGTCTTCTCCCTTGTTTGCTAACACAATCGTCCACAAAGTTACAAGACAATAAAATTGAAAGCATCCACAAGGTCAACAAATTTACTTAACACAAGAGAGAAATTTAGCAACTAAAGAAAACTCCTCTTCATCACAAGCGACAGTTAAATATTCAACTCAAAATCACACTATTTTTTTCTTTGTAAAACAAAATCTATGGACAATATGAGCTTGGAAAGGTTACCAATGCTTGAGGATTTAGCTTCTAAACAAGTAAATTTTTTGTTTCCTCTACATGCAACCCATAGCTCTCAGCTTCACCATTCGCGAGGCCAAAAAAAAAAAAACAGATTTGAAGAAGAAATGAGCTGAAATGTTCTTCTTTTCTTTGTTTTCTTTCAATTTTTTTATTTTATTTTTTAACTCACCATCTATCCCTCTCATTCCATTCACCCCAAATTTTTTGAAAAATAAAAGTGATGTGACAGAACAAAATTCAGCCAACCACCCTCAATTTGGCCAGCCAATGCATGCCACTAACCCTCATTTGCCATCATCATCATTCTTCCACTCACAATTAATATTTAACTAAGCTAGTTAGAACCTAAAGATTAATTGGACTAACCCTTCACCATATGATTGGTTGCCCCTTAATTTAATTAGGATTGTTATTCCCCTTTCCCTTATTTATAATTTACTATTTAGTTACATAATAATAATAATAATAATAATGATGATAATGATAATAACTAGTTACTGAGTTAAATCAAGACTTAAACCCCCACTGATTTATTTGCTCATGAATTAAAAAGATTCGAAAATTTAACGAGTGACAATTAATCATTTTTTCGGTAAAATTATCTATAAAAAATTCAATTCACCTAATCAAAAACTTTGTAAATATTTAATAAAAATATTTACGGGTTCGATTTTTAAAAATAAGATCCCGAAATTGTATTTTATGTCACCACTAATTTTTGGATTGCTACAATATTAATATAAAATTTAAACTATTAATATATATTTTAAAAAATATTTATGTATTTCTATACATTTGTTTCAATTTTTTTAGATTTAGGATCAAATTGAGAGCATTTGTAAATTTTTGGAAGTTATTTTTTAAAATTTATGACTAAATGGATATACTATGTAAAAATTGAGTGCTAAATTTATTATTATATTAATTTTTTAATTGTTACATCAATTTGTCGTTTGCGATTTTAACAGAAATGATTAAAATGACTAAACTATATATAACGTGAGTGTTTAAATTATAAACTTTTTATTTTGGATATCTAAACTAAAAAAAATTATAGTTAGGTGACTATTTGTATAATTTATCCTATTTTTTAAAAACCTTCGATAAACTTCTATTTTCTGACTTTTTTAATAATTTTTAAATTATACATGGACTTTATATTTATAAATTTTAAATTATAAAAATGATACCATGTCAACAAGATGTACCAATGAATGGGACGGATCAAGTTAAGAGACGACGAAAGCCGAGACGAAAGTTCCGAAGGAAGGGACAACTCGATAGTGAGACTAGTAGGGAAGGAGCCAAGGCAATGAGACAAGTTCGAGGTGAATCAAGTCAGTGTCATTCCGAAGTCGCAATGAGGACGTTGCGAGAATGGGTGAGAGAAAATGCCACAGGCCAGAGTTTAAAGTCCATGGTCATCACACACAATGAGTCCCATGAAGGTCTATCATTGACATTTGGATCATTTAACTCACATGAGCTACCCCGATTCAAAGAGTTATTGGTCAAGCTATCAGATTGAAACTTGATTATATTTAATCCTGCAAAAACGAAAGTTAATTCTAGTATAATTAACATTTTGACTAAAAACCAATCATATAATATCAAAATACATAAATATTTATAAAAAATATAATAATAAATTTAAGTTTTGTATTAGTATTTATATTTATATTAACACCCATTACCGCCCCCGCCCCCGCCCCCCCGCCCCCCAAACGCTACCATTGGAACCACCGATTTTTTCCTCCATAGTCATTAGTAAAAAATAAGCAATCGAAACAACCGAGATGAGAAAACAAAACAAAAAACGGATATCATAGTCCCAAAGTTTAAATCTTGTCAAGTTTATCCATTGGCTGTCTAACCTTTAAAATAGAACCCTGACCTCTTAAAGTACAAAGACATTTTCAATTGCTTATTCTTTTTAGATAGGGGGGGCTGGGACGGTGGTGACTGGTGAAGGGAGCTCCGGTGAGGAGGGGATGAGGGATTTTTATTTTATTTAATATTAATATGAAACTAAAATCATTATTATATATTTTAAAAATATTTATGTATTTTTTTTTAGATTTAAAATCAAATTAAGAGTATTTGTAAATTTTGAAAGTTATTTTTTAAAATTTATGATTAATTTGATATACCATGTAAAAATTTAGGATTAAATTTATTATTATACTGATTTTTTAACTATGACATCAACTTGTCGTTTGCGATTTTAATAGAAATGACCAAAATGACTAAACTACGTAATATGAGTGCTTAAATTGCAATTTTTTTATTTTTGGTACCTAAAATAAAAAATTTATAGTTAGATAACTATTTGTGTACTTTATTCTATTTTAAAAAAAAATTCTATAAACTTCTATTTTTTTGAATTTTTATAAGTTTTAAATTATATATTAACTTTATTTTTTTTTATAAAATTTAAATTATATATTGAAAATGATATCATATCAACAAAAAACATATGTAGGTTACCGCACTATTTAATTTTTGAAAAAAGTTTGATTAAATTTAACTTTAAAAAAACAAAATTAGCTCTGGATAACATAGACACATACAGTTGGAGACCTTAATCAAAAATGATTTGGTTGCTGTCACTGTCAGGCAGTGCTCGCACGGACCGGACACAACACTATTTTTACTTCATCTCCCGCAATGAGACCTGAATCAAAGCACCCTTGAATTCATTGGCTTTGTACCCTTGAATCGCATCATATCTTTGTGGCATTTTTAGCCTAACATCACTTCGGGTTAGAAGTCTTCAACTCCAGTGTTGTAAACGAAACTGGGAAAGAAGGTAGTAATGCACCTGAAGATTGAAAATATAACATAAACCAGAGAGCCGATAAGTTACCGGAGATAGGAAAGGACCAAGGGGTCAATCAAAAAGACTAGATTGGGAGTGCAATACTGGAAATAGGAGTTCATCACGGACTTTAATTGCGGAAGAGTCAAGTTCCTCAAGAGGTTGGGATTACGAAGCACAAATGCTTTCCATTCTTCTTTGTTTATTTTACCATCCTTGTCGGCGTCTGCATCTTCAAATGTCTGCAGAAATATGAAAATCCTGTAAGCCATTGAATGCTTTACAAAATGAAAATACAACAGTAAAAGCAAATCAGACAGCTCACTTTGTCAATGATTTCCTCGAGAAGGTCATCTGACAAATTCATTTCAGATTCCATCAAAATGGCTATCAGCATCTGCTTAACCTGGCATTCACCTAAAAGTTAATTAGCTAAAATGTGAAAACTGCAGGAAGGCCATTGTCTCAGAGCCATTTACAGGACAGTGAACTCAGGTTAGAACTGCTTACTCACTTCTTCTCGCTCGATAAAACCTGTTTGTCTCAGGTCATACAATCTAAATGCAACTGCAAGACATTAACAAGGATGCAGATGAGACAAAGCTATAAATCAATACTTTAATGGTACAAAGCAAATGATTTCCTAAGAACCCTTACAATCAATTTTATCTTCTAAAGGGGCACATGGATGAAACACGTTGAGTGCATGGACAAATTCCTCAAATTCAATAACACCATTTCTCTTTTCATCAAAAAGATCAAAAACCTGCAATAGAAAGGATTAACAGAGGTAGGAAATTCTAGGTAATTGATCAGTCATTAATTACAGCACACATCAAGGCAAAAAATGAACTCAACTTTGTAAATTACAACATTAACAATTCCCCAAATTCTAGCTGAACAATTCATCTTATTTTCAAATTTGGTTCCAATATCAATCATGGGATATAGAAGAAACTGGTATTTTTTCAAGAAAAAAAAAAAAGAGAAACAAACTCTTACCCTGTCAAGAAAGAGATTGCTGCCTATGGGTGTCTGGAGCAAGGCTAACCGAAGCTCTTCCTATAACACAAAGAAAGAAATTGGAATTTCAATAATATTTTTGACATTTAATTTATGGCATTGTAAACAAATTCTTCTGAAACGTAAACTTGAAGCAATGCATTCATAAAAAATTAAGCTATGAAAAAGCAAAAATCATAACAAAGTTTGACACCAAAATTGCCTCTGAATCTCAATTTACCTTGTGAATTAATCCATCATCGATTATTGAGCTACTCAGCTTCTTGAACAGTTCGTACAATGCCTCTACTTCATTCACCGAAACTGAATCACGAGTTCAAAGGAACCAATCAACTATGTTAGTTTTGTGGGGAAAAAAAGTAAAAGTAAGAATATACACTCCAGGTTTTAACTTAACAGTAGATAAAACCTATGTTATGAAAGTTGAGTTGAATATTGGATCTGGGTATGCATGATGCATCCGGTGTAAAGTATGCTCAATTTTCAAAAGATTTTTGCTATATTGAAGAATCAGAATCGTATAAGGCAAAAAGTTTGATCCAATACCCGTCAAATATACAATCCCCCGCCCCCCCACTGTTGGAGCAATAAAGACCTCGTAAATAAAACTCAATAATGATAATAAAAAAAAATTGAAGGAAAAAAAGAAGGAAAATCAGAAATACATCGGGATTCATGAGCGAGCCGGGAAAGATCAGTGAACTCATAGATGCATTTCTTGGGTCGAGGCCGGTATCCAAAGCAATTAGACGTTGCACAAAACAAGAAATCGATCATTATAAGGACCGGTAAGAAAGCAGATGCACAGATCCGTTCTCCCGCCGTTAGGGAACTGGACCGCTGCTCATCATAATCAAAATGCAAAGAAAAAAGGCAACTAAATCAACCACTTCTCACAACTCATTACAGCAAAAGAAAAAAAAATCCATAATCTCTTATAACAACGAACAAAATAAAAACTCTGCAATTTTGAAAATTATTTAAATGGATAAACAAATAAGAAAGATGAGTGATAAAGAAGTACAGAAAACGGGATTTTGTTAGTTGAATCCATAGCTTAAAACAATCACACATCAGAGACGAAGATCCTTATGTCCTTAGACTCTCTCCTTTCCCAGTATTGTTGCTTCAACGTTAATCTTTTGCTTAATCAACAGATTGAGAACTCTGTATAGCACTCTCAACGAGAGATTCTGATAGGCTTCGTAAGGTATAATTAACTGAAAATTAGAAATAATCAGAAGACGAAACGCTTGAAGACTGACATTGATAGGCATTGCACACGTGTCTTTCCAATCATATGATTTTTAACATTTAAAAATGTTAAAAAAGTTCCGTTTACGTTTTAACGTATATCACCACAAGAATTATTTAATTTATGAGAAGATAAATGCGTTTTAGTATTATTTAATTTATATTTTTTATTAATAATATTATTTATATTAATTGAGTAAAGATTTAATCGATTAAATGAATATATTATTAATAGATTAAGTTTTATATTTTTTATTTATAAATTTTATACAAGCTTTAATATATTAAATAGAAACTCATTTTCTTTGATTAATTACTAATTCAACTTCTAAGGTTGACATAAAGCTTCTAAACCAACCATATTTCCTTTGCAAAGTTGAGAAGAATAAAATATAAACAAGTTGTCTATTAATGGTTTAAGTACATATCTTATTAGCAATAATGCAACCATTCAATAATTACTTGGATTAGATTTTTTTTTTTTTTTAAAAAGGTGTAAAGTCATGTATGCATTGATTATTCAATCTTGTGGCTAATAATAACCTAGAATTTGTTTAATGGTATCATTTGAACTCTTTCACAAATAATATAAAGTTGGTGGATCTACGAGGTTGGCTGACTGGATATGCATTTTTTATGCAATAAGCCATTGCTCATTTTCTCAAATTAAAATTATTAATTTTATAATCATTTCAGGTTCAAACTGCACTATCATTTGCCCAAACTTACAAATTTTAAAACCGAAGAAAGTATTTCCGAAAATTTAATGTGATTTTTTTTTTAAAAATTGAATTCATAATATAACTTTTCATGTCAAGTAAATCATATTCGACAATAACCTGATAACTGAGTCATTGGCCGGTCGAGACTTAAAAAATTCGGTCCGCAACAATTATTTTAATTTTTCTTAGATAATGGTTGACGGTTTTATTTTTGTTATTAATTCGATTGTATTTTTACTTGGATATTTAAAAATAATATATAATAATAGTGAAATAGTTTGAAACTAATTAATAATAACATATGAAATATGTATTATATTAAAATGAATAAATTAAATTAAAATTATTTATCATAGTATTGTTATCAATCTTAAATCAGTGTCGAGTTAGCTTGTAATAATAACTCAATCAAATACATGATACATATACAATTGATTGAAGTAATAAAGTGTGCGTAATAAAAACTGAAATGTATAAAAATATCAAAATAAAGCTTTGGTTGAATAATAAAATAAAAGTTTTACTAGTACAATTGATTCGGGTTTAAATCTCATCAAATAAAAAATCAAATTATCTTCGAATAATATAATTTATTTTAATTATAAAAGAGTATTTGAATAATTGTCTAATCGAGTTGGTGACAATAACTTAATAATATAATATTTGTACTAAATGTGAAAGGTCTAAGATAGAAAATTGAGTCCCCTCTTGTACCATAATATATATAAAATTGGACTAAATATGAAAGGTCTAGAAATTTGAGTCCCCTCTTGTAATATGTATGTCCCTCTTTGGATGTTTCTGTATATATACACAACTATAATAAACCAACATCAGGAAGGATACAACTTGGGTTTGGGTTTGGGTTTGGGTTTGGGTTTGAGTGAGAGGGTTGTTTCAAATCTACAATTATCTTTACCTTGAATTCCGTTCATGATATTTCTTTCTTTGCTTCAATTTACTGTACCCTACAACGACAAAAAAAAAAAAAAAAAAAAAACCTTGAAGTAATCAAGAATTCTCTGGTACAAGGGGAAACCCGAAAAAGGTCACATGATCACATGCTTACCAAATAATTCGTTTCTCTTATGACCAAATTAATTAAAGAAGTAATTAAGCACACAGAAAGAATGTTACGAAACAAAGATATTATTTGCTTTCAATAATTTAATATCATATTAATAATTTTATTTTAAATTTTAATATTTTTATTTAAAATTATTATTATTTTTAAATAAAATTATTGAGATGACATTAAATTATTGAAAAATATATATAGATGACATGACGTCATTGTTTCGTACAGTCCTATTAGCATTAGATTTCATGATTAATAGTTTTTATGATATGGGCAAGTGAATGCTTCAGCTTCGCTGCCTACAGCTTTGATAGGTACCATTTGCCAGCCTCTACGGTACCCTTTAGTTGTATGCATGCATGCATATGAAAGTGGTATGGTTCCATGCGGAACCCATAAATGGCCCCTACAATTTTATCATAAAGATTGTTTCATATATAGAATATTAATTTCAAAGTCATCATATGCCCTATTTCTGGTTAAAAGTAGTATAGAAGCTCCTATATTAGGAGTCAAATTACATTTTATCTCCTTCATTAAAAAATAAATAAATTAATACATATATATGTTAGATCAAAGAGTAAAGTAATCTTTTCTATTTAAAATTCCATCTATTTGTACTTTTAAAAACCAACATGCTTGATGAAACAACCAAATTAATTATAACATATGACGTGCTATGTATGCATCATGTTGACGTACATAAACCAATTTTTAATAATAAAAATAGATAAATTATTAACAAAATAATTAATTTACTCTTGATTCTAACGTGTAAAGATTATCCATTTTTTAAATCAGACTTCTAACGGTACTTTTACCCCTAACTCTAGATACAGCCATGCATGCAGTAGGAGGTAGCTGTCGTCCCATATGGATCTGCTTTTTTCTCAAACTAAGTTTGTGAATATAATATAAGACGTGACAAATTGATCACAAGCTTTGCTTATTTCAACCATCATCGGCAAAAGAACGATTTACACAGCTTAAAGAGAAGGGGAAAAAAAGAGGTGGCGATGGAGCGGTCCAGCAAACTGCATGCAAAGTGGAGTTATAGATGACACGAGACCGGTTTGTTAGAGTCGTCACATGATGCTCGAATCTCCTGCTTTCTTTTTCTTGAACTCCCTCACTTAGTTCTTAGTCTCTTTGTCTTTGTTCTCTCCTTTTATATTATATGACTTTCAATATATTATTAACATTGACAAGTTACCTCAGAGATGCTTCAAGAACAATCTCATCTTGTGTTTTGTGTGTTTATATTTATGTTTTCTTTAAGGGCGATGAGCTTTTTATTTTGGTTAATTATAATTTGTTGTTCCCAATCCCAACTTTGTCTTTGGTTTTGTCAACTAATTGCTTCTTGTTTCCCAACGTTCTGATTACATTTTAAATAATTCATGTTATATCAATTAACTACTTATATTATTAAAATCATTAAATTTAATTATTAAATAGCGCGAATCTTGTGTAAAATTATTTAAAATATTTTTAATATTGGAAAAAAATTAAATTAATATAATTTGAGAATGTAATTAGAATATTTTAAAATTTAAAAATTAATTTAAAATAAAAGTTATGGTTTAGGTGCAATTAATTGAATGTTCCATAAAGAGTAATAAATGGCATTTATTATTCATCGGTGCGTAACGACTACTTCGGGTATATGATTATATCCCATGATTTCGTTTAACGCTTTTGTTAACCACAACTTCAAAAGCTTTCTTATTTTTCCTCTTTTCTTTTTTTCCAAAGTATTATACAAATGGATCCATGCATTAAAATGTAAATAAAACTATTATTATGCTCGATACAAATAGATTAAGGGTCTCTTTGAATTGATAGTGTATTTAATTGTGATTGATGTAAAAATAACGGCGACGATGAAATTAAATATTATATCGTCAGACAAAAAGAACCTTAAATCTATTGAAACCTTAAATAATAATATATATGAATTCAATCAAAAAAAACAGCCTATAGCTAGGGAAGCAAACAGCTATTCTCATCTAAATTCAATCTAAATGTGAACAACTCAGATATGTTTCAACTTTCCAACATTTTATATGAATATAGACTTCACTTCAAAGCAAAATAAGGTTAATGTTTGAGATATGATTGCCAAGTGAAGTTTGAGCTGACTAAAAAATGTAGAGTAGCACGCATAATAATAAGTTATAATATAGTTTCCATGCAAATGTCGCTTAAACACACATTTAATAGGAAGTAAAGCTAAAGACAAAATATTTCCCAAAATAGCCATTTTATAATGGTCCCTAACTCCAACCAATAAATCTCTTAATTTAGAAGTAAACACACTTTTAGGGAAAAGACAAACAAACACAAGCCACTGACACAAGAAGTGCACTGCCAAAGGGCATATATGTCTAATAGCAACAACGACCAACAATTTTATTATAAACCCGGTCTTTTTGCCTTTCATGAACTCAAAACTCAAAGGTCTCAACTTTTCTTCATTAGCTTCATCTTGCTCCAATCCAAGCAACCGTGACCGGTGCTGCCCATGGATAACTCAAGCGGGCAACCTCCGCCTCATTTGGGTCTAACCCGAGAAGAGTATGCGGAGCTGAAGCCTCTCATTGACGCATACCATAATTTTGAGCCGACGCCGAACACATGCACATCGCTGGTAACTCAGCGCATCGATGCCCCAGCTGAAGTCGTTTGGCCGTTCGTTCGAAGCTTTGAAAATCCACAAAAATACAAACACTTCATCAAGGGTTGCAACATGAGGAGCGGCGACGGTAGCGTTGGGAGCGTTAGAGAAGTCACCGTGGTTTCGGGCTTGCCTGCTTCGACAAGTACGGAAAGGCTGGAGTTTTTGGATGATGAAAAGCATGTGTTAAGCTTTAGGGTGGTGGGAGGTGAGCATAGGCTGAGAAACTACAGGTCGGTGACGTCGGTGAATGAGTTTCATAAGGAAGGGAAAGTTTACACCATTGTTTTAGAGTCTTATATAGTGGATATACCAGAAGGGAACTCTGGGGAAGATACAAAGATGTTTGTGGATACAGTGGTGAAGTTGAATCTACAAAAGCTCGGGAATGTGGCAATGGGTTCTCTTCATGAACAGAGACATGATTGACTGCAACAAGATTGAAATAAGTTTGCTTAGGGTAAGATTCTCTCTGAATATTGAAAGCTCTAGTTTATTAATGGGGATTTGACCGAATATCTTAGATTTTGTTGGGTGATAAACTCAGTTGTATTATTTTAATATAAGATTAAATATTTATGATTTTCCGATTCTGTCAAATAAATGATTAAAACTAATCATTCATTTTCATAATAAGTAACAATTTGCCCTCTTTGCTTGTAATTATTTTATTAAGGTTATATTAAGATATAAGTTTAAATCTTAAAAACGAAATTGTTAAAAGAAGTAGTGGTTAACTTGGACCATAAACCCGTAGAATGAAGATGGAGGATGAGAAAATGTTATATTTATTCTTATGACAGTAGGCAGTAGCCTTTCCATTTAGCTGTCTCCTTTCGTGAAATTTCCTCCTATAATGTTCATACAGCTTGAGTTATTTCTGATGATGGATTTGATCATGAAAATTAAAAGTACCAAGGTGCTCTAGATATCTTAGTCTGATGGTTTCATATTTGATGCTAGAAAGAGGTTTGTTCTTGATGTTGTTGTTCAAAGATGGTGGAAAGAGTTGACCATTGAGCTTTTCTGAGGGATTACGAAGTTTCAACTACATTGGTGATAGAATTATTAGAGGGAAATTGGGAACTGTAAGATTTACGCATGTGACTGTATATATATATATATATATATAAAAGTATCTCCCTGAGTGACGAAATTGGAGGGGGTTTATTCAAAATTTTCAATATTTTACAAGTTTAATAAGAATTTTTAAAAATTTTAGGGGTATAATTAATTCTTTTAATTTTTAAAATTAAAAAATTTATAGGATCAAATTAAATTTTTTAAAAATAAAAGTTATAATGATAATTTTCAAACAATTTGCCCTCTCGGAACAATGTTTCACTCCTGCACGAGTCAATTTAAACTAGAATTTAATAAGAGAAATATCAGAAAAGCCAAACTAAATGTACGATATCAAATGCAATTATGGATAATTATGTCATTTACTATAAAATGTTATCCGCTAAATTATTTTTTGTTTTATCTAAACTAATAAATAACTACCCAAGCAATAACAAATCATTTTAAATTTTAATTAATGTTTTGTTTTAAAATATATTAATTGAAGGATAGCAAAAATACTAGTAGTTCAAACATAAAAAAAAAAATAGCAATCACAAATTCCAAATATATAATATAAAATAAATAATAAATATATAAAAGAATGATGCAAATCATCAATCAAAGGATTATCTGTCACATTGAGATGAAGCCACACCTTGAAACTGTACAAAGCATGGCAGCAACCATATTAACATGGTTGCCATTGCAGTCTTTTTCAAGGAAGTGTTGAGAAAATTTAGGGGCAATCCAAGTGAGACGGAGTTTTAGTTCTATTTTGTAAGTAATTAGCTTTCAAGTAAAGGGAGTTTTGATAATGAATAAGCCTCCAATAATGATTGTGATGGACAATCAAATTTCATCTAATGAAGAGAACGAAAAGAAATTAAGGCACGTAGGGTTAAATGAAAATGACCATATCAAGTTAAAAGGAAAACCACCAGAGGAGACAAGCCACAATTTCTAGTATGACAAGCACGTAATGGATCGTTGCTTGTTCAAAAGAGCACAGTTATTAGTTTGAATCAAGCTCCCTGCGAGGGCCGATATTCTTAAAATGAAAAATTGTTCATTTAAATTCTTTAAAAATTTTAAAATTTTAAATTAATAAAAATAAAATTACACTTTGATCCCTTAAAAATGATAAAAAAATTAATTTAATCTTTTAAAAATTATAAATTTATAGAATATTAAAAATTACAATTTAATTTCGACTCCCTAAATTTTTTTTTTCTAATTTCGCCCCTGCTTAAATATAATATTTATCGTAAGTCTCAAGTAGAAACCCAAGTCAGAACTTGCAACAAAGTAAGAAAAAGGCACCAAAACATCCCAAGTTACAAAAAGGAGGAAAAGAACAGCAGGAGCGGAGGAGGCACACGGCTGCCCAGCCACACAACGGGGAGACAAGGCAAACCAACAAAGTTTTGGGCTTCCATTCGATGAATGTCCGGTCCGCCCATCTTTGGTTTGGTGACATGATCTATATACACAGTAGGAGAAATTAAAACTAGTTTCCTTACATTGTTTCAGGTATAATTCGATTGTGGATATCAGGTGGTTTTTTTTTTTAAATGGTTTAATTTAAGGTCATTTAATAAAATTGCGCATATGAATTTTTTTTCACATCAAATTCAGTGTTTTTTTTTTTGCCATCATCGAATTCAGTGTTTAATTTAGTTGACTAAGACCATACTTCAATTGATATGTCATAAGTTTAGATTTTAAATGTTTCTCATCTGTACGAAGAAAGTGTCTACTTCATCAGGACAATCTTCAAGAATCATGGATTATTAATAGATTGTTCCTGAAAAATCAACATCAATTTTTTCAACACCTTAATGCTTCATATTATATAAATTTTGTTATTTGTAGGCACGTAATATTTCTAAAACTATGAAGCTTAAATTACAATGGTAGGATAATTCTAAAAATACTTAAAGGTTTAATGATAATTTTGATCACTAACGTTTGCACGTTTTGTCCAAATGATCATAATTGTATTTTTTAATTTTTTTTATTATCAACCTTTGTTTGTTTTTTTCAATTTTCTTTTTTTAATAGATTTAATGAAAGTATCATTAAAAAAAAGTAAGTGAAGATGATGTGAAATTTCATGTGGAATATTTTTAATGAGATGTAATTTATTATTTAGGTAACCCGATAAAATAATAACATGTAAAAAATAATAAAATAAATAAATAATACATTAAATTAAAAAATAATAATTATCTAAAAAAATTAACTCAATAAAAAAACTTCTCAGTAAACAAATGTATAAAAGATTAAAACCTTTTAAAAGAAAAATAAAAATTGAAACTTTGAATTTATTTATTAAATTTGTTAAAAAAATAAATTGAAAAAAAATAAAAAAATTGATGGTAAAAAATAAATTAAAAAATACAATTATAACCATTTTGACAAAACATGCATAATGACCAAATTTATCATTAAACCATACTTAAAAAGAAACCATCAATGAGAATCAAATAATTTTGACAAACCAATAATCCAAAATATATCTATGTCCTCGGCACTTATTTCAGCTATCTAAATATTACAAATAGAAAATGGAAAGCTTAAATTCACTACGCACCCTTTGTTTATCATTATATTATTGGCAGTTTAACTAGTAAATAATTATTCAATGATTTACATGACTTCACCTTAGCTAAACATCTTATGATTATAAATAAAAGAATTGACAATATCTCCTTTCTCTTTTTCTGTCTCTATCTACAACCCTAATGCCTTTCTCTTTTTCCTTCACCAACATGTCAAAACATGTTACAAAATCACCTTATATAGATTACAAAATCATCTTCCTCTCAAACTTCCAAAGAAATCCGGGTTTTAATCGGTTTCAACTTCAACCCCATGCTTTCCGGTGAAAGAAGCTCCGGAGAGATGCAAGATGGACTCAATGGGCTTCTAGGACTAACACTTAGGGTCGCTCTGTATAAGCCGTATCCTGTAAGAAAGTACTCTATTGGTATCAACATGGCATGGGGTTGCTCCTCTGTCACCATTGATCCACATGCCTGTACCTGCAGGTTCCACCATTTTCCAGGTTGTCAGGTTGTGCTAGCTCAATTTTGTTTTTAAAAAATTATATTTTTCTTCAAATTTCAAGTTAATCAAATTAAATTATTCAATTTTTTTTCAAATCAACTCAAATAAATAATTCGTGTTCAAATTAAGTTAAATTTTATAAATTGAATAATTAGAATAACTCGAATAACAAATAAATATAAATATTCCTTTGATCCTTATCAACTTTTAAAATAAACAAATTGATCTCTTAATAAAAATTATAAAATAATTCAAAATAATTTTTAAAGCTTAAATATTTCTAAAAATTCCATATTTATATTTTTAAATATATATATAAAAATTCAATACTCTAAAAAATCTAAAGAATATATAAAAAAGTTGAAAATTTTAAAAGAAATTCTAAAATAATAACATTGGGACCTAAATAAGTAAATTAACCATTCAAGTTTATAATATTAAGTATATTTAACTCAAATAATTTTACTCAATTCGAACCGAATTTTATTTCACTCGATTTGAAAATTTTCCAAATCGATTTAAGATGATTAAATGGAACTCTCAACTTGATTACTTTAAATTTTTTTCACTCGATTCGATTCAATCGAATACTCACCCTTACTGCCATATATGTTTTTGCAAGTTATATAAATGTAAGATATTATAACATGGGTGAGGCAATAAAATGTTTTGCATACCTCCACTAAGGCACTATATCTTCTATCTAGTTTCGATGTCATGTGAAGAGCCTCGGAATGGAAAGGAGAGTTTTCGCCAACAAATATTAATGAACGGCAATGCAGTTTCCTTAACCCTTCGCTAAGGTCAGGTCTCCTGAAAGACGGTGAATAAATGTTTTATGCTGGACCATAAGTGGTAACGACATTTATGAATTGAAAAAATTTCTTTTCATTTCCCCTGGTAAAGGAGAAAATATGATCAAACAAGCCATGTGAAACCTGTTTGAAGAGCACTTTCAAAAAGGAACATGGTTCTACTATTTATGATGGGGACAGGCTTACCCGTTCATTGCTTCTAGGAATTGCCAAATATTTATACTCTGCCTTTCATCTAGCAACTGTGGAAAACGAAAAAATTTCCGATCAGTCAGAAAAATGCCATGAGCAAAATAATCTTACTTCATTGTCGATCGAAAAGTAAATAAGAGACAAACACGAGGAGTTCAAGAACTAACTCTTCTGCATGCCTGAACTATATCTGATTCCGGTACTTGAACATTTCCACGAACTTCCTGCCATAGTCATTCAGAACCTCGTCACTCAACTAGTCTGATTCTAGAACAAAGCAAAACGGCATATGTTTTTGGAGCCGAAAACTACCTTACTAAAGTACCGCTTAAGCAACAACTCCTTCACCACTCCACACATGCCATAGAAATATAGTAAATTTGACATCACCTGAAATAATATGACAATCCATCTAAGCACATAACTATTTAACCCCCCACCCCCCCAAAAAAAAAAAGAGAAAAAAATAAAAAAGCCCGGAAGAGGAACCTTATTTAATAACCACTCTGTCCATGAGGGTGCTCTGCATAGCGGCGAAATAAGTATTAACCCAAGGACACGTTGCCGGTATTTCATCTATTAAGACAATGCAGAACAATCATTTCCAATTTCACAACTGAATATTTAGTTATTTATCTGGGAAATGGGGAAAGGGAAAAAAGGAAAAATTTTGCATATGCCTAGCTACTTGACTTACAGCAAATAGGGTAAGAATATATGCTCCAGCTGTAACCCCCATACACATTACAGCACCAAGCCTGGAGTAAAGAGAAGAAAAAAAAAAAGAGTTAAATAATTGAATAAAGCTTGCTTGCCTTCATTCTTTTCCATGTAAATATTTTAATGATAATAACGTATTGATGAAAACGACAGCTTAAGAACCTATAAGTGGGTAGTAGGTGCATCAATTTACATCATTTTCAGACAACTACTGCAATAATTACCCCCCAACAAAATAAACTATGGAGAAGTAGAGATTACAGTAAAGTAAAATTCTAACCAGCTGAAGCTTAGAAAGAGAAAAAATAAAGTAACTATGAAATTATATAATTACCCAAAAAAGTTGAGAACCTCAACAATTTGATCTGCCAAGTCATCAACGGAAGGCATAAAACCATCGGGACAGATTGGTGGAGCTCCGAACTGCAATATTTCTTGGACAAAGTCCCGGATAAGAAAGGTGTGAATTATGAGATTCAACCACCAAAAAAATTGATTAGAAAAGTAAATACAAGATTAAAACATGAATAGAACTGACCTCATGCCCTGGAGGACTTATATGATATATGCAAAAGTTGTGGAGGAGTAACGAACTAGCTTCTGGACAAAAGAACAAGCCTTGAAAACAGGATATATCTGCAAAATCTCACACGATCAAAGGTTTAGGTAAGAAACATGAAGAATCATTGGATAAATGGTCTTGCTCATCGTGGAAATCCAACAAATTATGATGTTATGCACTTCAAACATATTATATTGACATTGAAAACTTTAGCTCAAAGCACTCAAGCCTCAAAGTCTCGTGTGTTATGATGAAAACACAAAAGATCTCACTTTTAAAATAATGTCTATGTTTAGGGAGAAAATTCATAATTCAAATATAAAAAAAGAGCAACCCTTTTTACCCAAAACTGTTGGCAAACATATACACACACATATCAATTTTCATAGGCGAGACACACAGATAAGGAAACGAAGCAGTACAATGAAGTTTCTTGGATTACTTACGATTTAGAGCTAAATCGGGATAGGTAATAAGAGCCGGCTTATCTTGGTCTCCAAACACAGCAACTGAAACTGTACCATGGTGAGTTTTTACTAGGTACTCCTGCATATAGATTTTACAATGAAGTGTTAGTCATTTAACAAACCTTCTGGAAAGCAACCAAAGTAATCAAATCAAATTACCATCAATGGAACAGCCTGAGAGAGACTTTCAAAAAATAATCAATGCGGAGAACCTATAACATATGATCTTGCCGGGCAACAAGAGTCTAATCAACTTGGGTTTCATTTACTTTGAAAAGAGAAGTATTCCAAGCATAGCCCAAGCTAAGTATATTCTAGCCAGGGAGAGTTAGCATGTGCAACAGAACCTTTTAAAGAGACCTAACTGTTTTGCACATTTAGGCATATTCTGCATCATCCAAACTCCTAAATTGACAAGCCATTGACATAATACTAATGAAAATTACCAGTCTAAGATTTTTTTTCTTTCCCAGCACACAAAGCAAATAAGTAAAAAATAAATAAAGAAACATGTACTATAAGTTTCAAAATAATTGAATTAAAATGAGAAATAATTAAAGCTCAGAAGTCATTAATTGAATGGACCATAAAGAACAAATTATGTTATCATTCAAAACTAATTATAACATAAACGTCAATAAACTAGACTGTTACAAGAAAAAGAATGAAAGAATAATTTCAATATATGCTTTAAGCTGTATTAGAAATAAACCAAAAAGAAAAAGAAGAAATCCAGCCTATCTAAGCATAAGACAGATAGGTGCATTGTATAGCTTTAACAAGGAAAGCACTCTTTCCCATTCCTTTTCCTCCTCGATTCTCGCATTTTCCCGGTCACCAAACAAGAAGATAAATGGAAAATGCAAGTTACCTTGCCGCCAAGAGAGATCGATTCCATATCAATGGAAACCGAATCGCTAGAATCTGCCATTTTCCCCCTCTTTCTCTCTCGAAATGAAGACGTATTTTAAGAGTTGGCTTCCATGCCTTATATACCAAATCTTCCACTCTGTCCCTCCTTTTAGAATTTAGATTTTCTCTCTTTATTAAATTAAATTCAAAAATATTCGAAATTTTATACATAAATATTTTGAAAATTCATTATCTTTTAAACTAAAAGTTTTAACTCGGACCGAGTCACCGACGCTTCACAAGGGTCCCGTACCACGGGACCTTAACCTGGGACTCGGGTTTATTTAACCCCAGTTAAGAGACCGACAGTTTCTTTAAATTTACAGCATTACCCCCTTTCTCTTTCTCAAATCACTCCTTTACCATAGGGATTTATGACAGTTCGTGTATATTTCGTGTCCCGAGCGTGATCAATTAAAATTTTTATAAAATATTTTCATATTAATATTTGTTATTTTATGAAAATAATAAATCAATGATACTTTTTAATTGAATAACAATTTTAATAAAAAAATTATTTATTAAGTATCATAAATATATTTAAATTAAAATTTGGAGAGATGATGAGTTGATGACATAAGAAGTTGAAGAAGCCCTTATATGTATATTTTCCAGGAGAAAAAAATGAAATATTATTATTATTATTATTATTTGAAGGACGCTAAAAAACAATGGGGCCATAACTAAATTGTATCTAATGGCCTTTGTCTGTCATGCAGATACAAAATCACCATCGCATTTAAATTTCTAAAGATATTTTATTTATTTGTATTTATTTTGTTTTTGAAGTAATGAGTGAGCTAAACAACATTGTCACCAAGAGTATGACCTTTTCTTCTTCTCTTCCAACCCATGTTATAGTTAAATTATTCATAAAATTTTATTACTTTTTGGTAATATGAAATATCGGCACCAATATCCTTTCGTTAATTTATTTTTTATATTTAATTCAGATATTTTTTATTCTACAGATACTATCTATAAATTGTTAAGGAGAAACATATTGCTGGTAATAATGATGTCAAGGAAATATCATTTATAAGCTCGGATCTCGAAAGTTAGTATTAAATTCAACCCATATATCATGATTTTTAATATTATTGATATTTATTATAGTTCGGGTCTGTCATTAATTTATTTATTTTTTAAATATAACTGAAATATTTTACTATTAAATAAAATTATCAATTTTTTTTATTTAAAATGTATAAGTCTGTTTCGTGCAGGTTATTATAAAATTATATCCGTTTAATGTCAATGAATAGAGAAACTCAATGTGTATAACTTAATGAAAACTTTAATTTTATTCATCAAATAAATTCATTTATGAAAAATGATTTTGCTGATGGTAGGTGACCATTTAAGTATACGCTTTGGGTTTTAGTGATTTTCTTAGGATTTTAAAAGGTTATTCTCTTTTTTATCATCGATAAGTGTTTTATTGAGAAGAAGTAATCAAATAAATCACATGGGTTTTTTACATGCGTATTTGAATTGAACGAAAAATTTATAATCTTGCTAAGGAATGTCATGTGAATCTAATGTGATTCAAAGTCTGTCCGCATGCTAAATTTGTAAGAACCAAAAATTGATGAAAGAAATAACTTACTTTTTGATTATGATGATCATTTACCATCTTCAAAGTCGTAAATTAATCGATTTTTTTATTCATTTTTATCTTTAATTGAAACAATTGATTAAACGAGATGATTTTATATAATAGATTCATAATAAATATTTACTAATCATTTTTTTAATTTAATTTTTATAACAGAATAATATATATATATCCATGTTTTAATAACAAATTGAACACGTTAACTTTTTTTCATAATATATAAAATTTTAATATATTGGTATGCAAAATTTTAAAAAATCAGAGCAGGTTGTAAGAGAAAATCAAATTAGGTGAAGGGTATATTTCACCTATAATATTGTTGCTTGATGATAGAACTTAATCTCGAATCTTTGACTAAGAAAACGGCAAAGCAGATACATGTAAGTTCTAATGTCCTTTTATCTTTTTAGCCCAACAACCTCGTTTTTTTTTAATTTTACAAAACATACTCAATTTATATCTTATTACAAAATTATTCCAAATTTCTGGACAGTGTTTTTCTTTGATACGATTAATGTTGTTGGGTTTCTAATTTTCGTGCCCTTTCAATTCATGCTTTCTTGTGTGGTTTCTTCAATTTGGTATTGCTTCAAGGCATGGATATTGTAGTTTTAATTAAGCTTTAAAAAAACAAAGCAAAAGTTTTTTCAAGGGTGTTTGAGTAATTTCATCAAAATGCTTCGAATTCTCAATCAAATCTAGAAGCTTATTAGATTTTTCTTTTTTCTTTTTAAATGGTTTTTTTATAAAATAAATATTAGGAAGAACATAGAGTGAAATAATTTTAAAAATCTGAATTTAGAAATGTCTTTATCTTTTAGTTCTTATTTAAATTGTTTCCGCCTAACACTGATATAGATTTAAATACAACAAGTTATCTAAATAAAACTTCCCCAAAAAAGTTATCTAAACACAAAATTAAAGATTAAGGGGTTATTTAAATAAGGATTAAAAGTTAAATTTCATATTTAAGTTTGTTAAAAAGGTACCATTTAATTTAAATAAAATTTTCAAATTCCTATTTTTTTATTATTTTAATCGAAATGAAATATGCAAGTTATTTTTTTTTCTTTTAATTTGTTTTGTTGCAAAATGCAAATTATAGTGCTGATTACTTTTTATATGGGAGAATGGAAAGATGAAAGCCATGAAAATCTATGAATTAGCCTTTTACTTTTTTTTTGTTTTTGAAATGTAAAGTGAAAGAAACTATTTATTTATTTATTTATAGTTTCAAGAAAATAATTAAATTATTTAAAAAATTTATTTAATTTATTAAGTTGTTAAGTTTTTTTTAAGTTCAATTATCGAGCTCCAAATAACTATTCAACGATCAATATGGCGGATCAATACTTATCGTTAAGTAGAAGAATATACTTTAGATCTAAATTGATCTTATGGTTAGTGTCAAAGATCGGAGTAAAAGATTGTTTGAATTTTAGTTCACAAATTCGTAACGTTCAAAATTATTTCATGAAAAAAATTGAATTGTAAATGAAAAAGGAAATGAGAGCTTTCGGTTGGGGATAAGGGTGCAAACAGGGAAGATCATACATCATTGATTTTAATAACTCAACGACTTAAACGAAAAATTTTATATAATTCAGTGACTTTTTTAAGTTGAGCAATTAAAAAATAAATTTATTAATAATTTAATGAAATTGAGTGTAATTTATTCAAACTAAAATGATAATAATTTTATTAATTTTAAGTAAGATAGTATTCTAAAATTATATATATAATTAATAAAATTTTGTTAGTTGAAAATGTAATATTTCTCTCTTTAAGTAAAATTATCAAAAGTAAATAATAACAAATTAGCCATGAGATTTTGTCGGCCAAGTGATAAGTGGAATGACATTGTAAGGAGTATTAAGGATGTAGAGCAGAGCAAAAGTTTACAAAAAGTGTACGAGTTTTCATACTACGTGGCACCTTCCTAATGAAAATGAGTTAGGTGATAATTTGTGTTACTTTTTTTTTTTTTTTTTATGGTTTAAAGTTTTAGAGCCCTCACCGTTAAAGAACAGATCGCATCGCGGGGTGGTAAGCCACGTGTTAACTTCTCGCGACATATAGATTTTATTTATTATTTTTTTTTTGTATTACGTTACACGCGATTGAACCACGATGATATTGAGTGAGATGTTTCATGTACTGCTTTTACTTCTTTTTTCAACTTTATGTACTGTTTGTACACTAGACAATAATGTGCATAGAACCATTTTTCTCAATAATTTATTTCCTAATTTTCAAAAAATTGTTAGAAGGAATTGGGCCTTGTTTTTGTAGAATATAATAATATATATATATATATATATATATATATATATTTTCATGGATGGAGAACCTTTTTGGTTTGGGAGTTTGGACCTACCACGAATTACACGTGATGAATTAAAAATAAGTCTTATTTTATGGCCGCCCATGCCCTACCCCACCAAATTTGTGAATAATTCAGCGTCGGTAAGATTTGGTTTTAGAGGTCATGAGTTAAAACCCTAGTCTTATTGAGCAATATGGTTTTTCAGTTCATGGCTATTACCAATTAGTCCAAAGATTAGTAGGCTATTGGCAGGCCCAGCCCAGACCAAATCCCCCAAAACAAGGAACTTGCATCCTGTTTCCAGTGGCCGAACCCAGCACTCAAAATTCAACAGCTTGCACTTCGTGTTTTATCTAATTGTGCAATACTAATAAAGAGGAAATATATATTTATATATACTGGCAGTTCACTTTAATTACCACATGATTACTATGTGTAGATCATACTACAAAGAACTCAGATAATTCTTCTACAATGCCAATAATACGAAGAATTCAAGTGATAAGTTAGGGAGCCAATGCTGAAATGAGAAGCCAGCATCCAATGGTAAAATACTGACTTCTTCAGCCACAAAAGCCTTCCAATATAATAGATAAAACTAACACAAACATCATGTGTGTGATTAGGCTGCAGTAGTAAACTATGTCCGCAAATTGAAAGACAGGCCACAAGGCACTTCTCTATGACCATCGGCATGCTACCTACTTCAAAATATGTTATGCATTAGTCAAATGCAGTTGCATAGTGTTCTCATCACCCTTCAGTTGAAATTGAATGAGAGCAGTCAACATAAACTGTGATCAAGTCGCTGGCCTAGTAAAAAATTATTGTTCCATCTCTCTCATATATTCATCCAAAATCGGACTGTTAACGTCATTCCCACAATTCAAACCATCATCATTAGCCAAAGACAAAAGCTTCTCCGTTACCAAGTTTTCACATAAGTGATACTTGATAAACTTAACAGGTATTTCCTCTTCGATGTTGCTCCCTTCTTTGCGCTTTCTTACACCATCAGCTGCTGCTGTTGATTTCATCAAGCAAGGAGCAGACAAGGGAACCATATCCATTGAATCGATCATCTCTAGATCATTATCAGCTGTCTTGTCTTCTTTCCTCTCATGAACCATGCAAGCGAGATTCTCAGTTGAATATTTGCTACTTATCTTATCAACTGGGATCTCATATTCAACTCTTGACTTGCAAAGTACAACCTTGGCATAAACCTTGGAGATGTCACATTCAAATATTCTCACCCCTTGATCCTCAACGATGAGTAGCCACTCTGAAAATGAGACCACTTAATCAGACATTTAAGAAATCAAAGCCAAAAATGGTATCAGAAAGAGGGAAGAATTACAAATATTGAGCGACACATCCAATGCAGTGGTTGCCGGTCTAGTGATTACATATGCTCCACTTTGGACAATGGTAAGAACAAAATATCTTCATATCATCACATAGCATGTTGACATTCTTAACTGGACCATCCATTGAAACAAGTTCTCAAGTCCCGAAAAGTGAGAACAAATGACAAGAGCATAGAGATAGCAAGTAACTCACTGATAAGAGCTACAGGAGTAGAAACATTCAGGCTCGTTGCTTTGTCCACCATCCCAGTCTGACTGGTAACCCACTTGATCAACTGAGAGAGTAGCCAAGATTCGGAGAAAGCATTTATGTAAGAGATAGCTTTGGTCTGGTTACCATTCTCCCTGTGGCATTAGATCATGGCTCGTGAAAATTGCTGGATGGGATATTCTAATATAAAACAATTGCATCGAGCCACGATCTCCACATTCATAATCATACCTCACTGACCGTATGGCACTGTCAGCAACAAAGGACCATGTCAACGCGAGATCTTTTACTTGTCTGCCAGGTAGCAGAATTCCTCCCTCTGGACCAAGGAATGCATGATCCATCTTTATAACCGCATCATACAAAGTCTCTCTTAAAATAACTTCATTTCCATGGCCCTAAAATAAAATGGAGGTTTACTGATGTATATTAGGGGCTATCATAATCAAACATTCTTCAAGCATACTAGGTAACTGGAAAAGTACAAGGTGCAAATAGATAGTTTGAACATTTCAAATGTCCAAGGATTTAAAGCCACAGAGAAAGGTAAGTTGCTCAGAAGGTTTTGTTTGGTATTAAAACTAATCTTGAGGGAACTTTTTTAAAGAAAATTATGTTCAAATCGCGGTATTAAATAAAATGCTATTCTAAAGAACCACTCATAGGCACAAATAATGCTAGGTGATTGTGTCAACAGATATTTAATGCCCACAAATGATTATCAGTTCATCACTCGTGCTTACCAGCATGTCTACTGGTGGTCACATTGCCAAAGTCAATGCCTTGCTGATTCTCAGCATCCACTGCCAGTCACCAAGTGGCAATGGTCATGAAAATAGGCAAATATCTTTCGTTTGAGCCTCTTACATAAAATATGCATCTCGTTCCATTAAATCAAAGCTCATGTATAAAACATGGATTTAGCAAAGGAACCAGAAGTAAAGATCACAATGGTAATTAATGATAAAAGCAGACCAAATAACTATCATATATTCATATTGACAAGAAGTTGTTCCTCGAGTGATGACAAATAGCTATAGATCTTTCCAGTATTATTTCAACATTTTGCCAGTGGAGTTTCGGCAGTTTAATCTTCTACTATTTCATCTTCATTCAAAAAGGAGAATATTGCCTATTTCTATGGTTTGAGACCAAGAAGCTGCCTCGTTGAGTAACCACAGCTATGTCTGAAGCTAAAATTTGAAAAGTAACTAATGACAAAAGCAGACCAAATAAGTATCATATTGACAATAAGTTGTTCCTCGACTGATGACAAATAGCTATAGATCTTTCCAGTTTTATTTCAACATTTTGCCAGTGGAGTGTCTATAGTTTAATCTTCTACTATTTTATCTTCATTCAAAAAGGACATTATTGCATATTTCTATGATTTGAGACCAAGAAGCTGCCATGTTGAGTAACCACAGCTCTGTCTGAAGCTAAATTTTGAATAGTAACTAAGCATGGATTCATTGAAAAAGTAAAAAAAAAAAAAAGAGGGGGTGGGGGGAAGCTTACCAGTAGAGAAGCGACAGGTAAAACTGGCTCCAATAGCATCCTGAGAAAGATATCTGTTACACAACAACAATGAATTAGAACTACTAGCATCAGCTTGAAACCGAAGGATAAACAAGGAAAAAAAGTTAGGAATAAAAGCCTTGCCAAACAGAAGAAGAAATCAGATTCCCAGTAGTCGCTTTATACAAACATGTCAATCAAATATTTGTCCACGATGGAACAGGAAAAAATGGATGACACCCATTCTTGATTACAATGTTCTTTTAAGGATAATTCGACAAACAACTGGAAAAAATGATTGACACCCATTCTTGATTGTAATGTTCTTTTAAGGATAATTCGACAAACAAGGAGGAAATTGATTGATTTGCACTACACTAGCTTTCGAGCCTAATCTTTTGTGCACGTTAGCCCTCAGTTATTACTAGCTCTTACAAGCCAATAATTCATTATGGCTTATAAAAATGATAAAAAGCTTTTTTCTTTTTTTGAATATATACATGATAGTACCTTTGACAAGGCACACATAGGTGCTCGAACCCGAAACCTCTAAGATGAACATCATCTTCTTTTCCACTAAAGCCACCCATTAGGTTCAAGTTAAAAAGCTTATTTAAGTGATTTGAAATTTGAAATACCCCTTATTTCCAACTGTTATGCCAATTAGAAAAGCATATATCCACAATGTTTGGGTCAATGTTATTTATCCGCTTAAATACTCAAAGGTTTAATTAAATGAGATTTTGTTATTTACTTTATAAAGAAACAAGGAAAGAGAAAAAGTAAGCAATATCACGATAACGATACAAGTTGATATCAAAGTCAAAATTGGTGACTACAAATTATACGATAAAAACAAGCCAATTCATCCCTATCAAACTTAGCATTGATAGAAGTAACTGAAGTTTAAACAATTTCAGAACAATTAAGAAGGAAAAGCTTCAAAGATACAAATTTTTAAATAAAACTTTTCCACAGAAAATGGTTAGAGAGAAGGGGAAAATACCCAGAAAGTGAAAACTCCGAAACCCAGTTATCATTTGAACGGCGCAATCATGCAAATCGTTTTCCAACTCCAATTTCGGAATCCCATATCCAAATTTCAAGCACAATCTCAGCAGAAAAGCCTGGCACATAACAACACCAGCCAAATACCGAACCCTGCATCCTCCTCTGATCACTTTTCGAGATTCGTCACTAACAAGTGGGAAAAACACCTTCAAGTCATCTCTTTTTTCACCTTCCATCCCAACTCTATCTACCATCCAAACGCGCAATAAATCACCAAAACGCGAACTCAAGTCGTCGTTTCCGTCGTCATCCATACCGCAACATATGCTAATGTAACTCACAATCCCGTCTAACAAACTCTCCACTTCCCTTTTTAACTCTTTTCGGTCGAAAACTAAAGGGTACATGTCGTAAATTACGGGAGCCAGAACGGATATTCTTTTACCGGCGTTGCAGGAAGTGGAGCAGGAAACCAGGAGCTGGAAAAGGTCTTTGGAACTGGAGACTGGATTTGGGGAGTTAAATTTATTAGTGGAGTGGAATGTTACTGCGGAGTAAAACCAAACGAATTCGAGCGGCGGATTGGGTAGATTCTGTAGCAAGCGAGAGAAAATGGAGGTAAAATGGGAGAAATCGGTTGAACCGCTGCGGTATTCGGTGAAAAACCGGTGGATAGATTCTGATAGCATGAGCTGATAGGTGTCCGCTGGTTTAGAGTGGTGGATGGTGGTGGCGGAATTTGAATTCGAATCGAATTGCACCATTATCTTTGGAGGGGTGAGACTGAGAGGGAATTGTGGAGGGAAAATGAAGGGAGTTAGAAAATGGTGAAATTGCAGGGTAAGATTGAAGAAACCCTAGGTATTCGGGGGGATGAATGCTGTTGTCAGTGGAAATGGCGAGGGATGTTGGGGATATTTTCGTAAAGTTATCCGTTTGAATTGGAGCCAATAGCATTTCAAATGGATAGCCAAGTTGGAATTTTGAAACTAAAGGTTTAAATTTCATTATTTATTGACTTATCCGGTTTCAATTCAATTGTTTATTTAATAATTAATTTAATTTAATTATAATTTTATAAAAATATATTTATACTTTTAAAATATTGAATAAAAATAGGATAAATGTTTTGATATGATATTTTTTTATATCTATTTTATTATTTATATTTAAATTTTGTGATGGTCTCTTTTAATAATATAATTTTTAAGATAAAAAATAATAATTTTGTACCTGATAATATCTAAAGTGAAATAAATGCAAAAAAGATGTTTCAATTTCAATGTTTTAGGTTTTATAATGTTTTTTTTTTTTCAATATAAATATATTTCTAAATGAATTCTAAAAATATGTTTTTTAATGACTTTAAAATTCATAGATGTTGAGGTTTACATGGATTTTTTTTACCCAACACTAATTATTGGTATTTAAGGTTAGACTTTTTTTCAAAAATTCTATCGGGATTTTGATTTCCATCGTTAGGATACTATGATATATTATCTTAACTTTGAAACTATAAATGTTAGAAGTCTTTTTTTCAAATATTTCTACAAAATTTTGTACAATTTAACTTTGATCTTGACATTTATAAATTTTAATATCAAAATAAATTTAGTTTATAAATGCATTTATTAGAGACCTTGTTAATTGGTGAAACAGTGTATGATGTGTTGCAAATGTTACATGATGATTTGTTTGTTCAATAATTTTTCTAGTGTTACAATTTATTTTTTATAAAATGTAATACGATATTATGATTTGCTATACGTAAAATGGAATGCGACTTAAACTAATACGATATTATGAAGTATTTTTTCAAATATTTCTACAAAATTTTGTACAAATTAACTTTTCTAATGTCATATCACAGTTTAGGAAACAATAAAATAGAAGTAGTAGAGTGTTATTATGTCAATCATGTGATATAACATTTACTTTATCTCGATATCTGTAAATATTGAAGTCAACAGTAATTTATATAAAATTATTGATAGTAAATCTTAACCTAATTTTTTAACATTATAAAAACCTTAAACTCTTATCATTTTCGATTAAATTTTAATCATATTTAGTATTTTCTAAAATATTGCAAATGTAAGTACTTGTTTACATATTTATATATTGTTCATGACATGCTTTAATTTTTTCTACATGTATAAGCTAATTAATACGTTGCATACCATGTAACGTTTTCAAATTATAGTCAATGTTTTAATTTTTATTAAAATGTTACATGTCATTTTTTAAAAAACAAAATCTTCGACTATAAATGAAAAGTGGGATTTTGTTCGTATTTAAAAATTTCATAGGATTATATTTGGATTAAATTTTTTTCAAAATTTAATCTAACATTTGAAAATTTTCATAAACTTTATATTAAAAAAAGGCAAAAGAAATATATTCAAAGCTTACACATTGTCCAGTAATATGAAAAGTTTCCAGAATAACTAAACTGATACATAAATTCAATGTTTGTTAGCATAAAACTCAATGTTTGGTTTTTACCTTTTAAATGTTGCTCTTTTAATAAAAAGGATGAGTCGTTTTATTTTTTATTAATCGAAAAGAGGTAAATTGTAAAAGAAAAACAAAAGGGGAACGAAGAAGGACATAGTAATCTACGCCAAACATGGCCTTAACGTCATTACACAATAAAGTTGAGAAGGGCTGTCTATTAAAATTGGGATAACTTACATCCAACCTCTCTAAGCTATTACTGTATTTATATTTTGATCACTTAATTTTAAAAAAATTATAATATAATCATATATTATTTAAAAAATTTCATTTAAGTTATTGAATTATTCAAAAGTTTTCATTTAAATCACTAAATTATTCAATAGTTTTAATTTAAGTAGCTAAGTTGTTAAGTTTTTAATTTTTCAAAAATTTGACTAATGAGTTTCAAGTTACGATTTGACGATTAGTAATTTTACATTTTATTAGGGACCCTACACATCCTATTCGTACTAAAATTTTATAATATTTTTATTTTTTATTCAAATTGATCCTTAATGTATAAAATTTACTAATGTACATTTTATTCAATTTAAGGCCGAATGTTACAAATTATTCTTAGTTTTTTCTTCTTTTAAGGGACGACGAAGACACGGATGAATGAAGAAGATAACTTCTCACCCACTAATTTTATTATATATAGTAGGATTAGAGTTTAATTATTTTAGCTTAATTAACTTAAACTTAGTTTAATTAAATTAAGCTATTCGTTAAGCTTAGTTAGTGGAGATGTCATTTAGGACCATTGGCTAATTACTATTTTAATTCTTAAGCATTTTTAAATTAAAAATCTATTGCTATTTTACAATTTAGTCCTTAGGCCCTAGTTAACCATAATTTCGGCCAAATTACTTAACCGAATTTCAATTCATCAATATAATAACTCCGTAAGTATCCCTGTTTAATATTTACTGACTTGGTTACAATAATGACTTAAATGAAAACTTTCAAATAGTTCAATGACCATTTTGTAACTTTTTGAAGTTGAGTGACCAAAATATAAACTTACTAATAGTTTAGGGGCATTAAGTGCAGTTTACCCTTAAAATTGAAAGAGAGGATAGTCGACGTCGTTTTGTATCACATAGCGGACCTATGGCCCACATGAGTTACCATATTTTCATCTTATACATCCCTAAGTAGCAAAAATAAACCAAAAAAGAAAAAGGAAGAAAATAAAAGAAGAGACAGAATAGAAAGGAAGCGAAAGAGAGATATATATCCTACAATCCGCCAAAAAGCTACGTCGCATTTCCTGCTCCGTCATTATCTTTTAATCTCCATTTTTTATTCTCTCAAACTAAAAAGAAAAAAACTGTGGAAGTTTCAATCTATGGAGAGAGATGAAGGCAATCTACAGTGAAATCTCGTCGCTGTTCATTTTTCTTTAAAAATTTATCTGATCGATGTTCATTACTTGTAAAAAGAAAAAAAAAAGCCGCGGATAATTTATCATTGTGGAAGCTGTTTTCTTATCTATATGATCGATCGAGAGCTTGCATTTATGAAATGGAGATTGCTTCGAATCAATGAAGTGTTTCGATTTTGTTGTAAATCTGAGTACCAGATCGGCTCGTTGATGCATTAAGTTCGCTTTTATTTCATTTCTTGAGGTGGAATCTGTTAAGTTTCTTCGCTCCTTTTTCTGGGGGGGAAAGCAATGAGCAACGGCGGTGCCAAAGCAGCCGTGGATTCGGTGGGAGCACCACAACCGCTGGACTGGAAGTTCTCGCAGGTGTTCGGAGAACGGACGGCCGGAGAGGAAGTACAGGAAGGTGTAATATTTGGATTTATTCAATTCGATTCTTCTTAGGGTTTAATTACGTCTAACTGTTTATCAATCATCCAATTTTAGTTAATTTTTATTATATAATCGTTTTTCCTCATTGCTATATCCTTTTCCATTGTTTAAGTTGGTATACTGAGTTCAATTTGATATATTTTCGGTTGGATAGAAGTATAATGTTAGGATCTAGGTGCAGCTTCATCACTCAATAGCTTCGAAAAGTGTAATGCGAAACAATGACGTGTAAATTGTGGTTTAACAATCTGTTCATGTTCTATAATTACTGGTTCATTTTGAGACGAGATTAATTGTTATTAACGGAATTATAGAAATTATTAATCTATAAACTGTTATTCATACATGCCTTGCTGTTTAATTTTGCGAGTTGATCTAATTATACTAGGGTATTGGAGACTGGTGCACCATGTAAAAAGGTATTAAACAAGTCTTTGCTGGTAAGTGTCTCAGTTTGCAAGCGTCATTGATGCTTTTGATTAACATGACCAATATTGAAGTATACTTTCTTCATGTATGAAATTACTGTAGTAGTTTCTTTTGCACTGGAGGTGTTATAGAAAATAGAAAAAAGGTTCAAGTGAACTAATCAAATCATTTGACTTGGAATCCAGCCATGCGAGTTACTAGATCTACGAGCTACTTTTGTTTTGAGCCAGTGGGAGTATATTTGTTACGTGAGCTGACTTTGGCTGAGCTTTATTAGCTTTTCTCTCCACGATGCTTTCCTTTCATTGTCCTCAATGATAAGAGGAATTAAATTGGAACTTTCTAACGACATATTATTCTCCATAATGCTTTTTGCTTGACAATTCTGTTTGTATGAAGAAACCAGTCATGGGCATGATGTGCTTGGTTCTTGTTTGTCTTTCATGTTCTGTTTCATCTGCTCACTTCATTTACGTCCTTTTTTCATTTTTCTTTTCAGTTGATATCATATCTGCTATTGAATTTGATAGAACTGGTGATCACCTTGCCACTGGAGATCGTGGGGGTCGGGTGGTTTTGTTTGAAAGGACTGACACTCGAGATGTATGTCTGCTGACTGTTTTCCTGTTTATATTTCTGAAAGAATCTGGTTTCAGTCACTGTCTTGCTCCATGTTATGTTGCCACACTTTGTGATAAAGTTCTCTGACAAAAAATTATAATATGTAGTATGCTGGACATCGGAGAGATTTGGAGAAGATGGAATATCCGATGAATAGGCACCCTGAGTTCCGATATAAAACTGAGTTTCAGAGCCATGAACCTGAGGTATTTATTACACAAAGTTTTAGATTGTTCTAGTTATCTAAACATTTCTGGAGTTGAATTTTCATTATAGTGATTAACTTTATTGGTTTGATACAGTTTGACTATCTCAAAAGCTTGGAAATTGAGGAGAAGATTAACAAAATGAGGTGGTGCCAGTCAGCTAATGGTGCTCTATTTCTTTTGTCTACAAATGACAAAACAATAAAGTTCTGGAAGGTAGGTAAAGGCATCTTTTTATTCTGGATTTTACCATCATGAATTTGTACTCAGATTAGTACTGCAATAATCTCTCTATTTTGTTTTTCCAACGAACACCAATTTCCCACAAGCAGCAGCACAGAAATCTACAAATCAAACCCTGCTGTTATGTTGGTTTTTCTAATGTCATGTCAAATTTGGACAGGTACAAGAGAAGAAGGTCAAAAAAGTATGCGACATGAATGTGGACTCCCGCAAAGCCATGGGAAATGGTCCTATTATTGGTTCAAGTATATCAACAAGCTCCAAACATTTCATTGAGAATGGAGGATGCATAAGAAATGACTTTTCATTCCCAACTGGGGGTTTCCCATCTTTGCGTTTGCCAGTGGTAGTTTCCAATCCAGAATGCTTATTTCTAAGAATAACAATTAAACATATTTTGTTTATTTTTGTTATGCTTCAATGATTTAGGCAATGTTTGATATGTGAATGTTATTGTATATATGATTTGCTAGTCTAACATTTAATGCTATATAATCAGGTAACCAGTCTTGAGACGAATCTTATGGCTAGATGTTGCAGGATATATGCTCATGCCCATGACTATCATATTAATTCCATTTCCAATAACAGGTCCACATTCTTATTTGATTTAATTTAGCTTCATCCTTTCCTTGCCCTCTTAATCCTTATGGTACATCGCCTTAGTTTCCATTGAGTTTCAACTCTCTCGGGGCTGAATCTTTTTTATTGTTGTGGTTTGGGGATGGTGCTTGACTTTTGAAGCTGAAAACAGAATCTTATTATCTTGTTCATGATTTTACCAAATACGTAATTATTCCTTTCTTCTTGATTTGTAGTGATGGTGAAACTTTTATTTCGGCTGATGATCTGCGAATTAATCTCTGGAACCTGGAAATTAGCAACCAAAGTTTTAACATTGTTGATGTGAAACCTGCAAACATGGAGGATTTGACTGGTGGGAATCCGTTTTTTGATTGGCAATTTTGAATCCTTTTGGATTTTCTTATTCTTTTTTCCTCTATTGCATATGGTGATCGGTAAAAGAACCTATTCTTTCTGGTATCCCCATCCCTCTTTGGTTTTCTTTCTGTTTTTTGTAATTTGTCTGGAAGTTTTTCTTCCTCTTTTCAGTTCACCACCCTCCTTCCTCTTTCTCTCTTTTCTTTTCTTTTTTATTTCTATTTCTTTTGAGAGGGTAGGAATTGGGGTTGAAGGGAGGCAGGGCCCTATCTCACTCTTTGGGTTTTGCAAACATCATTCCCATCAGCTTATATTATGATCCCCTGTAAACATGCTACTATATGTATATGTCACGTACGCATAATTCATTTGCTTCAGTTCATACTTGCAGAGGTGATAACTTCAGCAGAATTTCATCCTAAGCACTGTAATATGTTAGCTTATAGTAGTTCAAAGGGTTCAATTCGTCTTATTGATATGCGACAGTCTGCACTATGTGATACTCACAGCAAATTGTAAGTGACCTGGGGTATTTCTGTTTTTTTTTTTTTGATCTATTTGTTTTTGTGGTTTGAAAAAACGTCATTAGCTTTAGCCACTTATATTGTATTTTCTTTCTGATTTTAAGATTCTTTTATGCTACAGGTTTGAGGGACAAGATGCTCCCGGCACCAGGTCTTTTTTCACAGAGATCATAGCATCAATCTCGGACATTAAGTTTGCCAAGGATGGGAGACATATTCTAAGTCGTGACTACATGACCCTTAAGGTTGAAAAGTTTCTATATGAAATTAATTCTTCTCTTTCGAGCAACCTTTGTCATGCCTTCCGGATATGATGCTAGTATAATAGCTGAATCTCTAGATTTATATACTCCTTTCTCTTCTATTGTTCTGTAACAAGGTCTTCATTTCTCGGCTGACAGTTGTGGGACATAAATATGGATTCTGGTCCAGTTGCTACTTTCCAGGTTCATGAACATCTTAGACCTAAGGTAACATATTTGTTTAAGATTCTTCTGATGGGTTTAGATAATATTTAGAAAGGGACACTAAGTTTGTCTCCACACGGTGGATTTTGTTTTTTGGGATCTTGAGCAGCTTTGTGATCTCTATGAAAATGATTCCATCTTTGACAAATTTGAGTGTTGTCTTAGTGGAGATGGAATTCGAGTGGCTACTGGTTCATATAGGTATGGTTTATTTTTCTTAATGGCTCTCTTTGTCCTTTTAAATTAAACATCCACTATATGCCAGGACCTGGACATTATTATACTGTAGTGTCTTTTTTGTGATTTCAGCAGTCTGTTTCGGGTATTTGGTTGTTCTGAAGGTAGTACAGAAGCAACAACACTGGAAGCCAGCAAAAACCCCACGAGGTAATGTTTTGATGTTTTTGGCTACTTTTTAATCCAAAAAAAGGAATATACTGTTGGCTACTTGACTATCATAAACATGATAACGTGAGTAGCTTCTAAGGTATTTGTTTGACCTTTTATTGTTTTGAAAAGTCCTCAATCAATGTTTTATTGGTTGTTAGAAATTATTTCCCTTTTAAGTTATTATTGAATTTTCAGGAGTCAAGGACAGACTTCATCAAGGCCTTGCAGACCCCTTGGTAGTCTCTCTGGTGTTGTCAGACGAGGTATTGTTTAACATCCTTTGTACAGAGTTGAAAATTTTGAGATGTCTTGATTTGTGTTCCGTCAGTTTAATATTCTTTTCTTGCATAATAAATTCATTTAATCACTGATTTGTGATTGGTGAATTAGGATAATGACTTTTGCTAACTAGTTCTCGAACAATTACTGATTCATGGAAAACATTTTAATATATTGTATACATGTCTGAGGGTTATTTATCTATATATCTCTTTCTCTTTGACTCCATTTTCAGTGAAAGGAGCAGATAACTCGGGAGTCGATGCTATCGGAAACACTTCTGATTTCACAACAAAATTGCTACACCTAGCATGGCATCCGACTGAAAACTCTATTGCTTGTGCTGCATCAAACAGTCTTTACATGTATTATGCATGAAGCTGACCCAACAAAGCTCGAGATTATTTTGCTAGAGATATCGCTTCAAATTCATCCCTAATTAATTACAGGGAAGAAGCTGCAGGCAATGTTATAAGACAATCTTGGTGATTCATGGAAATTTCCGATCATGTCTTTCAACACCAGAGTTCAATGTAGTTTTTATTTATCTGTTGCCCACTGATTTAAATATTCTTTGTAGGGATAGACACAGTGTTTATCCCTATTTTGTTTTGTTAGGTGGAAGAAAATTAGCACTCTCCCCCAAGTTCTGAACTGAAGTCTGAATCACAAGCTTCTCTAGCTAGGGCTGCAATGCAACGTTGCCTTGCTGGGTTTGAGAGACTAATGGTATCTTTAACCCCCAACATCAAAGGTAAAAGAAAAAGCTATATATATACACTGTTGGATCAATTCGCATTGATATTATTATGTGCTTAAAATCCTGTACCATTTCAACTTTAATTTTTTAGAATTTTTCATAATTATGATTGCTGCTATTTAATTTCTATCGATTTTTTACATCAAATACAAAGAAATGCTAGTTCGTCACCTCCATGTTTCAGATGTATGTAACAGGTTAATCAAGATATAAAATGTTTATCATGTTAGTCCCCTTCAGAATTTATGTCATAAGTAATGATGAATAAACAGTTCATAAGCAATAACAAATAACTCGAGACTCTGACTGAAAGTTGTCATCGAATCCAAACTTTCGAATTTATCTTGCACACAAAAATTAGGGAACTATGACGTTAATCAATCGGAACACTGCCAATCGCCTACCTAACCTCCTCTCCGCACAACATGCCCTCTCTCTTCGCATCACTTTCCCTTCTTTTTCCTCTTTTCTGACCACATAAGCTCGCCCTTCTCCTCCCTTAATCTCCATCCTTTTGGCAGGCCTCTCCAAGACTGCAGAGTACGTGGTCCCTAAGATTGATGACCTTGGATCTAGAAGTGTTCAATCGGTTAATCGATCTGGATTACTATTAATCGAATTAAATGATTATTTTAAATCTTTAATTATTAATTAAATCAAATTTTTTTTCAAAAAAAATTAATCGAACTTAAATTTTTCGGTTAATTCTGTCAGTTAATATAATTAATCAAAATTTATATTTTTTTTATTTTTGATTAAGACAAATATAAAACATATAAAAATTTAACTGAACCGAATTTTTTCGGTTAATTCGGTTGGTTAATCAAATTGATCGAAATTTATATATATATTTTTATTTTTGGTTAAAACAAGTATAAAACATATAAAAAATTAACCGAATGATTAATTTATACTTCCAAAAATTTAACCGAACCGATCGACCCCCGATCGAATACTTATATTATAATATTATTTATTAAGTTCGGTTAACCGATCGATTTCGAACAGAATTAACCGTTAACCGAACTTTCAAAAAATTATTAAATAATCCCTGACCGAATTAATTCTATTAACCGATCGATTAATCAAATTTAATCAGTTAATTGAATAAATTCGATTTTACTCGAAATTTACACACCTACTTGGATCTCAAAAACTAGGCTTCCTGTTCTTTGTATATTAAATTTGTGAAAATTTAGTTTTCTTTGCAAGTTTTAATCACGTTCTTTTCATTTAAAAAATATTAAAGTTTTTGTTTTCAAGGGAGCATGAATAAATTATTGTCTGGAGTAACATTGGCACTTTTAGTTTCTTTTACATAAGGTGTATAATTACGTGCAAATATGAATTTTAAAATCATAATTATCAAATAAATAAAGTAAATGTTAGTGGCAAACTATTATTAATTGGAACGGCATGATGTTGTTGCTTTGTTGATTAATTTAAAACTTATATTTATGTTTATGTGTATGCAATGATACCTATTCTAAAGGCTCATACTCTCATTGTTTAATAATTTTTTAAGTACTGATATTGTACTTTGAAGATATTATATTTTCTTATAGAATATATTACATTTTAAATTCACTTGAATCCGTAAATTAAAAAAAAATCACATGTAAGCTTACTTTAAACTTGTAATTTCTCAAAATTTACAATACTAAATATGATAAATAATAATTTCATAAATACTGTATATTTTTTAACAAATGACTATTCACTTATGTCATATAAATTTTTACTGCAGTAAATATAAATATTTTTTAGGACAACTGCTTCATTTATTTTAATTTAAATATAATATTTTATTACTAATAGTGAGAGTAGTAATAACAATAATAAATTATATTAACTTGTGGAGAAAAGAAGACTTTACAAGCGATAACTTGTCGAACAATCCAAAAGAAAGTAATTTTATATTTATAATTTAAATGATATATGAAAACTGAAAAAAACGATTGGCCGCGCACATTGAATCAATGACCTACAGTGGATTTTTATTTTATTTTGTACATACAGGAAAAAAGAAAATCCAATTCACACGCACAAGAGGAAAAAAATCCAAATCCAGGATTTATATATAGATAATAAAATCCACCGGCTAAGTTTTAATTGTTATAATTTCCCCACTCACACTCTCCCTATCCCTCTAGGGTTTCTCTCTCTCTCAAACTATGGCAGACGAAGGACAGTACTCTTCAGGTCCCGACTCAGGTAGCCACAAGCGCAAATACGATGACCAGGGGCCGCCGTCTTCCGTTGGCCGGAGGTCCACAGGGTTCTCATCTCCAGATTCCGCTGTTCCTCCTTCCTATAACAGCGTCCCGCCAGCGCTTGACGGTATCGAGATGGCCAAGCAGCGAGCTCAGGAGATTGCTGCTCGTCTTACCGCGGCCTCCGCTAGCGCTGAAGCCAAGCGCCCTCGTGTCGAGAACGGTTCTGGCGGTGGTTTTGATAACGAGAAGGGATTTATGTCCGCTCCTTCTGGTATAGCTCCCCCATTGTCTCTGTATCTTGCCCATAACACGGTTTCATGAATGGTAGAAACTTCATTATTTGAGGGGATTATTGCATCTAGGGTTTTGTATATAGGGTTTCGAACTTTTAAATATATTGACTTTTTCAGCTGGTAATAGTATAGATCTGATTTTTGAAGTTGATGCAAAGCGTAATGAAGAGCTCTAATAAATGCAGATATAAAGCATATGTCAAACTCTGCTCCTTCGGCAATACCTGTTTCATATGGTAGCTACCATGGTACTAGCAAAAAGATTGACATTCCACAAAATAGGGTTGGTGTTATAATTGGAAAAGCTGGAGAAACCATTAAATATCTTCAACTGCAATCTGGCGCAAAGATTCAGGTCCAGCGAGATATGGATGCAGATCCTAATTCCGTGACTAGGCCTGTGGAGCTCATGGGTACTGCTGAACAAATAGCTAAGGCTGAGCAGTTGATAAATGATGTTCTTGCTGAGGTTATTCATCCCTTATTTTTTATCCATGTGAAATTGTTGAATTGACCTGTTGCAGAATTTAAGGAATGTAGCAATATCTTTTAATGCTTTGTCCAGGCTGAAGCAGGAGGTTCTGGCATAGTTTCTCGAAGATTGACAGGACACGCTGGAAGTGAACACTTTGAAATGAAGATACCAAATAACAAGGTATCCAGTTTTAAAGTGTTATTCAGCTTTGTTCATTGACTTTGTTGTTTCAAGATAATATGTGATTTTGCTTGATCTCAGGTTGGCCTGGTGATTGGTAAAGGTGGTGAAACAATTAAAAATATGCAAGCAAGAACTGGAGCTCGTATTCAGGTTTGAATCATAATTGCTATATTTATTTGGAAGTTCTCTGTTGTTGCTTAGCTTCATATCCATGGATGTGTCTTTATTTGAATTATATTCAGCTAACTTTGGACCAGCTTTTATTTATTCTTAAGCAGTTTCTTAATTATGCTCTTCTGAACCAGTCATAATTGCACTTGCAAATATGGTTTGACAGCAGTTCATATGTTATTCTTGTGCAGGTGATCCCGTTGCACTTGCCCCCGGGTGATACATCTACAGAAAGGACATTACACATAGATGGGACTAGTGAACAGATTAAAAATGCTAGAGAATTGGTTGATGAGGTCATAAGTGAGGTATGCTTGGATGTGATTCTGGGAGGAAATGTTTTCCTTGAGTTAAAATATTCCGCCCCTCTTCTTTTACCTGGATCACTTGTGCTTGTTTTGTACGAACATTATGCATGTAACTCCTGTAGTTCTATCCATAAATGTTCTTATTTGAGTGTTGATTTTCTGTGATTTTGGAAGCATCATGCTTTTTTAGTTGTTGTTGTGGTATTCCTTATATTATTAATTGCAGGGTAAAACCATCGTTGTCCGTTTGGGTAAAGTAGGGACTAAATTCTTACTCCATATGTTCATTTTTTCCTAAATAGACTGTTATTATGACCTGTCAATCATTGCCTCTGGTCAATGTTCTGTAAATCTGCCCTTTATTTTAACAAATTTTTACATTTCCTCATACTTGTATATACCAATTGAGAAAGTATATGGTTCTCCCACACAGGTTATACTATTTCTTCCAAGTATTCTGATGAATAATTCTAGGTGCTTTTATATCCCCATTTCTTGATGTAGTTATTCAGCCACTTTGAGATATAGATTGGATTTACATTATCATCAATATCTTTCTTCCCTTTGTTCCACTTGTTAAATCTTGAGAGTTGCAGACATCTTTTGCTGGTGATCCTTGTTGCTATGACAGCTGATTGAGAAATTGTCATATTTGTCAAGATGACTAGTGGAAGATGAGCAGATCCTCTACTTTGTAAGAGATTCGACGACTGTTTTGTATCAAAATTTTATGGTTCTAGTTTTATGTTAGGAACTAACATATGGTAGTTTGAACTGGTTGGTATCCTTCTTGGAATCTTATGGGTGGATTTATAGCAGTACATGCCAAATTCAAACTGTCAATGTCTTATCTGCAGTTGGTTTCTTATATATTATTAAAGTAAATTGTGTGTTTAGGATTCAAACAGCTGTGAGTCACAGATGGTTACTATTCTTTAGTTCTATTTCAGTTTTGTGTTGATGTTTTATGTTTAGTTTGCAAGGCAGGTCTCGCCCTCTCATATGTTAGTTTATAGTGCTATAAACAAGGGCTTCATTCTGGTGATAGAACTCCAATATTTTCGTCATTCTTTGGTTTAGTATGTATTGGCCAATTGATAACACCAGCATTTGTTTCTGTCTTGGCGTTTCCTCTGCATTGTGCGCTATGGTTTGAGATCCTAGCTTAATATTTAGTAATCTTATATTTTTAGAGAGGCTTGAAGTTGTTGGATATAAAGGTTGCTAAATATTAAACTCTTGTATTAAATAATGTTCCTATTTCTGTTAGTCTTCCCCCTTGTTAAATAGTTAACGCGGATGCTATAGTTTTTTAATTTGGCTTATTCTTCGAATCTTTAATCTTTTCAATATTACTTACTTGTTTGAGTGTCCCTGGTTTCTTCTCCGTTATCATTTAACAGTGTTTGCTGGGGATTACAAATTCTCATAACCTTGAATTTTCTACTCTGAAATTGTAAATTACACTCTCTAGCTGCTAAAAGATTGTTTTCTCTAACTAAAAGACATTCTTTAACCCTAATTGTCAGTATTTATTTGCATCGGATTTCTCCTTGATCATTATTTGGGTTGGATTTTTTTTCATCATCATAAAATTCTGACTTTGAGGTGGTATATATGAAGAAATTTTGATGATAAAGGGTGATTATGCAATCTAAATGCAGATAATAATCTTTAAGTGTTTGATTTGTATTGCATTTTCCCTTCCTTTTCGGTATATAAAATTTTAGGGTCTGTTTTAATAGAGAATTTGCTTAATTCATGTTGATTGATTTTTCTAGGACTATTGAATAAGATGATATGTAGTGTACTTTTAACTGTGAGTTTCTTGTCTGTATATGGCAATGTAGTACATAGTTATTTTGTCTTTAATATGAAAGCTTCTATTAGTGTTTCTGGGTTTTTTTTTCTCTTTGCACCCATTCACTTCAATTAAGGAGAGGATGGGCTTCTGCTGGAGTAAAACACAATATTCCCTCCGACCATACGGTATGTAGGCATTTTAAACCCTTCGTACTATTGTACAAACTCCATTAAATCCACTGTGGACATATTTTGCGTATTTTTGCAGTTTTATGCTGATTTTGATACTTGCTATTTAGTTGTTTATTTTGGTATATCCCTATTTGTTTATAGATGCATATTCTGTTTTGCTGTATGTGTTTATGTGCCACTGTGCCTGCATCAAATAAAAGCGAACTTGTTATTTGAGGAAATAATTTTGTGCAGAATCGTATGAGAAATCCAGCAATGGCTGGAGGTTATCAACAGCAAGGATATCAAGCACGACCACCTGCAAACTGGGGCCAAGGGGCTCCTCCAATGCAGCAACCTGGATATGGTTATATGCAACCTGGAGCTTATCCTGGCCCATCACCACAGTATAACATGTCTCAGCCACCTTATGGGGGCTATCCTTCCCAACCTTCATCTGGTGGATATGCCTCTGGTTGGGACCAGTCAGCTATACCACCAAACCAGCAAAGTTCTTCTGCAGGTGGTTATGATTACTATAATCAACAGCCTTCTTCACAGCAGCAGCAAACGCCTGGTGGTTCAGCAGCAGCACAACCAGCTGATAATAGTGGTTACCATTACAGTCAGCAACCGGCTTCTGGCTACATGCAACCAGGACAAGGTTATGCTCAGGATGGCTATGGTGGATACCATGCACCTCCACAATCAGGTTATGGACAGCCAGCATCATATGAACAACAAGGTTATGGCTCTGCACAAAGCTATGGTAGTGCGACGAACCCTACTCAAGAGGGTCACACTCCCTCCTATGGTGGTCAAGGGGATGCTGGTCAAGCACCTACTTCTACCCAACCTTCTGTGGTGGGTCAGCAAGGGTACAATACAAGTCAGGTGCCTAGCCCAAATCCTGGCAGTTATCCACCTCAAGGAAGTACTCAACCTGGTTACGGTCAGAGTGGCTATGGGAGTCAACCACCAGCTCAGTCGGGCTATGGACCTGGGTATGGAACACCACAAGGGCAGAAACCACTGGTCAATCACCCTGCCTATGGGCAGACACAGCAGTCTCCTACCACCCCAGGAAGCTATGGTCAGGCAGGATATCAATCACAGCCTCCATCTTCTGGCTATGGTCAAGCAGAATCAGGTTCACAACGGCCTCAATCATCTACTTATGGTGGTGCTGCAGCTGCTCAGCCAGGATATGGTGCCCCACCCTATGCAGCACAATATAGCACCTCTTATGGCAGTTATTCACAGCCTCCAGCATATCCTTCTGACAGCAATGCAAGTGGGGGCACTCGTGGGACTTACGAGGCAGCGCCAGCTGCTCAAACCGGGCAACCAGGTGGAGCTGGAAATGCATCACCGCGAACTTGATTAGGGGTGAGTTTGTTTTAAGACGATTAAATATTTTGGTACTTGATGCAAATGGTTTTATTGTACTCCAGGTAGATCTAGCTATAGTTTTTGCAATGTGATTTAAAGTAATGCTAGTGTTTTACTTAGATATTTTGATGCTGCAAATGGTTTTGGATGGTTTATTTGTCTTGCTCTTTTATGCTTGTGTTTTTAATCCGAGGACTATAATTGCTTGTTTTAAGTAGTCTCATTTTGTTCATTTTATAAACTGATATTCTTGAGGAATGTCTATATCCTGTGGAGGTTGGTTATAATGTTATACGAGGCAGAAGCTGCAGCATTCCTATCAATGATCGACGAGGGAGCAAGCAGTTGCCATCTGGGCCAAAATTCCACCCTTCCCACGAACTGCAAGCGCCTATATAAAGGTTATGGGTAAAACAAACTGAAAATAATATCCAAAAAAGTGAAGTTTACTGGAATGCCCCCTGTTAAATTGGTAGTCCTACGTTACCGTTTATTATCCCATTAATCTTACAAGTTTCTTCTGGTGATTTTCGGTCTGACGTTCCGATACTAGTCATTTTTTTTGCTCATGTGCTTTCGCCTTTCATTTCTCCGAACCTAAAATTCTATTGGAGTGAGACCGTGGCTGAATCGAAAGGAATGAGGGGATAAAAAAAAGATAATTTCTCGCTGCTCAGCTCAATTTGTGCCTAAAATTTCGCTTCATCGTCAAACCTAAATATAATGAATGATAATTATAGTAGGAGCATTCGATTATTCTTGGTGACAACAATGGTGCCATAATTTAATTCAACTGATAGTATCTTCATGGCAAAATCTTCACAATGAATAAAAGGATAGGCATCACTTTAAAGTATATGGCCAGAAGGAGGAAAATGAGGAGATCGCAGACTAACCAAGTTGTATTCAAAGTTAATTCTTCGCTGCCATGTGTTAGAACTTGAAAACTGAAAATTGTTTCCTGTTCTTCGGCCATGCGGAGACTGGGTCTCTGACAGGTGGCGTAATAATGAACATTCACGCTAGCGAAACTCACCAGGAAGGAATTTATATTAATAGGGTACGTTATATTCTCGGTTCTCAATTTGCTCTCTCTCATCCCCCACACACATATCGCAAAAACTATTCAATTGTTTCCTCTTCACAGGTTCTTACGCTTCACTCTTATTTCCTTTTTAATATTCCCCTATTCAACTCTGCAACTAATGGATTAGAAAAAATTTATATTGTTGTCTCTTTCTTTAATCTTCATTGTTTGCCGACCGAGTTTATTGATTGGTTTTCTGTGGAGGTTTTTTTTGTAACACGTTCATATTTCCCGTCTTTTTCATATCCTTGTTTTAATTAGTTTAATGCTGCTTAAGAAATTACGTCTCCTCTCTTGTTTCAAATTGAATTGTTGACGTGATCTTTAGAATTTGGATATATGTATCGAGTGGGAATTACCTCACGGTATGATGAATTTAAGACGCGCAATTCTGGAATGATTTGATGGAGGATGTTCAAATTTTACGAACAACGACGCTGAGTTGAAAATCTTTTGGTGCAAGTCGAACGCTTTATCGTAAAATTATACGGATTCGATCATGATATTTGGTTTTTTCTGTGAAGCTAATGGCGTTGACTTTGAGGTTAGCTCAGTTGCAGTCCAAGGCAACTCAAGCATCCCAGTTGGTATCAAAGCATGCTCCTCTATACTACAAGCAGCTACTTGAGCAGAATAAACACTACATTCAGGACCCACCCACTGTTGAGAAATGTAACCTTTTGTCAAAGCAATTGTTTTACACTCGTCTAGCCAGGTTATTCCCTATGATCAAACCACTACATTGTAATTTTGAGTGATATCTTTCCCTTTTTCGTGAGATTCTTTGCATATTGATCGATTGACACTGGAAATGATGGTTGAATGTAAAAGGTCTGAGCAGGAAGCTTATGCTGGTAGTTGATTTTGGTGTCAATGGTAAAAGGGAACGGAGAGGGTTCTTGTCATTGTTTCAAGTTATTGCATTCCCATTTTTGCAATCTCTCCTATAACAATCAATGCACGGCAATGGGTTGAAACAAAAGGCGTGGCTGCATTTTAGTGTTAAACGTCAACCTAGACTTCTCCCAACATCGTATATTCGTTTTTCCCTTTTTCCTTGAGCCTTGATCGATTGCCCTATGCTTCCCTGCATTGATCAAACCTTCATGCTGATCCATTGGATATTGCTTTGTTTACAGACAAGTTTCCCTTCTTATATCGTCACTGCTTAGTGTTGTTTGATTGTGATGATATGTGAATTTGATGCAGCATTCCTAGCCGATACGAGGCATTCCAGAAGGAGATGGATTATGTGAAGCTAATGTGGAAGAAGAAGAATGAATGGAAGATTGAAGATGCAGGAATTGCTACGCTGTTCGGGTTAGAATGTTTTGCTTGGTATTGTGCTGGAGAGATTGTTGGTCGAGGTTTCACCTTCACCGGCTATTACATCTAATTGAGTCACCAACAACGGTCTCTGAAGTTGAGCTGATCTAGCTTTTTACTATATTCATTTTCTTGAATGTTTCTGTCAAAACATACGGTTTTGCCGTTTTTAAGAAAAATCAGACTGAGCTAGCGATAACCTTTTCTGTTTCAATAATTTTCTTATCTCATTTTCCTTGCATAAATATGATCAATCTCATAATAAGATGCATAACCAAACGCTGTGCAGTCAATATGCACAGATATTTCTTAAGGATAGGGGCAGATATATAATGAACATCTGGTGGTAAGCAGCTTTCTGCACTTCTTTGAACTTGGAAATTATGAAAGACCAAAAGCGAATGAAAATAAAATCTCGAAATGCCCTCCCTCAATCCTCTTGCTGGTTTTGGTAGGTTAATTCCATTTTCCTTTTGATTCATGCACTGGTATTATTCTCATTTTTAAGATAGTTATCATTATCATTTTTCGGGTTTTCCTTATCTCAAGCTCCGGAGAAAAGGGATTTCGGGAATTCAACGGCAGTCGGATTCTTTGGCAGTTTCCCTCAAGATTGCTAGAGATTTTGCAGATGGCAGAGCTTCAACAACAGCATCAGCTAGATCTGTGATGAATGAAGAGGTGCAACCTAGAGCAGGCACCCGACCCCAATTCTCTATACCGGATTTAAGAGCTAAGTCCTTGTATCCCATGTCTATCTCTTCAAGAGTCTCTATGTGCTCACTTACAAAGCTGAAATTTGTGATGGAAGTTGAATTAATCTACCACCATATAATCTAAGCATTTCGATCCACATCGATAACAGTTACTTTAAGTTACGAGCCATGTACCTTATTGGAACAGCTAGAAGACTCTTCACACCTTTCCGGCCAAGCTCAACGAGAACTTCATTAGTGTAGGGCTTCAGCCATTGCACCGGACCAACTCAACTCTGTAAGGCAAGCATGGATAAGTATTATTATTCCAAACGAAAGCAGAGACTCAGGTTCTAAAACTAACTTGGTACGCAAGACTATGATCGTTTCTGACTCCTCTAGCTTTCATCTCTCGCATAATTAAGTATATGCACTCCTCGATTTGATCCTTGTACGGACCTCCAGCATTCTCAACGTAGCTAACGGGCACACCATGGGCACTAAAGAATATAATGACCTCTTCAGGCTTTTCAAATTTGCCCAACTGTGTGACAATTGAATCAGCTATAGACCTAATATAGCCTTGTCGTTGGTACCACGAGTGGATGACCGAAACAGGTAATATCGATAAATATGCATCATCCCTGAAACAAAACTTGCATTCAGAGCCAAACGGCGAACAACAATGGATGGTTTCAAGCAGAAATAGGCTTAATAAAAATGATCTAACACCTACATGAATATTCGCTGCAAAACTCGTATGCTTGACCCAGTTGTGGAGATGGAGAACTGAGGAAACAATGGCAGTACAACAAGCTTCGTTTTCCTGTCCCGCTTAATCTGCTGCATGAAATAAATAAGGCTTAGAAACATAGAAAAAAAATGCATTTGAAGACTGAAAATTTGCTCGACCATTAATTACGAATCTGCTGAATTGCCTCCTCCATGAAAGGGTACCAATATCGCATTCCCACGTATACATTGGCATGTAAATTCTTAGCTTCCAAAGCCGTTCTAAGAGCATCTGCCTGCGTGCAACAAATTTTTCGGGCACCGGCACAAGGTAAACGTCTCAAATTTTTAGAATTAAGGGATTTTCATTTTTACCTGTTCATCAGTTATTCTACGCAAAGGTGAGCCACCACCAATGGCAGCATAGCGTTGTTTGGTTTTGGGAGCAAGAAGAATAGATATTGACTTTGCGAATGGTCGTTGAAGGAACTTAAACAGCTTAGGCAGCCGTATTACATCCTGCATGAAGAAACGATATCACCATTAGTAGATTTAAAAGACCCACAAATGGATATAAAAAAAAAAAAAGGCTATACGCACAGGATCAGCAAACAAGTTACACAGAAAGGTTGAACATCATTAAGAGTCTCTGGTCCTCCAATGTTCACAAGTAGGACACCAAGCTTCTCACTGTCGGCATGTGTGTAACGGCATTCTTCTACGAGTTTTTCACTGGATGTGCAAACCCCCATGGTGCCGTTGGCTTGAAAGTTGAGATTTCTCTTCTGAATTCGGCCACCAATGAGAAGGCTATGATATTGGGTATTCGAGTATGAACTTGAGATAACCAAAGGATTATATATTCTGTTCACGAAAACAAGATGTTTGAAAAATGTAGAAAAGAAAATATTAGGTCTAAAAACCAATTTTTTTAAAAAAAGTATGAACCTTTTGATTAAAACCCAAAGCTTTGATCTGCCGGATACCATAGTTTGGAATCTGAACTGAAAAGTGAGAAACAAAACGCAAACATTATTAATAAGAGAATGGAAATGTGTGTGTTTATGTGAGATTTTTGAATATGGAAAATGGAAAGTCGAATAAAAGAAAGAGCAAACGTATTGTTAAAGCTAATACATACACATTAACGAATTAAAGGCGCCTTAATATTAAACCTCTTCACAAACTTCCAAAAAGGCAGGAACTAAGTCGGTATTGTAAAAGTTTATGATGTAGGAGAACGCAATACATTTATCCAGAAGGCAATGAATGCTTTGATGCTTTAGTATAAGTTTAGTAAGTTTAGTTTTTTTTTTTTTGTCTCACATTAATATTATTATAATATTTTATTTTTATCATCACGATTATTTTTGTATTAATAGTAAATAAAGTTATTATTCATCCAAACTCAAACTTAACTAAAAGCAACAATATTAGTAAATGTTATAATTTTGATTTCGGTTGATTTTTTTATTTTTTTTGAAATTTCAAATTTTATGTTTTCGTAGGTCTTGTTGGTTTTCTTGCGTATCCAACCATTTCTTAAGTAAATGCCACACTTTTATTGAAAAAAGGAAATATTATATTCTAAAATTAATTTTTTAAAAGGATTTTAAAATTTTCTAAAATTTAATTAAATTATCAACATTTAAAATTTAAAAAGCCAATGTCTAATCAAGTAATTTCAACACAACCCGTACTTTAGGGTTTTGGAGAAACCACTATATAAAACCGAGCAAGCACTGATTGTATTCCGTAAGCAGCCATCCAATCTCATCTTCCGCTCCTCTTTACAGTTCATTCTCTTCCACTCTTTTTATTCACTCTGCCTTTCATTTTAGAGTTTGTATAGATTTTGTTTTCTTATATTACAAATGGGAATTCTGTGATCAGAAGTGGTGAGTCAGTTGCAGATTGAGTGGCTCCATAACAGAGTCAACAGCAGGTGCCGATCCATGGCGTCCTGACTGCCGCTTGGAGCCCAGATTTAGTTAAACGGGAGAAGACCCATGAAACTCACCGTTGTTTCATGACACAATAACCCGTTTATATTTAATTTTTGTTCTTATTTCCTCGCCATTTTTTTGGAGAATAAAAAATGAAAAGCTAATGGTAAGACCTTTAAAGCTAACAGTAGAAAGCGGGCATCCAGTCAGACACGGGTGTTTGTTGTTTTACAATAGCAATCCACCTTTTGCATGGTGCCCAAATCTAGCTGCTTACACGATTGGAGGCCGCCTTTCTTTCTTCATGGTTTCCTCCAAATTTAAAGCAGCTAAATATTTGTATATATAAATATGTAAATTTTGCATCACTGGTATTGACTGTTTTGTTATAAGTATTAATGGCTCCACAATTGAGTCAGCAGTGGGAGCCATTTTCGTGGCGGCTTGTCTGTCGCTTGGAGCCAAAAGAAATTTGCTGGAAGACGTTTGCTTGAAATATTTTCTAATTTTATGTAAGAAATTTTACAAATTTCAGCCTACATTTCACCATCGATTCCTTTTACTTTTATATCCTTTTTCATCGGCTTCTGTTTCTCAGTTTTTTTTTCCTTTTAATATCTCATCAATTTCATTAGCAGCCTTTTTTGGAGTTAAAGATGTCTTCTGTTCCACAACACTTTTCCCCTTATTTTCTGATATTTCTGAAAAACTCTTATTGGACAGTATCCGAATTTGGGCAAAGACTGATTAATCAAACACAAGCAATCGAGAAATTTAATAAGAGTTGTCATAGGACAAATTAATTGTTATAATATTAATCATCTCATCGTATTTTGTAACCTGGAAAAGAAAATGAAACCCAAATCAAATATGGAACTTTGACCTATCAATCTTAAACTCAGAATCAATTAATTATTGCCTCCTCTCACCTTTACATAAATCCAAAGAGAATATCAGCAGATTGGTGTTTACTGTGGTGTAGTGATGTCGCGTCCACTTTTTCTGCGAAACGACGCCGTCCGTCACTGCTAAAGACCTTAAGAAGGAAGAGATGAGTGAACTGCAGAGCGACTCAAAAATTTTTAACGGAAATTTTACAAAAAAAGTCAGAATGAAACTGCCTTTTTTTGGTGGAAGAAATAGAACGTTGTTGAAAGTAAATAATTTTATGTTGAGAAAACATTAAAATATTATGTAGATATAATTATTATATTATAAAAATATTAGGTTAAAATATGTGAATTGTTTATTTGATAAAATTTGAGATTTAATTATTATATTTTAAGAATTTAATTATTTTTAAATTTAAAAATTTTAGGCCAATTATTACTTGTTTGTAGTTTTTATTAAAATTTATTAATTTAATATATTTATTTTTTATCAATTATATGTTACAGGCAACCTAATCAAATTCTAATGATTGGACTCGAATAATATGAAGATAGTCTAATAAAAATTTTCAAGTGACAAATCATATGTTATGTCATATGAGACTAAATTTTGATAGAAGATACTTATGAGATCAAAAGAAAAAGATTAAATCTTAAATTTTATCAAAATAAAAGGACTAAACATTTTAACCAAAATATTATTATTACTCAAATATAAGAAAAAATATAATTTTATATTAAAACTTTGAGTAATGTTTATATTTAACTTTAATAAACATAATTGTTTTTAATCTAAAACGTGAATTGAGGAAGAATTATAATTTTCAATATTCTATCAAAAAAATATATGAAAAATACTAAAACTTAAAAAATTGCTATCATTTTCAACTTGTTAGAAAAAAAGGTAAGTAGACACAATATTAAATAGTTTTAATTATAAATTTATAATTTATCTTTAAATTGTATTTATCATTATGATTATTTAATGTTGCTTAATTTTTTTTCAAATTAATATTATAGTTTACTTTCTTATATAGTTTTAAATTTATATATTATTTAAAATTATCATATGTTGAATCCAACGAGTGGTTAAAAATATATTGTTTATCTTAGAAAACTCAGGTTTGAGTATCTATGTGCGCAAGGTGTATATGCGTTGTTAAAGGGTTAAAAATTAATTAATGTTATTTTTTTTAGAAATAGAAACTAATGTTTTTTTAATAATATGTCAGCTGAATTTATTAGAAATTAAAATAAACATTCCAAATGAAATTAAAATATAACAGAAAAATAACAAAACAGAAAGAAACTAAAAAAAAACTAGAAAATGAAACATCAGATCAGCAAAACACGTTCAGTAGGCTGCAACGACAAGGATGAAATGAAACACTGGAGAAAGGAAGCAGAAAAAAAAACCCCTTGCCTCTATCCACCTACATGCTTAAGGATCGAAGTAGGAGTGGTGAGCGAAACCAACAATGTTACAGGCTGTTTCGCAAAACAAATCTGATTGTATCGACAAATGGACCACAAAAGTAAACCAAACTACTGAAAGACCACTAATAGCCGCAAATCAGAGCTGAGCGTTGTGAGAAAACTATCCACGAATGCAAATCTACCACAAAGATAGACAGAAGCGCACCACAAGGCAGAGGAAAAACGTGCCACAAAAATAGATAAAAGCTAGAAGAAAATCAAAATATAAAAAAATAAAAATTGAAATTAAGGTGAAAGAATATCGACGATCTACGATCAGCATTAAGGCTGACGTCACCGCTGGCTAATCATAAACTAATGTTTTTAAATATGAGTGTTTGACATTTAAATATTGTTAGAATTAATTTCGCTTTGTTGGATTTTTAATCTTTTTAAATAATTTATTAATTAACCAATAATAATTAAATTTTATTAAGTATATAAATTAAATTTATCATAATTTATTTATATTAGTATGTAATACATCTATAGTTAAAACATTTTCTATTTGCATAAGTATATTAAATAGTTATCAATATTATATAATTTTTGTTCAGTGGTTCTAAAATGTTGGTACCGGAAATTGTTAATGAATATTTGTTAACCACTCCTAAAATTTGAATTGTGATAATTTTTTTTCTAAATATTCAATATAGTATTAGAAAAAGTTGATTGCAATACTAAATAATAATTATAAATGACTTAAAGTTTGCAGTTCAAAATTAAAGGATCCATTGACATATTTACGTAGCTTTTATATTAGTACTTTTCATTTCATTGGCTTTAACTTAAAAGCTTAGCATCTATGCTACATCCTCAAAGAAAACTGCAAGTCCTTTGATGTATAATCCTGGATTTGGGTGGAACTCAAGAACTTGCTTTACCTTGTTATAATACCAGATTTAGATCTCAATAACAGTTGAAAATGTTCATAAATCTGTAAATACGTTCAATTATTCAAATATAAACCCTGGAATCTGTGTTGGAGATGTCACCTTGTTCTAATGTTTCTTCTAAGCCTCTAGCAACTCAAAAATTACTCAGTGAATCTGTCTTGTTCATACACCAGGAATGGGAAATTGGGTTGTAAGTGCTTCGACTCTACTGCGGAGACTCGACACCTTATCTGTCAACGAAAAATCAGAAGATGCCACAAACTTCAAGAATTCTTGAAGCTTTGATGACCCGGAAACTAATCCTTTAGCATTGATAGTTATTTGCACACCCTCGTGGATGAAATCCGCAATAGCTATGAAATCCTTTTCTTTAAATCCTCGAGTGGTCATAGCGGGTGATCCAATGCGAATGCCACCTGGAACAAGTGCACTCTTATCCCCTACAAAGCAAATTTTTAGATGCGTAAGCACTGGTCATATATATATATATTGTGCGCGTGTAAGTAAATGCAAATAAAGCAGAACATACCAGGCACTGAATTTTTGTTCAAGGTGATAGAGGCCATATCAAGTATTTTCTCGACCCGAGCCCCATCAATACCCTATTGAAAGAGAAGTCAATACAAGTGAAGAGGCAAAGGGAACTTAGGCTGTCTTAAAAAGAAAAAAAAATGGTTCCTGAAGCTATTGAAGTTTTCAAGAATCAGAAAAGGTATAGTAACTTACCAATGGCCTGAGATCCACAAGCACAAGATGATTGTCGCTGCCACCAGAAACCACTGTATAGCCAAGTTCAACCAATCGGTTTGCAAGGACTCTACAATTAGACACTACCTGCAGGATGAAGTACCCACATTAGTCTTGATCAACAGGACATAAATTTGACTGAATTTTTTGTATCTTTGATGGACAGTACCTGACTCTGGTAAGCCTTGAACTCGGGTGACTGTGCATGTTTCAAGCAAACTGCTAGTCCGCCAATTGTGTGGTTATGAGGACCACCCTGCATAGACAAGATTAGGCTTCTCATTACATAGCCAGTTCATAACTTGAAAACCTTAGCTTGATGTTTGAAAGCCAGCAGGAGGTTGGAATAGGGAATTCAGATAGTAAAAGGAGCAAATGAGGCAAACTAACCTGTAAACCTGGAAAAACAGCATTATTGATGGCAGATTCTAAATCAACTCCAATAACAGGATCCTTTTTGAAGAAGATCATACCGCCTCTTGGACCTCTCAAAGACTAAATGAGTGAGAAAATTAATTAGGTTGTTCACATGAAGATCAAGTACGCTTAATATATATTTAAACAAGCAGAACAAGTAGTATGTCAAGTGAATTTAGCATGCATAGAGTTTCACACAACAATTGAACATATTAATCCCGAACCTTGTGTGTAGTTGTCGTCACAATATCACAATATTCAAAGGGGTTAGCAACTACAGAAGCAGCAACTAATCCACTTATATGAGCCATATCCATCATGAGGAAAGCACCGACAACATCTGCGATCTTCCAACAGGTATCAATCCGATAAGTTATATGCTAAAAGAAGGAATATATGCAACACATATATAGAAAAAGCTTTCATTAAATGATAGCTAAACTAGGGTAGGCAGTATAGCACACCCAGCAACAAACAACTTACTTTCCTCATGCGAGGATAATCGAAATCACGAGGATATGCACTGGCACCAGCGATTATGAGCTTTGGTCGAAAGAGGGTAGCTGTTTTCTCAAGCATGACATAATCAACAAGGCCTGTTCCAAAATTCTATCAGATTGAATCAACCACCAAACAAACATACCAACCACTAAAACTCAGTAAGTCAAACAACGAGGAATAACCTGTGGATTCATCAAGTCGATAAGGCATTGACTCGAAATAGATTGATGTGCCAGATACTCGTCTTTTAGGAGTCATAAATCCATGTGACAAATGTCCTCCATGAGGTAAGTCCAGACCCTATACCAGTTATATTAAGAATTCATTGATTTGAGTACCATCTAGCAGAAAAATACTAATTTACAGTAGCTAAAACAGGCGGAAGAATATTACCATTATTCGATCATGTGGATTAAGAATAGCTGTATAAACCTCAAAGTTTGCCGGAGAACCAGACAACGGTTGAACATTAACACCCCACTTCTTTTCATCCAAATGAAATGCTGCCAAAGCCCTCTTCTGGCAAAGTATTTCAAGTTGATCAATGTACTCATTGCCACCATAGTACCTGCAATAAACGAAAAGAACATTGGCTGCAATCAATTAAATCAAAACCAAAAAAAGAATTAAATCTCTTTCACTTTGCTCAATATATATAGTATATACCTTTTACCAGGTAGTCCTTCAGAATACTTGTTTGTGAGGCATGACCCGACTGCCTCCATCACAGCACGGGATGTAAAATTCTCAGAGGCTATAAGCTCAAGGCTTTTAAACTGCCTCTCCTTCTCCCTTTTAATAATAGAACTTACCTCAGGATCAGCTTCACTGAGGCCATGGTCCACTAAGCCGTTTTCGAGAACAGGGGCAGAGACTGAAGAGCTAGGCCTCCCAGTAGCTAAGCTGCCTTCAACTTGAGCTCTACAGGGCTTCACTGAGTTAAGCTTAATCTGGTGGGGGAATCCAACAAAGCGAGACCCTTTGAAAGGAAAAGCTGGTTTATTAACTCTCATAGGCTGTTGCAAAGAACCCATCATTGCAGTTCCACCACAAGCTTGCATTCTGGCTTTCCACTAGTATTCCCCACAAATTTCCTGCGAATTTACAAGGGAACATAACATAGAATTAAAATGAACAGCCTAAAAGTAAACCCATATGAAAAGGAAAAAAAATGGATTTTTTCTTTTAAAAAGTGAAGTTCTAGCAGGAGGCTAATGAAAAGCTGACACTTAAAGAAAATTCATAACTTCACCCTAAAACATGTATTAACTAAAGACAAACAGAATATCTTAAGTTAAAACACAAAAAAAAATAAACAAAATAGCAAATTCTTCAGTCTCTAGAATCGGATAGGATAGTACAAATACCGCACCAATAAAATATATAACGATGAATATAAGGCTAAGCAAAAGACGTGGCAGAAACCAGGAAGTAAAACTCAAGAGTAAAATTCAATATGAAAAATAAACAATTAAACGAAAATAAAGAAAGGGAATAATTCAAGAGAATAAATGGCGAGGAGAGCCTACTTCTGTGAAGAGCTCTGTTCTTTCCTCTTGGATTCTCTCGTTTTAGTTTTGGAGTGCAATGGGCTCAAGTGAAGTAAAGGGCAAATAGTTTAAAACCCTACAACTCTATCGACATAATAGAGCCGTAAAGCCGAGCGGCTGGACCGGAGATATTTGTAAATTTCCCTGCCTCACAAGCTCAACTCGTAAAATGCAAGCAGAATCTTACTTTGTTAAGTGGAAAAATAAATTCGCGGGTTGGTGTATTGTGTCTGTTCCTGGAATGCGCTCTGATGGTGCCACTGGGCACATCAAGTCCTGATCATATGATCAGAATAGTCGAACAAAGAGATGGAAAAACAAGTCAGTGACATGCATTGAATTTAGGCAAGGAAGCATATCATTTTGGCAGAAAAAGAAAGAAGGAATAAATTGAAGGGTAATTACTCTCCAGAAAGCAGTGTGAGCCGCTTGTTTGTCTCTTTCTCGAGCGGGTTGGTCTACTGTGCTGTCCTTTCAAGCGGCCTCCGCATGAGGGTGCCATTAGGTCTTTTTTTGCGAATGACTCGCCTTCTCAAATTGAATCGGTTTGTTTTTTTGGAGTCATCGGTGGCTTGTTTGTCTCCGATCGTTGGGGACTTTTTTCTTATCTACACGATTTAACGGGCTAAAATTCATGAAGTTACACAAGTTTAGCTGATAATATTCTGACCATCACCAGCTCATGAGGTTTTGAGTTGGTGGCTAAAACTATACAACGTAGCTTGTTTTTGTGATGTTAGTGATTTCATTGGGTTTTTTCCATTTGTTGTAAAACTTTGGGATAAGTGTTTATTCGATATGATCTGATATCAATTAAGTACCGTTCTTGAGACATGTATAGCTTAAAATTTATAAAAACATTATAGTTTCTTTTCCTTTAATTGTAGGCTTGCATATCCAAATACTACTTCGTAACGGAAGCTAGTAAGTTGGGAAAAAGAACCAATATGAAAAATAACTTTTTCATAAACATTTGAAAGAATTGAAAAAAAAAAACAAACTAAATGTTATGTACCAAAAGCATGAACGATCAGACATAAAAATTCAAGATTTAAGAGAAATGTAGGGTGTAGGCTCACCTAAATTCCTAGGCCGAAAACAACCCCAATACATAGCCATTTAGAAGCATCAAAATTTCAAAAGCAAAACAGACAGGAGAAATCAATACTATCAATGAATGTGAGATGTCTAAGAATGTACGTTACGTGGCTTCCCCTTTCAAATCAATGTAGTGAATATATATATCAATTAGTTCACCACCAAAATTCTCACGGAAATGCAAAGTATCATTTGTTAAATTTTTTTTTTAACTTATCACTTGCTAATCTTTAAAATTTTGAATATCTAAATATAAAATATTAATATGGTATCGAAAACAGTAAAATAAATAAAATCAAATAATTTGTCGTTATTTTCATAAAATCTTTTACTAACACCCATTCAACATTATCATTGACGTATCAAATAAATTTTTGTTTAACAGCTAAAACTCTAAGTAAATATCTTTTTTGTTCGTGGTATTATAATATATAACAAATTTTTAACTAAATTCACTTATTCGAATAAAACGTATAGGATTTATGCAAATTTTGTTGAATTTAATTTTATATTTCATGGCACAAGGAGATGAGCAAATTCCTGAAGGTTGCATGCTTTGAGCATCAAAGACGTGGATGCCATCTCAATACATAACCCTAATCAAGACAAATTAAATCTTAAAAATTTCCCCCAAAAGGAGAGCAAAGACTTAGGTCGATATGCTTTGTCAAGAGATCAATTAAGCTTTGTTTAGCATTACTTATCAAAAGTATTTTTAAGACAAAAAAAATTTTTGAGATAAAATATTATTAAACCAAATATTTTTGAATTTTTTAAAAATATTTTTGACACAAAAAAATCTTTGAAAAAAATATTTTTTTGATTAAAAGGAGATAAATTTTTTTCTCAAAAAAGCTTTTTAATTCAAAAATCTTTTTAAAAAATATTACTAAACTAACCTTTAAAAAAACAATTACGATCTTCGCTGCTGTGGTCATGTGTACGCGCCATTTTCGCTGCCAAACGAGCAAAGTAGCCAAAAACAAAGGGAAAAGAAAATCAAAACGTAGCGTTTTATTGGACTCTCTTAAGCATCGTTTGCAATATCAAAACGTATCGTTTTACTCGTCTGTTTGGCACTTTCCTTTCCCCTCTCCACCCCCCCTTTTGTTTGGTTGCGAATGTCTTCCTCTTCTCTCCCGAAGGAAGGAAATCGGGGAAAATTGAAAATGGAAGGACTCGAAGGAGACGCCTCGGTGGGAGGAGCAGGGCGTTACATTTTGAATCCGACGCGAATAAACAGCGAGGACATAATATTTTGCGTTGATGTGGACGCAGAGTCGCTTGTTGAAATGAAAACAGCGGGAGTCACCAGATTGGATTCCATAAAGCAAGCTATCCTTCTCTTTGTCAATTCCAAGCTCTCTATCAACCCCGACCACCGCTTCGCTTTCGCCACTCTCTCCAAAACCGCCTCTTGGGTACTTTTCACTTTCGCTTTTGTTTTTCTTTTTCTTTTAGATATGATTATAATCTAGGCTTTCATTGATTTGAAAATTAGGGTTTTGAATCTTTTTTATTTAGGCATTTCATTTAATTTCCATTTTTTTATAGCTTAGAAAAGAGTTTAGTAGTGATGTTGAGTCTGCCATTGCTGCTGTTCGAGCACTCTCGGCTACCACTGTCTCTACTGGGCAAGCAGACCTCACCAATTTATTCCGCTTAGCTGCTCATGAAGCCAAGAAATCTCGTGCCCAGAACCGCATTTTAAGAGTGGTCAGTATCTATTTCTTTTCTTCTTCTTATCAATTGTTATCATTGGTTAAGTAGGGAAAAGATTCAAACTCAACAGCCCTTTTGTAAGTGTGTACATACCAATTAGTTTGTCTTATACACAAGCTTAGACGATTTTGTTTATAAATGATTCTGTTCATAGGAATGGTTGAATCTCTTCCATTTGTTATAATGATTAAAGTAATTTGTTGTTTGCATATAAATGGTTCTGTTTTCTTTCTGTTGCTCGGAAACCTTACAAGTGGTGTTGTATTTTGCTGTCTTTTAGATTCTTTTATACTGCAGATCATCAATACGACCCCATCATCAATGGCCTGTAAACCAGAAGCTCTTCACTCTGGATGTGATGTACCTCCATGACAAACCTGGACCTGATAATTGTCCCCAGGCAGTGTACGATGCACTGGTTGATGCACTTGAACATGTTAGTGAGTACGAAGGATACATCCATGAGAGTGGACATGGCCTACCTCGTACCCTCTTCCGCTTCATGTCCATGTTGTTGTCTCACCCTCAACAACGTTGCCCTCAAGATGACTGTGATATTCCCAAGCCCCTTATGAAGAAGTCAGCTGAATCAGCAAACGGTGAAGATAATAATGTTCATGTATCCACCAGTCGGTGAGAACATCGAGGAGCGGAAATTTGTGTGGCTTCAATCATTGGGTAATGTTATCATCAGGATGATTTCTGGATATCCAGAAATTAAGATACATCTGCAAACATTCTGTACATATTAAACAAACCTTTTCCTTTGTGTTTGTCAAACTGTTTCTTTTATATGAGATGCAATTTTTTCATCATTAGCTTAACTTTTAAATGTTCAGGTTCTTGTGGGAAGGTGTTATGGAGTAGCATCCCTTTTAGCAATACTTTAATAATGAAATCTCTTTGATCCTTTTACTTAGGCAGGCATACCAGACAAGGCATGCCAAAAGTCTACCAGATACAGAAACCTTGGACCCAAGCCAACATTTTGTCACACCCTGCAGCTTTTATATCCCATTGATTTTGATCCATACAAAGTCCATGGATGGTGATGATGGTGCTTTCCATAATTCTACCATGCTTTATTAAGACATCGGTTCTTGATCGTGTAATGGATTCGAAGTTATCCCTAAAACTATTCAATTTGAGAGTGTTATCTCCCCAAAGACAAGATCTCCAAGCATTTCCAATTGGATCAGAAATACATATCCATTAAAGGATTAAATGCATGCATGTATTATAGAAGTTGAGGTCTCTGATAAGATGTGTGGGTTATCCAAACCACTAAAATCTGACACAAAGAAACAATCAAGCGTGCTTATAAAAAAGTGTATTGCAGTGTTGAAAAATGTTAGGATTACGTTCGTCCTTGTCATCATTAACGCGTGTTTATACTTCATGGGCTTCTTCTAGGCTGGAAAAAGAATGGGCACGTTTGGCATTGGCATTCAGCTTATAGCACTAGAGATAAGACGGCCAACAAAGAAGAACTAAAAGTACAAATCGTTTTCATTGACAAAGAAAAAAGTACAAATCGTTTTGGTTTGGTTTCGAATATTAGTTTGGAGTCAATTATTGATGTTAAAGAATAAGAATGATATAGATCCAGTGCCCCATTATCAACTATTGAAAATCAAAATTTTAATGAATAATTGTTAAAAATGTAGTCAATGGTTCCGAGGCTGGCAAGTTGCCATTATCCGTACTGACTATTTGTGTAATGATATGTAGATATCAATCCTTGCTTCTCTTTGATTAATAGATATTCTTTACTCCTTAGCCACTCTAACTTGCCACTTACAGGGGATATCACTAAGTCGACTCAATTTTGGTTGTATGTTACTTTTAAAAATTAATATCAAAATAAATTAAATTTAATTCGATTATTGATACTTGACTTGAATGTTTCTTAGTTACTAATTAAATCAAGTATGAAACAAATAAAGAAGTTTATCAAAAACTCGAAACTTTATTTTAAAACTATAAACTTAAATATCTGAATCATGACATCTCAAATCAAACATAATCATTTTAATGAATAGCAAAAAAATTTGAAAATAAAACTTACATAACATCAAAAATTTTAAATTTCACTACATTTCCATGAAATTCAGATAAACCTTTCGCGATACCACATAATAGTAATAGTAATAATAATAATAATAATGATCAACCTCTAAGAATTTTTGTTGTGTTTATTGACCAAATTATATATAATAGTATTTATTCCTCTAATATGACTTTCTTGAAATTTTTAACTTCAATTTTTAATACTTTAATATATAAAGTAATAAAGGTTTTTTATTCATTTTAGCTGAATTTTTAATGTTTGGACTTAGATTGTTGACACCTGCACCTTTTTTTCCTTCGGGTAAACTATAAAAATAGTCACTTTTATTTGCGTCAAGTTACATTTTAGTCATTTATGTTTGAAATGTTACTTTTTAGTCACTTATGTTAGTATTTTGTTATGAAGTGATCACTGTACCGTTAAGTTCTGTTATCTCCCTAACAGTAATCGTACGTGACAATCCAACTAGATTTTAAGTGCTTACTTGGATTTCCAAATGGAATGAGAATAAATCTTTAATTAATTAAAATTTTTAAACCCTAAACCCATTTCCACACACATCTCTTCTTCATCTTCGTCTTCTTCCCTTTTGATTCCAATATCTTTAATTACAAATCTATCTCAAAGCTTGAATATTTAAAATCCATTAACCCAAAGATTCAATATCTTTGATTCCAATATATTCTTCTCGTTAAGTTTCTTTAGGTTAATGAGTTTCAAAGATTCAAGCTTTAAGACAGATTTGTAACTAAAGATATAGGAATCAAAAGGGAAGAAGATGAAGATGAAGAAGAGAGATGTGTGGAAATGAGTTTAGGGTTTTTTAGTTAAGATTTAGGGTTTAAAAAATTTAATTAATTAAATTTATTTAATGATTTATTATTATTCCATTTGAAAATTCAAGTTGACACTTAAAATCTAGTTGGACTGCCAAGTAGGATTACCGTTAGGGAGATAACGGAACTTAACAGCACAGTGATCACTTCGTAACAAAATACTAACATAAGTGACTAAAACATAACATTTTAAATATAAATAACTAAAATATAATCTGAGGTAAACAAAAGTGATTATTTTTAAATTTACCCTTTTATGAGTTAAACAAAAATGATTATTTTTGAATTTACCCATTTCCTACCTTTGTGTGGGGTTTCGAGACGTGTGGTGAGGGAAGAGAGAAGAACAGGGAGGGAAACGATAGAAAGAAATTTAAAGTAGGAAAGAGAAAATATATATATATGGAAGAAACGACAGAGTGAAATTAAAGAATTTTGTAATTTTAAAATAATATTATAAATTTAAATGAACTTTCAAGTGTTAATAATTTATATATATCTTCCTGTATTCGTTCGTTTTATTTTTATCTTGTATATTAATATTACATAATAATTAATTCAATGTTGTATTAATTTCAAGAGATTAATTTGTATTATTTAAAAGGGTCATAATAATTAAATATCATATCATTGGCGAAAGTTTCATATCATTACTCTTGTTTTAATTTTCTCATGCACAATTATGATATGTATAAATCTTTACGATCTATTTTTTTGATTTAAAAAATAAAAAAAATCAATTTAATTCTCAAAAAATTTACAAATATATTACTTTGACATTTTAAAATAAAAAATTTTCAATTTAATTCTCTTATAACTAAAAAATTATAAATTAATATATAGTATAATTACACTTTAACTCTCTAAAATGGAAATATTTTTTGTTTAATCCCTTCAAAAATGATGAAATTATAAATTAATATAAAATAAATCTATATTTAATATATAAAAAAATATAATTAAATTTCAACCCTGCTAAAAGTTTTTTTAGATTTGCCCCTACATGTATATATGCCATGAACATGTTTCTTTGATTCTTTTTTATCATTCATTTGTTGTGTTTTATATTGATTTAATTTTATATTATAACTAACCATACATCAATTTGTACATGCCGTGAACGGGTTTTTTTATTCTTTTTTATCATTCATTTGTTGTGTTTTATATTTATTTGGTTTTATATTATAATTGACCATTGATCAATTTATACTTGAACTGTACTTGTTAGTCTGTTGTATTTATAATAATAATAATAATAATAATAATAATAATAATAATAATAATATTTTTAGAGAGAAAAAAAACATATATACGTATCATTTCATTTTTTTTTTGTATTTATAAGAGTTCTTTTCATTTTATGTTTTTTATATTATGATATTTTTTTATGTTTCGATTTTATATCACATATGCATATTTAGTTTTATATAATTTACCATGATCATATGAGATTAGTTTTTAAATTCATCTACTTAAAATATTAAAATAATAATTACTTTATAGACTTTTTTAAAATAATTATTTGAAAAGACTTAAAATTTAAAAAGTTTCTACAACTTAATTTATTTGAATTTACACAAGTGGTAAAAATTTAGTTTTATTTTTTTATAAATAATTATAGGTGTTTTCGTTTTTACGTTTAAATCTAGTTCTGTTCAGATCAAGACGATATTTAAATAAATTTTTTTTAATAATAACGATTTCAAAATTTAAGTTTAGTTCAAATCTAATAATATTAATGTTTGATTGCACAATATAAATAAAATCTGATCAATTGAGAGAGACTCGTTTTATTAATTTATTTGAAAAAAATCGGCTTGTTTAAAATGATTGAACATAAACGAAGAAGAAAAAAGTCAACTTCTAAAACCCACCCAATTTGTTTTAGAATCTAATGGTCACAAAGAAAGTCTACGAAATGTAGGGTAACGATGGATTTGATAAAATTGATATAAGATTAAGCTAATAGCACATACTGACATACTCAAACCCAGCCATTTGTCCACTAGTGCATGCTTGGTAGACTATGATTAACCACGATTACTCTGTCTTAACTCTTTAAAGGGTAGGATTAAACCTTTTCAATAGCTATAATTATTATTTGTTTTTTCTCTCTAAGACTTGTCCAACATTTTGATGCATCTTTCCATAATTTTGTCTTAAACTTAATTTTAATAATTTATAATTTATATAACAATTAGTTATTTAATATGTCAAAATTTTAACAATGTTTTAAAATAATAAATCACAATATAATTATATAGATAGATGTGTCATGTTCATTTTCATTTTCTAAAAAATAATTTGTTCATTAGTTCCATTGGCCTTGTATCCAGCTGTTTTTTTTCTTCTCTGTAAAGTACATATATTTCTTCAAGTATCAACCGCCCTTCCCTTATATTTATTGGTGGGGGCCAATAGTCCACCTTTAATTTTACAAATAAACATAGGCTTTTATAAGCCTCCGGATCGCACACATTTCGATTTTTATGAGATTTTCATATGAAATAATATAACTTAAAGATGGATCCAATTTTTAGCTCGATTGGTATTATTATCAATATAAAATAATATCGATTTGAATGCGCTGAAACGTATTATTTTTCTACTTAAGAGTTGGGAAGAGTTATGAGTAGTTTTAGACATTCATATGAAAAAAAATATTTTTAATCATGTAATATGTAAATCTATAGTTAATAATATGAAATTTTGATCATAAATAATGGGTTTCACTAGTAGTATTTTTATAGATTTTTTAAGATTATTGTTATATTATGATTTTATTTATTTTATATATGATGAATGGTTGCAAAAAGAAAAGAAAAAGTACAGCTCATATGGCTTTTAAAGTGAATCTTGGGGTAGCCAATAATAATACTCAACAATTTATTTATTTATTTTGAAAGAAACAGTGAATTTATTAATGGAATTGGAGTGTGGCTTCAGCTCATTGGGAACCACTTCTTATGTTATAATACTAATTATTATTAATTTGGTATCTAGCTAACATGCGCGTTACGGAGTCTTTAAATACATGGTTGAGCAGACTATTTCACGAAGCCATTGGAACTTAATTTTTTTTTCTTGTGTGTGTGTTAATTGAGTTGAGATGGGAATCTGCATATCCGTTGCATCTTCAGAGATTCATGAGGCCGATGACTGTCATCACGAAAACGTTGTCTTCTTGGCTGAAAACATCTCTTCTCTTGGAATTCAAGGACTTGGCTCTCTTTATACTAAACAAGGAAGCAAAGGGCTAAACCAGGATGCTGCAATCCTTTATCAGGTTTGTCACTGCAACTCTTTGGTTTTTATATATATCTACGGCTGTTTAAAAGGGTAAATCCTCTTCAAGAAGAAAAGTTTGACCAAATATCTGGATTTTTTTGTTAATCAAAGCTCTGGGGTTTGTTTTTTTAAGGACTATGGAATAGAAAGTGGAGCATTTTGTGGAGTTTTTGATGGTCATGGGAAGAATGGCCACTTAGTGAGCAATATGGTGAGAAATAGGTTGCCATCACTTTTGTTAAACCAAAAGAATGCTCTGGAAAAGATTAGAACAGCAGCAGATAACAAGAGTTTTCAACATCAAGTCGCAAAAACAGACATTAAATCGATACCAAACAAGGATTTCCTTAATTGGCAAGAAGCTTGTATCGGTGCTTTCAAGGTGCTGGACAAGGAGATTATGCTTCAAGAGAATTTGGATTGTTCCACCAGTGGAAGCACCGCAGTTGTTGTTGTGAGACAGGTAAGAAACTCTTCTAGTTCAAGTCCATAATTTGATTTGACAAAATTTATGTGTGTACCATGTTAAAGTTTCTATCTTTTTTTTGGCATTCAAAGAGTGAAGATCTAGTTATTGCAAACCTTGGCGATTCAAGAGCAGTGCTAGGAACAATAACCGAGAATGGGATCAAGGCTGTTCAATTAACCACTGATTTGAAGCCTGGTTTACCAAGTAAGAACAGATCATCCAATTAAAGAACATTGACCATATATTGATGAAATATATTGATGCAGATGAAGCAGAAAGAATAAGAAATTGCAACGGAAGGGTCCTTGCTTTAAAGGGAGAACCACATATCCAGCGTGTATGGCTGCCCCATGAAGATTCACCAGGCTTAGCCATGTCTCGAGCTTTTGGTGATTTCCTACTCAAGAACCACGGAATAATTGCAGTCCCTGACGTCTTCCATCATCACTTAACCCCAGATGACCAGTTCATTGTTCTCGCAACAGATGGGGTAAGCCAGTCCATTTTCAATGGACTAATAATGCTTTTATTTCAAGATAAAGAATGACACCTAAAGAACTCTTTTTTGGGGGCCTGTTTATTAGGTATGGGACGTGCTCAACAACAACCAAGTTGCCTCCATAGTGATGGAAGCAGAAAGTGAGCAGGAGGCGGCAAAGGCGTTGGTGGAAGCAGCTACCGCCTCATGGAAAAAGAAGTTCCCATCTTCAAAAGTAGATGACTGCACCGTGGTTTGCCTCTTCTTCCACAAGAAGCAAAAGCCAAGCTGAATCAGTTGTTTGGTAGAGAGGAACATATGTTTTCAAACACCCGTTTCTGAGCTGTGACTAATTTGTTAACCAGCGTGAGATGCTCTTTGATCCAATGGATTGTAACCATGTTGTATCCATTACATTGCCATGATAACGAATTCGGAACAGTCAGTTGCCAACTATCTTCCTTGATGGGTCATCCAATTGATAAATGACCAAAAAAAGTAAGCTACAATAATGTAGTAGGTTGTAAGAATGAAAGATCCCTCTATGGAAGTGTACTGCTTAATGCATAATATACACAAAAAGCAATAAAAAAACTAAGGGCCTTTTTTTTTTTTATCAAATTTAATCCTCATAATTCTTTCATTAATGAAAATGATCCCATCTGTATCTTTGCAAGTAATGTAAAACCCCTTTTTATCAACAAATCTATACATGCAAAATTGATGCCAAGCAAAGTTTCACTATTTTGAAAATGCTCAAATTAATTGTCTTTCAGATCCTCTCCTAGAAGGTCTTCATATGAAACAGGGACCCTAATTCTATCATGAACAGATTTACGTGTTCCTTCGGCACTGAACTCTTCTGTCAGGTCATTAGGAATAAGTCCAGCATCTTGTGGAACACTTGCTGCAGTTCCATTCGAGAGCGTAGAAGCAGTTTCTTGAGAAGAGATCTCTTTGCTCTGTGCTGGTGCTTGTCTGACATTTTGTTGCTTAAATTGCTTCTGCAAGATTATAAATACCAATTAGGCATCTGTTCTAGATTAGCATTTGAAGAACAAAAAGTATACACCACATGATACATGAGCCAAAGGCCCCTGAATCACGCTGCGATTCCATCTCAAGCAAGTTCAAAGGCTATATATGAAAAACAGAGTTGCTTGAATCATAATACTAATGTTAACAACACTTGTCACTGCTGCAATTAGATAATGAAGCCAGAAAACCAAAATCTATAAAAGTTTCCCAGAATATTGAAAGTTAATCTAAGAAAACAAGCAAATCATACAAAACAACCAGGCAAGGCAACTGTTTCGTAATGATTGTTATTTGGACATCCAACTGACAAATGAACTTGGAAGTTTTCATGCACACATGTTTATATTCAGCGGACAAAAAGAAAAAAAAAAGAATAGAACTTTATGTGCAAATAAGTACACACCTCAAATTCCTTGGCCTTTTTCATTATTTCTCGATAAGCAGCTGGTTCTCGTGCTTTTATGACATTCCATAATATGCCACCACCTGTCCGACAGCGTCTGCCATCAGCAGTCATCTGACCTCCACAAGATTGAATTGCATCCACCTGAGAACTTTAGGTTTCATCATACATCCCAATAGGAATAATGGCAGGGAAAAGAATGTAAAAGGTCTTGAGTGTGGAAAGAAAAACATTGAAGGGAGTGATATTACAGAACCAGAGATTTGCTTATCAATTGCAGCGAAATACAAATAATTGTTGACCACTTATCAGCAAAACGATACAAGTGATTCTTAAATTAGCAACTTATTTCAAGTTCACACTTCATACCACTCAACTTTATGTTTTAGAAATTCTTGAATTAAAAAAAAAAAAAAAAGTATATACAATCACAAACCCATCTCCTGTTACCAGTAAACTTGATGGTATCCATTTTAAAAGAGGCTTACATCATTTGCCGTTATCCTACCATCCAAATAAATACATGCGAATGATTGTCTTATGAACTTCTAACATATTCATTCTTAGTTTCTGATAATTAGCTTCTGATATGTGATAATCTAATTGATAGCATACTCTACATCACCGCAGAGTGGCTCACATCTAGGAAAGAAAAAGGTAATAACCTATATCAAAAGGCAACTAATGAAGTCAGCATCTCAGCTAAGAGCACAGGATTTGAAGTGGCAAATGGAATCTGCAATGGTAGAGGAAACAATGCAGATCACAAGATGCTAAGAGTGGAATTGTTTTCAACCCAAATTCTGACCTTTCCTTTAAGAACAAAATGAATGGAGGTTGTGGGTTAAACTGTAGAAGGGATAACCCCTAACCCCTAAACCCCAACACAGTATAGGGAAGAAATGCTACCAAGTGACAAACTTTGTTACAAGGTATTAATACATCATAAATCCCAACCAGACAAGGTGAGCTTGTAAGGGAGCATCCTAGCTAACACTAAGTCTAGGATATCCAAAAAAACTATCCGCTAATTAATTAACTTATTTATGGTAAATTCAACATTGAATTTCATATCGTGCAAGGTATTAAGTTAAAAATACCTCTCTAACAAGATCACTCAGTGCAGAAATCCCCAAACATCCCACAGCAGTGTACACCATGTATGACTTCTTCTCTTTTAACCGTCTACAAGTATCTAACACAAACCTGCACAAACCCGAATTTAAGAAAGTTTCAAAAACCAAATTTCACCTTAAAAAAAAGTTCATGTTCATTTATTTGTTGATGAAAAGAAATCTCAATTTCCACACAAACTTAACCTGTTTATATCCAAAGGTTTAGGTCCTGAACCACTCTTTTTTTTCTTGTTCTTCTTCCTATTACCTCTCCGCTTCTTATTTTTACTTTGGGACCCTTGATTTTCACCATTAACATCTGCGAAGCCGCTTTTATCTCGATCATTCACGGAGTTACTATCCACGAGCTCCCCTTCTTCTACATCAAGCATCTCCACATCTCCCCCATCTCCTAAATCATCCTCTTCGAAGACCGCTTCCGATATGTTCTCGCCTTTCTCCATAAAAATTTCAAGCCGAAAAAAAGACCCAAAATTTTACTTTATAACCCTTTTTGAATTGAAAGTTGATTGAAACACTATGAAGTTCGTCGGCGGAGATGGTCCATTCATTCGAGTTTAAGCGTAGGGTGTAGGATGAGAATTGAGAGAGAGTTCAAGAAGCGGTCACTTCGGGTGGGCTGATAACCTTGCAATTTGCGCATTAACAAATTCAAGGCCCATGTTTTGTCGTAATATGATGGATTTAGCCCAACTGATTTAACAATACAGTAGAGAAAGGTTATGGGTCAACTTCCTCAAACCCACAGTATAGTCCAATTGATTTTTTATGAAAAATTTGGATTTGATTTAGTACCATGTTTTATATTAATTTCTTTTTCAAAAAAATATTTGATGTACAAAAATATAGATAACATATGTTTGATCTCTTAATATCAGAATTTATTATTGCATATTATTTTAAGGATCATTATTTTATAACTATTAATAAAAAATTGTTGAATCTCAAATCTCATCATTGTAATATTTCATTTCAGCGTTAAACTAACTAATGTCACCCGCTGTTAGTTTTTATCATTCGACGGAACCAAACTCATATTACATTCAAATGCCATGTCAGTGAAAGCTTGTTTCAATAAAAAAAAAGAAAAGAAAAGGTTTGATTTCAAAAAAATTCAGTCAATGTATTTATATTACGTAATGGACATATGGGACTTGGTAGATCCATGAAAAAGCCCACGAAATTCAAGTGGACCACCACTCAACTTTTTCATCGAAATGCATCCCTACTTCCGCTTATGCATGCATGCATGCAACTGTCTATATGCAGTGCAGAGCATTGAATTTTTGCATTATCATCAATATCATTTTGTTTTGTTTGTCTAATTCAAGTTTGACCGAAGCTTGGGCAAATAATGACTACTCTCGTGGCCGGTGTTCTTCTTCTTCTTTTATTGGTGACCGGAACCGTTACAGCCCATAGAGATGCCACCGGGGACGTCCTACGGTTATAAGTTCTTCCACCAAAGCGACGGTGTCCTGATAGCTGGATCTCGTGGATATGAGAATTACAGGCATCAGGTCATATATTTCCCCATGATATTTTTTAAAAATATATATGATCACTTCAAAATATTATAATTTTGTTAGCAAAGGTAAACTTATTCAGGCTGATGTTTGTCATGCTTATCAACTCCTGAGGAAGTGTGGTCTGATGTTTGTCATGTTAGAAAATTGACACTAGTTTTTACAGTTACGTACTAACATTCATTTTTTTGTTAATCCAAGATTTCATTACAAATTTAGGGGAATGAGATGATAACAGCAAGGCTTCAACCTTGTATTTCTTGAACTCTGAGCTTTGATATGCCAACAAAAAAACAAATTAACTACGGTTTCTTATGTTGTTACCACGTATATTTTAAATCTGGTTTAATATAATATTTGATATTTGAACTTAACACTTTTTTTTAATTTGTACTTAAATTTTTTTTTATCTAATTTGGTACTCAAACTTGACACGTTTTCTAATTTGGTACCTAAACTTGACATTTTTTCTTAAAGTTGGTAGTTAAATTTTTTTGGACCAATTTGGTACTTAGTCTTCTTTTAATATTAATTCGTTAAACATAGCTCAATACCTATTTTTAACATGAATTTTCTTTAAAACTGACAATATTTTTGTAGCATAACAAAAAAAGTTTCACCATTGTTATTGTTTTGCATAATTTTTATAACATTTAATACATTTAGGTAGGGGTGAGCGTTTGATCGAATCGAATCGAATGAAAAAATTTTGAGTTAATCGAGTTGACAAATCCTATTTTATCATCCTAAATTGATTTGAAATTTTCTCAAATCGAGTCGAGTGCGATAGAATTTGAATCGAATCTAATTGAATATATTTGTTCCAGTTAAATTTTAAACAATAACTTTAGGTTATTGTAACCACTATCACCCACCATAATCAAATTTGTTATTAACTTTTATCATCTCATAATTTGTTCCAGTTAGCTTTTTTGCTTGCTTGTTGCTTCAATTATTTTCTAATTTTTGTCACTATGTATTTTGAAATTAAAAAATATATTAAATGTAAAAATGTGGTTTTTTTAATAAAATTTATTTTAAAGATAAAATGTGAAATTGATACCAACATAAAATTTTAACACAAATATTTTATGACATCATTAATAATTCAATTTTAATATAAATATTTAGTATGATTAAATAATTCAATAATATAAATAGTACAAAATGTAAATTTTAATTTAATAATATAAATAGTAGATATAAATAAAATTCGAGTTGACTCGAACAACTCGATTCGTTTAACTCGAAATTCGAATGATTTTTCAAGTCAAATCGAGTTTTGCTCACCCCTTCATTTAGGTACCAAATTGAATCTAAAAAAGCTTAGGTGCCAAATTAGGAAAAAATAACAAGTTCAAGTACGTACCAAATTGGGTCCAAAAAAAATTTAAGTACCAAATTGAGAAAAAGTGTTAAGTTCAAGTACCAAATTGGGTAAAAAAAGTTTAGATACCAAATTAAAAAAATGTGTCAAGTTCAAGTACCAAATATTATATTAAGCTTTTAAATATTTATAGACACACGTATAAGAAAAATAATAATTTGTTAACTGAATTTATTAAGATACTTCAAATGGTGAGACTTAAATTTTATTCTCCCTACCAATATTTTTCCCCAGAATTTCTTGCAAACTATCATAATTTTTTTTTCTTTTTAAATTATTATCAATAAAACTGCGTTGGTCCCAAAATATGAATAAAAATAGCATTAAAGAAAATGACATCTCTTAATAATTGAATCAAATTAAAGTATTATTTATTGATTTAAATAATCACGAAGGGATCAATCATTATCTTTAATTATGAGTTTATAGTATACATGAAACTAACTTGATAAAAATAATGTCCATTTTCTCAAGCCAGCATAGAGTAGTTTATAGTATATATGAAACTAACTTGGACCAATGTCCATTTTACCAAGCCGCGATAGAGCTACATTTTATTGTTATTATTACAATATAAAGGGAAATTATAATATCAGATGATAATGTTTAAATTGAAGTGTTAGATCATAAAATTACATTCACCCATTAATGGAAGGGTCTTTGGTCTCCAAATCAACCACCCAATAGATTCATATAACCAATTTAGGCAAGGATAAACAATTGATAAAAGGGATTCTTTTTAATGTATATAAATTTGATTTTTAAATTTTATAAAACCCTGATTTTGGATTTGACGCAGTCCAATGTGTTTTATTACTTTTTAGAATGTATTTGGTTTAAACTAAAAAAATATAGAATACGTATTTAATTTCTTAATATTGAAATTTATTTGTATATATTATTTTAATGTAAATACTTTACATTTGTTTATATTTATATAAAGGATACTTATTGTGTAGGTTGATAGTTTTTTTTTTTTTTTTTTAAATTTCCCAAGTGGGATTAAAAGAAATCAAATTATGATATTAGTATTTATAAATTGTGGATTTAACATCTACATTTTATTTGACTTTTTCTAATTTTTTTTAAATTTAAAATTTAAAAAATATTCAAATTATATTAGTTAAATTTATTATTTTTTTAAAATCTTATGTGGTAAACATATTATCACATATGTAAAGTTATATTACTTTGCTATTTCGACACAATATTCACAAAAAGCATATTATTTTAGTTAATGAATTCAATGATTACCGTTTGATTAAAATTAAAATTTTAAAATTCGAGAAATATAGAAACTAAAAATAAACAAGTTGGAGATCAAGAACTAAATTCACAACTTATGCATAGTACATAAATAATAGCAAGGTCTAACAAATTTTAAAATTATCGTTTGGATTGAGATTGAAATTTCAAATTTTAAAAAGTACAACAGCTAAAATTGATTAAATTGTAGTAGATGGATTGAATCCTTAACTTACACGTGGAGTAAGAACTAATAGAAATATTTGATCTTAAAAAAAGGCATAATGACAAAATTAGTCCCTAATGCTTGGGTATTTGGTCACTTTCACCCTTAAGATTTTTTTGACTCACTTTCATACATAATCTTTATTTTTTTGATCAAATTGGTCATTTTTTAACGGTCTTGCTGACGTGGCCGTTAGTTGACTAACGGTACTAACGTGGCAATTTTTTCCTATCTAGGCAAGTCCACGTATGCAGATGCTAACGTGGCACTATTTTATCTTATATGCTATGTCAGCAAATGATTTTTCTGTGAAAATGAGTTCATTTGGGGGCAAAGAATAGATTTAAAAAATTTAGGGTTTTAAATTTCAAACACATTCATTTTCCTCCATTCTTCTTCAGTTTCAACAGGAAAAAAACATGTTCTAACAAGCGAACCACAAGCCATGGGGAATAAAGAGGATGGAGAAGATGGAATAATGGGGAAGAAGATAAGGGGAACAAAAAATAAGGGGAAATGGAACAGAAAAAAAACCCAAAAAAATCAAGAACGGGATGATGATGATTATAATTTTAAAATAATTTTAATAATTTTATATTTTAAAAAATAATTTTAATAATTTTAAAATCATTTGCTGATATAGCATATAAGACAAAATAGTACCATGTCAGTAGTTGCATGCGTGAATTTGTCTAGGTGGAAAAAAATTTGCCACATCAGCACTGTTAGTCAACTAACAGCCACATCAGCAAGACCATTAAAAAATGACCAATTTGGCCCAAAAAACAAAAATTATGAATGAAAATGAGCTAAAAAAAAACTTAATGGCCAAAGTGACCAAACACCCAAACATTAGGAGTTAATTTTGTCATTATGCTTAAAAAACTAACACATTTCATTAGATTGTATTTAAAAGACTTAACACGTTTTTATTGATTGGTATCGTAATGATAGTTTAAGTATCATTTTTGAAAAAAAAAAAAATCTAAGTGAGAAAAACAATAAAATTTAGGCAAATTTCGTATTTAAGCATATTTAAATAAATTTTCTAACTTTTTTTAACGAAGCTAAAAAATAATTATCAATCTACCAAATAATACTTTATATAAAAGTTTATAATTGGATTTCAAATGAAAATTTATAATTTAATTAATTAAACTAAACATTATATTATGAAGTAAAATTTGAAGTAAAATTTTATTCATAATTTAGCTCTTAAACTATATTTCTTTAATATTAGTGCTTAAATTCTTTTTGTTTTATATTAGTACCTTAACTTTACTTCTATCAATGGTTGGATCTATTTGAGTTAACACTGTTAAAAAAACCAATCAACCACGTGGAGCCAACCAAAGCATCTCACGTGCCATTTTTATACACATCACCATCCATATGGAATTAATATATTATATATTAAACTTAAATGAAATTATTTTTTTATTCTCTCTTTCCCCACCCACGTTCTCTGTCTCTCTCCTCTTCTTCTTCAAATCAAAAGCCATTTTCATCTTCTCTTCATTTCAGGCAAACTACTTAGTCTAATGCAAATGAAAAACCAATATCATTCTCCATGGAAAATAAGTTTAAATCTACTGTGCGAAATTCATCACAGTTGAGAAGAGAGCCATCAAAATTCGACCAATCAAATGAAAGCTTGGATTTTCCATGATTGAAAAAAGAAATAAAAAAAGTAAGAAAGAAAGAGTTTGGTTGAATCAAGGATTTGAGTTTTTTTTTTTGGTTTTGATAAGCAGTGCTTGAGTTGAGATTTGAAGATTTGCTATTTTGGTGGATATTAACTATTAAAAGGATATGATATGAAAAATATTATTTATCAAATGTGGGAAGCAATATGATATGAAAAATAATTTACATATGTTGAAATTTCTGGGTATTAATTTTTTTCATTTAAAACCGTCATGAATAAAACCCTGATGTAATGCTGACCTATAATTTTATAAGCAGTCAAAATTTCAAAATAATTACACATTAACAAAAATAAAAAAATAAATGATTTTTTATTTCAAATTTTATAATTTCCAATAGAATAAAAATAAAAATAAATGATTTTTTAGGAGAAATGATTGAATCACTTATATAAATGATTTATGTTCAAATATTCAACTAAAATTAGATTATGTTCATTAAAAAAAACTAAAATTAGATTATATAAAAATATATGCAATATCGATACCAAGATTAAGAATCAAATCTTAACGAAAAGGTATTAAAATTTTCAACTCAACCACTCATTATTCTTTTAAAATTTTAATTTATTTAATTTTAAAAAACTATACTGAAAGATATAAATGCTTTTATAATAAAATTTGTTGTTTTTATTTAAATTTCTTTTAGTTTTTTGCAATTGAATTAATATTCAGTTAATTTGTAATGTTTTCAATAATTTTATTTAAAAGATTGAGATATAATTATAAAATTTTGAAAGAAAAAATTAAATTATTAAATGTTGGATTAGCTAAAATACAAATTATTTATTTATTTAAGTGTTGAAATTCTTAATTTAAATTATTTAAGTTTAAAAGAAAGTTATCTCATTTAAGCAAGGAGTGAAGACCTTTATTTGCTATTGGCTTAGCCACCGAACACGATAACTCAATTAAAATTTTTATTATAAATTCAAAATTAATTTCTTGAATAACGCCTTATATAAAAACCAGATGGGACTCGGTGGATCCACGAAAAAGCCCACAGAACTCAACAATACCTCCACTTGACTTTTTCATCATTATCATCACAACCGTCCATTACAAACAGGTTTGAACGTCGACGTTCCAGATGCAATCGAACATTTCATAAAAAAATTTCTAAAATATAGTAGTTCTACTTATACATGTTTTTTTTTGTGTCGTAAACTACTTATACATGCTGCTACTATATATATATCTGAGCTGAAGTGCCAGTGCGCAGAGTAATGACTTTTGCATTATCATCAAAACCAGTTTTTTATGTTCTTCTAATTTAAACTTGATCAAAGATTGGTCAAATTATGGCTCTTCTCGTGGATGGTGTGATTCTTCTTCTACTATGGCTGATTGGATTCGTTTCCGCCGGTGGAGATGCCAACGGAGACGTCCTTCGGTTCTTCCATCGAAGCGGCGATGACGAATTTGATGGCACCAGATGGGCGGTCCTGATAGCCGGATCTAAGACATATCAGAATTACAGGCATCAGGTCATAAATTCTTCTCCATTTATGTATATACGCCGCTTCACTTCAAAAGGTTCTAATTTGTTAACAAAGTTTAAACTTCTTCAGGCTGATGTTTGTCATGCTTATCAACTCCTGAGAAAGGGTGGTCTGAAAGATGAAAATATAATAGTCTTCATGTATGATGATATCGCTTACAATGTACAGAACCCCAGGCCTGGAATCATCATTAACAATCCTAATGGTGCTGATGTTTATAGTGGGAAGGTTGTTGATAGTGGCCCCAATGATCATATCTTCATATACTATACCGACCATGGTGCTCCTGGTGTGCTTAGTGAGTACTATCTCATTAGCGGTTACTCTTTTATGGCTTTCGTATTGCGCCTTAGCTTTATAACTATGAATGAGGATTTTTTAGCTTGAAATTTAACACTAGCTTTTACAGCTACTAAGATTCATTCTTGGGTTAATTCAGGTATGCCTGACGATAGTTTTATTTACGCTGACCAACTTATCGAGCTTTTAAAGAAAAAACATGCTTCAGGAACTTATAAAGGCTTGGTAAATTGTTGTGGTTAATAATTCCCGGTTGCTGGACCCATTATCCATCATTTTGGTGCCATTTTAGTGTGTTGTCTACATGTAATTTTGTAGGTATTCTACCTTGACGCTTGTGACTCAGGAAGTATCTTTGAGGGTCTTCTTCCTGAAGGCTTGAATATCTATGCCACGACAGCATCGGAAGCAAGCGAGAATAGCTTTGCAGCCTATTGTCCTGGAGGTGACCCAGGTGCTCCCCCAGAGTACCATCAGACCTGTTTGGGAGACTTATACAGTGTTGCTTGGATGGAAGACAGGTATGGATTCAACATCTTCAATTGATTTCATACCTCCATCTTGTCAAAATCTAAGTATTTGATGGACAAATATAAAAAGTCTAGGGGTTGGTGATATTCGTTAACACTTTTAATATTCTGTTTCTGTTTCTTTTGAGCAGCGACGCACATAATTTGCGGGCAGAGACTTTGCAGCAGCAATATGAACTTGTAAGGTTTTTAAAACTGTATTCGGATGATCTCTTCCTTCGTCAGTGTGATTTTTTTTTTGCTGATAGCAGTAATCATTTTATCCTTGTGTGGTTTTGATCTAAGAACGGTCCATCTAATTTCCTTTAACATCGAATATTTGTGCCCTATGGCTCAATTTTTTATGTCCTAATGTGTCCGACAAACCATCTGGTTTTGCTGTTGAGATCTCTTATGCAATTTCATTTTGATGGCTTCGGCAGGTAAAAAAGCGGACTACCAGGTCCCATGTTATGCAATACGGTGATATTGCGCTTAGCGAGGATGCTCTCTTTGCATACTTTGGCACAAATCCTGCAAATGATAATTTCACATTCGTTGACGTCGACTCCTTGCAGCCACCAACAGCAGTAGTTAACCAGCGTGATGCTGATCTTGTATATTTTTGGAGAAGGTTTGTCTCTAATGCCTTTCTTTTTTTATGTAAATATAAATTAGTCGCCTACACATATATCAGACATTCAGTAATGGACATTAATTTGCAGTATCGCAAGGCACCTGAAGGCTCTGCTGAGAAGACTGAAGCTCAAAAGCAGCTTGTTGAAATCATGTCTTGCAGAATGCGTATAGACCACAGTGTGAAACTAATCGGCATGCTCTTATTCGGAATCGAAAGAGGCCCAGAGGTACTGAACGCAGTTCGACCAGCTAGACAACCTCTTGTTGATGACTGGAAATGCCATAAAGAAATGGTAATATTTTCGATCCTCAGCTTCTCTTTTCGTCGCTTTATATTTTGCCCAGCTACTTCAAAAGACACTTTGCTATGTTCACCTACACAGGTGAGAACTTTTGAGACAAACTGTGGAAAGCTAACCCAGTATGGGATGAAACACACGCATTCCTTTGCAAACATCTGCAATGCCGGAATTCAGACCGAACAGATGGTTGAGGCATCGGCACAAGCTTGTGCCAGCATTCCGATGGGTCATTGAAAGGGTTCAGTGCATAAATATAGAAATAAAAGGGGAAAATAACTGGAACTGATTGTTCATATAAACATATATTTAAATGATCATGTCAAAAGAAAAAAGGTAAGCATATAATTGTATGAAAACTTTAGCATATAAGTTCAATGGTTAAGGCAATGTCCCTGTGCTATCTAACGTTCTCTTTCCTTTCTCTTTTTCGTACTAAACAAGCCTGTGAAAATTATTCAATATTGACAGACACAAAAACAATGCAAAACCTGGGTTTCATTTTGAACCGATGACAAAATTTTTAAGACGTTTAATGCGTGTATGGTGTGTTTTGCCAGTGTCTGTGTTTTGGTCGTGTAAATATTAACAATGACCTGCCAGCATACAAGGCATTTGCAGTATATCATAGCATTGCATTGATACCTAAAAATCATATCATTTTATCTTTTATTTCTTTTAAAGTAAAATCCATATCATTTTGTTCAGCATAGAAATACACCAATTTATATGTTTATATCACAAAACAATCAAGCAAACATATCAACTAAGCATGTCTGACATATAGCATGAGAGATCATTACTAATTAGTTAAAAGTAACATGTAGAATGTTGTATTATGAGTCAAATTATATTTTATTTTCTCTATTAATAGGTAAATTAGTCTCTCTATGTTAGATCAAAGAGCAAATTCGTCATTCTATTAACAATTTCATCCATTTTTATTATTAAAAATTGGTTCGTTTAGGTCAGCATGAAGTACAAGTGGTGTGTATCTAGTTATTTTGTCAGCTACACCAATTTTCAATGGTAGAAATATATGAAATTTTTAACAAAAATGATCGATTTACTTTTTAATCTAACTTACATAGATTAATTTATCTATATTTTGAGTAAAAAGAACAACCTACAATCTAACTCTTAATATAAAATTTTTTATAATACTTTTATTTTAATAAGTAACTCAACATCTCAAATAAAATTTTAGTGCAATATTTTGAGTTAGGACAAACCAAACTTGATTAATTATATAAGATGTTAATGATATATATAGGGTTAGCTTGACTCAATCTTATGATTATATAATAAATTTAAATAAAATAAATTTTTTTGATGAATTACAATAAAAAATAAAATTTGAAGAATAAATATTATTAATATGATTCGAATTCAAATAACATCTGAAGCAATGAACTCTCTAATTATAATACAACCATATGAGGCTCAATAAAAACTTTAAAATGTGTGTAATTTTGATCTAAAATTGAACTCAGAAAATAAAATAAAATAACTGAAAAGTAATTTAGAATATATATTTTTAATTCCAGCGTTTTTATGAAGATTCCGCTAATTATTAACGCCGTGAGTTATAGCTACGGGTAATAAGGCACATGAAAGTCACGTAACAGGGATTGTAGATAAACGGAGTTAACGGTTCGAAAGAAAAGGCAATTGAAGCCGTTGGATTAAGGATCAACGGTTAGAAATTCCCTGGTGATGTACACTTGTGGTGTAACCGAGGGTGAGAGGAGGTATTAAAATTTGGTTTTGAAAGGGAGAGAGCGCATTTCGTTTTATCAGAATAAGAGACAGCCTCCCTGTTACTCTTTTTCTTTTGTTTTCTTTTTCAAATTTTCTTCTTCTCTGCTAATTTGCTTCTACTTTCTTCTCTTTCTCGAGAACCAAACAGAATACTCATAAGGAAAAACGTAAATCTATAGATAGTATGATTAATCAGATGTTGAGGATCTAAATTCAAACCAAACCGTGCGATAAGAGGGAGGAGAAGAGAAGGATCTGCGACGTTGTGAGGTCTGTAATTGGGAGCAGAGATTGATTATATCTTGGTTTACTGTGATGGATTTCATTGTCTATTTTTCAATGGATAACTGTTAACGAGCAATCTGCAAAAAGTTTTCTGAACTTTTCTTTTTCCTAGATTTTGCAGATACAATAGAAGAAACTTGAGGAACATTTTTGCTGGTTCTAACTGATCGTCAATATTTGTTTTCTTTTGCGGAAGTTTTAAGAATCAGGTAAACGAAGTTCAAGTTCAAGAGATTTGAAACATGTTTCAATGATTTTGTTTCTGATTTTTTTCTTTTCTGACAGATACATTTGAACGACAGCATAGCTACTTTCTGAAGAATTCTCGACTGAAATAATCTTTAAAAAAGCAGATCAATTGCTTATCTATCAAAATCATAAGAATCTTACAACGAATGAAAGCCGGAAGAATAGGCTTCATATTTCGTTATTTTGTAAAAATCCAGAACAAATTTTGTGTTTATAGCAAAGGACTTTGAAGAAAGGAAAGTTTTTAACGGCAGAGCCTAGGCTATTCAGGTACGAGAGTCATTTTCTTGCCGATAAGATAAGGAGCCCAACAATCTGAGTATCGATTCTAAATCTACCTAAAATGATTACTCGCCATTGATACACCTGGGCCGGGCTGTGATTAAGAATCGGAGATTTCTTTGACAGTCGATTTTTAACGAGAATGTTGGATTTTCTTTCTCCAGAGACCTCCATTTAATTTCTATGGAGAGTCTGTGCTTCAGATTTTAATTTCGCTTTGCCCGTTTATTTGTTTTCTTTTTTCCTTTTTCCTCAAAGTTCCAGTCACAAGTTTCTTCTTAATCCTTCAATGGTTTTTTTCCCCCTTTCAAACAGCCTGAAGAAGAGTTTGACCTTTTCCGCTTAGATTTTTTCACCAGATTAGATCTTTAATTTTTATTTCGCTATATTCTGTCTCTATCTTAAATTTTCGCTTCCTTTAAATCTCCATTCAGAAGCGTCTTTCTTCTTTTGTTATGATGTTTTCAGGTTCGATCGCTTTTTCTTTTCATATTTGTAAATTGAATTTTCTCGGTACTTTAACATTCTAACTACGAGAAAGGCAACTTCCGCTTGCTTTGTGTCTTCCGTGTTCCAACTATGTTCCTCTTCAACAGCTCTTTAAACTATTTTGTCATTTTATTGCTGCTATTGTAGTCTTAATTTTCTCAACCCTACCAACAGTTCTCATAATCTCCATTGTCCTCCTTTAAACCATTGATTATTTTATAAAAATCGCTTAATTTCATCTCCTGGTTGTCATCTTTTTTCCCCTCAAGAAGATGCAAAGGCCGTTCGATGCTTGTTTTTCTCCCCATCTTCAACTTTTTGTTACGCTTAAGGCTGCTTTCTTCTTCTTTATTTTTCCTCAGATTTTTTTTTCAAAGTTTCCGGGAAAATTCCTAGCCGTCCAATGCTAATATTCTAATGATAAGCTGAGAAATTTTTGTTTGAAATTACGTGGAAGTTTTAAGAGAAACCCTATTGAAATTCTCCCAAACGTATTTTCTTTTTTCCTTATCCTTTCGGACCTTGCACTTTAATTTTGAAGTTTTGAGATTAATTTAAAATTATATATATTTTTAAATTTTAATATCTTTGCTTTAACCATGGACAGTGTGCAGAAAATGATGGAGAAGGACTCTTTAAGGAGCAATATCAATGGTAATAGCGCCAACTACAACAGAGAGAGAACTGGAGGTGATGCGGGATTGTTTAGATCCAGCTCAGATCCGGCCAAACAAACTGCGTCGTCTTCTGATTTTGTTTTGCAGTGGGGAAACCGGAAGCGTCTCAGGTGTATGAAGATCCAGGTCAAAGACGACCAATCCGGCCCGGTTAACCGAACCACGGTTCGAGTCGATCGCCGTGTCGTGAGGGCCGATAAGGACTCTTCAAATCAGCCCAGCAATAATAACAATCACGGGACTGGATATTTTAACCTCCGTCAACGGCCTGCTTCTCCTCAGGCCCCGCCACCTCAGCGCGTTCTCAGGTAATGTATTATATTCACAAATTACGCTCATCTATGAGTTCAGTTATTTACTCAAGAGTCAGATTTACTATTTTGTCTTCGATTGCTTGACACTTTGGCGCGTGTACTGTACGCTCCGTTGAGATTGGGGAATCGGGTCAGGGTACTAGTAATATGGTATATTGTTGGATAATTTGATGTCTCGTTTCTCCTGTCACTTGGTTTTGCTTTTGCTTTTGCCTTTGCGTTTGGTTTTCTGTTCAAATTGGCGCGAGTAAAATGATTGTATAGATCCATCATTTCCGGGTCCCACTTCCTTGCCCTTTTTTTTTTTTTCTACTTTAAAAGCAGAAATTACCGATCTGTATTAACTTATTAGACATAACATATGATGAAATAAGTTTTGCTCTAGGTAAAATATTTTCCTACTTGATTGTCCTTTTTTTTTTTTCTGTTCGAAATTTGGAGATTTTTCATATCTAAAGGAAATTCTTCTCAATCATGCTACAAAGATCCTCAATTTTCTGAGAGGCATAAGTTCTCGATTTTTTCACAGGTTCCATTTTTTTTTTGTTGTTGACTTGTTTGGTTTTGATTGACAATTATGCTTTCTTTATCCCTTCTACATTTTTTTCCCATTGGTAGTAGAAAGTTATCTTGCGAGAATGGATAAGCTGCACGGTTGGCGTTATTGACACTCCTAAAAAAAATCTACATGCTTTGGATGGATATTTCCATATAGGCCTTTTGACTTGGTGGTGATGGTATTTGTTTGGGTCTCATATTAAATAACATCTCGGCCTTCGCTATTTTTAGTGGGGATCTGGAATCATCAAGAGATTTTGGCTTTTTCTTTTTCACAAACTAATAGTTGTGCGAGGATTTCTCAATTGTGCATTCTCCAATTCGTAAGGTAGGCGCCAGTCTAGGTTTGGGATATGGTCGTGGTGAGTTTATGAATGTTATTCATTCTAATTGAGAGATTATTTTCTTTCAATAAACATAAGATCGATTATGGGGGAAGCTTTAACTTTTTCCAAGAGGGTCATAGTAAGTACTATTTGAAACATAAGTTCGTTCTTGTTTTCAGGGAGGTTTCAGATTTTTAGGCTGTTTTTTTTTTTTAGTGTATTTTCTTGTGTGCTGTTTGAATTATTATTTTTCTAGATTTTCAGATCTGCCTTCATATCCTCTTTCTGATTGTTTCTTGTTTGTTTTTTTGTATATTTTTTAATGGTTGGCCTAAAGAATAGTGGAGTGGGTCATGCCCTTTACTTAATCCTCAATCTTGGAAGAAAACCAATATTAAATTCCATATAAAAATCGGTGTTTGATCTTTGTTTTCATTTTAGATAGTTGCTATGCTTGTGAAGGTTTAGCTAATAGCTTTTTTTTTTTTTTTTTGTTTCTTTTTAATATTTACAACCGAGCTTAGACATGGTATTGTGAACCTAGATGGCATGATGATGCCTAGCGCATCCGTCCCATGCCCATGGGCCCGTGTACTCGTTGGAAACATTGAATCGACAGTTACCTCACCACGTGTCTATGAAAAGGTCTTTCTTTGATCGCAGCCCTCGTCAGCCGTCCGATTACAAATTGGAGTTTAGGAACACCAAGCGAGATTTCAACCCTCCATTATGTCAAAAATACCTTAATCCTTAAAACCCGTCTAAAAACCAGCTGTGCACCCTAGATCGCGATAGAAATAGAATCACTCTTTTCTATCAAATATCTGAACTTATTCTCTTCAAAACAAACAAACAAAAAAATGAATTAACAAATCTCCTATTTAAAAGCAAACCCCACAAACTCTCACACCCTTTCCCTAAGAATGCCCTCCAAAAGAAACACCACCATTTTCTACGCAATACTTGTCTAGATTCTACCCAGTCTCTTTCACCCATCTCCGATCTAGATCACTCCAAGGTTACATTTGTAAATTCAATTACAACTTTATTATTATTATTTTTTTCAAAATATCACAGCATTTGATTCTTTTTTTCCAGTTGTTTTAATTTTCTTTTTTTTATCTTTCCAGGAACTGTGAGAATTCCAGTGCTATGCGAGGCCAAAGCAACGGTGGTGTAAGAGGATTCACTTCGCCAGACAGGGGTGCGCACGAGAAGAGAGGTGGCAACAATAACAATTACAACCACCACCACCACAGCAACAACCATGATAACAACCACCACAACAATAAATCAGCGGCATCTTCGGAGACGGCTCAGGATAGCAAAAAAGGAGGGTCATCTTCTGGGAGCGGTGAGATAGCTCCTGCACCCATGGTTTGGCCACCTAAATTCGTGATTGCTTTAACAAATAAAGAGAAAGAAGAAGATTTCATGACCTTTAAAGGATCTAAGCTGCCACAAAGACCAAAAAAGCGATCAAAATTTATTCAACGTACCCTCAATGTAAGCTCTCTTCTTTTTCCTTTCTTTCGAATTCGATTCATGTTTAATCTGATAACAAAATTAAAAAATTGGGATGAATTTGGATTCTTAGTCTTTGGTTTTAATGTGAAATTAATTTAATATATGTTGTCTAGAACTGGAAATAGATAGGACAGTTATTGTGAAAAACTTGAACTAAATGAATAATGGGTTGGTTTGTTTTTGTTATTTAAAATGATTTAGTATAATAGTTTTATGCCCCTTTTGTCTACGAGAAAAAGAAATAGAGAAATTTTGCAAAGAAAGAGAGAAACTTAGCAGAAAAATCGTATACGTGTCAGTCAAATATTGGTAAACACTAAAACACCTAATTTGTTAAGCGCCCACTGAAAAGCTTGTGACCCGGTCCTTATTTAATTGTTAACTTGTGCTCTTGTGTCTGCGTTTACCTATGGCTATGCTTTAATCCCGTGAGCTTCTAGGTTTAGTTTTAACGTATATGTTTGGACATTATTAATTAAAAAAATATATAGAAATATATTATATGTTAAGGTAAAGTGCGTTGTTATTTATTTTTGTGGTGAGATAATTAATGTTATGAAATTGGTTGATCTCCTTTTTCTAATTTGTTTACAGATTTTTAAATTTATTTAATCACATTATAATAAAATGAAATTATATAAAAATAATTAATAATATTAACTTTTAAAATATTTTGTATAAATATAATTGTTTTAAAAATAGAAAAATATAAGAGTTATGGTTCTTTTAAATAATATATAAAATTTTCTTGACAGGTAATTTGATTTTCATAAATTTGGATTTTTCTTAATAGATTTCTCAAACATGAATTTTTTTTTTTACAAATATTTCTTAATAGATTTCTCAAACATGTATTTTAATGAAAGATATAGAATCTTTCACTTAAATAACAAAAAAATTAAAAATAGTACACAAAATAATAGTTTATGTTTTCTGTTAACTAAATTATTTAAACAATTTATTTTTTTATCATATAAAGTATTAGTGTCGAGTATTGACGGCTCCAATAAAATATATCGAACTGGGAGTTTTTTTTATTTAATTATTACTAATCCCTGTATAACTGCTTTTTTAATTTATCTTGTGTTCTTTTCTCTTTTTTTTTTTGGTAGAAATTATCTTGTGTTCTTTTAGATTTTGCAAGTGAAATAACTAAAATAATGAAACTGTGAAATATAATTATACCATTGTTTAAGATATTTAAAATATTTCATTTCCCTTATTTGAAAATGTAAAGAGGGAGGGATATAGCCCATTTGAGGAATGTATTATTGAAAGAGACAAATGAGTGGGGACAAAAAGTACACGTGTAATTCAAAAAGAAGTTGGACTGTATGGTGCTTGATGTGACAGGTTTACAGCAATGGTCCGTTACACGAATTTCACATTTTATTTATTTACTACTTTTTTATAAATGAATAAAAAACGACAAAAGAAGGCACGATGCTCGACGCATTATTGCCTGCCTGGGGACTTTTCTGCTATATGCTGTTATTGTAGGGGCTTCTTTTGATAATTGCATCTCTAACTATTGTTATGGCGGTGGTTGAATCATTATCTTCCAACTGGTCCACTTCGGCAAACAGAAAATACACCACAAGCAATAAAATAATCTGTAGTCTTTTCTTGTTTTAATAAATTGAACTTTTCATATCTTTTTTTTTTCTTTTAAATACATGTTTTAATAATTATGCCTTTGAATGCTAATTTTGGGTAACCTGGTTCGCAGCTGGTAAGTCCTGGGACATGGCTTTGCGATTTAACCCTCGAACGTTATGAAGTCAGGGAGAAGAAGATCACAAAGAAGGTATTAAATATATATATATATATATATATATAGTTTACCTTTACTCTCAATTTTAACATTAATTGGATTTGTTATGTTGATCTTCTTCTTTTTTCTCATTCCTAGAAATCACCATTATATGGATATCTCTGAAACTGAAATCTTTTTAATGTAATGATCTAATGCAGAGACCAAGAGGTTTAAAGGCTATGGGAAATATGGAATCTGACTCTGAATAGAAAGCTGGGATGGTGCAGTTTAAAAGGTTTGTTTTTTTTGGATATTTGCAAATGTCGATGATGATGAGATTTTCCAGAGACAGTTGCTCTTTATTTTTTTTTAAAAGGATGAGATTAGTCTTTAAACTGTATAAATGATGATCTTTTCATATATGAGATGAATGAAAAGTTTAGATTAAGCAAACTATGTGCTTGCTTTTGGTGTAAGCAAATGATGAGCTTTTCATTTATTAGATTATTCGAAAGATTGTTTAAATTTATTTTCTGTTCCTAGTAAAAACAATTTTTAAAAAAAATAAAATAAAACTTATCAACACGGAAACTCAGTTATTTTTTCAATCTCAAGTTCATTGAAAATCTTCTCATGGAAATTAACAAGTACCTGCATTTCTGCACTCTTGAAATCATCTTAACAATTCTATCAGCAATTTTATTTATCTCTCTTGAAATATGTTTAATTTGTCATTGTTCTTATGTTTGTAAAATCAAATGAATCTTTTTTATCAAGGGTGAAGACGAATTGGCCAAGCAACTATTCGTGTATATCAACTCATTCCTATATCCTTTCTCAGAATAATAGTCAAATCATCAAGAATCCGTGAAATTCATCATCAAAACTAACACAATTCCCCAAATAATTCAGTATCAACTAAGTACAGGTTTCTTAATCCCAATGCCAAAAAACTAGTATTGTAAAGAAATTATTATTGAGGAGACCGTTAAATGAGGAAAAGGACGCCTTTTGAAACAGAAATTTCTCCATCTTTCACAACGAACTTGCAAGTCACGACGTTCAGCTTTTAATGAATATGAATAAATGCTTTAAGCCAAAAAAAAGTTGGAAAGAAATTATTAATGTTCACGGGACCTTATTCTAAAAGTTAAAATGGAGACTTGAAAAGAAAAATGAAATTCCTTGGAGGAGAATCAATGCAACGAACAGAGACGATATTTTTGGCATACCAAAAACTTAATAGCTTTGATTTATTGGCACAGTTGAGCGATAGTTTGCTTGGTTGGTTCTGATAAAATTTTAAGTTAATTTCCATCTTTTTCATTTATCTAATTAAAGCAAAATCAACTGTTCCGGGAAACTCCTTAATAAGCACTAAATTGCTTAGAGGTTCATTTTCGAGTAAATACATGTAAGCTTTGCATAGCATCCTTAGTAAGAAATGCAGAAATCAAAAAATAAATAAATCAAAGATTAGATCAAAGACAATGACATTCTTGTCATTATAGGTCTTTTTATTTACTATAAGGTATAGGCCCTCCCCCCCCAAAAAAATCAAAATGAGAAAGGTGGCAGTCGACAATTGGACTGACATCGACATTCTTAACCACACATGAACCTTCTATGTACCAAAATCGTGTCTAATTCTCGAGTAAAACTTCTCACCTAAATAAAAAAAAGTCAAAAAGTACTTTAATTATAAATTGGAATAATGTAAACGTAACTTAATGCGTCAAACTGTACAAGCAATTCTATTCTAAGCTCAAACCAAACTAGAGATTAACATCTAGCATGTACAACAAAGTTGATCTCCTATTAACTTCTTATATAACTTCATCAGGCTGGTTAACTGGACAACTTGAAATAGAATAAATGGCCCACTTTATAATATCAAAATAAGAATAATTTATTGGTGAAGAAACTACAAGAAAGAAAGAATGGGGTTTTCTTTCATTGTCAGTGTAGAATAAGAATAATGCACTCCATAACACATTTGAAAATGCAATAAAAATTATGTGGCATTTTAATTATATCTCATTGATTTCAAATTTTCAATTAAACCCACCACCATTATTTTTCCAATGTAGTTCAATTATGATCTCTCTGTCCCATTAGCTATAAGACCCACCAGCAATAATGTAAATTTGGTATCCATTTATTATTGGGATTATATTAATTATTAACTGTAAAAATCTCATTCCAGAAATTTGCAAGTGGGCATCCACGAAGCACATGCTTTCAGACATGGGAGTTGGAACCAACAAAGAAAAAGAAAACATAAAAGGAATAAATAAAAAAAGAGAGCTGCTAGCCATTCAAACCAGGCAAGGGCTATCTGAAGCTTTTAAAAGCCTTCTTTTTAACATATAATATAAAGGGACCCCATTAATAATGTTGGTATGAATAGAGGATATTTTCCATTGGCACATGGTAGTGAGTGGTGGGCAATGCTCTCAGCATTCTTGCCAAACATTTTGATGACTAAATTGTACATTTGAATTTGAGTTTAGAGTCTTTAACGGGTAAATTTGACTCCACAATCTGATTATTGTATGCTCATATGCTGCTGCTATTATTGTTTGGCTGTAGAGAAAACGCAAGAAAATTCGTAACAAACAAAATAAACATATACGAACACACAACAAATTCAGGAAGCAATGAAAGAAAAAAAAGATTATGTACTAATGAAAATGATATGAATCCATAATAATACTGAAACAAGTAAGTCCAAACATCATCCACCATGAATAATCTGTGCAGTACATAACAAAACTACCTCTCTCGACTCTCGCATATTTATATATATAGTGACTACTAGATATACTAAAACTCCATATAAAATTCACCCCCCAAATTAAATCTATATAAATGAGAAATCAAACACCCTCTCTACACCATCAATAGCCAACACCCTTCAGATCCTGAGAGTAGAGCCGAAAAGCAGAGCCGTGACAGCGGCAAAGAAAACAGAGACGAATGAGGGGTAGATGGAGCCGGTTCCTGCGGTGGGACTCGGTGCTGGGGCTTCAGCAGCGATGGCTGAACCCATAAGAGCACAAACAGCGACGAGAACAAGGATTAGAGAAGCCTTTGAGAGACCCATTGTTGCAAATCCTTTGAGCGTTCTTTTCTTTTTTGGGCTTAAAGATGGAGAAAATGTGAGTGCGCGCTATAGGGCGGTGGGGTCTAAATATATAGAGAGAGAATGAGAGGGAATATCGGGCAGCTGCCCGGATTTCCAGCCTGGAGATTTATACTGTAACATTGTTACAGCTGGTAGTATCAGCTGCTACCCGTTTCAAAAAAAAAGCTATTAACATTATTTATTACGTATACGCGTGTAAATTATATATTACCACCGGGATTTATTTTTTTGATAATGACAAGGTGAAACGTGGCCGTTTTTGGTGGGGCTATTAATGTCCATTCCATGGGATTAGAAATTGATTGTTTTGTAAATTCGAGGGCGTTACAAAGCGTGAAATTACTGGCGCATCGACTGGCTGATGAAAAGGTTAGCACAGAGATCGAGGTTTCATATTTATCCCTGTCGACACGCGACAAAGCATTACGACAGTGAAGGACGTAATAAAAGAAATGAAATGAAGGAGGATAGACGGATGAGTGCGGGCAGGGCCGCAATTGACGGATTCCGTCGCCAAGCAACTGAAAAGATACTGATTCTTTGTGGGACCACAAATCATCACATGATAGAGGTATAGGTTGAGCCAACCCAGGGAGAACACGTGGAGGGCCCCAAAGCACACGTATTTTTTATAAAAATTCCAAGCAAAGAGCGAATGACAGGTAGGTATACACTGTACCTTTTTCCTTTAATCCCTGCTATAAGAAAAAAAAATTCCCTTTTAACCTCAGAAAACTCTAATAGCAAAAAAAAAAAAAAAAACTCTGAAATATCGACAATTATTTGATTTGGAAAATTATAATAATTAAAAGTAAAACTGATATTAGCGGATTATGATTCTTTTAATATCAATTTGGATTATTATTTGATTTTTTAAAAGCATATAACTTATTCAAAATTTATCCAAGCTGAGTTGGATTTTTAAAAAACGAATTATTTATTTATTTTCCCAAATCCATCTGAACTATATCGTTATCATCCTTAATCCCCACTATAAGTTTTTCTTCTTCCTCTTTTTTTTTTTTTTTTCTATTTTTCATAACTTGAGAAATTTTGAAAACCAGTAATTGTGTAATTTGCAAAATATAATAATAATAACTAACTTGTATATTTACATATATAAATTAGGTTGGGTCTTGGAATATGAATATCAAATACGATGATTGTATATATAGAGACTCTGAGTTTATAGATCAAATACAAAAGATAAATGAAAATAAATAACAAAAAATGACATAGTTTAAGTAAGTAAAGTTCAGTGTTGTTCAGAGCACTTAAAAATATAGCTTAAGTAATCAGAAAATAAACAAATAAATGAGAAATGAAACAAAAAATGCAATCTTACAAGAAATCTAAAAAATACTATTATGAGCAACAAAGAAAAGAACAACATAAATCACAAGAAAACCGTGAACAAATTAACCCCATATATCCAGGCCATAGATTTTGGTTCCAATATCCATATATCAGATTCTCATGTCACCATAAATTATGAAATAATAAAGGGTATTCTGTTAAAGTAAAATTTTATTTATTGATTTTATGAATTATCTGTACTGTACATACAGACTAGTTTTGGGAGTTCCAAAAAATTAGAAGAGTGTTTGTATGAGATGAGATGAAAGAGAGGACCTGATATGCTACCCCCCCCCCCCCCCCCAGTGTCATGGATCCAATCTCCATCTCAAATCTTGGTTCATCATCAAAGATCAAAATCAAAATCTGGCACTATTCATCACTCAAAAGTCAGATTCCCAAAGCCTTCTGTGCTATCTGTAATAAGGGCTCCATTGTGCTCGGTGCAAATTTTCTGGCGAAAAGAAAACAAATCGAACTCGGCTGATCGTTATACCTACACTGCTGACCTTCCAAGATTCTCTTGAAGAAGTCTTCTGTAATGTCTGATCTGCCAAATGTAGCAGGATGAGGCCCACCCCTTGACCAATCAACCCATGTGATACTTCTATTCGCTAAGAGATTGGGTGTCTGGATGGTTAACATGGTGGGGAAGTAGTGCTCGTCCACGTAACAAGCTGGTCGGCAGAACTGTTCAAACTTAGGATAATAGGTAACATCTTCCACTATGTTGATTGCAAGTTTTCGGTTAACTTCAAACCATTGGGACCCCTTACGCCACTTGCTGATATTCACCTCTGGAGCCATATTATAATTGTATCGTCCTCTGCCGAATGGACCGGGGTCATCAAATGCACCCATGTAGCTATGTTTGGATTTCATTATGTACTGGTAGATGACACTGAAATTGTATAAAGGAATGCAAGATTCAGAGAGGAGGATAAACCATTCATTGGATATGTCAAGCAAGGCATTGGCAAGGAGCCTTCTCTCAGCATCACACATGCTCATCCTTCCCCATTCAGCAACCTGCAGAGGAAGCAAATGCAGAAATCAGGTACTGCTCAACCCCCAATTGAGGGGAAAAAGGCTAGAAAATGTACTGAAAAATAGAAAAAATAAATAAATTTTAACAGTTGATGAAAAAGTGACAAACAATTATTTAATATGACAGATAGCAACTAAAAATAAGAATAAAAATCAGCAACCACAGCATTTGCTTACGTCTAACCGAAAGAAAGATGCTTAGTACAACAATACAAAAGATGATGGTTCCTAGTAGCATAAGAAATTGCCTCTTGGGTTCAACCCTCAACACACCAGCCAACATTTCACATAGTAATTCTAGGTTTGGCTATCTAGGAATTATCTCAACCCCATCGTAACATTATCTGATTCCAAAAAGTACAGCAAAAAGAAAAAAAGATGAAAGCAGGATCTTTTCTAGTAAGAACTGAACCATTAAAGATTATGTACTGTTCCTAAAGCCAATTAAGGGCCATGATTTTAAAGCCAAACATGTTATAGTTGTCTATCTCCTATATGTTCCTAAAGCAAACCTTCTGTTGACTAGAAGCACCTGTTGTCCAGACTGATTAGTTGAAAGGCCTCTATGATTTCAGGGTCTTAAACCCGTAATGCGGTTTGAAGCACAAACCAGATCTGTCTACAGAAGGTATAAATATATAGATCTCAAAGTTCAAGCTCATTCCAGGTTAAATGATCTCATAAATTGAAGGTAATGAGATGAAACATGTGGTTTGAACAATCAAATACATCTCTTGCATTTCCTGCTTATGTTTATCAAAGTGATACATACCATAATTTTGCATGTGTCAGCAATGAGCCAACGGTACACCTATATGTAGGCGAGATTAACCCCTTCTTTTGCAAAGACGTTATAATGACAAATCAAAATCCAAACCATCTAGCTAGCCGAGAAGCAACGAAAAATGTGATTTAAGCAGGGAAATAAGGAGAGGAACAAACTAATGATTTTCTTAAAAGAGATAAAGAGTGAAAGGCTATAAAAGACGGCAGTTCTATGTCTAACCTTCAAAAACCGAAATTCAGAAAGTAATTTATGAAACCAGTCCAACAATTAAGAATGCCCCAACAACAAAATTTTAGAAGCTATCCAAGCATGTTGTAAACACTTTCAGCATAGCAGCTACATATCAAAATTTATAAACAGTATAAGAACAAAACAAGGAAATTAACTCATCATTACGTACATAATCAAGTAAAAGCACACAAAACTCATGTCACATAGGAACAAGTGTGGTGGGGGTTCTTAACATAACAATGAACAAAGAAGATTAAGGCAATTAACAAAATTCAGAAACAAATGAATACTGTGATTAAATATTCGAAGTTGTTTAAGTAACATACTTGACTTGGGATTTGCCTCCGGTAAAATACTGAAGAAGATGGAAACTCGGCCTTGAAGGATGGCAGTGAATGAATATAGACAGAATAAAGCCCTTCATGCCCCTTGAAAAACCTCTCCCAAAGAGGAGCAAGAGGCAAGGGCCCCTTGGTCAAGAACATGAAAGCAATCTTCGGAAGTCTATTAAATGGATAATTCTTTATTCTCGGCACAAAAGACGCCCTCCATAATAGCTCTTTATCACTCATTGAATGAAGCAAATTCGACGGGGGTTTTCTCCAATGATCTAAGCTATTCGGTTCTTCAGCACAAGGCACAAAATTGGACTTAACCGTAGCTACCGTGCTATAAATTCCAGAACGCCGGATTGTATATATGCTAATGATCGAAAAGCCAATACAGAGGGCAAGAAAGAACCCAAATAACTGAAGTGCCCTCAATGGCAGAGTCTTAGATTGGCTTGTCCTACTTGTAATCACCGGATCCTTGCCTTCCTCTAATGACCCAACCGACCCAATTCTTGTTTGCATCTTTCGAAACACCTGTTAAACCAGAACTCAACTTCGGGGAACAGATCGAGAAACCCCCTTTTCTTTGTTTTCCAGTCAAAACCAGTAAATTAAAAGCTCTTGCATCTTAGATCCCAAGCGATTAATTCAGTCAAAAACTCCAATATCTGGGGTTTTGTTAGCAATAGGAACAATAAAAGAATCACAGATCTAGAGCTGACAAGTTACGCCGCCTGATCAGAAAAGAGAAAAAAAAAAAAGAGCACCCCAAAACTATTATTGAGTTCAAAGCAAAAGGGTACCTAAAAACAAAAACACAAGTAGAAGATAGTGAGCATACCATGTAACGTATTGGTGCACAGAAATAATAAAGATAAAAAGAGGGGGTTTTTTTTAATTGTATTAAGGTGCTTGAATGGCGATCATATTAGTGTTACTGGTCAAAATGACGGAACAATAAAGGAAGGTTAGGCAGAGGAAGACAGCAAAGTTTGGTAAAAGCAAAGTAAAGAGATGGAATGGAGAAAAGTTGGTTAGTCTACAAGATATAGAGAAAAAAACGATGGTAACATATGAAATAAAAAATTTGGATTTTGGATTCTTGTGGTGATGAGGTTGATTAATGAAAGCTGAAGAAACTTTAAATTAAAGAATTGCATCCTTTGGACGGCATAGATAGGAAGGCCGTAGGCCTAGGACTCAGATTTTAACTCTTTTTTACTCTTTCCACGATTAACGCTTGACACTTATGTTAACGGTATTTAAAAATGGGTTGAATTTAATTATAAACTAATAACGCAACTTGGGTCAGCTGTTACGCAACGTGGATCCTTTGTTTTTTTTTTTGTTTTTGTTTTTGGATAATTAAGGTGGGTCCGTTTCTTATTAAGTTAGGCTAGTTTTTTAATGTAAAATGTGCAACTTAATACTTTTTTGAATTATTATGAACAAAAAACACTTTTTTCAATTATCAATTTTAACATAAGAAATTATTATTATTTTTAATTAAAAGAAGGGTAAATTACACCAACAGTCACTCAATTTTTATTTTTTAAAACAAACAGTCATATTGTTTACATTTCAGTCTCTCAACTTTAAAAATATGATAAAATAATCCCTCAACTTTAAAAATGTGACAAAACAGTCTTTTTCCGTCACAGACGCCACGAAACAGTGACATGGCAGTTGACGGTGTCGGAGGAGTGTGGAAAATGTCCAATTGGCCGATTACATTTAACAAAACAATCACTCAACTTTGAAAATGTAACAAAACAGTCACTAAAGTTATCGAAAAGTGACAAAATTATCCTCTTGTTGTCATCCACATCAACATCACCTTTCATCTCCTCCTTTTCTTCACTTTTACCATTTAACAAATGGAGACAGTTAAAAAGACATGACATGTAAAGATTTCTTTAATTCCTTTGCAGTATGTACGTATAATCCCCCTCCTTCATTTCCTAGGATTACCTGCAAATTCCTTGAGCCTCCTCTCGTATTGTAACATAAATGGGTTGCCTAAACATTGAAAATCGACATCGGGAAAGACTTGGATAAGCCGACGAGATTTGTCTTGAACATAATGGACGAAGATTGGTCGACGTAGATATTGGTTAAGGTGATCCAAATCATGAACTCCTTGGCTTTAACACCCGTTAGATTCTTGATCTTGTTGGGCTCAAAATAAGCACTGATCTCAACGTCGTAGCTAAGGACAACATCCTCGAACTTGTACAACTCCCTCTTCTTTTTATGTCGGATCCAGACAAAGCCGGTGTCCTTAACGTATCCACATTCTTGAATGTCTTGAAACGTTAGCAAGCCAATGGGGAACCCTTTTTTTTCTAACAATGAAGCAAATTTCTCTCTGCATGTTTCGTCGCCGTAATAAACTTCAGCTTTGGCTTTTGTTTCCTTGGTTACATGAGACATGTTTTCGCCCTTCAACTTTGTGTTGGAGCTTTAGTGTTTGCGGCTTTTAAGGGAGGCTTGGAGGGAGTTTTTGAGGTGTAGGGTGTTAGTCATGTTTGACCCTCGCCAGCAAATTCGGTTATTCGTTTGTGAATTTTACGTATACAACACACATTAGTAAGTTCTTAATGGAACTTGTTTCATTGGTTTCAATGTTTGTCCAACTTAACTCTGCAAATCCCATCTTGGTTTAATGGTAAAAGTGAAGAAAAGGGGGAGATAAAAGGTGATGCTAATGTGGATGACAACAAGAGGACTATTTTGTCACTTTTCGATAACTTTAGTGATTGTTTTGTCGCATTTTTAAAGTTGAGTGACTGTTTTGTTAAATGTGATCGGCCAGTTGGACATTTTCCACACTCCTCCAACCCCATCAACTGCCATGTCACTGTTCCGTGACGTCTGTGACAGAAAACGTGAAAAAGGACTGTTTTGTCATATTTTTAAAGATGAGGGACTGAAATGTAAACCATGTGACTATTTGTTTCAAAAAATGGAAGTTAAGTGACTGTTGATGTAATTTACCCTTAAAAGAATGGTATTTGAGTCATGCACAATTATATCTAAATTTCATTTTTATTTCAATTACTTGATTTTAGTTTAAATTGTATCGGTTTTTATTTTGTTTATGCTATAGTAATTTGATTATACCTGGTGGTTATTGAGATAGTCTATTCCATTTGTAATAATTTAATACTTGTAATTACTTGAACCTGTAATTATAATTGTATCGTACTTATTACACTTAAAAAAATGGTATTTGTGTTTGAACAATCAAATTTATTTAAATATTTTAATAATAGTATATATATATATGATCACATTTGATATTTGTAATTTTAAGTCATTTTAACAATTAAATATATGTTAAATAAACTATAATATGTGTTTAAACATGTTCAAAGTCATATCCTTTTAGTTAATGCTAATTAAGTTAAAAATTCAATATACCAAAATAGATATTAACAATAACATATAATTCTAATTCAATATACCAAAATAGATATTAACAATAACATATAATTCAGGAATACAATATTTTTTTCTAAAACAAAATTATTTCATCAATCGCGCTGCATAGTTGATGGGTCATATTTTAGTGGGAGTTTAAAATGGAGAAAGTAGTTTTAGCTGTAGATAAGAATTAAGATGCTAGCGAGTTAGGCAGCGGGATTTGTGAGGGTTGGACGACCAAATTTCTGGTAATGCTACTGCTCCTAAAGATATAATTAGTAACAGTTAAATTAAATTAGAAGTATTTAAAACTTTAATCACAGGTATTGAAATATTACTTGTGTCGGTATTTATGCGAGCAATTTCAAAATAAAATAAAATCAGTACAAACGTTCTTATATTATAAATATATTATTTACATACAAAAATTCACTAACACCGTTAATATATTATATTATATTCTAGTGTATAATAAACGTTCTTTCGAAGAACAATTTATTCCACACAGTTGTAATAAATTCTAGAATAAGTTAAAAAGTATACCGTCCCATCCTATTAATGTTTACTAAAATAAAGGCAAAACAAAACTGCTCCAAGATGGGTCCATTTACAGTTTCTAGCAGTTTTATCTCAAGTAAAATTAGAAATGTAAATGAACACAACGGATAAATTGTTTGTCAGTCATTTATATAATATTTGTTTATTAATTTAAATAAATGGGTATGAACAAAAATTTTATGTTCGTTTAGTAAACGAATTAATACGAATAGAGGTGTGTTCGGTTCGTTTATGTTCATGAACAAGCTCGTTTATGATTCATTTATTTATTAATTATATATTCTTATAAAAGCATTAAAATAATATATATGTATGTATGTATTTATTTATTATTTGTTTGTTTACTATTTATTAACATTATTCGCGAACATGTTCAATTAAGTTAAATGAACATGTTCGTGAACATTAAACAAACAAACATAAACAGAGGTTTGTTCGTTCAAGTTCGGTTCATTTTCAGCCCTAAGTGAAATAAAAGGCATAATCACTTTTTTTGCACTCCAATTTTTTAGAAAAATCATTTTAATTCATTATTTAATTTTTGAAATTTTTAATTTTTTTATTAAATCACTCTAAAATAGATGAAAAAAAATATACATTTATATTGTCACGTGAATGCCACGTAAGCAATTGATTAATTTTTTAAATTTAAAAGCTATAAACAATAAAAAATAAAATGAAAAGCTAAATTATTTTTTTATAAAATTGAAATGTAAAAAAGTTATTATAACTGATCATAAAGCATTTCCCAGGTCTGAAATCAGAAGTAACCAAAATATATTTAGGAAAAGCAAAGTAAAGAAGTCTTCGACTTAACGATAAAATGAAGGTAGTTTAATAAATGTTTGTACGAGTCTATATAAATGTATTGATTGATTGAAATAGTAATCCATTTATATGTTAATATGTCAATGTATTGATTATAATTTTAATCTGTTTGTGATTCTAATTGTAATGGTAATGGTAATTGTGAAAGAAAAGGGCAAGTAATTGTCTTCACAATTCAAAAAAACACGAAACAAGAAAACCACAAAGGCAGAGAAACATGAAGTGATTCATCAATTGGTTAAAAACCATCGCCACTGTATCTATTAACATACATCAGAGCCCAACATTTCACCTTAAAAACACCTTCTAAAGTAGCTTCAAGCCTACAAGTTTCTATCTCATTCAGAATGAACTGTCAGTTTTACTTCCTTTAACATGTTGCCAGCAAGAGGAGAGGAGAGTAGTATTACACTACTTCACCACATCAAAAGTCGAGCGGGGGCTGGATATCGTTACCTTGTAATTGCCCTCTTCATCATACTCATCAAAGTCACCTCCAGACAAGTCGACACCTTCAAACTTAGTCCCTTCCAGCTACACAATCAAATTACCAGTAAGTTTACATAAATAAATAAATCCACCAAATATGCACTTGGGGATGGCTGTAAGCAACCTTGTAAATGCCCAAATTATACACTTCTAGAAGTGGCTGGAAAATTACGGGCTCAGTGCCCCAACAAGGAATTGCATCAAATGAAATTCAGCAAACATCAAGATATGCATAATATTAAGCAGGGTTTGCTATGAACCAATTAGTCCTTCACTTTTTTGTGCCACAGTGTTCACAATTTCAAAGCCCTAGCTATAATAAGCTATGTTCATAAATTTTTTTTTTGGTGAAAGGAAAACCTCAAGAAGTTAGGTTACATGATTAAAACTAAGAAATTGCAAAATCCTATCTTTATCTGCGATAATAATAGCTAAGACCTCCTCCGGAGGGTCTTCAATTATAGTAAGCTCTTCTTTCCTCATAAAAGCTAATTTGGTGACGCAATTCGCACACTGATTATCGTCCCTCGGGATGTATCAAATAGTCCAGTGCTCCACTTGCGATAGAATGCGATGAATCCTTCTAGTCAGGGCACAGTTAGAAGAGTTTAAAGTGTTATCGCAAATGGATTGAATAGCTTCCAGACTGTCTGATCGGATTTCAACTTTGTCATGCCCTCTATGTTGGAGAATTTTCAATCCCTCCAGAATGCCTCAAAGTTCAGCATAAAAAACTGAACAATTTCCTATATATCTATTGTAGCCGATGATCCACTCTCCGTTAGCACTACGAATAACTCCACCGGCAGCTACGCATCCTGTAGATGTCCGAACTACTCCGTCTGTGTTGAGAATGACCCCGTCCCTTGTCAAAAGCTCTCTATTGGTGGTAAAGTCTTCCTCCCCAACATTTCTACCTATCGAGGGGTAATGTTTAGCCCAACAAAGAGAAGCGTTGATGATCTCGCAAGAAGTCCATGATTTATTCTGAAACACGAGCAAATTTCGATTCTTCCATAATCTCCAGGCAAGGATACCAAATAGACACGCCCAACTAATTTCCCCATAATGAGATTTTGAGTTATCCTGCAGGTTAGTGGAAATCCAAGCATACAGAGAGTTAGAGAAAAAATTAGCTTGATGGTTAATCGAGAATACCTGGGACCAAACGTCTTTAGCCATAAGGCATTCACGAATAATATGGAGTATATCCTCTGAATCGTGGCCGCAAACGGGGCATGAAGGGTCAACTGCCATTCCTCGTCGAACTCTTTCCACATTAGTAAGCAGTCTCTGCTTAAGGACAGTCCAAAGAAAGAAACGCACTCGTTGAGGACCCGGATACTTCTATACTTTTTTTCAAAGCTCCTCACTAGCACTCCACGATTCCTCCTTCAAAAGCCTATAGGCACTCTTAATAGTAAATGCCCCATTTGAGGTGTGACACTAGGTCAAACGATCAGATCCCCCGGTCGGGTGGGGGGGTGGAATGCCAGATATACATCTAATGATCCCCTCTGGTAACCAAGCCTGCAGCAGATCCATATTCCAATTGCCTTCCCTTGAGACTAACTCACAATTTTAAGCCACCTAAAAAGGGCATATGCCATCTAGGGTTGAGAATGAAGATCAGAGGCTTACAGATTCAACCTTCCAGCCACCACCAAACACATAATCTATAGGCTCATAACCCCTGCACTCAAAAAGCATCAGAGGTGCATAGTTCTCTGCTTCGCTCTCTCCCTGGGTCAGTGGTTTACCCCGGCCTGGGATCACTGTTACAGTTCCGTCCCTCGAGCAAAGTTTGCACTAGAGAAAGACAGAATGAACCACCATACCATTAATTTATGCACTCAAATTAACTACAAGTAATGTGTCGCAAAAAAGGCAGAAGTTTGAGTATATACAAGTCAAACACATACAATGTCTACATCAGGCTACTTTAAGGCATAAGATACAAGACAAATGCTCTCTAGAAAAAGAACAGGGGTTCTCAAAGCACAAAACTTATTCAACCCAAGAACCTTTCAGAGAGAATGGTGGATCACAGAAAACCTCAATCAACATCTCAGCATGCGAAGTGAAATGAGCCATGCTGGTTTACAATTAGATTTTAGAATCACGTAATGCTCTCATTACACAACACATGATCGTAGCGAAATGATACGATGCATCTTGAAACCAAGAATAAGATTGCTTACATATTGGTTCTTAACACCTAATAATACAGATTCATGGATTTCCTTTCTGGACTAAAAAACACAAATCATTTTACAACTAAAATCACAATATGCAGCTCAGATGAAATGTTAGATTCAACACGAATAAGCATTTGACAAGAAATTGACTAGTTCCCAGTAAGAATGTTAGGAATACAGTGTCGAATTTGTCTGTCATCCCCTCTGTGCTCTCAGCACTCCAAACAAGCATAAGTTCCATAGATCGTAATGAACTTTCACTTCAAATCAATTGATATTATAGACAATTCAAATATACAAGATTACCTTCTGAATGAGGTTGGTGGTTCCCTTGCCCTGAGGAAGAGGAACAGTATCGCTCAAGCTCACACATGTTTCCCTTGGACTCACCTCACCGCAGTTCTCACATTTCAGCTGAAACTCCAAATAGGCAAATAGGTTAAAGAATTCAAATCTTACTGAGAATTATAAAAAAAAAAAAGAAGATACGATTAAAGAATACGGAAAAATTAAGTTAAACTTATTGAGAATACTTAAGCGGAATAGTATAGCAACAAAATTATGAAAGGAGTCAGAAAAACATTAAGAACTTAGTCATCCATAAATGATAGAGGAAAATCAAGAACCATATAACACTATCGAGACTTAAGAAGAAGGCACCGCAAACATATAAATATGACGAAAAATAGATTCTGAAATAGAAAAATGAAATGGAAGCGGTTTTCATAAGGAAAATAAAAAGAGAGAAGAACAAGTAAATGGATACGAAGAGTAAATCTACGTGCATAGCAGCTGCGATAAATGAAGAGATAAATTAAATTCAACTGAAATTATGAATCGGCAAACATAGTAACTATAATAGCTAAAATTTCAGAAGAGAAAAGAACAAGAAAAATTAGTTAAGACAAAGTGAAGAAGTGATTTCAAGAAACAATAGTTTAAAGAAAATAACGAAGCAATTCAAAGCAGAAATTTGTATCAAAATGAAATCAGGTCAGCTCAAGCGAACAAAATCACAGTCAAAAGAGAGAAAGAGACCTTAAAGAGATAAGAGAAGGAAGGATCGTCGCAGCCACCCTGAGGCTGGAGGTTAGTAAGATTTTTGAGGTCGGCAGCGATCTTCAGCAAGAACTTCACCATTTTAGCTCTGATTAGCAGCGTCAAACCCCAAGCGTTCTCTCCCGTACACTGGATTGGGAAAGGGCCTTGTGCTAGTAGAAAACCGTTTGTGAGGATTTGACTCCGTTTTTCATAAAGCCATTTTCCAAGGATATTTAACGCTTTCCTTTTCCTTTTCTTTTTTCTCAGTTTGGCCAAGACTAACAAGTAAAAACTCGCCACGTGGAATTAAAAAATAATAGAATAATCACTTTTAATTATTACCAGATTTTGGCGCTCTTTCTTTTTTTTCCTTGAAAGGATTTTAAACTCGTGTAGTTTACCCCGTTCAAAAAATTAAGGACCTGGTAACAATCCTCTGATCTTCCGATTGTAATCAGCCTGCTCCCGTCCGTTAGCAAACAATTGCTAAACATTGTATTTTATTATCATTATCTGTTCCTTCAAGATGAGATAGTGATCCACTAAAATCACAAAAAGATATCGGATATCTAGTTCATAAGAACATTATATATGAGACACTATTTCTTTTCCCCTTAGAAACGGGTCTTTGCATCTGCCTAAAATGTGTTCATAACAGAGGTTAGATTGAGCACTATTGGCCCCATCGCTCTGCACTTTTTCACTGGGACCGCTTGATGTACACTTTTGTAGCTCAGTGTATTTAGATGCCTGGAACTTCATGAAATGAGAAACAGCACCATCCTTGTTATTAGGCAAATTACATGAACTTTGATGCTGCAGGTTAGAGTTAGCTCCACTTCCAGATAACTGGCCACTATGAGCAAATTGGTTCATGATTTGGCATCCCATAAGGAAGAAAGTAAGAGTGACCAACTGGATGAGGAGGTGGCTCCTGGTTTCGTTTTCTTGCTTACACAATGAGCACACTTCATTCATTATGGATTCCCCATCTGTCTAGAATTGCCATCGATGAGATGATAAGAATGCGTATGGACATTGTATAGATAGCCCGAGAGTAGTGGAAAGTGTAAAAAGAAGCCTCTCCAAGTAATTCTGGAGGTCAATTAACTCAAAAAGAGTATACTGCTTAGACACCAAGATGAACAAGTGGGGTTACGAAGCAATGGCAACTGGACTTCCAATTCAACCTTATTAGCAGTCACTCTTTTTGAAATAGCTCCGTAGTTTGCTTTATTGAACTTCCTGAGAAAGGACTTAAGCCTCTTTAATTCAGTGAAAAGAATGGACATAGGATAGGAGAGCCAATAACATGCTACTCAAAAGAGTTCATGTGAATGTTGAAACTAAGGAACTTCAAGAATTAATCAACAGCAAATGAAGAGAACAAAAGAATAAAATTTCTTTCGTTGACTATTCGAACTTAATTTTTGTGCACAGCTTATGACTTATGAGACTATATCGTCCAAGATCCCATGTATAAAAGCTTCAACCCACGAGCAACGGTACAACTAACAAAAGCAACAAACAGTAACCAATTTACAACTGACAATAGTTATTTTTAACACGCGATTATTAATATCTAATAGTGAAATCTTCTTATATCCATTATTGATGCATTTTCATGATAATTGTTTTATTTTTTATTTTTCTAATTTACAAACATATACCAATCAGTACAACATATATATTTTAAATTTGCACTATTTTTACTCATTTAATCAATTTCTAATATTTGTATGTGGTGATTATTTTTGAATTTTTCCAAACATTTTAAATAATTTTATTTCACCAAATTAAGCAATTTAACTTAATTAATAGTAATTTAATATTTATTTTAAGGAGGCTTGTCGTAAAACCTGAAAACCAGAATGACGTCATGACGTGGTGAAAAATGAAGGAAGTGGTTTCAGTTTAGAAAAAAAAATTAAGAGATTTCATTTTGTGGAAAAAGTTTTATATGTATAAAGGGCACAAGAGCAATATAAATCGAGTCAAAAAGTTCAGAGTGAAGGGGAAAACAAAAAAGAAGAATAAATCGATCTGCTTGGATGGTTCGATCGCATGGCTTCCTCTAACCATCCTCCTTCTCATCGCACTCACGTTCCTCTCCCATCTGACTCAGGTTCTTAATTTTGTAATCTTTTGTTTTCATTGTCGATTTCAATTTTTGTTTTCTGGTTAAGATTTAAGTTCTTTACTGTTTAGTTCAAATTTAGCTTTATTTATAGTCTTGTTTTATTTGTGATATGATTCTTGATCCACTGCCCTAATTCGTTTCGATCGGTGGGCTTAGGGGACGAGAATAACTTTAATGTCAGTTCAGAATGTTCAGATCACTGTTCTTTAACCTTTTCTTTAATAGATTGTTTTTTACTGAATCTTTTTCGGCTTGTTATTAATTATGATGAATTGAAGAATGTGTTGCAGGTGGCAATCCATTTGACAATGAAGCTCCTCCGGTTCCAATCCATATAGTGACCAATGCTTCTCAGCTTCCGGCGGAGTTCTTGAACCCTTCACCGGAGAAGCAGTTGGTTGTAGGTTTTGACTGTGAGGGCGTTGACCTTTGTCGCAATGGCAGTCTTTGTATCATGCAGGTTAACTCTAGTTAATGACTATTTGTCTCAAATTGCTTAACTTGACTCAATAATGACATGCTTTATCAAGAACTATGATTTTATTGTTGCACGTGGATATATTTTCAGTAGTTGGTCAATTTTTGTTTCTGTTAGTTTAAAATGAAACTTTCCTGTGCTATTGCTTCTCCAAGATTTTTGAGAAATGCTGTTTTCTTGCAGCTTGCATTTCAGGATGCCATATATTTGGTTGACGCCATTGACGGTGGAGAAGTGCTTATAAATGCCTGTAAGCCTGCACTTGAGTCTAGTCACATCAAAAAAGTTATTCACGATTGCAAACGAGATAGTGAGGTGTCTAATTTTTTCCATTTTAATTTTGAATTATTGGTGCATTTGGTATATTTTACGGCCGATTTAAATCTTTTTCTTACTTTACAGGCATTGTACTTCCAATTTGGCATCAAGTTAAACAATGTCATAGACACACAGGTGAGCATCCTTTATGAGCTTTAGGACTTATTCATAGCAAACTGTTAAAGCATGTAAAAGTACAAGTAATGTCTGTTTGTGTTTCCTTCATTTTGATGTTTGTTTGTACTCCAATTGTTGAGCCCTTTGGTAGATTTAAGCTTATTTATTTATCAATTTAAACAAGGATTCCCCTTATGCTTGCGGTTTCATTTCATTTTTATTTTAGTTCTTGCTTTGAAGTGCTTACAGCATTCCTTACTTCCTTGCATATTGAAGCATTTGTAAACAAGCACTTCAAAGAATTCTACATGTCCGAATTTATGTAGGGGTTACTTAAATACTGTTGAGTGATTTATATTGCCTTTCTTTTTTGTTTTTGGCCTCTGCAGATTGCTTATTCTCTTTTAGAGGAACAAGAAGGACGGACGAGATTGCCTGATGACAACATATCATTTGTCAGCCTCCTTGCGGATCCACGCTATTGCGGTATTGATATGCCCTGGTATCCTTTTGAATTTAATTAATTCTGGTCATGGAACTTTCTCTGCAGCTTAAGTGTGCTAACTGAATATACACTTGCGAAGTCTTTTAAATGTTATCTTAACTGGATTTTAGAAATAGGTAGGACTCATTACCTTGAAGGACCCCCTTCTGATCTTTCCTTTAATCTCACTTCGGCAATATGAACTATGTACTGTTGAACTTAGCAGTTACCAGTTAGGAATCTGATTTTTTGTTTGTTTGTTTCTTTTATATCCTGCTCAAAGTTATGCATGTCAGAAGTACTGATGGTTTGAGTGATTTTTTGTTTGTTTGTTTGTATCTTTTATATCTGCAACTGGATGTTTTATACATGACATTTAAACAAGCAAAGTTCTACTTCCTCATCAAGTTACATTCACTGCATTTTGACTTTTGATTTATGCCTTGATACTTTAAATATAGGAATATCTTACCAGGAGAAGGAAGAAGTTCGTCTCCTCCTTAGGCAGGTTGGCATAAACTCCTTATCACTAACATAAAATTTTTTAATTAGACTGCTGGATTTTTTGGAGTAAAAGTAATATCCTGTTGTCTTTTTTGGATTCACAAAGCTATTTACATATGTAGATCCATGATTGAAATTTATTATTCTCTTAATAATTTTTTTTTTTTTTTTGCATATGCAGATGCTTCATTTGTTAATAAACATTTCCCCCCTGAACGTCATAATTTTGTCTTTGCCTATCTCAGGATCCCAAGTTTTGGAAATACAGACCATTATCTGAGCTCATGGTCCGTGCAGCTGCAGATGATGTCCGCTTTCTTCTATACATCTACCACATGATGATGAAGAAACTGAATGAACGATCCTTATGGCACCTGGCTGTTCGTGGAGCTCTATATTGCCGATGTTTCTGTATCAATGATAATAACTATGCTGATTGGCCATCTATTCCTCCTATTCCAGGTTCTTGTATTTCTAAACTCTATTATAATTGCTTGTTTCTTGATAGGGTTGTGGAGAAATATAGTAATTAGCTTGCCAAGCTCCATCAATTTTGGTATAAATTCCTGATAATTGGAATGTATTCCCTTAACTTCATGTAGGGTAATGTGTCATATATTTAGAAATAATAGAGAATGGCATTTCTCAACTGGTGTGATAGTGGGTATTATGTCCTAATTTTACTGATTTCAAATTGAACTGGTGTACCCCAACCCCTCCCCCCCCCCCCCAAAAAAAAAAAAGCAATATTTATTAGCGACATGGAAAGTTGTTTTCAGAATGCAAGTAAAAATATTGCAGTTTCTATTGGGTTTGACCAACAGTGATATTTGTTTCTGTAGATAACTTGATGGCGCAGGGGAATGCTCCTGAAGAAGAAATACTTTCAATTCTGGATGTTCCGCAAGGGAAGATGGGACGTGTCATTGGAAGAAAAGGGGCTTCCATCTTGTCAATTAAGGAGTCTTGCAAGTACGTATTTATATACACATATACATGTCTCTTTCTCCATGTCCAGATGTGCATTGCATGTGCGTCTCTTTCGGGTTTGGAGCTATGAATTTAGTTTTCCTGTACTTACATGTTCATTATTGCTGCAGTGCGGAAATTCATTTTGGGGGTGCCAAGGGTCCACCGGACAAGGTTAGTCTATTTGATCTCATGCCATTTATTATGTATTATCTTTGATAATTGAGTGTCAAATGTGTGGATTTTTTTATACGCAGGTATTCATCTTAGGGCCAGTGAGGCAGGTGAGGAAAGCGGAAGCCATGCTGAGGGGAAGAATGATGGATTGATATTTGATGTCTTTTAGGGCTTTCCTCCCAAAAACTAAAACTGAAAACTGTTATCAAAATTATCTTTAAACTCCTAATACCGTTTGGGTTTTGCCTATTCTTCCTATATTTTGTACAGCTGTCACTGTTTTTACCCATCTGAGTTAGAACTGCTTTGATCTGATTGCTGAAAATACTTGTGATGGACAATTGTGATGTTCAACTGCCACTTTGCACTCAGCAAAATATATCGAATCTGTGGAAGAATGGCTCCATTAGCCAAGAGTTGGTGAAATTGAGTTTTCTCAAGAAAAATTAAGATTGGGGACGCTTCAACACGCAATTCTACTTTCTCGGCTTAAGCTTGATGTACTTATAGCCATTTTTTGCCCACTGTCATTATATGATCTAATCACGTTGTGAGTTAAAAAGGTACCAAATTATGTTAAAAATTAAAGTTTAGAGATTTAATTTTAATTTTGAGTATAATATTAAAATTATGTCAAAACTGAAATTTTATCATTATTAACAAGATCAAAATTAAAGTTTAACCATTATCTTATAATATTTAAAAAAAACAATCTTAGATACTTGTTACGTAAAGGAGGTTTTGTATTTTATAAAAGTTGAGATATTAAATTATATAAAAAAAATTATATAAGTGACAAACGAGTTACATTTACAGTGGGAAATGTTCATCAACTCTATTTTTTATATATAATTTTTTTTTGAAAATACAAAAATCAAAATCATACTAAAAATTGGAGGCTCGAAATAATTATAGGATTAAAAGTGAATTAAAGTGGGCATTTGATATCGACACAATGAGCAAAGATGACTAGTTTCCAATCACTTAACGATGCAACCATCATGATAACCATGGCCGCAAGGCATCGAAGCAACCTCCTCACCTTTCACAAACTCCTCCAAGCAAATGGCACATTCATCCTCCCTCTTCATCATTGAATCCCATTTAATCCTTTCTAAACCTTCAATCGATGACCTACTTGTTGGCGTGAAATTTATCACAACATTCATTAATGATTCATCAATCAATTCATCGTCATAATCAATATCATCATCCTCGTTGATGTTCACATCAACAACTACTTTCACATCCACCTTTATATTTATTACTTTAAGCCCAAGGTTCATTGGGTTGCTATTTGCTTCCCTTGCAAAATGTAAAATAGAGGGAAAGATGACAAACTCGATGAATGCTGGAGAAACTTGCAAAGTATGAACCATGGAAAGAATGATGTCTCGATGATGTTGTTCGGATAAAAACATGTCTTGATCAAAAATCAGAGTTTGATTAAAGATATTTTTGATGGTTTCGGAATTAAAATATGAAATATAGCATAACTCTATATTGATATTGAAAACATTATCAATGAATTCTTCTATGTTAGTCTCGTTTTCTTGCCTAATGTTGATGTTGTAACCAAAATCCATGGCAGTGTTACGGATTTTTTTTGTGCTATGGTATGATTTTTAGCGGAGAAATAATACATTTATAAATGGAAGTGTTTTAGTTCTACTCTTATTAGGAATTCAATAAAGAGGTGGAGTTGAAATTCAATAATGTTTTGATATGATTTTTTTTTAATTTGTTAATATAATTATGTGTTGAGCTATCTGTTTAGGCCCGAAAACTCATACAAAATTTGAAAGGATTTAGATAAAAATATTAGACCTAACAAATGGATTTAGATAAAAAAAAAATAAACTTGTTTAACATTTGAATTGAGTTTAGACTTGAACATTTAAAATCCAAATTTAACTCGATCAGTTTTTAAATTTATAATATTTTATTTTATGTTAATTTATAAAAAATATTAGCGTAAGTTACACCAACAATTACTCAACTTTGGTCTGAGAGACAAAACAGTTACATTGGTTTCATTTCACTCACTCAATTTTGAAAAAGTGACAAAACAGTCATTTTTGTCGTTTTTCGTCACAAATATCACGGAACAATAACATGGCAATTGATGACATCGATGATATCTGATAACCCTCCATCTGACTGATTGCATTTAATATAACAGTCATATCAGCATATTTTAAGGTTTAAAAAAAGGAAAAAGAAGAAAATGGAGGAGAGGAAGAAAAAGAAGAAGAAATTGATTGCAATCAAAAGTGATGCCTAGAATAAAGCAAGTTTGGTTCAAGCTGCAAATGGTGTTATTGATGAGTAGCAAAAGTCTTCCATGGTTGCAGAAGGAAAAAAAATAAAATGGCTCCTAAAATTTCAGCAAAATGGGTTCTCAATAAATAATAGAATAACTCCAACAACATTAGTACAAAACAGATTTCTATCAATGGGTATACAGTAACAGTGAGATCACAAACATCATTAAAAATCGAAATTAAACTTCAAATACTAAATCCATAGTATAACTAAAAACTATACCCAAAATAGAACAAATAAGCAAATTAAACTTACAATTCTAACAAGATTGAGTGCCTTTTGTCCAGAGCCAGCTGAATCTCTTTTCTTCCACAAGTGATGCTCGTTCTTTCCAGCCTTCTTCACTGATTTCCTTCACCCTAAAAAATTTAGTAACTTTGGGCTTCTAATTCCAGTCCTTGGAATGAAAGTGGCATGGAATCAAGTGAAGCTCGTCGATGTTTTCCGTTCACCGAACGAATTACAAAGACTTTACTCTGAAATCCACCTTCTCAAGTACCTCGACCACAATTCCATCAAGCAAGAAAAAGGAAAAAAGACAAGAGACGGAGATGGTAAAAGAAGAGGTTGAGGGAGAAAGAAGATGAACAGAAAAGAGAGAATAACAAGAAAAATAGTTAACTGGCAAGTTAAATGGTCATATCAGTTAGTTAACTGATCACATAAACAGTTTCGTTAAACCCCTAATAAAATCAGTGATTGTTTTGTCATTTTTTGATAACTTTAAACTGTTTTATCACTTTTTCAAAGTTAAAGGATTGAAATGAAATCAATATAACTGTTTTGTCTTCTAAACTAAAATTGAGTGACTGATAATGTAATTTATCCAAAAAATTAAACTGAAACTGAAAACTGTTATCAAAATGATCTTTAAACTCCTTACACCGTTTGTGTTTTGCCTTATCTTCCTATACTTTGCACAGCCGCCGTTTGTGTTTTGCCTTATCTTCCTATATTTTTTACAGCCGTCACTGTTTTTACCCATTTGCGTTAGCGAAAAGACGATGTTTCATCCAGGGATATTCGCAACCCAAAAATGGGAAAAGAAAAGAACCCTTTTACGAAATAAATATTACGTGAATCGGTGTAATAAAATATCCCTGGATGATGTGCAATTTGGAAATGTTTGAACGGATTTTAGAATTGAATAGAATTTTATTTTTAATTAATTTTAACTTTTTAATGATATAAAGTTAAAATCTTTATATCAAAATAAAAAAATCCTTAAAATTTTTTATATGAAATGTTATCTTTAAAATATTACATTAAAATTATTGATTATTTTATTTACTTGAATAATTAAAATTTTAAATTATTTATGAAAAAAATTAACACATCATCAAATAATGTCAAAAAGTTATTTTATGGAAAATAAAACCTAAAGCTCAAAATTCAAAAATAATATAAAAAATTAAAAATCAAACCAAACCAAACTAAACTATCATCTGCGATTCAAAATATCCAACCGAACAGAACACCATTACTAAGATGTTGAGATTAATAATTTGAGCCTTTTACTTCTACGAAGAAAGCATCATGACATTTAAGATTAGGGAGCTTTACTTGTAACTTCATTAGAAAGTGAAAACGATCTGATGAAGACTGATATTTATTCACCACAAATCCACTGGATGATTAACAGATTATAGGGAAACAAGCTCATAAAATCGCAGCTCATAAACAGATTATAGGGAAACTGGACTATACAACTTGATTCAGACGACGCTAAAAATAATTTTAACACAGTGTGTGAACAACAACAATATGGTGGTAACTAAGTCTGAATCAAATCTCAATACCAACTCCACATGCAAATGTTCCTAATGGAAAGATAAAAGACTTCCTGGGGAGTGTACCATAGAATGATATGAAAGTAGCACACCAAAATGCACAACAGTCGATAACTTCGCTTTTTTGGCTCCAAAATAGGAAACGAATGCAAAGGGGGAATAAACAAAATTACTTCTTAAAGCTACTGAATTGATACTGTTGGTGGTTGCCAAGGCTTGAGAATAGACCATCTTCATCAGTTGATGGTGTAGATGCAAACCCAGTTATACCAAGACCAGAGCCAGTTCCCATTGCTCTCCCCATATAAAATGAAGTTGGAGGTCCTTTCTCTCTTTCATCTACATCACTTAATCCGCGGACTATTCCGACATCTGCCAGTGAAACCTTCTTGGCTGCAAGGTTTCAAACGACAAAGCAACAGTAAAAAAAATTCAAAATAGACGAGCATTATATAAACGAAAAGTAGAGACTAGAATGGGGCAACTTACGAGCAGATATGTTAAGATCAATTATTCCACGGCTCAGTGAATCAGCCCAAATTCCAGACTTCACCTGAAAAGCATCCTTCTTTTGAGGAGCTTTAGAGTCTTGTGATGACTTTGTACTCATTTTATTAAGGTTTCCATCATTCATGGGGTTTTGTTTTGGATCTTTCGAAGATGAATCGGAAGGAGTTGTGAATGAACCAAAAATGTCAGATCCATCAAAACTGTTCAGCAGAACAGCAGCAAATGGATCAACAATGTTAGCATTTACTGGCTCAACGTTTGCTGCCATGGCTGGTTGCACAACTGGATCAGTGGTGGAAAAGAGGTCAACAGTTGGAGATGCTGCAGGAGTAATGGCAGGCTGAGAAGCGAATAAATCAACCTGTCCCTGCACAAATGAGAAAAGGAGAAGTGGATTTCAGCTCTTCATGATTAAAAGATATGCCCCAACTCCTTAATTAGTTAGTCAAAAACCTCTATGATATCCACCTAATTAGTACACAAACATATATACACAGACACGTATACATACTATGCATGCTCAAATAAAAGCATTTCTAAGATTACACAATCTTAAGCAAACTGGTGTTTTTATCAGTTGGGATATTTTTTGCATTGAAGAGATGAAATGACGTTGGTAGGTGGAAGCGTGGGGGAAGAGGTACATGTTAAGTTAATTGAAGTTAAGTTCTATCCGGTGTCTTTTATTTGGTTTTTTTAAAGACAGACTGATACCTTTATGTCTGGTTGCACAACTGGATCATTGGCACCAAATAGGTCAACAGTTGGAGAGGCTGCAGGAGTAATGGCAGGCTGGGAAGCAAATAGATCAACTTGTTCCTGCACAAATGAGAAGAAGAAACAGATGTCAGCTCCTCATAATTTAAAGGATATGCCTCGATTCCAATAACTAATCCCAATACCTCTATGATATTCACTGAAAATCAGATAAATATTAACATATGTGTGTTAATATTCTAAATGCTCAAATAAAAAGCTACAATTCAATTGGCAAAGCTACACTAATTCATTTTCGTATATCCAAAAATTAATATAGAAGAAAAGGTTTGACCTGTGCCTGAGGACTTGATTCATGAGCCACCTTGGTCGGTGCTGACACAAAAGTTGCATCAGCAAATAGATCAACATCAGTTGAATCAGTATTCACAGCAGACTTTTCCATAGGGACTGATGCTGGTCCGTCAAAGACGTCATCAATTAAATTTGGTACGAACGGGTCCACTTGATTAGAACTTCCAGCTGCTGGTTCTGTCAATATTAATCAACAATGCATTTATAAGACAGCATCCTTTAAAAAAACCTATTACTGAACAGGAAGGAGCATTCTTTCAACAAACCCTAGGCATGTCAACAAAATGAACTAGCAAAACAAGGATTTCTAACATTTTAAAATTAAGCTTAAATGATAAAGAGAAAACCTCTGAAGAAGCATTCTCAACTTAAAAAATGAATATTTTTTCTTACTAGAACTGGACATTCCCCGGGGATCAAAATCATCAAAGTCATCATCAAAATTATTCGAAGGGGTGCTTGTGCTTTGGCTATATTTATTGGAATCATTCAACTCTGAAGAGAATTTTTTCTTTGAATCCTTGCTGCAAACAAACATCACAATATAAGATTTTCTAGGTGGTGCAAAGAATGATAAAAAGTTGCAACAATTGAATAGGTAAATCAGTAAGGGTGTTGTGAACTTCCATAACCAAGGAAATATGAATCATAAAAAAAGGAACCATCATCTCAAATAAATGAATTAACAAATAACAATAGCAACATGATTCCTAGAACCAAATAAATATAGCAGTGCAGTGGGTTCGATTATGGAGTACATAACCAATAGGCCAAAGAATTTTTCCTCCAACTAAAGATAACAGTGTAAAGCCTAGTTAAACTCGGAAGAAAAAAATACTACTAAATAATTTGTAATTAATAATAAACAGTGAAAGACATAAACCTGCCATGATGTCTAGACTCCTTAGAGGAATTCCCTTGTGCAGTCCCTCGATGCGAGTTCACATAGGTATCTGTGTCAAACTTTTCTTCTCCATATGGATCACTTTCTTTATAACTGTCTCTATAACTGTCACTTTCTCTTCTGCTACTTAGGCCCCCATACTTATCCCCACCACCATTGAAGCCACCACTACTGTACGAGGATGCACCGGACTTATAAGTTATGCCAGTAGATGACAGGCCAACATACCTAAAAATAGTAACAGACACAGTTCAGTCAATAAAAATGACACAAGTACACAAGTACACTTCCTAAAAGAAATTTACTTGTCACGGTTTGCAGCTGCTTTGTTCCTAGCTTCTTGTATCTTTTCTTTATTACTCAAAAGGCCCGCTATAGTTTCTGCTTTCTTTCGGACATTGATTCCCATATCTTTCCCACTCGGCTCAACATATTCAAAACTTGTGAGGGACTGCAAATGCAAAAATAGGGGATTAGAGAAAGCTCCGTAAACTGTCAGAAAGCAACTCAGAAAATAAAGTTGTTGAGGCCTTACAGAGATCTGGAAAGTGTGTTCTATTATGTCATCAACCGCACGTTCAGATCCGTGAGAAATCAGATATTCAATAACCGTCAATGCCTGTTCGACAAATGGTTTTATATGTACAAAGGTATGAGAAGGTACATAAGCCAACAAGGTTTGGAAGTACATATGAATTCCAACTTATTAGATGGTTAGTCGGAAAACACATACCTTGTAAACATAACGCCAGTCTTTTCCAGTCTCGCCCAATCTTGTCCAGAGCACATTCATAACCATCTGGAATTCAGAGCTACAAGATATGGTAGAACATCCAGTTAGCATAAAGCGATAGATATATTGCAAACACCAATACCAGAGAAGATGTGCAAACAGAATGTTAAAAGAAAACCAAGCGCAAAAGTTGATAATTACAATTTCTTTGTGGCCTGTGCTATTTCTGCCAATGCAGTCCCATGAGGACCCCATGGTTCATTATCTGTAGCATCCAGTACCTGCATTCATTTTCATACAAAATATGTAAACAGATCAATCTTAATATAAAATATTACGTGTACTTCAAATGTAAACTAAACTATTACCAGAAAACTAAACTTATTATCATACATAGTGCAACACAGTTTTATCGTTTCCTGCCAAGTTCTGAACTAATCACTCAATTATATGATTTCAAAGTAAGATAAAACTAGAAGTAATTCTAGATCTGGTGCAATATCATACACCTTGACCATTTCTATGATAAAAAGCAAAGTGTGGAAGATCAAAAACATTGGATACAGAATACAACGGCAATTCATTTTGCGCCACTAATAACACCCAAACTTAATGACAGAATTCCTGCTACTTAACAACTTATAAACCAAAAGGTCAAGTGGAATACTAACACAAGTTCGGTATGATATCGTTCAGCTGAATCAAAAGAAAAATCCTAGCAAGTAACAAGTGACTTTCAACCTCAGCTTCCAATTATATCATAAACCTCCGTTTCAAAGACAAATCCGATTCTTTCAGTAAATATATTCTGATTTCCTACCAACGTTTCTATTTCAAACTCAACCAGTGTCTATTCTTTACATTATACTCCAAATTATAATCTTAATCTTTCCATTTTTTAAAAACAAATTAAATGGATCTAATGACAACTGAGTAAATCTTAAGCATATCTCTCCAGGCAACAAGCATCTGAAGAACCATTAAACAGCAATTGATCTGACCTTCTGCTCGATCTCGGGAACCTTCAATACCTTTAGATTAACCTCCCTCTTTCTGAAATAACAAAAGAAAAAAAAAATGAAATCAACTAATCCTCGATGAACAACAGTAATAAATCAAATTTTGATTCGAGATTCCGAGCAACGAAGGTTAGAGCTAACATTTCGCGAACCGTCTGATCAAAGACCTTCATGAAATCCATCACGGATCTAACCAAAGATAAAATCTATCAATGAAAATGTAAGATGGAATCAGCAAGACAGTGCAGATCTGAGAGAATTTAAGAGGCGGAATGTTAGATCTTGAACTCTTTCGTAGAGCCGACGGATTTTACTCAGCTCGTGCTTTTTGAGATTATATGAAGATAGTTCAGGAGTAAACAATATCTCTTTCTTTTCTCTTCTTTTCTTTTCTTTTCTTTTTCTTTGGCTCCTCGATTGTTTTAACCTTTTCAACCACTACCACCTCCAATTCGGTTTAAACATCCGAAGTGACAAAATTATTTAATATTATAGTCTTAACATTCAATCCGATTGTTTTTCTCAACTCCTTAAGTTTTTTTTTTTTTTTTTACACATTTGTCTGTTTACTTATTTTAAATTTGATCAATGAGATGATATAATTTTTTAATATTTTATCATGTTATCATGTAAAAATTATATTTTTTTTCTAAATCTCATTATTAATGTGCACCGAAAATAATTAAAGAATTAAATTGAAAAAAATTAGTATAATCTTTAGTAAAGCGAGAAACATGACAAACTATGCAACAGTGTGTGAGTAACTCTTTGCAAGCCCTTTGCGTATTGATTTCCAAACAATGCACAACTTATCTCTTTTGATGTGCCCCTCATTGGATCCACCTATTATTTGTAACCATCCAGTACAGCCTTAATGACAATAATGTCAAAGCAAGACAACCTACGACATTGACAATACTACATGGTACACACCATGGCGATAACTAACCTATAACAACATTGATGCCTAACTAACCTCTCAATCATGCTATACATCGTACAAACTACCACAGAATTCTATAAGATGAATGACACTCCATTATATAAGCCTGTGTGCACGAGGGATGGGGATCCTTCTCTTTTCCTTTCATCACTACTATCACCTCCTTGTCCTATTTCCTTTCCACTAGCTTTACGCCTTACCTAGATGAATAAATACTCTCTCATTCATCACTATCTTTTTTTGTTGATAATGAATATCAACAAAAGTTATCAAATTCAAAGATTAAATTCTCGTTTCGACTTTAACTTTTTAGTATTCTCAATATCTTTTTTACAGAAACAATTGGTCCAAAATAAATATGATTACAATATTCAATAATGCACGTTAGAAGTTCACCTCTAATTAACAAAATCCAAAAGTTCACCCTTAAAAGAACAAGGATATGAACCCTTTAAACCAAAGTCAAAAGAGTTCAAACCGTCCGTAATCAACATAGATCAAACAAAAAAGAGGCTTGAGTCTTGACCTTAACATTATGTTAACATCGAAACTACATATCAACTTAGCCACAACAAGGACACATGTTATATTTTTAAGCGATAATAATAACAACAATAACAACCATGTTCCAAAAAAAACTCCTATTAATAGAAAAATGGAACCTCTGCCCTGTACAAAATAAATTAAATATTTAAAATCAACCAAGAAAAAAATTCCAAAAATTTTAGAATGGAGTAGTCGACCAATCTTTTCCATAGAAAAATAAACACTTAAAACTCAAATTGATTAATCTTAATCTCTTGTTTTTCATTCCAATTTTTTTAAAAAGAAAAAAAGTAAACATGGAAATAAAAATTACTCAAAAATTATTCATTCTATGATTTCATTTGCGGTGGAAAGATAAATAAAAATATGAGGTAAGATAAATACAAAATTTAAGGTTTAAAACTATTTATTTTGATTTAATGACTATTTTAATTTTCATTATTCCCAATTTAAAATTCTCACTATAGTTATCATCAAAAACAATAATATATTTAAATTAAAGTGCTTAAAAGTTTTGAATGTCTGCTTTTACCGATCATAATTATTTTTGATAAAAATAGCAGCATAAAATAAGACATCAACTAGTTACATTTTAATTCGGTATTGATTAAATTAAATCAATTAATAACAAATTTTTCATTGAAATCGAGAGATCGTCGTATACTTACAAACTTAAAACTCTAAAAATATAACATTTAACCATATGATCGGTAATCATTATAAATTTTTAGAATATGATAGATTCATACCCTCCGCCTCCCTCTCAAAATTAATTAAATATTTGCAAAATGGAACCTTCACCACTGACATCATGTACCAAATAAAGTAATAACCTGCATTTCATATTAAAGCAAAGAGCCCAAAAGAGCATATACTCCCTTTGTTAATGGGTTTGATTTGTTGGCCCACATATATCGCACATCATTTGTCCATATCAAATCATAATACTTTTTTTCTCTCTTTATTTTAGCTCTCTTCAATTAAGAAGCCGTATCCATCTTGTAGATGGAATTATAATTGACAAAAGCTCATGAAGCCAATGGCCCAACCTCATGATTGGAGAAATACATATGGATCCATGCCTTCAAATCCACTCTTTGTAAGCAACACTGGGAAACTTTTAGGTTAAATTCTAGTTTTGGTTCATCTATTATGCTTATATTTAAATTTTAATCTTTATACATTTTTTTGAAATAGTCCTTATAATTTAATTTGACATCATTTGTTCCATTTATTTGTATAATATCATTAATTGATCCAAATAATTTACACAATTAATTGTTTTGATTATAATGTTGACAATATTTTTCTAGTAGAACACCTTTTTCAATAAAAAGAATTTATGTCAACACGATGAATTTGAATGAATTATTTCTAATCAACATCAACATATTAACTGGAATAATTAATGGTGTTAATTATTTGTACTAACTAATAATATTATAAAGTAAAAATATCAAATTATATCTAATTAAAGTGTAAAAAATAAATCTCAATTTTAAACATAGTAAAAAGAAAAACCGAAGTATTGACCAAAATTTTATGCTCTTTTTGGTAGGAAAATTTGTATGTATAAATTTCTAAATAGCGAGAAAAAGAGAGTGGACTAATAAATTAATGAAATTTTTTTTCTAGAGAGGTAAATTATTAATATAATATTGTTTATTTTAGGGTTTAATTTTTTTTTAAAAATCATTTCAAATGATTTATATTTATGACATTAAATTCAATTAAAAAGATTATTTAATAGACTAATAACATAAAAATAAGATAGGAATACGTAAAATTGACAATCCATACAAATTTGTAACATTTTTCAGACATAATTATAATATAAAAACACAAAAATGTTTACGTAAAACTTGGAATTTATGATGTGGCGGAAGCTGGGAACCATGAGACAGATGGTACCAAGGAGAGTTGTTTGTAGTCCATGAAAAAGAATTGCTCGGTCCCCCATGAGGGCTACTTGTCCCCGTGATTGAAACTTTGATTTTGCTACACCACCTCTACAGTACAAATAGAACTGTGTGGACCTTTTTAGATAAGGTTCCTCTTTAATGGATCGACAACGACCATCTTAAATTCAATCAAACTGTTGAGCTGCCTCGATTGTGTTGAGTAAAAAGGGTACATTAATAATTTCGGTATCATGATTTTAGAGTATTCATATAGATTATAATTTCGAAAATTTCTAGTTTTGTCGCTGAAAAAATCAGAAGACGACTTTTACTTGATAATAAAGAGTGATTCATAAAGTTAAAAAAATCTCGTTTACGATAAAAACGGTAGAGATTGCTGTTTATGGTGAAATTAAAACTCATAATTTATTATAGACTATTTATGAACAAGCATAGTACCATAAACACAAAATATTTTTGTTTCTAACTTCTTCATTGGGTAAAAGTTCGTATATATTCCAAAATTGATCACCAATGTAATTTTTTAAATATCAAATTAAATAACTAGAAAGAAAATTCTGTGAAATAGATTATGAGTAACATAAACACAAAGAGGCTGATTTAGGAAGCTTTCCGTAATAAAATTTTGTTGGCAGTGTACTCATTGAAACGTGACAACATCTATATAAAAGAAAATTAATTAAATTTTGTTTAACTGAAGTCTAAAATAACTCCAATTATTGTACTATATATAAGAAGAAGCCAAAGCTGTCTACGTCAACAGTGTGACTAACAACAATATTAACCGAACACAAATCCAATGTCGTTGCAGATATGAAATTTAAAACATTAGATAGATTGAGTGGAACCAAAGATTGGCATAATTGACGATCTATAAGTAATAACAACAAAGTCCTTTTGTTCCTTGAAAGGGACTCGAGGTCCCCTACTAAGATTCATTGTCTCTTTGTTGAAGTAAACCTATTTCATACACGAGGGGGCGGAGTTATTTGATAGATTTAGGTTTGGGGATACAATAATGGAGGCTTTGCAAAAACACGAAAGATTAGATGCGTGATTAAGCTCAAATCTCATTATGATGATAGTAAAATATTTAGCATTTAATAAAATTCGGTGAATTTACGATTTTTAAAGTGTAATAGATAATAGGTTTTTTTTTTTTTTTGTGAATTACAATAATAAGATAAAATTCGAACAAAAAATACAATTCAAATTCAAATTACATTTGAGATTGTGAATACTTTTAACTATCAGGCCATCACATGGGGTTCATAAGAGGTTTTATTTTCTATTTAGCTTCTAAACTATAATTCTTTTAATTTTGACATTTATTATTTTTAACTATTATTAAATTTTAACCTGGTCCACCTAATTAACCTTGAAAGTGTCTAAATTTATTTGGTTAAATGCTCAAATTAGGGTTTAATATTTTAGGAGTTACTTCAATAAAGAATAGTTTTTGTCAAAATGATCATATAAAATTTTTACTTTTTATAAAAATAATTACAAACTTTAATCTAATTTTTAGAAAAAATTAAGTAAATATTATCGTGTTTAGAATAAAACACATAACAACTTAATCAAATATAATTTGAAAAGAAAAAAATAAAAACATAATTCAAAACTTCGACATTTGAAAAGCATTTATTTGCCCATTTTAAAAAAAAATTGATTATTTATTTGAGTATTTTCATAATAATAAACTTATTATATAATTATTCCGAAATGTTTTAATAATTATGTGAGTAACACTTACAAAATTTAACCCAATTTCAACATTTAGCTAATTTATGTAATATGAATACCGATTATTCAGTCACACTTCGAAGATATCGCTGGCTATGAATTCTGATTATCTACGAACAAAAACAGCATTAACACAATAGTTTCGAAGGGCACGCCAGAACAAAATCTACCCTGCACATGCACTGCTACCACTTTTCTTTTGGCATAATGCTAGCACTTTAATGCCTCGTTTCCTCCCACGTTCTGAACAAATACAAGAAACCAACTAATAATCTAGGAACTCTCATTCACTGTGTCAGCCTTTTTAATTAATGATGTTAATCACTTAAATTTCATAAATATTTATTTTGGATACTAAAAAATAAGATTTCTTATTTTAGACTTCACTCTTAAAAATTATTTTTATTTTAAATACTATTTTTTAAAATCATTTTTATTTTGACTACACATCATTAATATAATATTGTTATATACTTATTTTAATCATCTAACTTTACTCAATTTTATTTTAATCGTATAGTTACAGGTTACTACGATGGAACCTGAAGCTTAAAAAACAGTCCGCGGAAATGTTATAATGGGACCCTCTGCAAGACAGATGGTGCTTGTTGTCTCTCCGATTGAGCTTCCAGATTATAATTACTTTTAATTAATAATTAATCATAAATAGAAACCAGTCCTTATCTGCTCATAATTTTTTTAGTTTATCTCATTAAGTTAAGAGCCACTTGTAATTATATTTATTAAAAAAGGAAAACAGAGAGCCACTTGTAATTATGATTAATTATAAATTCGTTAATGACATATTAATTTAGATACAAATCCAGTGTGGTTAAGAGCTATGGTTATTGATTTAGTTTTATTTGGCCTTATTTTGTCGATTTTTGAGTTTAGAACTATTTGTCTTGGATTGTTTATTTAATTTTTTAATTTTCATTTTACGATTAATATCTAAGGTTTGTTGGTGCAGCTTTCAATAATTTTCAGTACTTTTATTATTTAAGTTATTGGTGTTTTTTAGGTCTTTGTCTTTTATTCAGATTGAATCGAAACCACTTACAATTTTTTTCTTGTTGAATAAAATTAATGTTTAAAAAGAATGTTAATGATATTATTAAAACGAATAATTATGAGGTTCGAAACAGTTAATTTTAATGAATCATTAAGTGAACCGATTTTGCTTTTCTGTGTGTAAGATTCAATTCAAATTGCTTCATTAAGACATTAACTCTTTAAAACTCACAAACACTGAGAAAATCAACAAATCAGTTATTTTGAAATTGCTGTAGCTGTCATTGATTTTTTTGTCAACTATAGTTTGTCATTGACTGCTCGTGATGAAAATTACATGATGATGAACTTATACTCAAAATTTTCAGAATCTAGCGACCTTGAAGATAAGTTTTACTTCAAGTCCCCACTTTGAAATGAAATGAAAAGACTAATAAAAATTTTCTTTTAAAAATATATGTATTAAACAGACTAATTATTGTGAACCAAATTGGGGCCTGGTTGCATGGGGGTTTTTATTAAGGGGATGAGGTCAGGGGGAGCATTAGAAGAGGAAACATTCCACCATTTCTTATTTCAGTTCCAGAGTCCTTGGATCAGAAGGCCAGGAAGACTCACATCACTACGTTCTAAATTATATTTTTGTGGCCAGAGAACTGAAAACTCTACTGTACACTTAAAAAGAACATATAAAAATTTCTAACGTTTTTATTCAATTTTCTTTTAGTTTTTATTTTTTTTGTCTCCACTTTAATTTTTACATTCGGGATTTGTAATTGTGGTTCTTAAACAAAATCTTATCTAAAATTTAAGCTTACATCTCTCCTATTTTTGTCAGAAATTTTAGTACTATAGCATAAAAAATTTTGGTATGCATACAACAGATTGTCCAAAACTGTTGATTTTTGGCCTCTTTCTTCTTCCCTAGGAAATAAAATTTTCCCAAAGGACCAAAAAACCGGCTATACTCACGCATTAAGAGTTGAATGCGTTTTTTTTTACATATAAAATGTAAACAAAGTATCGAAATAGATGATTGTGGACAATATTGGTGCCAATTTTGAAGTCCTCGTACGGATTTAAGATTTAATAGAACCAACAGCATGCTTTGCGACGAATAAAGCTGAAATTGAAATTGAAAAAAAAGAAAGAGAAAAGAATAAACAGATATTGGGATGAACATCCACGAGATAAAGAAAAAAGGAACAAAGCTTCTGATAGGTGGAAAAAAAGAGAGGAAGAACCAGCAACATGTTTTGTAGGTCTAGAGTTGCCAGTCACGAAATGAACTTCTAATTCCGAACTGGAAGATGAGATTCAACAAAGGCACAACGATATTTTCTGAAAGCTTCTTCCCAGTTTTTCGAAATCTAAAATCCATTTCGATACCACTAAACAGATCATTTCATTATCATGAACCACTGTAAATGCATCAGTGATTGAGCTTTGTGATGAATTAGCTGCTTGTGTGATTGCAATTGTCGATTACTGATCACGGAACACGAAGGGTCACTAGTCATCATAACTCCTGCTCCATGTATGTGATGATGCTGGGGGTGGAGGAGAAATCCTCAGAGAAAGATTATCCATTGTCAAGGAGCTGGAGAGATCTGTTTTAAAGTCAGTTAGGCCCCTTCGTCGGCTAATTGCACACACACACACACAAAAGAAATCCACATAGCGTGCTGGCTCCTCCACAAAGCATGCCAACTTTCACCATCGTCACTTGCTATTCCATCCATTTCAATAATATTTTTTTCCTACTTCATATAAGCATTTTAGTTCTCTCTCGAGAAACAATTTTTCTTGCCAGCTTTAAACCACTAAACAACTTTAGGGGAAAAGAAAGAAGATAATGAGGACAGAAATAAGCAATATATATTACATTGATTATCCATGATAGGAGAAATTACAGAGAAAATCTGGATAGGAAATTACGTGATTCATAATGGAAAAAAATGAAAAAGAAGCAAACCGCTACCCCTTCTTCGGCAGAGCCCTGATAAACCCTTCTTGTCTATACAAAAGTTGTAGTTCCCTTTTTCTTTTTACCATGAACAATATCGAAGAAAAGAGAATAGCACCACAAAATAGAGACTTCTCTGATCTCTCTTTCCTTCTCGTCTATTTACAATGCCAAATATCCAAACCAGAATATCAGATACATCATCAATATTCACAAAAAGTCAAGAAGAATCAAAGGCCACCGATTTTTGTTTAAATTCCGCAAAATAAATCAAAATAAATGCTGATTACCCAACCCATTATGAAGAACTAGCTTCATTTCACCAACTCAGATACCCATCCAATATCAGGACCCGACCCGGCTGGTTCAAGTCGGCCGATAGAATTTTCCTTGCTCAGTTTTGCGTACATCTTTGCCCTCAGGTCTCTCCCAGACTCCACTCTCTCCATTGCAGGTTCCTCTTGGACAGCGTTGAATTCCCAGATGTCAAACTGACCGAGGCTAGACCGAGTCGGCGTACGAGTTGGAGTTGAAGGAGAGCCGCAAAAACCGGGTCGGAGTGTGGAGCCACGTGGAGAACTGAATCCCGATCCCATTTGCAGGCCCCAGGAACAAGCACCATTCATTTTAGACTTACCCAGCTGCAAACTTCGCATAGAAGCAGCAAGTTCACTCACCGAGTTAAATGAGCCACTGGGTGACATAGGGGGTGACTCAGAAGGTGGGGATATTGGAGGTGAAGCCAGAATAGAAGTTGGTGAAGAAACAAACTCTAGACGATGGCGCATGGGCGAACCAACATAATCCAAATCAGCTGAAGCGGACCCATTTCCTCTCGGACTATGCTGCGGCAACACCCTAAGCTGCTCCGGTGTGTGAGCGAAAAAACAAACCCTTCTTTGACAACTGGTACCGTCTTTGCAAGGCTGAGTACGGTAACGAGAAGGGTGGAGCCAACACTCAAAAACGCCGTGAGCGAATTCACATGAATCGCCTTTCTTACAGCTTCCCTTGCGAAAATCGGGGCAAGCAGCTCCAGAGTAATGAAACTTTCTAGGGTCCCTTCTTCGGGCCTTCTCACCAGGGTGAGCGTACGGACACTCAGTCCAGTCATGTGACCTTCCACGAGCACACCTCCTCACCTTGAACTCGTACATCCGGAAATGGTCGCATGAGAATGCATCAACTAGCAAGTCCGAATCATCACTCAGCGAGTCGGACTCGTAGTCGTTTGACGGTAGGTAACGGTGGAGAGACCCGAGGTAATCGACGGGGCAAGGACTACTGACTGCATTGTTGTAGTTAAAGTTATCGGAATGAAAGCTAGCCGTCGGATCGTTGAAGGGGTTCCCTACGGGGATTATGATGGTGGGATTTGGTTGGATTGATTCTCCGATCGTCATTTTTGTACATCGTTCTCTAATTCTACGAGGAGCGGGGCTCTCTTGGTTATAAGCTGATTTCCTAACCCTAGTTGTTTCCAGTTAATCATGGTTGAGTTAAGAAATTTATCACCTTCACTCCAAGATATGAAAATATCAATCGATACGAATACACGAGAAAAAAATTAATGCGGGTGAAAAATATAATTAAAAAGGTGAAAAATAATTACAAATGAAAAGTGTTGTAGTTATTTGAAGGATTAAAATATTTGCGAGTTTTTTTGTATTATAGAGGTTAAATTAAATCAGTTCTTTTATTATTAAAATTTTATATTATTAAAAAAATTAAATAAATTTAAATTATAAATAATATTTACTGTAGAAAAATATTTTGAATCTTTTTTGCAAACAATAAAATTCATTTATAAAATTATAAAAATTATAAAAATATTAATTTTATTAAATAATAAATTATCATTTTACAAAATAATTTCAATTTAACTTTATTTAATTATATCCATCTAATAAAAAAAATATAAAATGATCTCTCAAGTAAGATAAAGAGTAAATATAAATCTTTAGTTGTAAATACAAATTTGAGTGGTTAATTTTTTCAATTGAAAAATGACATATTAATTTTTTAAATGATATTATTAAATATATTTACAAGTTTTAAATAATTTTGTTTATTTTTTAAAACTATGTTACGAATATATTAAGACTAAATAATAAAAATTGATAAAAAACCTCAAAAAAATTGAGACTTTCTACTGTCTCCTACACCTTGTAAAAGATCTGTGAGATCTATTCGTAAAGTTAGAAATGATGGAAGGCGTTACGATGTGACAATTCAATGTCACGAACTTATCGTGCCCGTTGATTTTAAGTCATTACTCATTTATTTCACGAAAATTGACTTTTTCAGAGCTTTTACTTCTCAATAATAGTAATGGATTATTGTATTCAGAGAAATGAATTTGTTTCCTTCTACTCCAACTTTCTTAAAAAGATCAGTACTATAATTTGTTTATTGTTTTGTTGCAATTTCCGTAAAGAATGATCGATTATATTTTAATGAGGGATATTTTATTTTATTTAAAATTTCCCGAAATATCTTTCTCTTATAAAATATGTTCAATTTAAGTTTTAATATTAGACCAAATATAAAATCATGGGTGGATTCCTTTTCTTTTTAAGTAAACGTACATAAACTTGAGTAATACTGTTGGTTGAGGGGCCAAGATTTGTGCTTATCTCTTTGCAATTGGTTTTGTTAAAATGCATCACCGTCGGGTGATTCTATCGTTTGTCTTTGAGTGAATTGAAAACTAATTGCTTGGGTCCCTCTTTATATTTTGAGGAGTTCTCTCTTTCTCGGAATAAATGGTATAGAACAAGCTTAAATAGAGAATTAAGGTATAAATCATAGGGCTTTTCTTATATAAATTATTTTTTCAAAAATAATATTTAATAGGGTAACTCCGTTAAAAAAAATAGTTAATCGAATAATTGTGGGAAAAAAAGGTTGAGATATTATTAAACCGAGATTTTAGCGAGCGAGAGAGACGGTTTTCTTGGTGAAGAGGTTTTATTAACAGATGGATGGAGGGCAGAGAATGGCAGCCATGCGTAAATGGACTGATTATTCGGGTTCGTGCATTTCACCCACGTGTCTCTAAATCTCGCAAATGGAACAACTACTTGGCAATTAAGAAGCCGCCAAGCTTAGCGGCAGTGTCACGTACAACCCCTCAAGCGCAATTTAGCACAAACTCCAATCTATGCATTAGGTGTGAAGTGTTTAAATGTATCAATTATGATATCTGTATGAAAAATTTTATTTTGTAGGACAAAGAGTCGTGACAGTTTAATATTTGTTTTGACTTTAAAAATAATAGGTGGAATTTATGTAGCAATTTTACGTTAATGATTTCGGAGAGAAATAAATTTCAGGTCACAGTCAGGTTAGAACTAGAATACAAATCTCCTGCATCTGTGGAAATAAACGGCAGAGATGGAAGCACGTCAGAATGAGTGATTAGTTCCCCCCCGCAACGGGACAAAATACGGAGGGCACATGATTCGTACGAATAAAAATCCCTTCAGCAGAAGTCCCGTACTACGATGATAACACGAGAATGGCCTTTCCTTTGCTTTTTACTGTTCTTTTTTTCTTTCTTGCCATCACAAGGCTTTCAAGATTATCCACAACCACAAGTCTCTTTTCTTTTGAATCTTGCTCGTGATGCTCGGACGTTCTTTGTCGTTTTTTAAATCCCAAGTGCAATATCTGCGTTTCCATTTTTTAGTTTTGCTCTTTTTTCCCCTATATATTTATTATAAATTTGAAGATAAAATAGATTATCGAGACTTGAATTTCTATATTTAATGTCGACGTAGTCCAATTTTATTACCATTTAAATTATGAATACATCTGCGTTTTGTTATGTTACAATTGTTTGTCGGATTATAGTTAAAATAGTAAACAATTATTATATTTTGTTGCCTGCTCTATTTTTAAAGCATTAAAGGGGAACCCTTTGCTTTACAAAACAAAAAAGTGAGGAACTTTTTTTTTCTTGTGGAAGCATCTTTGTTTGACTCATGATTGGTTTTTGGGTTAGGATGAAAATTGATTCAAGTTGCTTCAATCTTTAAAAGGGTGTTTTTCTTTGAAGAGTATGCGACAAAAATATATAAAAAAATTGACACTTGTATTTATTGTAATTTACAGTATCATAATTCTGTGTGTTAAGTAGATAGTCATTTCATCAGGAGTAGTGGGTTAGGTTGCAAGTTGCAACTCTCACAAAAACAGTGGCCTAAAAATAATATCTTCTGACGGACAAAAAGAATATTAAAATATTAGTTAGTGGCGTATTAATTTATGTTAGATTATCGTGAATTCATGGAATTGTCTTATTGAAAAATCTCCTGGGGCCGTGTTTTCCGCAATTCTGTCTCGCATATGACCTCCTAGCTGTTTTAAAAATTAATTAAAAAAATAAATTATTCAAAATATTTTTTAGATTTTATAAAAAAATTAAGTTAACTCTTTTAATTATATTTAAAATGGTTTAATTCATAATTTAATACTTCGGTTTGAGGTTTTTAATGTGATACTTGTAATTTATAAAAATTATATATTTTAATACTTAAAATTAATTATGTTAAATTTTTAGTATTTATTTTAAATTTTAAAATTAATTTGATGAAGATTTATAATTAATTAATAATATTACAATTAATTTTCATCAAATTAATCTTAAAATCTGAATCAAATCAAATCCATCGAATTATATTTGATAAATTAAACATAAAATAAAAAACTCACAATTAACATTAAATTTATTTTATTAACAAAATCATGAAAATAATCAAATATAATAATATTAACAATTAATTTTTATCAAATCAACCATAAAACCTAAATTAAATACTAAAAATTAACGCGATTACATATAGATACCAAAATATAACTTTTATTGTAGATACTAAATTGAAAAAAATAATTATATTAAAAATATGTATTAAATTTAACTATCAAATAATATATTAAACCTTAAAAATCGTTATTAAGGTATGAAATATGATCCCATATTATAATAAAACAAAATTCGTCCTAAATAAACTAAAAAGTTCGTTTTTTTTTGTTCCTTTTTCCCACGGTTTTTCAACTTTGCCATTAATAGATCTATTTAGGCCAACTAGTGATAAGAAAACCATGGGATTTTAGTTGAACCTTTAGGCCTATGTTGGGCCTTGACGCCGACATTTCTCGTTTTTAGCTTTCAAACATTATAGTAGATAGTAAATATTGATCCATGGGCCTTTCTAAATTTAGTCCCTTATGGACAGTCCATTTTCAGATACCGAACCATTGGCCTGCAACTGATTTATGATAATATACTCTTACCCAATTTTTAGTGCCGTAAGAAACATAATTTCTTGAAACGAAAGCGTAAATGTCAAATGGAGTTAAAAGTTTTAATCCAAGCTGTGCAACTTTGGACGATGTCAAGCATTGGATCAAAGATATGCCTAACAGCCTAAGAGGTTAAGATTTGACACATATTGCTAACTTTTCAATACTTTGCATAGAAAAATAGAGAGTGTTAAAATTTCGATTAAAATCGAATTAATCGATTGAATTGATTTAATTCGGTTAATCGATCGGTTAATGATTTTTTGAAAGTTTAGTTATTGGTTAATTCAATTTGAAATCGGATAATTAATCGAATTAATTGAACTTATAAATTATAATACATATTATATGTAATTTTAATTTAGTTAACTCGGTCAAATAAATATTTTCAATTTATTTTTTATGTGTTTTAACAAAAAAAAAAGCAAAACATATAAATTTTGATTAAATCGATTAACCGATCGAAATAGCTGAAATATTTTGGTTCGATTAATTTTATTTAATTTTTTTAATTAAATTAACGATTAAAAAATTAAAAAATTTAATTAATATTAATTCGATACAGTTAACCGTTTTAATACTCTTAAATAAATATGTGATAGGAGGGATGTGAGATACCGTACAAATGAAAACATAAAAAGAAAAAAATTATGATTTAGCAATCATATGAAAAGCAAATTTCAACATAATTTATCTTATGTTTATTTGAAGTAAACCAAAGGATAAATGTAATTACAAATATATGAAACCATGCTTGAATTATCTTTCAATTAACTTTGTACCGGGCTATCTATTTTTTTGATGTCATCACAAACCCCCAAATATAATAAAAACTAGTAAATAATTTCACTTTCATTTCATATTGGGAGGACATCAAATCAAAATGTTATTTTTTTCTAAAGTCGTAAGATTAACAAAATGTCAAATAATATCTTCTTTTTCTTTCACTGGAATTGCCAAAAGTTTTCTTCTTGGGCAAGCAGCTTACGAGTAAGCTTTTTTTCACTTGGCTGGAATCTCTTACACGTGTCTCTCATACCCGCCTTGCTAACAAAATTGCTTTGTCACCCGCTCCCGCAGTCATTAATACCAGAAACCCTTCACAAGTCTCCGTTACATCACAGCGTCAAAAAGTTCACCGTAAGTAACCGTCCAATTACGTACGAAGCTATGATACCATGCGGGTAATTCAATCAAATCCTGATACTGCGCTTTGCTCTCCAAGTTACGCGCCTTTCACTCGGTTCTCAATGTCACACTCTAATTCCTCCCCGCGCGTAAATTTCACTCCCAGATATTAATTAATGGTTTAAACTTAAAAGCGCAACTTTTTTATTAATCTCAAGACTGTCTACGCCGTCGTTTGGAGTAACTCTTTTCCAGTAGGTTGCTTAAACGATCGTTAAGAAAAGTTTGAACTTTGAAGAAGCTGATTACATGTACACATTTGACTGGCTTCGAAAAGTCAAACCTGGGAAAAAAAAAAACTACCCTAACAAATCAAGATTCGGAAAAGAACTAAGCTCATGTAAGCTTAACCATTCTTTATCTTTTCCTCATCTTCTTCTACACAATATTTTTTGTTGTCGTTGCAGAGAGTCAGAGGGAAATGCTTTTTTGAAGTTTTATAAATTTCGGAAAAATTGGACAATCAAAATCTATAGCGAATAGTAGTAAAGTTAGTTTTTCATGGTGGTTTCACATTTCAATGGTTGTTGTTGCTGTTGTTGTTGATCCTGTATGCTTCCGAATCAACGAATTTTTTCGAAAACTAAATCTTAACCCTATATTCTAATGAATTTCATCAGCAGGGAATGGCTCTATTACACTCTCTCTTTCTTCATTGCTTAACCTTCGTCTTCTACAACACACTAATCTCTCATTCCTCTTCGACCCTCGAATCGGATTTTTCTATAATCGATTCGGATTCGGAAGTTCTTTTTTTCCGTCAAGATTACTCTCCTCCGGCACCTCCTCCTCCGCCTCCTCACCCCCCGTCGGTATCATGCACTCATGACCTTGGCGGGATAGGTTCACTGGATTCCACGTGTAAGATTGTGGCCGATTTGAACCTAACTCGTGACGTCTACATAGCGGGAAAGGGTAATTTCTACATCCTCCCCGGAGTTAGATTCCATTGCCCCTATTTGGGCTGTTCCGTCACCGTAAACATCAGCGGGAACTTTTCCTTAGGCGAAGGTTCGACTATAGTCACCGGTACTTTTCAGCTCGGGGCTTATAACGCTAGTTTTTACAATGGATCGGCCGTGAACACTACAGGATGGGCGGGAGATCCACCTCCAGAGACAAGTGGGACACCTCAGGGATTGGCGGGTGCGGGCGGAGGTCATGGGGGCCGTGGGGCTTCTTGTTTCGTGGAGGATGGGAAGCTACCGGAAGATGTCTGGGGAGGAGATGCTTATTCATGGTCATCGTTGCAGAATCCCTGGAGTTATGGAAGTAAGGGAGGTACAACGAGTAAGGAAGTGGATTACGGAGGGGTAGGTGGTGGTCGGGTGAAAATTATAATTAAAGAGTTGTTGGAGATGAATGGGAGCTTGTTGGCTGATGGTGGTGATGGAGGGAGTAAAGGAGGTGGAGGATCAGGTGGTAGCATCTACATTAAAGCTCGTAAAATGTAAGGGTCTCTCTTGTTAACTTTGTTTCTTGAAGTTCTTTTAGTTACCAGAGTTGGATGGTTGTTCTGTTGTGTTCGTTTGGTAATAAAAAAGAATGTAGGAAATAAAGAGAAGAAATAATTACAACTTAGTGTATGATTAGAGTCTTAAGCTACTGTTTATGTGAGCCTGATAAGGATAACTTTAGGAGTGTTTTGATTCTAACTAGTTGATCACTTGCTGAAAGCATTGAATTTGTTCATGTTGAACTTGTAGTTGTAGTTAAGACTAGAAAACTGTAAGATACTTTACCGAGATATCTTCTAACCATCAGACTATGGAACAGTAATGATAAAAGTTCTATTAGGCTGGAAAGGCATCAACTACTATGAACTTTTGATTATGAATTGGACCCATTTGATAAACCTCTTAAAGCTCTATTACTTCTCCATGATGCATACCAACCAGAGTGCAGGACGTTAATTAAACACACCCTCAAATTCACTTTTCTTTGTTTTTGAACAAAGCCTTACTTCATCAGAGGACCATTTGCTATTCATTGCAAATGTCTAATAACTGGATGTGAATGCTTGTGGATTTGTAAAATGCACCTTCAATTAAGTTAATATGGAGAGATTGAAGCTTTTTCAATTAATATGGTGATTTACATTGTTTAAACCCCATTTGTAAGTTGTATGAATGGTATTTAGGTCTAATTATCATTTATTCTCCATTTAGGCTATGCCTGATGTGTCTTTATCTTAGTTTTGTTAATCAAAACTTGTACAAGTGATGGTAGCCTATGAATCGTATCTTATGTATGCTTAGCACTGTCATATTCTGGAAATAATTTTTTGTCTTTCATTTGAACTGTTTGGCCCTCTTAGGTTTATAACTATGGGTTACAGGTCACGATATATACCTGGGTATGATTAGGGTTTTAATGTTATAGTATCTGTTCTTTTTTTTTTTTTTTCTGTGAGGAGCAGGACTGGAAGTGGCTGGATAAGTGCTTGTGGAGGTAATGGTTTTGCTGGTGGAGGTGGTGGAAGAGTTTCGGTTGATATTTTCAGCAGGCATGATGAACCAAAAATTGATGTGTATGGTAAGACTTCTCCTGTTTTGCCATCATACGGAGTTCAGTATATCTTAAGATTGGGAAATTGAGGCTCTGTGTGGTTCAAGAAAATATTTTTTGTTGTTATATTTTATTTTCATTTTTAGAAAATAAATTTCATTCTTTAATTTCTGAAAGTTGATATGAAACATGTTATGGTATCTAATTAGTAAATAATAATTAAATTGAAGTATAATTTTTAGATAAATAACAATGTTATTAATATAATAAAATAAATTTAAACAAACATAAGTGATCAAATAAAAATAAAACAATATTTATTGTTAATAAAATAAAAATTATTGTTAGAAGGGTTCTGCATTATGGGTTTGATATTTAAATGTTGTTGAAAAAAATTGTTAGCTTAATATGGACTTGTACCACGGCCAATTCATCAATTATAATTAAATTTAAAAATAAAATCTTGTTTTCCAATTTTTCAGAACATTTTTAGTGAAATCAATGATTCCCCGCCCCCTCTAATTTTCACATTTTTATTTTTCAAAAATCTTTTTTTTTCCAACTAAACATTTTTTCTTTAGTGTTTTCCATTTTTCAAGAAAATGAAAATGAATATGACCTCTATTTTCCGAAACCAAACACACCTTATAGCGTTCCTGTTATAATGTTTTTACAAACGCTTGTTTCCTTTAAAGTTTCTAGGAGGAGGGACAATTATCAGAACCAGTAAACAAAAGATATACAAGAAGTGTTGTTTGCAGCACTTTTTGATGATTATAGTACTTTGAACTGTAGGAATGCCTTTTGTGACAGCATAAATGAATAACTTTCATGAAAAATGAACTGTTGTTGGATAATAAACCTGTAAAATGCTTCTCGTTATAAGCTTTCTGATATATATCCTTTTCTGCTCCCACTTTGCCCATTTATGTGACTGCTTGGTAATCTATTGATTATCATTTTGCAGGAGGAATTAGTCATGGCTGCCCAGAGAATGCCGGTGCTGCTGGAACCCTCTATGATGCTCTGCCCCGTAGCCTTACTGTTGATAATCATAATTTGGCAACAGTTACAGAAACCCTTCTTCTAGAGTTCCCTCATCGACCTCTTTGGACTAATGTCTACATTCGAAATTGTGCGAGGGCCACTGTTCCATTGCTTTGGAGTCGTGTCCAGGTTTGAGAATTTGAAGTCTATTTTTGTAACGAGATGTTAGAATATATTAACTCTCAGCATTCATGATTGTTATCCTATTTTGTTAGAGGCTTCAGAGTGTGGCTTTTTTTCAAAAATAAATATTTAAGCCAAATGAACTAGTAGTAAATCGAGTATGCTTACCTTTCATATTTGAAATTCTTTCTTTTAGGTATCCTTTTTGCTTGTATTGAATTGCTAACCCACTTCTAGTACCTCTTCCTGCATTGTATGTTTCATAAAATTTCAGAAGATACGATTAAGCTTTTCATGAGGAATCTGATTCTAGCATTTGTTCCTTATATAGGTGCATGGACAGATAAGTCTACTATGCAGGGCTGTGTTGAGCTTTGGGCTAGCACATTATGGGTCTTCAGAGTTTGAACTAGTGGCAGAAGAACTATTGATGAGTGATTCTGTAATCAAGGTGGCTGATACTTTTTTTTTATGAGGAAGTCTTATAATCTTTCTTGTCTCATTATCGAGACAACGTTGTCCATATTTGCTAGTGATTGTCTTTTAACCTCTTATTTTTGTCATACTGCTAAGTCATTGACTAGTTCGCACAGCAGAATACCTTTCTCGAAGTAGCTAATTTTATTTTGATTGGAGTTTTATCCATCTGTTGTATCATTGTAGCCATGTATTTTCACTTCATTTGACACACTTTCATGTTGTTAACGTGTCTTTGTATGTTCTAAATAGAAGCAGCTCTTTGATTTCTAATGGGAGTATTATATATTAGCTATCTCATCTGCTTTCTATTTATATTTGCTTCAGTTGACCCTTTCTGTTCCATTTTTCTATTTAATGATCTCCCTGTTTCACTTGCATCAGGTCTATGGGGCTTTACGCATGACTGTGAAAATATTCTTGATGTGGAATTCTAAATTGCAAATAGATGGTGGTGAAGATGCTACTGTTGCAACATCATGGCTTGAGGCTAGTAATTTAGTTGTTCTCAAGGTGTTTAACCCTTTGCACCTTTGCTCTTTCTGTTGCATGGTTCCTTGATGTAATTATTCTTGACCAATCTCCCCACCTCTCTCCTTTTATACCCAGGAATCATCGGTCATTCATTCTAATGCAAATCTGGGAGTACATGGACAAGGTTTATTGAATTTATCAGGACCAGGAGATACAATTCAAGCTCAACGTTTGGTCCTATCACTATTTTACAGTATTAACGTAAGTGACTATTTTATTGTGGTTTATGATTGGTCATTCTCAGTTCTAAGTTTATAAATTTTATTGGCTGGTGAATTTCTGACGTGGTTAAAAAAAAAGCAAAATTAGTTTGCTGAGAACATTTCTGTTTGGTGGCTAAGGTTTATGACTGGTTAAAACTTTTATTGGTTCAGCAGAGTTTTAGGTGACAGATGCTTCTCTTGTTCTCCAGTGGTAAATCATTAAGTTTTACTGGTCCATCTAAACTTGAATTTTCATTTGTGATCCATCTGCTTATCTTAAATTTTAATATGGACAATGACTTCTTCATAAGTTTCACCATGATTTGTTATGTTAAGCACAATTAGGGTGTAGGGTTTAGTATAAAGCTTTTTTATGGAAGCCATTTTTGGATGCAAGTGTGACTGGGGGTTTAACTGCTGTGCTGTTCTTCTTGTCGGAGGATAAGTCGATGTGAATTTCATGTAATTTTTAGTAGTTCTATTGATTTTGTTGCTGCCATATATATGTATCTTGATGCTGGTGGATTAGACTTTTTTAACCACCATAAAATGGTTCAATCACTATAATAGTTAAACAGAAAGATGGGGCTCATCTACAGTCTCTTGTATGGTAAATAGTTACGGATGCTATTTACCAGTTTTTGATGCATTCTTGCTGCAGGGTACATTACACTGTGCTTGGAGATTTCTATTGATTGTCTTGAATAATTAATGAATTAATTATATCTGTTTTGCATGAAGGTTGGACCTGGGTCAATTTTGCGTGGTCCCCTAGAGAATGCCTCATCTGATGCCATGTAAGTTGTTGGTTTTGGTAGTATCACCCTTGTTTTAAGGTGTGTACCATCTTATAAGTTGTAATACATTTCACTGTTCTATTTGCATTTGGCAGTACACCGAAGCTTTATTGTGAGCACCAAGACTGCCCCATTGAACTACTTCATCCACCTGAAGATTGCAATGTGAATTCGACTCTGTCTTTTACTCTCCAGGTGTTTATTCAATATGATTGTGCAGTAGTGAACCGAGGAATATGCTTGCTTCTGCTTATTTAACTGTTATCATTATTTCATTTTTTAGATCTGCCGAGTCGAGGACATCACTGTTGAAGGTCTTATTAAGGGATCTGTTGTTCATTTCCATCGGGCAAGAACAGTATCTGTATGGTCTTCTGGAATAATCAGTGCATCTGGGATGGGTATGTTTCTCCATCAATATTTTAGGTTCTATTTTCTTCAAATTTCTCTACCATGCGTGAATGCACCCTTGCATGCATGCATGCAAATGAACTCCTCCATGAAATGGTCTTGTCAACTGTCATATCTTGATGGACCTTTTTTGTTCTTGTACAGGATGCATAGGTGGTGTCGGTAGAGGAAACTTTTTATACAACGGTATTGGCAGCGGTGGTGGCCATGGTGGTAAAGGGGGGCTTGCATGTTATAATGATAGTTGTGTTGAGGGCGGTATCTCGTATGGGCATCGTGAGTTGCCCTGTGAACTTGGCAGCGGAAGCGGAATTGAGAACCCAGATGATTCGACTGCAGGTGGCGGTATTATAGGTAAGGCCCTTGTGTCATTTATTTTCACCAGCTTATGTTTTTGGCTCTTGCATTTTAATTTCTGAAGATTGCGATTGAAGCAGTGGTATAGAAGTTGTTTTATGCTTGTCTGTTTCTCTGAAATGTTTATGACTAGGTGAATTCTTAATGATCATCCTGGGAAGCTAGAACTTTACTATTACTGGTTGGTTGATTTCAGTTACTGAAATTTATCTTTAATTTTTTTCTTATGATTGAAGAAGTTTGATGATTATTTTAGGTTATAATTTACAATACGGAATGTTGAAAAAATGTGGACAAAGGCAGCCATGGGACCATGTTTTGAGTTTTTGTACTCTCTTTAGACACTTAGATTAGTAGGAAGGATGGAGGAGGAAGGAAAAAAAGTTTGAATCTAATGGTTGAGCTATACAAAATAGCACGCATACCAAATAGAGTCCTAGTAAATAGCCACTTTATTTAAAAATTTCTCCTTATTTTCTTGAGATTATGTTTGGACAGTGTTTGGTTCCATGGAGCATCCGTTGTCAAGTTTGTCTGTTGAGGGTGCAGTGAGGGCCGATGGAGAAAGTTTTGAAGGAACTGTCTGGAAACAAGAGTATTCTGTTTCTAACGACTCAAGCATTGTTCCTGGTGGTGGCTCTGGTGGTACCGTACTTCTGTTTCTGCACACTTTGACTCTTGGTGAATCTGCTATTCTTTCAAGTGTTGGAGGATATGGTAGTTTCAAAGGGGGTGGCGGTGGAGGTGGTGGAAGGATTCATTTTCATTGGTCATACATTCCCTCTGGTGATGTCTACCAGCCAATTGCTAGGGTGAAGGGAAGCATCTATGCTAGGTTTGTTTCCAATGTAATTTTATTTTTTCTGGATGCTAGCTTACCTATGGTCTACACATGCAATAACATTTCTAGGTCCTTGGTATGTTGGGCAACCAATTTGGGTCGGGTTATTCAAGTTTTAGAATTTTCGGTTATTTTGGATTTGGATCATTTCAGGGGTCAATCATTTTGGGTTCAAGTTGTTTGGGTTTGGGCCATTCGAGTTTTTGGGTCGGATCATTTTCGGTTACTTTTTCAGGTCTTTTGGGTTTGAGTAATTTCTGGTTTTGGTCGTTTTTGGGCTTATGCTCTTGACTTTTTATTGTCAAATCAGGTTGGATTGGGTTTAGATTTGGGTTATTCAAGTCTAGTTTTTGAGTTTGGGTCAGAAATGACAAGTTTAGTTTTAATAGATGCTTGTGTACGAGTTTGTCATCTTGATAACCTGCTGATGTTTTGATTATTTTTACAGGGGAGGGCTAGGAAGAGACAAGGGTGGTGATGGAGAAAATGGAACTGTGACCGGTAAAGCCTGTCCAAAGGGGCTTTATGGGACATTTTGTGTCGTAAGTAGGCAATTCTGTTGCATTTGAAAAATTTCAGATTCTTTTTGTTTAATAGTTGGGGCTAACCTTTTAATTGAAGCTCCCAGATCATTAAAATATTTCAACAAACAAATTAACATGAATTCTATGTTGAATTGTTTCCACTTTGTAAGGAGGGCAATTCTATCCAGTCCACTTATTTTTTCTGAATTAATGGGCAATTTATTACAAATGGAACTTCTTTACCGAGTACATTTTGTTCTGATGGTATGTAACAAACATAATGCTGTCCTCCAAATTTGTTGGAGCAAGTCTTATCTTTCATCTCTTTGTATTAGTATGTAAAATCTTTTTTCTTCGTTTTAGCTGATACAAATTGGGTTAATAGTTTCAGTTGTTGAGTTTGTTAATTATTTATGTTGTCTAGGAATGCCCTGCTGGTACTTACAAGAATGTCACTGGATCTGATCGTTCTCTTTGTCATGGTTGCCCTGCTTCTGAGCTTCCCCATCGTGCCATTTATATTGCTGTACGAGGTACATTCGGATGCTGTCTTTATGGAGTGGATTTTATCTGATATGAGATTCAAATGGCATACTGCTCTTATACTGCAGTTTTTGGAATTTTTGTATCATCTTTAGACACTTGCTATTTAACAAAAATTAATTTCAATGTGGATTTTATCTGATATGAGATTCAAATGGCATACTGCTCTTATACTGCAGTTTTTGGAATTTTTGTATCAAGTTTAGACACTTGCTATTTAACAAAAATTAATTTCAATTTCTTTTCTTCAGAATTTTAATTAATATGCAAGACTTCCTGCTTCACAGGTGGTAATGCGGAAACACCTTGTCCTTATGAGTGCATTTCTGACAGATATGACATGCCACACTGTTATACAGCTCTTGAAGAGTTAATTTACACATTTGGAGGACCTTGGATATTTTCTCTTCTACTTGTTGGTCTGCTCATCCTCTTAGCATTGGTGCTTAGTGTTGCACGCACGAAATTTGTTGGGGTTGATGAACTACCTGGCCCTTCTCCCCCTCAGCATGGCCATCATATAGATCATTCTTTCCCATTCTTGGAGTCATTAAATGAGGTTGTATAATTTTTCTATATTGATTCTTTTATTATTTAATATAATTCCTGGCCTTCTATGCTGTTGTTGTTTTATTATTATTATTTCTTCTTCATACAAATTCCTTCTTCTTTTGCAAATTATACCCCCTTGTTGACTCCAATTGTGCCTTCTTTTTTCCCATTTCAGGTAATGGAAACAAACAGAGCTGAGGAGTCCCAGAGTCACATCCACAGAATGTATTTCATGGGTCCTAATAGTTTCAGTGAACCTTGGCATCTGTCTCACACTCCTGCAGAAGAAATAAAGGAGATTGTGTGAGTATATTTTTATCTTTTCTGTTGAATTGCTTTTCATGCTGCAATTTGTAATCTCCCATTATGCTGCATACTGGGTTTTATTAATATTTAATTATGATTGTTATACATTGAGCTTTTGTCCTTGACCTGGCAGATATGAGGGTGCATACAGCATATTTGTGGATGAGATTAATGCAGTAACTGCCTATCAATGGTGGGAAGGTGCAATTTACACCATTCTCTCTATTCTTGCATATCCTGCTGCTTGGTCATGGCAGCAATGGCGCCGAAGAATGAAATTGCAACAATTACGTGAGTTTGTGCGATCAGAATATGACCATGCTTGCTTACGTTCTTGCCGTTCAAGGGCTCTCTACGAGGGGATTAAGGTCTCTATTTACTTCTCTTGGTCTAATTCATTTACAATTGTGGCCTTTTTTTAAATTTGATTTACATCTCTTAGTTGTTTTAGCTCCATCTTTTTTCTGTTTTCTCACCACCATCCTTTTGTAAATAAACTATTTTGACTTTTTTGAGGATCGAGATAGGTTCCTTCTATGCTTTGAGCTCTTTCTAGTTTGATTGTTAAACATTTTTATGTTCTCATTATTATGCATGTCACCTAGAGGCAGAGTAGATAAACTTCCTATCTGGTCTTGTGTGATATTCTGATGTTCTCATCAGTTAGGGATTTTTAAAAAAATAGTTCAGTTCAATTTGCTTTATAAAGAAGGTACCAGATTTTGTTTCCAATTGACGAGAACAAAGTAGTACACTGTTAGATGTATGCTACATTGCTACATTTTTTCATGTGAAATGATTAACCAAGTGCAAAGAATATAATCAAGTTGAGCTAGTGCTATATCTGGCAATATAGTTGCTTTGAGTCAAAAAGGCTAAAAAAAGGGACTCCATCATAACAGGTCTTACAATTTAAAGTTTTTGGAATTTATACATTACTCCATACACTCTTTTAACAGTTCTTCAATCTTGATACGAGTTTGGTTAAAACCCAATCTTTTAGTGTAGCTTCAAACTTGAAATTCTGGTAATTGATCACTGTAGGTATCTGCAACTTCTGATTTGATGTTGGCTTTTGTGGACTTCTTCCTTGGTGGAGATGAAAAGAGGACAGACCTTCCCCCTCGCCTCCCTCAAAAGTTCCCTATGGCTATAATTTTTGGAGGTGACGGAAGTTACATGGCGCCATTTTCCCTTCAAAATGATAACATTCTTGCCAGTCTTATGAGTCAGGTTATTTCTCAGATTTTAACCATGTAATTGGCGAAAGGTAGGCTTCATCTTGCAAATTTTAGTTTTAATGAAGTTATGTTAATTATTTCTTACAGTTGGTGCCCCCTACAACTTGGTACCGGCTGGTGGCTGGTTTGAATGCACAACTACGCTTGGTTTGCCGTGGATGGCTGAGAGTAACATTTCGACCTGTCCTGCGATGGCTTGGAACACATGCTAATCCTGCTTTGAGGAACCATGGTGTACGCATTGAGCTTGCCTGGTTTCACAGTGCACCTGGTGGTTATTGCCGGTATGGGCTTTTGGTGTATTCTGTTGAAGAGGAAAATGGACATATATCGTTGGGAAATACCAATGGAAGAGTCAGAACTGAGCTACCTTCAAGGTGATACATCTGTGTTTTGTGCACCATTATTTGTGTGAACTTGGACGTTTCATGTTGTTGGTACCAAAGTCATATTTTGATATACCTCAGCACTGGAATAAGATGAGCTGTAGGGAGTCCCAGACAGAAGCACGAGGAACTTAGTTTAAGAGTAGTTATTGTTTTAGTGTCTGATGGAAAGAAATTCAGATTCTTTACAAATGTCTGTGTGCGCAAGCACGCATATGATGGAATCATTTGCTGCATAATTGTATGACATTTAACCTGGTTGCTTTCCTATGTCCTTCAGCTTGGACACCACATACATGCAAAATCAATCTGGTTATCCAAGAGAATATGCACGTTTAACCCTCGGCAATGAAGGTTTTGCAAAGCAGAAGAGTTATGGAGAGCTTATAGATGCTAACAGCTTACAGAAGCTTGAGGATAAGAGATATATCTTTTACCTTCTCTCGTTTTTAGTCCATAATACTAAACCTGTTGGTCACCAGGTAGCTCTTACAAATTTTAGTTTACATTAAGTTTTATTAACAAATCTTTCACTAACATCTTGTTTACGACTGCAGGATCTTGTTGGCCTAGTCATATCAATACTACTTTTAGGAGATTTTAGCTTAGTGTTGCTTACGTTCCTCCAGTTGTATTCAGTATCATTGGTGGATGTCTCTCTGGTTTTGTTTATCATACCTCTCGGCATTCTTCTTCCATTTCCTGTTGGCATAAACGCTTTATTCAGTCATGGGCCAAGGCGTTCTGCAGGTCTTGCACGTTTCTATGCTTTATGGAACATAACATCCTTGATTAATGTTGTAAGTTCCGGAATCTTTTAATGAAATTTTTACTTGATTAGACTGCTGCCTGCTTGTTTTGGGTTAATATTCCTACAATTCTCTGACACAGTGTTAGCTTGATATACTTGCTGCTTGTTTTCCTACAATTCCTATAGCTATAGAGGAAGATACTAGTTATATTCATCTAGTATTGGAAATCCATAACTAGTATTCATTAATTTCAGAAGTAACTATATTGCAGAAGGGTTGATAATGGTGAATCTAAATGGCATTCATACCCCTATTCCCCTCCCCCTGCTTTTCATGCTCCTATCAAGCGATATTTAATGGCTAGATGAATTGTTTTTTACCCCTCCTAACTATCTTATATTTTTACTCTAATATTGTCTCATCTTTCATCAGGTTGTTGCGTTTCTTTGTGGGTATATCAACTATAACAGTCGGTCATCATCGAGTATAAGAACCCCAAGCCTTCAGCCGTGGAATATTAACATGTAAGTTGATGTTTTAGCAGTTGCAAAGGAAATTTTAACTGCGATACAATTCTAGCTTTAAACATGGTGTGGGTTATGGATGCAGGGACGAAAGTGAATGGTGGATTTTCCCTTCTGGATTGGTTTTGTGTAAACTTTTCCAGTCACAACTTACAAATTGGCATGTTGCGAATCTGGAGATTCAAGATCGCTCATTGTATAGTGATGATTTTGAGCTATTTTGGCAGTCATGACCCATCAAGTCAAACACATACTTACATGTTAACAAGGTTCTTTTGTTCAATTTTGTTTTGTTCCATTTTTTGCATGTAATCCGAAGTGTAACAAAGTCACTTCTTGACTCAGCAGAAATAGAAACAGAGGAGAAAAAAATCGAAAGAAAAATATTAGGGACATAGGGTGATAATGGCATTCATTCATGTAAGTTCTCAATGCTTTCCTTATAATTTTGGAAGTTCCAAATTTCAATGTAAATAACCAATTGGGGTATATACTAATGCTTTAGAGGATTCATTTGTGTATCTTTTTGTGCTAAGTTCCCAGTCTTGTTTCTTTTCTTGATACTTCTTAGGCCAGGAACACCTCAATATTACAATTAAGATGCCCCTTTTTCCAAGTGGATCAATTACTCCTCTAATTATGCACAACCGACGTGACCATCTTAAAATGGAAAGAATTTAATCTATTCACAATCCCTATTCTTGATATTTACAAGATTAATAAAAAAAAGTTTAACATTAGGGTGCTAAACAACTTCTTTTCTTTGTACATTAGCGTTGAGTTTGATAAGATGATGAACATAAGATTCAAAAAAGGAGACACCAATGGAAAGAATGCAAGTTGATACGAAAATTGTACACAAACTAATGGCATTAATGTCAAAGAAATGAAGAGCGCATGGCTGGATTGTTCAGTTGGAGTCTAGGGATAGCCATTAGTTTTTTTTTGTTTGTTTCTGTTCTGTTCTCGCTTGCTTCAGATTTAGGCCCTTCTTAGATTTCCTACCAGCGACCTCATTATTTAGTTTTTTTCGGGGCTTTTCAAATTCGTTTTCACTGCTGCGAGGAAAACAGAGATTCAAGCTGAGATCGATCAGTGGGTCGGATTATGTTAATTCATGTGAACGTTATAACACGCGCTTATGGTTTTACGTAATCTAAAGTCGCTTGTCTGATAGCTATTTAAGTATCTTCCTTACAATTTAATCCCAAAAAAACACTGGTTTTTGCATCACATAAATGGTGTAACTGAACTTCAAAAGTCAAACTCTATTGCTTTATAACACAATGAGGAATTTATTAACAGAGAAACGAGATTCTGAGCTACAATGGAACCCTGCTAACACCGCGAAGTTTAGAAAACAGATGGTTTACGATGCATGCATGCAACTTTGATCGAACAAAGACAACAACCATGCCTTAAGGCTTAGACTAATAATTAACACTATGGTTCAACTTCAAGATCGTTGCCCTTGTGCAACTTCCCGAGCCTTATGCTTCACATGCTGGCCATACTCCTTAGCCTTCTCCATCACACCCCTCGTCATACTTGCAAGCATATCTCTTGCATAATCAAGCTTATCCGCACCTAGCGGGTGCTTCCCTTGCACGTAATTATATATCCACGATAACGCCGTGATGGCTGCCACGCCACACCCGCCAGAAAACAAGAACCCAATAATCACCAAGAAGATGACTATGGCAGAGGGGACTAGAACTGGACTAAACAACACCATAACTGGCGTCGCCATAATCAGGGCAATCACAGTCCAGGTCAAGGTTAATCCTGACAAGAAAAGCAACATTGCACTCAGTGTGGTTGCTGTTAAAAACTTGGCCGCCGGCCGAGATGATGGAACTGACTCGTACAGCTTCTGAGTCATGGGTTTGTTTTGATTATTCGACATGATGAACGATCCTGATCGTACAACAAAAAAAAAGAAAAGGGCAAAAGGAAGTGAGAAAAATGAAAGAGGGTTGCAGAGGTGAAGATAGAACCGTGGGGGTGGCAGGCATTATAAGGAGGGAGGTTGTATTTGCTATTTTTTAAAATTTATTTTTAAATATTAAACCTGTAACATACGCGCGTATCGTATAGTCTAGAAATGTGTAATTTTGTGGGTGGGTCTAGGCAGTGTGGCGCGTGTATGGTTGAGCAGCACTGCATGGGTGGGAGTTGATGAGGATGTGACACATGCCTCGGACTCCATTGGGCTGGTTTAGTAACGGATCCTTTCTGTTCGTAAATAGGCGTGCAGTTCGATGCACTGCACTTTTTCTTTTTTCTGCTGCGACCTTCCTATATTCAGAAATGACAATTTGTCCCAAAATAAACCACGACTAAATATAATTTAGTCAAACCATAAGGAAGGATTAAATCATGGTTAAAACAAATCAAATTTTTAAACGGAAGACAAATTTTATTATTGCTGCTTTCAAATTATTTTTGTTTTCCTCCTTAAATAGTGGATTCTAAAACTTAAATTTTATTTTTTTCAATCATTTAGAAAATTTATCTTTGGGTTTGAATTTAACACGTGCTTTTATTTTGAAGTTTAATTTTTTTAAGTTATTCTTCAAATTTGGTAATTATTTTTATATTAGAGTATAAATTATATTTTATTTTAAATTAATTTTTAAATTTAAAAATTGTTTTCATATTGAGATTTAAACTTTTTTTAAAAAAAATATCAAAAATTAATTTGAATTCGAAAAAATTTAAGTTTTAATATGACAACAATTATCAAATTTAAGGATTAATTTAAACAAAAAAATTAAATCTTAATGCAAAAATAATTACCTCACTGATGTGAAAATAATTATTAAAATAAAAAACTAACTTCAACAAAAAAACTTATAAGGTTTTATCGACCCAAAAAATGAATTAACCCTTCCTTAAAAAAAACTTAGATCTTTTTAAGGCCAAAAAACCTTTTTATCAAGTTGGTAAAAATCTTTAGTGTTTTTTTCTCTAAAATAATATTTAAAAAACAATTATTTTCTGAAATAGTATTATTTAAGTAAATAATTTTTCTGGTATTACTCCGGAAAAAAAACCCAAATCTTTGCCATCTAGTTTAATAGACAATGATCCATAGGCCCAAGCATCTACCTGACTTATTTAGGGCCTTACTTAGGCCATATCCATAGGCGACATGACAGCCTTGTGTGACTCTGTAGCCTCTTTTTTCTAACTAAGAGACGCTCCTCCGATCCTCGGATCGGACAATTTTGAAAAAGCATTCCATGTGCACAATTAAGTAATTCGACCGTTGGGAATGGGGCCCCCCACCGATCTCACTCCAAATCCACAATCCGTAACAACTCTTTTATTTTTGTCTTTTTCTTCTTTTTCCTTCTCTGTCAAATAATAATAAATTTCCTATAGGTCTTTTCCTAACTCGGCCTTCCCCTCTTTCTCATCAACTACAACAACAACAACAACAAAATCTTTGCTCTTTTTTTTTTCTCTTTCTAAAACAATGGCGATCGCTCAGACCAACTCTCAACAACAAGAGAAGGTTAAGATTTTTTCCCCTCATTTTATCCCATTGTTTTTCTTGGGGAAATAGTTTCATTTTTCATTTTTCTTTTGTTTTTCATTCTTCAAGAACCAAACAAAGCTCAATTTTCAGTCTATTTTTCTTTTATAGAAGATATAAAGTTTTGAGAAGCGGTTTCTCTTTATAAGAAGGGTTCAATTCCCGACAGGGTTGACTGCTAGGGTTCTAATGGTAGATTTTGGAATTTTTCTAAATCTTATGTCTGCTGCCATCTAGGATTAGCGGATTTTGAAAAAATTGGGAACGGAACGTTGTTGATTTGGTTATCTTGTTTTGAACCAATGCTGGGATTTTAATTTGTTCATATTAAAATTTTGACAGGTTTCTTCAGAGGCTTCAGCAGGCGAAAAGCAAAGATGGACGCTTAGCGATTTTGACATTGGAAAGCCGCTTGGACGAGGCAAGTTTGGTCACGTTTATCTAGCTAGAGAAAAGAGGGTTTGTTTCTTTCAACTTTTCTTTTTATGGATCCTTTTTTATTTGCGCTAAGAAATACGAGGAAAATTTAAGATTGCAATTTTGAAGTTCCTCCAACGTTGGCATATATTCCCATAACGAGGATGATCCAATGTTACTTGTGGAACAGAGCAATCATATTGTAGCACTCAAGGTGCTTTTTAAAAGCCAACTCCAACAATCTCAAGTTGAACATCAGCTACGTCGTGAAGTGGAAATACAAAGTCACCTGCGCCATCCCAATATATTGAGGCTTTACGGTTATTTCTATGATCAGGTATAATGGCCTATATCAATGCTTCCATGTGTATAACTTAATTGAAATGAATTAACATTTGTTTTTCCTGAACACCAACTTTTACAGAAACGTGTTTACCTGATACTGGAGTATGCAGCCAAAGGTGAACTTTACAAGGATCTGCAGAAATGTAAATACTTCAGTGAAAGGCGCGCTGCTACGGTGAGTGATTTTGGTTTTTGGCAAATTGGTTCTTGTGATGATTGTAATGATTGACTATTTAAAACCAAAAAGAGAGAGGCTAATTTGATGCTTATGTTGTTTGTCCTAGTATGTTGCATCTTTAGCTCGGGCACTGATTTATTGCCATGGAAAGCATGTAATACACCGAGACATCAAACCTGAGAACTTGTTAATTGGGGCACAGGTGATTCCTACTCCATTGGCTGTACTCATTATTTGGTTTTTTCAGCTAATGTTTTATAGTGCTAATCTTGTATCAACTGGGGATCCCTTTTCAGGGTGAACTTAAGATAGCTGATTTTGGATGGTCAGTACACACATTTAACCGTAGGCGGACTATGTGCGGCACGCTTGATTATCTTCCTCCTGAAATGGGTATGTGGCTAACCATTGGAACTAAGGGATTAGCTCTAATGCTCCATCAGTTGTCCTTTTATGATCAAGCAGTTTTAGGTTCAAAGTTCAAACTATACCCATTTTGTGTCAAAATGTTTTAACTTTTATAGGTGCTGGAAACAATTAGAATAAGATAGAAAACTAAATTTCACTTTCACCTTATTTTTGATGTTCTCCACAGTTGAAAGTGTAGAGCATGATGCTAGTGTAGACATTTGGAGCCTTGGTGTGTTGTGCTATGAGTTCCTTTATGGAGTCCCTCCTTTTGAAGCCAAGGAACATTCAGACACTTACAGAAGGTATGTTTCAGCTCTTAAACAAAGACAAAAATGGCGAAATCTTTTCGCTTAGATGCATATATAAATGATGTGCCATACTTTACCTTGTCCACAGGATTGTGCAAGTGGATCTCAAGTTCCCTACTAAGCCAATAGTTTCATCTGCAGCTAAGGACCTCATTAGTCAGGTATCTTTTGTTGCCTTTTTTAACTTGAAATTAACAACGTCTAATACATATTCTGAGCCTATTTAACTTTGCGTACAGATGCTTGTCAAGGTTTCTTCACAACGGCTGCCATTGCATAAGCTTCTTGAGCACCCATGGATTGTTCAGAATGCTGACCCATCTGGAATCTATAAAACTTAAAATACATACATTTGTTCCTCTAATTTTTTTTTTTTTTTGCGAGGATAATTGTGCAAAGATGGTTCAAATTAAATGTTCTGGTTCTTGACTCCATGAATCCTAACTTTGCATGCATGTGTATCCAAGCTTTGTACCAATAACAATATCTGTTTGTTAAATCTATTGTAATTCATTTGTATGTTAAATTACTATGATTTGTTGTTTAGAGATTTTAACTCTTGATTTTTAGTTTGTTCGTCATTACTGTGAAGAGAATGGATTGTATGAAAATAACTCACAAAAACAATCTAATCTAAGCTTTCCAAAATTTTCATACATAATCATGCATACTTAACTATGTTCCTGACAATAAACACTACAGCAGCTTCCAAAATGGAAACCTTGTTGTAACCATACAAGGCTAAAATCGCTACTCTCTCTCAAAAGTTTATGCTTGCATTACCGTTCAACCATTATTGGCAATTTGGCAGGCTATAAAAGATGATGTGATGGATATGACACTATCTGATGCAATTTCCATGACATACAGGGTTTGTATACAGGTATTGACTATTCTGTCTTTACAGTTTTCTCCATCCAACAAACTGGTTGCAGGTTGTTCCTTTGTCTTGGCTGGTTAGTAAGTTATAAGGAAAATCATGAGAAAAAACATATTTCGTTGCAACAAAAATCAGTAAGGACAGCCGATGCAACTATTAAAAGCATCGTTGCATGGTGATCATTGGTTTGCAAGTAAAACTATTAAAAGCAAAGTTGCATTAGTGAAATCGCCACTTTTGTCCACGGTCAAAGTTGCTTTATGAATCGGGTCATAGACTCGTACACCCATGTACATGACAGATTGTCAAGAATATGATGTGGCACCTCCTTATTGGACTCATCCGTTGTCACCTTTAATTATCTATATACGCCACATCAATCAACCCATTAAGAAGGCGGCACCGAATATTTTCCTCGAAGCAATACCCAAAACGTCGTAGTTTCAACGAGGCAAATATGAACAACGTTGTACTGGCTCGAACTTTGCTGACAGACCATTATAAACACACAAAAATGACAGATGGCCTGCCTCCATGTAATGACGGTGCTACTTGATTTGTCCGTGACAGTTGTTAGCGACCTCCATGCCACTGTGAACGTTTTATAAAGTCCTTTCACCTTCGTAAAATTTTTTGAGGGTCACCTTCGTATAATTAAAAAGTACTGAAAGGAGATAATTTTGGAGAAGGTCGTCGAATCAAAGCTTTAATTTGATAAAATGTCGTCTCCAGCAGAGTAAGATTCTGAGTATTTTCCTTTGGTTTCCCCTCTCATTTTCTCTCTACGTTTACGTTTACAATTGTTGAAATATTCGAGCCTTTTATCATCAACATTTTTTATTATTTTTCTGCATGATTTCTGAGAATTTCTCGCTAACCTATTTACGCATTTTATTATTATTAATTTTAATTATACGTCCTGGTTAATTGCATTTTTCTTTTGGTTATCTTGTGTTTGGTTGCCTAGAAAATTAAAAGAGAACAGAATATAGCAGTTGTTAAATAAAATTGTCTTTTGTCTATTCTCATTTTCGTGTTATCGTCTTTGTTAATGGTTTTTGTTCATCGATCTTACAAATAACCTGAAACTTTTACTTTTCTTTTTTAACATTTTAGCTGAAGTCAGATTTTAATTGTAAAGATTTGGAGTCGTTAGCCAATAGCCATGTAGGACGTAGTCGAATATCCTCTCTGTGTTTTTTTTTTTTTAATAACCAATCATCATTACATTTTTTATTTCTTCATGATCCTCTAGTTGTTCCAATATCAATGCCATAACTTTTTATTTACTCTTTTCTAGATTCTACAAATCTCTGCCACCGATCACCAAAGCTTATGGGACTATATGTTTAATGACGACGGTAGCTTCGCATCTGGGACTATATCGACTTGAAAATATTGCATTAATCCATGAATTGGTATTTTCAGAGTTTCAGGTACTGCCTTGCCCTAATTGAAATCTAACGAAGCAAGTTTACCATTTTATTATGAAGAATCTCGTTCTTTTCTGGCTCAATTGATTGACTATTCACTGAACAAAAAAATTTTGATTGTGTATTTGTTATTTATTATGTGTCACATAGCTACTTTTTGTTATTAAGTAAACTTAAACTGTTTCCATTTCCCTTTACTTTTTTTACGGATGGTACTTAGTCTTTTCTCTTAGGTGTGGAGGCTTCTTACAAATTTCTTTTTCCTGGGGAACTTCTCCATGAATTTTGGAATCCGTCTCCTTATGATGTAAGTATTTAGAATGGAAGCTTGTTAGGATTAATGTTCCAAAAGTTGTGGACGTACTATGCGTAACAGCATATTTGTTTTTGCCCTCTCTTTACCCGTTATTGCAGTGCTAGGTATGGGGTTCAGCTGGAGCGGGGGCCGTTTCAAAGGCGGACAGCAGATTTTCTCTGGATGATGATCTTTGGAGCTATTTCATTGCTGGTGTGTATTGGAGATATACCATTTTTAGGGTCCATCTTCTAGATGTCTCATAAAAGTTGGATCTTATAATTTGGTGAATAAGTTTATAGTTTTTTGTGCTGGGATATGGAATATATTATGATTAGTTTCTTCTTTCTTTGTGTTTAGGCATTATCAATCATTCCAAATTTACGGGGTGCATTTCTTGGGATTTCACTGGTATTCATGCTTCTATACATCTGGAGTAGGGAGTTTCCTAACGCTCAAGTCAATATATATGGACTTGTTGCACTCAAGGTACACATAGTTACATTTCTCTGTCACAGTTGTGCCTGAATTGTCGTAGTCGTCTTCGTACTGTTACTTGTTTGGGTCTGCTAGTGTTAATGCTTTTACTACTGTAACACAGGCCTTTTATCTACCGTGGGCAATGCTTGCTCTGGATGTTATTTTTGGTTCCCCCCTTGTGCCAGACCTTATGGGGATCATTGCTGGGCACTTATACTACTTTTTAACTGTTCTGCATCCTCTTGCCGGGGGAAGGAACATAATATCAACTCCAAGATTGGTGTATCCTTTTACTTTATTTTATTCTCAAAGTTTTAGTTCTTGACCTCTAAGTAACACAAGAGGTGAGAGTTCCATTATTATTTCACGTCTAGTTAGCTTTTATCCTACTGGTGAGTAAGAAGGGATGATAGAGATTATACTTCCTTTGTTCCAACTGAGAAATAGTTATATAGATTATAAACAAAGTTTGAGTCTCCTTTCATGTTTGCTTGCTATTCGGAATCCTGGTAACTTTACTATTTGTCTATGAGGTTCCAAGCATGACTTAAGCTCTGCCTGGTTGGTGCTTTTGCTTTCTTCTATTTGCTATTTGTCCTTTGTTTTCTCTTTTTTTTAAGGCCTTTTAACTTTTTGTTGAAAAGAGCAAAAAGCAAAAACACAGCGACAGGGAGCCTTGGTTTTTATGTAGAATAATAATAGTTATCTTCTCTTCTTCCATAAGGCATTTTGGGTGGAAATATTAGGTGAGTATTTTTAGCTCAGCATGCCACAAATGCTCAGAATCCCTACCTTGTTGTGGACGTATATTAGCCTCATGACGTAATTTCTCATGTTCTTATAAGCTAAATATTGTTCTTTGAATTGAATTCATAACCTTTTCGAATTTGTTCTTTCCAGAATTTGGTAGTTGTTACAACAGTTAATTGGTGTGAGAGTAGGATGTTCATGAATCTACATGCAAGAGAATTCCTTGACTCACATAATGCAGGCATAAACTTGTTGCTCGAGCCAGGCTTGAATATCCAACAAATGCACGTGTTCCACAAGAGAGGACAACTGGTGTGGCGTTCACGGGGAGGAGTTATCGGTTGGATTCATCCACTGGTCAAGGCTTTAGCTTGAGAAGATTCTGGTCGTCTTGAACAACCTATGGTACGAAGAACAAATATCATATGCCCTTTACATACCATGTGGCAGAATGTGATTGATGGGGCGCAAAATAGGAACATGAAAAAGGGCAGAAAATTTACCATTCTGGTATGGAAGTTACAAATGCTATTAGCAATTGTTCAGATTATTTTAGATGCTATTTTAGGCTTTGTATAGCATGTTTTGTTCAAGAGGGTTAGATCTTATTTGATTCCGTTTTACAAACTTTTTATTTTTATTTTTTATGCTGTACAAAAATTTCGCTGTTATTATTCAGTAAAAGAAAAAGGTCATTTATCTTGTAATAAACTAACAATTTTGTAATCTTTTAATAATTAATATTTGTTTATTTTAGTTTTGATTTTATTACTCAGTAAAGTATTGAGCAAGTATTGAGCCCCAAGGGATTCAAAACTCTAGACTGGGATTTGCAACCTCAAAATCCCCTCTAAAATTGAGTTTTTCCCGTGGAAGTGTGTTTTTTTCAATTCTTCCTACTTGTGGCTTTTTATCTGTAGAATGCTAGTTATTATCATTTTATACTAGTTCTTAGTCAAGCTTCTAGAAAAGATTATGAAAAATAATAATAATTACAGGATAAATTGATAGTACCATAAAAAAATTCATGTCACATTAAAAAAATAACTTACATATTGAAAATAAATTTTCGATTATGGACATGAGATTCTAAAATTATTTGGTACTATTTTAGAGAAATAGAGTGAAAGTTTAATATATATTTGCTTATTATATAGTTTTTATGAGATTTTAAAGTGATCATTTGAAACAACTATTTTAAATAAGATATCATGTAAGAAAGATTTTTTCTTTTATAATATTATCAATTCAACTTCAATTATTAAATATAAAAATATTTTTTTTATAAAATTAAAATATAAAAATATTTTTTTATAAAATTAAAATATAAAAAAATAAATTTTAAATTTATTAAAACATATAACAGTTAAAGTTGAAAACGAATTAAGTTTGAATGGATGAATTTTTATTCATGCTTACTTGTTTAAAATTATACATATTCATTTCTATTAAATAAACATATTCCTACACATTAATTTAATATGTTTTCAAGTATATTTTTAAATATATACTAAAAATATATAATTAAACATGTTGAAAAAAAATAAACAAAAAAAACATATTTTAAATATAAATAATTAAATATAAATAATTATATTATAAATAATAACATCATTAATTGATTATATAATAATCCAATAACAAATAAATTCGTAAATCGGGTTGTGTGCATTTATTTTAATCGAATAATTCATGAATTGTTTATCAACTCCTATTTATTGCCTTAGTGAAAGCATAATTATACTAAAAAAAGGAAAAAAAATAAACAAGAAAAAAATAAAAATAAACCCTACCAAACGCTCTCTTAACCAACCGAAACGGCAAAAGCCCTCCACTCTTTCAAGTTCCACCCTTCTCCATCTCGCTCTTGTGTCATTGTGCACTATTCTACGAAGTCGAGTTTAGATCTGTTTGAAATTTCGTGTTTGAGCTTCTTCGTTGAATCTCCCAAACAGTTTCAACGAATTTGGGTTCCGATCCGTTCTCCGTTCATTTCTTTTTTACTCAAAACTGCATCTGCAAAAAAAGAGAAAAAAATCGAAACTTTTCATTTTTCAATTTCTTTTTTTTTCTTGCGGTTCATGTTCTAATCTAAATTCCTTTATGATTTGCTGAATTGGTTTGATCCCCATTATTGTTGCTTGGAATTGTATCGATTTATTTGTTAAATCCAAACTTGCGTGTTTTCGGGGTGGTGTATTGAGTTCGTTTAGTACTATAACCAATGGATTCTCGGAACCCGAACGGATCTTTGCCGCAGCTATCACAACCTCCGAAGTACGGAATCACGAAACCGATTTCCCTCGCGGGGCCAAGTGAGGCTGATGTTCAGCGGAATACGGAATTAGAAAAGGTAATATCTGTTTGTTTTTTAGGATGGTTATTGTTAATGATATTTTAATTTACGGGTTTTTCTTTATTTCTGTAGTTTTTGATAGAGTCAGGGCTTTACGAGAGCAAAGAAGAAGCCGCAGAAAGAGAGGAGGTTCTTGGCCGTATCACTGAGGTAATTTATCAAATAATTGATGTTTGCTTTGCTTAAATGAAGAAAAAATCCACTAGTTGTTGAAACATTGAGGTTATTGGTTCATGTTTGACTTAGGAGTTGACTAAACACCTAGTTGGCTTGCATGTTATGGTGGTTTCATGGTGATATGAATCTTGAATTTCTATTAAACCAGTTATGAAATATAAATGCAGCACAGATGGATTAGCATGCTCCTCTGTCTGTAAAAGATTATTTATCAGACTTAATTTCTTGGCGTGGATCTGAAAATGTTAATTGTTTTCTTTATAGATTGTAAAAATTTGGGTAAAGCAATTAACTCGTCAAAGGGGCTATACTGATCAGATGGTGGAGGAAGCAAAGGCTGTCATTTTCACCTTTGGATCTTACCGATTAGGGGTAAGTATGATTTCCTAATTCTTGCTATTTCGTTAACTTCTGTTTCACTCTTTCTGAAATTTCTTAGCAATCATAGAAAAATGCTATGGAAATCTTGTATGCAATGTCATCTGGTATTTATTGATGAAATTCTAGCAGTGATGCTTTGCTTTATTAAGTTCTCTTGGTTGGCATATTCTTTTTCTTTGTCTCTTCCAATTGCCATTATGTTAAGTCTGTTTTTAGTTTGTTGTGTTTTTCTTGTCTGTCTCACAAGTAAATAAAATATTTGAATTAGTATGACAAGCAAAAAGTAACTATTTTGACAGGTACATGGACCTGGTGCTGATATTGACACTTTGTGTGTTGGGCCTTCTTATGTGAATCGAGAGGTGTTCTTAGTCTGGCTAATTCCTTTGTTTACCTTGAGCTTAAGTTGGTGGGAATTTATTTTGAATTTTACTAATATTTAATTTGACCAGGAAGACTTCTTCATCATTTTGCATGATATTCTGGCTGAAATGGAAGAAGTAACTGAACTTCAGCCGGTTCCAGATGCTTATGTCCCAGTAATGAAATTTAAATTCCAAGGGATATCAATTGATCTTCTTTATGCTAGTATATCTCTTTTGGTTGTTCCAGATGTAAGTTTGTAGTCCCTTTGATGATTCTTTGGAGTTATACTCATCTCGACTCTATTGGATCACTTATATTCAAGTTAAAGCCAAGAAGGATTTGCTTTACAAGTTGCATTGTGTTGCAAATTCTTTGATATAGATATCTTTCTGCCTTTCACTTTTTCATTTCTTGGTTTTCTTGATTTTCTGTCAGCTATACCTTATTGCATTTTCTTTCTAATTTTTTTATATATCTATTAGCCACTTTTAACTATCATATTATCCTTCTTAAGTAATGGTCAAGATTGTCTGCCTTTGAGTTTTTGTAACTCAATAGATACATTCTAATATATGAGTTTTTGTAGCAGTTCCTCAGTTTTTTTTTCCTTGATGTTGCTTTTTATCCAAGAAAAGGAGAAAAAAAGGGGGCTTATTTAGATGAATTTGTTAGATTGGGATCAAAATGAATTTGAGCTGGAGTTGTAGGGTCTTGTAATATTTTAACTGAATTTCTGGTTGAGAATTGAATGCTACCTTTGCTGAAGGGACTGACCAATATAGAATTTTTATAATATGATGAAAATGTAAAATTTGCAGTGTGACCCCTATGATATATATATATATATATATATGTGCATAAATAATTGATAAAAGTTAAAATTTTGTAGCATTATGTCTAGAAAATCCATTGCATGTTTAGTTGTTCTCTTTGGTATTTATAGTCTTTTTCGATTAATGAACAGGACCTTGACATCTCATGTGTGTCTGTGCTTCATAATGTTGATGAGCAAAGCGTTCGAAGTCTTAATGGGTGCAGGGTTGCTGATCAAATCCTTAAACTTGTTCCAAATATTGAGGTGAATATGTTGTACACCTCTCTGCAACGTTTTATAGTTTTCTCATTTTGCAGTTTCCTAATCTGTTGCATAATTATAGCACTTCCGCACAGCACTTAGATGTCTGAAGTTTTGGGCCAAAAGGCGTGGTGTTTATTCCAATGTAAGATTGGTATATCCTGTTTGCTTTTCATTAGTTTCTTCGCTTTCATATTATGTTCTTAATTTTTTTGTTTTTAATTGTTTATAGGTTACTGGATTTCTAGGAGGTGTAAATTGGGCTCTTCTTGTCGCACGCATCTGCCAGCTTTATCCCAATGCAATACCTAGTATGCTGGTTTCTCGATTTTTTAGAGTATATACTCAGTGGAGGTGGCCCAACCCAGTTATGTTATGTTCGATAGAAGAGGATGAAATTGGCTTTCCTGTCTGGGATCCTCGGAAGAATCCTCGGGACCGGTTTCATCATATGCCAATAATAACTCCCGCATACCCTTGCATGAATTCTAGTTACAATGTCTCTGTAAGCACCCTTCGTGTTATAATGGAACAGTTCCAATGTGGTAATGGAATATGTGAGGTGAGATAATACAAGGTTATTCTATTTAGGTCTAGCTGCTTATTCTGAAGTTTGAACTATTGATTACTCATCTTTTTAATTGTTTGTATGTAGGAGATTGAGCTAAACAAAGCTCAATGGAAAACTTTGTTTGAACGCTATCTTTTCTTTGAGGCATACAAAAACTATCTACAAGTTGACATTGTTTCAGTAGATGCTGATGACTTGCTGGCTTGGAAAGGCTGGACGGAGTCGCGGTTTAGACTGCTTACATTAAAGGTAAACCACTGGAGGAGTACTCTATTGAGCTTTAAACCACTTTTGCTTATCATTATGATGACTTTTAGGATGATAGTTCAGTGCATTAAGATTTTTTTCTTTCCCATGGTTTCTACGTCGCTTTGCAGATAGAGCGGGACACAAATGGAATGTTGCAGTGTCATCCTTACCCAAATGAGTATGTAGATAAATCCAAGCTGTTCCCACATTGTTCTTTCTTCATGGGCTTGCAAAGGAAAGAGGGAGTGAGTGGTCAAGAAGGTCAACAATTTGACATACGTGGAACAGTTGATGAGTTCAGACAAGAGATAAGCATGTACATGTATTGGAAACCAGGAATGGATGTTTATGTTTCTCATGTTCGTAGAAGGCAGCTCCCTGCCTTTGTTTTCCCTGATGGATATAGACTGCCTCGAACATTGAGGAATCCGAACTAGCATACTGAAAAAGCTTGTGAAGATATCACAAGGTCACGATCTGGTTCTGCAGAAAGACGAATTAAGAGAAAACATGATGATGAGGCAGTAGATAAAAAACTGAGTAAACCTAGAGACTGGAGTACAAGCAACTTTGGAGGAACATCTCATATTAGAAATGGTCAAGTAGCTAAACTAGAGCACCTAAGAACTGGGGATGTTGATAGCAATTCTGTTGATAGGCTGTTAGACAGAGAAAAAAGATACGAGGAGATTACCATTCAACAGGCTAGAACTGATGGTCAGGGGTCCCTCACCACATGTGGGCTGACTTCTTTACATGTAGATAATTTGTCAATAGTTAGAAATGTGGGGTCACAGGAACAGTGAGTGAACCCAGCTGTGTAAAGTCAGCTAAGCAGATGGGTGAAGCTGTTAGACAGGAGTTGCTTTCTCCATCTGAAGTTCCTGATTCTGAAACAAGGGAAATATACAGGCCTGGCTTGAATGGGAAAACAGGGGATTTTGCATCAGCATACATGGTCAATGAAGACATTGGATCTTCTATGAGAATTTTAACTGGAAAAGTGGTGATGTTGGGGTTGATCAAGAGGTGGTCAAACCATGTAATCAAACAGCAGTAGTTGAAACTGCTGAAAGCGTATGTGGGTCTAGTTCCAATGAGCAGAACCTGAATTGCGGGGTGAGTTTCTTTGTTTGATGTGTTTGGGTTAAAGATTGTAGCACAAGGCTGTGAGAATACATAACGTTCTGGAGATAGTGAGTCAGGGATCGATGCAGGCTGATATATGCAGTACAGATTTGGATTCACTTCTGGAAAATGGACATCTGAATGCTGGTGTTGTTTTCCTAAACAGCTTGTCTGAAGAACTAAAGGTTTTGAATCCAACTTCTGGACGTAAATTACTTCATTTATCATCTACCTCATAGTAGCTGGTTTTCTTACTGTTTTGTTTTCTATTTAGGATGCCTTTTTGTGTTCCATGTCTTTATAGTTGAGACATTGTGACTGTCAATCCTGGTTTTTGTACTTTATCCTTGAGTAAAGAGGTTTTGAGCACAGAAATGATATTAACTTGATGTTTAATGGTGCAGGAACAAAATATCAGATGACTTCAAGGATCTTATTTCTAATAATTTTTCTCTAGGAATTCTTTCAGCTACTTCATTTATTCATTGAAATTTTGTCTAGTTGTCTCTTCCTAAGCTTTTTATCATGTTAATTCTTTGCCCAGTCAGTCTCCTAACTGGTGCATATGTGGTGGCAGGTGCTGCACCACCATCATTCGTGCTCTGTTTCCAGTAATTGTGTTTAAGACCCTGACTCTGTTTTGTGTCTAAGACTCAGCTACTTTACCCTCTCTTTTTTTACTGTTCTTGTGGACATAACTGCCCATTTGTACTTCCATTTTTTTGTACACGCAGATGTTGCTGTTATGAAGGTTGCAAATTCTCAAGATGGAGCTAGGTCAGAAACTTTGCAGAAGCCAGTAATGAGGCATGTGGTTTTGGAACTCTTTCTTTGTTTATGCAATTTTTTCACGTCTTTATGCCGATTTCTTCTTTTTGGTTTTTGTTAATTTGTAGCAGGCTGAGTTTGAAGGCAATGGCACAATGTACTGTGGATGGTGCATTGGGAGAATCTTTGTTTCCAAAGGATTAAGGCCAGCGTCTTGTAAATATTACTCTATTTGCTGGCTTGCATTATGGGTTTACAGGTACACTGTAGTTTGGCCATACAGATCCGTTCTTTGGCTGTTCTGTTTAGGCGTAACGTGCTGTGTGGTTTTAGTTTGGAGGAGCAAAGAAACTTTATGAATGCTGGTGTTTTGAAGACTCCTAAATCTCTTTTTTGCATCACTTGAGCGCTGTGGCACGCTAGCCTCTATTTATTGAACAAATCATTCATATTCCATCAAGAAATTGTAAATCGAATAGGAGTGTTGCTTGTATCATTTAGATAAATTTTTGGTAGACTTATGTAGTCCATTGTGTACTTGTAATACAAGTTTCATCCGTGTTCTCTAATTAACTTTAGTCTCTCCTTCCCATTGTATACTTTATTTCCTGTTCTGACGGTAAGAATTCCGAAGTGTATTTTCACTTCTCAGTTGTGAAATAAAATGTTGGCAGAATCATTTGATCCGTCTAAACCTTTAAAATTTCAGTCATGTTTTTAATTAGTTTATTACTAGTATTTTGAGTCGAATCCTTAGATATTCAAATTCGGAACGGAAGATTGATTGAAAAGAAGGAAAATTTATGATGGCCAAAATCATGTTCAGCTAGACTACAACAACCTAAGCTAATGATACAATCTGCATACATACACTGATCCCATGTTAATGTAGAAATAAACAAGCAAAGCCCCCACTCATGGGATTCCTTTTGACAGGGGTGTCCATGTTCCTTTTTGTATTGTCAATCAGACATTGTAAATCATGCTGTCATCTTCGTTGGATACCTTCTTACTGTTCTTGTAACTGGAAAGGTAAGTGGCAGTGCCAAGAAGTGGAGCTACATCAATGTCGCAAACCTTTTTATTGGCTCCTTTACCATCCTCTGGACAACAGATACGAAGGACATGCAAAACTTCTTTCATGGAAGGCCTGGTAGAAGGAGATGCACGCGTACACACAATTCCTACCTTGTATACCATTTTAATTTCTTCCAAGTAAGGTGATTCTCTTATCTCTGGATCAAGTATTTCAACTACTGGCTTATCTTCTGAGAAGTGCTGCCACGCCCATTGCACTAAGCTCATATTCTGATCCGTGTTATTGGCTTCTCTTCCTGTCACCAATTCCAGGAGTACTACGCCAAAGCTGTAAACATCTATCTTTGCATTCACTTTTGTTGTATATGCGTGCTCTGTCATTCAAATGGCATTTTGTGTTAAAACAGGATTCCACTCTTTCTGATTCAAAAGGAGGATATATCGATCAAGTTAGAGGATATTTACCTGGGGCGAGGTAACCGAAAGATCCTGCAACTACAGACATTGTGTGAGAACTTGCATGCCTAGTTAGCATCTTAGCAAGTCCAAAATCTGCAATTTTTGCCTTGAATTCGGAGTCTAATAAGATATTGCTCGACTTCACATCGCGATGAATGATTGGTGTTGGACACTCATGGTGCATGTAGCATAGCCCCTGAGCAGCTCCAATAGCAATTTGCAACCTTGTTGGCCAATCCAAAACTGAACCCATCCTTGACATTGATGATCTCTCATTCCCATGAAGCCATTTATCAAGGCTCTGATTTTCCATGTACTCATATACCAGAAGCTTTGAATCTTCACTGGAAATGCAACACAACAACTTCACTATGTTGGAATGGCGAATGCTGCCCAGTATTTCAACTTCTGCTAAAAATTCCTTCTCAAGCTTGTAATCCAGTTTCTTACTATTCCAGATTTTCTTCACCGCAACATATTCATCTGAACGGTTAACAATAATTCGATAAACCTTCCCCGATCCACCACTTCCGATGAGATTGTTATCTGTCAAATTGGCCAGTATGTTTCCTTCGGTGAAATCCAATCTCTGGAACGAAGTCAACTTCCATGTTACTAGATTTTGTCTGCGCTTTTTCCTCCTGTAGTCTCGAACTACGAAGAAGCTCAACACAAGGATAGCTATGGAAACAAGGATGGAAATTGCTAGAATGATGGCAAGATATCTAGAGGACAACCTCTTGCTATCACGGTGTTCGGAACTGCAATCCGGAAGCTTTATGATCGAATCATCTGCACATAGACCAGCATTGTTCAGAAAACTGTTATCATATGCAAGGTTATCTAACTGACTCGGGATCCTGCCAACAAGTTGATTAGATGACAAGTTGAGTGATGTTAGCCTCATGTTGCCAATGCCAGGAGGAATTCCACCAGAGAATTGGTTTTCTGATAAATCCAAGTTAAGCAGATCAGGTAATGAACCAATCGCAGCAGGGATTTCACCAGAAAGCTTGTTGTTAGAGACATCTAACGTAGTCAACCATCTCCATGAAATTATTTCAGATGGTAATTCACCAGCAAAATCATTACCGTCGAGAAGCAGAGTTGTAAGGTCAGAAAGATACGTTATCTCCTTTGGGATTTTGCCTGAAAACAAATTGTTGCTCGCCTGAAAAACGACCAAATTTGTCCATGTTGCAACGGTGACCGGAATTTCACCGGAGAACTTGTTGTCACTAATTTCCACCCTCGACAGATTCCATGCTAGTTGACTTGGTAGTTTGCCCGAAAAAGAATTGTTGCTTAACATCAAGGACGACAAATTGAAGGTTGTCCATATACCTTGAGGGATCTCGCCTGAGAAATTGTTGTTTTGAAGTTGAAAAGTGCGTAAACTGCGGCAATTTCCAAGCGATTTAGGTACTTGCCCGCTGAGCTGATTTGTATAAGCAACCACTCCTTGCAGAACACCTCCAGCACATAAATTTTCAGGCAGTTGACCACTGAACTGATTCTCTGACACCTCGAAACCTTCGAGCTTCGAATGAAGGCCTAACTCCGGTGGGAGAACACCGGTCAAATTGTTGCGAAAAACACGGAAATCTCTCAGTGCAGGAAGAAGACCAATGCTTGTCGGCAACTCTCCCGTTAACCTGTTCGAGAACAGGTTTAAAAAGTCCAGATATTGTAACTTCCCAAAATCCTCTGGAATGGAGCCAGTCAAAGTATTCATCGAAAGATCAATTTTTTTTAAATTCAACGCTTCAACGGGTTTGGGTATCTCACCGGACAGCTTATTCTTGAAGAGATAAACATACGTTAGATTCTTCAACGAAAACAGCCTACTAGGAATTGGACCTTCCAAGTTGTTCCTAGACAAGTCCAAGTGCTGCAGATTGGTAAGGTTGTTGAAAGATTCAGGGATTTCGCCTATCAAATTGGTGAATGTCATCCACAAAAAGGACAACTTCGTTAACTGACCCAATTCCTGAGGTATTTTCATGGGGATAAAATCATTATAAGCCAAACCCAAAACCTCGAGATTGGATAAGTTTCCAATTTCCTTAGGAAATGTCCCGTTGAACTGGGTTTGGTACATGTACAAGGTTTGCAACTCTGGTAGTCTTCCAATACTTGGTGGAATATTACCAGAGAAATTATTAGCACCAACATCCAAGTAAACCAGAGCTGACAAACGGTCAATCTCGTCAGGAATTGGACCAACAAAATAGTTTTGAGAGAGGTCTAAGGTTTGGAGCTTTGAACAATTGTAAAGAGCTGGGAACTCTCCAGGGATGTAATTGAAAGCAAGGTCAAGGAAAGTGAGGTTTTTAAGGTCGCATATTGTTGAAGGAATCGGTGTGGTAATGTTCTTGTCACGGAGATGAACTTCGGTGACGGAATTGGCGGTGCAGTTGATCTCCGGCCAATCGCACGGTGAGGAAGATGAGTTCCAAGATAGAAGGACTTGTGGGTTGCCCAGTTGCTGTTTAAAGTTGAGAAGAACATCTCGTTCGGCATTGATGACTTGTGAGGTTACTTTGAAGAGTGTAGAGATGAAAAGAAGGAAGAGAAAGGATAAGCTTAGTTCAGACATGTTTCAACACAGTCTGTTTCTAAGTTTTGTATATGAACAGAACAGACTCGACGTTGGCAGGAGGAGGATTTGGGATATTCATTGTTTTCGTTTGGTTTGTAAGCTTATAAGTAAACCAATTTACAACCAAAAAAAGAAAAAAAAATAATTAAGTTTGCCTTTTTTGTTGGTTTCTGGGTGTTTTTTACTTACATTCCATTGGTTTGACATAGATCCTTTTTAATTTGGGTTGACTTAAAAAATTATACTATGAAATGAATTATATTTTGCTTTTTTTATTGAAAATATAAGTAAATTAATTTTTTATATTAGATCATAGTAAATAAATTATTTTATTAAAAAATTTATTTATTTTTATTGTTAAAAATTAATTTTTATATGTCACATGTAAGTGTCTGATTATTTTGTCAGTTACGATAGTTTTTAACAGTAAAATTGAATAGAATTTTTTTTATAGAAAAGACCAATTTATTATTAAATTTAATGTATAAGAATTAATTAATTAATTTTTTATTAAAATAAATAAAACCCAAGATGCTTTTATTTTAGATCATATTATTTACTTATAAATTAAATTTTGTTTTATATTAAAACATGGTCGGACTTATTGTAATCATGTTTTTTTAAAGTTATTGTATTGATTGATTTTAAATTTAATACAAGTTTTAAAATTTTATTATAAGATAAGTTATACAAATTTAAGTCACAATCAAACTTAGTGCCACCCAATAGTGTTTTCCTTTTAATACCAATTAATCAAATAACACTATTGGTATTAAAAAATAGATAACCCAAATTAAGACAAATGAGTCTGCTTTGAATAATATTCTAATTAAACTCTAGAATTTTTCATTTATTTAAATAACTTCTTATAATTTTATTACATAAAAGAGCTCTTGAAACTTTAGTCAATACCCAAATAAGTCATTAAACATTAAGAAAAAACGCTTAAACTTTAATTAGTATCCAAATAAGCCCTTAATCTTTTACTTATATCCAACTAAATTATTCCTATGTGAAAGTAAACTATTATCCCTTATATTTTATTTTAAAAATATTTAATATCCAATATTATTAAAAATATCATGCTAGCATACATAGATTAATCTTTTATAGTAAAAATGGATAATTTTTTTAAGAAAATGATCAATTTTCTTTTTATCTAACATATATAGATTAATTTAATCATTTTTTGAATAGAAGGACAAAAATGAGATCCAACTCCTAACAAAGGGACCTCTAAGAAAATTTTACCAAATGAATATTTTTCTTGGTGTGTGTGACGAATATTGGCCAAATAGTCAACCAAGGTGTGCTGCTTTACTTGAGCCGAAGCCCGCTTGGCCGCTTTGTTAGTTGGCTATGGGCAATCAGAAGGACATTCTTACAATGTTGAGCTTTATCATTTTGGAATAATCTCTGCGCTTTTTTCTTTTAGCATATTATTTATTTTAAAGTTAAAAGTTTTAATTTTATATAATAGATTTATAAAAATATAGTCTATTATTGTAATTAATATGATAAATTAAAAATAAGTAATCATATAAATAACAATTATAATATTTTATTTATTATTTTGTAATTTAGTAACATATTATATGAATTCAAATATAAACATTAATGTGATAAAATATCATTAATAATCAATTTCTATTTTAATCTTGTTTCATCTCCCCATTGAATCTAAACATATATCTTATTATTGAATTTTACCTCATTGTTATAATTTACAATTTCATCACTTTAATAATTAATTTTATTATCACTGTTAATTTAATTTCACTGAAATTAATTTATCATTTAACCAAATGCAAATTGAAATATCTTTCAATATATAAGGTTTTTTTCCAAGTTTATTTGTAAAAAGGTAAAAGCATATGGTTTGATTTTCATTATTGCTTTCAACGCGTTGATGCTTCTTTAGAATTGAAATTAATAAATTCCGAATAAGATAAATTGGATTTATTAAATACAAATATAATTAGAATTTGAAAATCGAGATTTAAGATTCTAATAACGAGAGATCAAATATCTTTAAAAAATTAAGCTTTGTTTATTATTTTCTATTATTACCTCATCGACTGATTTAGAACAAATATTTATCATAAAAGCTAGCAAATATGGTTTTTTTAATAATATTAACAAGTATTTTATTACCTGCTAAAATTTATAATTTTATTGCCTATTTGATTAATTATTATAAGTAATTCGTAGCCATAGAGGAAAATTGAGTTCCTATGCTACAAAAAGTTCAACAATAACAACTCAAGCCGAAAGCTTCGGGGCAGCTTAAGCTGAAGCTTCAGGCAATCACAAGAGTTTGAATTCGGTCAATAAATAAGGACGTCAGCGTTGATGCAAGGGCAACACGGGTTTTCCATGAACAGAGAAACAAAAAAGAAAAAGTGTTGGTTGATTGTTTTAACACAAAACAGTGGATAAAATTATCTCAAGTACCGTGAACTCGAGTAGCTCTGATGAAACAAAAAAAATGTTATTTATTTTAAAATCTCGAATTCAAATATTTATATGTGTAAAATATATATGTTATTAAAATATTAAAAAAATATAAATACATATTAATATATAATCATATTAATATATTTAAAAAATATATTATATTAAGTACCATACTTTTTTATTAAAAGAATTTTTTATATTTTTACATTTATTTTTCTCATGTGCCAAAAAGAATTGTTTTTCTCAATACCTTTTGAATTAAATAATTATGTAACCTTTAAAACTATGAAGGTATAGTAATTGATGGAGCTTAACAGAGATTCGGGATTATAATCCTTTGAAATGATAAATTTTAAATTTAAGATTTTTATCATTTATAAAATTTTAAATTAGTAATATTAAAATTGTAATTTGACTTTTCAAAAATAATAATAATTTGATTTACTTTTTAAAAAATAATAAATATGTAAATTATTAAAATAATAAAATTATATTTTTACAATAATAAAAATATACAATTTATTTTTAGTCCTCAAGTTTTTTTTGACTCCGTCACTGGATATAGTTAATAATTTTTAATTTAAATTGTTCCTATTTTGGTTATTTCAAATTTTTTTGTTAATATGGTTACCGCTATTAAAGAAATTGATCAAAATGATCATCCAACTATTAAATTTATCTCTTTCACTGATAAATAATTTTTTAATATTTTTACTATTTTTTATCTCCTCTATTTTTCTTATATTTTTCCTTCTAATTGAGAAACCTTAGTCACTAACTCCTTTAGTCACTAGCAAGTTCAAAAATAAAAAGACATCTCAAAATCAAGTTACACCGACAACGGGATTAGGAATAAGAGCACAAAAATTCTATAACTTCAGAGTGGCATTTGAAGAGGAGGCTTTGAGCTTCATTTTGGTGGTTTTGGATCAACAATTTAATGTGGAAGAAAACAATCGAACAATCACAACAAAAATTATGAGAAGCGACAATTGTGGGTAAGGAGAAAAGAGAGAAAGAAAACATGGAAAATAGAAAGAAAGAAGAAGCGTATCTGAGTATTATTCATTAACAAGATAATGTTCATCAACGATGATTTAATGTATGAAGTGATGATATCATCTTTAAAAGAGACAATATCTAAGTTTTGAGGTTAAAAGATAGAATATAAAAAAATTTAAAAAATAAAGCATTCCGTTAAATTTAATTGATTTAATTAAATTTTTTAGTGCGAACATTAAATTAATATTTTTTAATCACCAGAATAAAAATATTTAATTTTAAAATCTCTTAAAAAAACCAAAGAATGGTATACCCAAAATCATAGTCTACAAAAACAGGATAGACAATTAATGAGATTCGTATATATTTCTTACACCGAATTAATTTCTTGTTTGAAAAACATAAAAATAATGAATAGTTAGTTGACTATTCATTTGCCTATGTTTATCGGTCAAACTGTTGAACATATCCACCTTTTGATTTAATAATACTTTTTCTGAGTTCATTTCGCACGCTTTCATCTAGAAAAAGAAAATTTATATATATTACGAAAATGATTGGCCGACTGTTCCTTTGAAAATTTTGGAAAGTCTTCTAGAATTTCTAATATTTCATATTTTATGAAAATTTTAATTTAAAAAAGTTATTTTCATAAGTAAATATTAAATAAAAATTAATAAAAAATCTGAAGAAATAAATTTACCAAAGAAAGGGTAGTTATTTATACTTTATCAATAGAATATAAAAAACTCACAAACATGTTTAAAATGTTGTCATGTGTCACATAATTAAATGAAAGGAAGGATTCATTTATAATAATTTAAAATTTAAATGATTTTGTCGATTGAGTCTTAATTCGACTAGCATAAATATTATTGTCAATACAGAAAAACGTGAGTTTGAGGTTTTGCACTATTCTATAACTTTTTATACAATTAATATTTTAACAATTCAACCATCATATTTTCATGTTCCATTTCATGTAGATCATGCATGCCAATTTTAGTATAAATTAATTTTTTTAAATTTTCTATTTTTATGTAAAAAAAACTTCCAATTGTTGAATATATATTAATATAGATAATATTTTAGATCGATATAATAGATATATCTGATCAATTTAAAAATTTACATGCATAACAAGTACAAATATATTGATAAATTTAATGATTGAATTGTTAAAATATCAATCATATAAAAAATTATGAAATAATAGAAAACCATTCAAAATTTACGCTAATTTGCGTGTAAGTGAATCCAAACTCTTAAATAAGTTCAGCTGAAAATATCCACATGGAACTTTCTTATATTCTCAAATTTGTAAAATATTGTACTAAATTAAGAATATGATGTCGTCATTAAGTTACAAACGTGGATGGAATTTTAGAAGAACTTGGAAGCAACTTTCATTGAGCTCAACCTCATCCATCAGCTTATATTTTTCTATATAGTTTAAGAATAATTAAGTGTAAGGCTTGGGAAAAGCCGAAAGGGTTTCTAGATAGAGAGGAAAGGTATATGGGTAGCTGATTAAATATAGAAAAATATGTAACATGAATATTTAACTAATCGGCAGGTTCAAGAAGCTGGCAATTAACATTTTAACAGTTGATTTGGTATTCTGTCGCTACCATGTCCATTTATTAAAGCTATATCTTTACAATTTCCTTGCCGTATGTTTTTATCTAAATCTATATATTACCATTTGTATGTCTATCAAATAAATCTAGATTTTTAATTTTGTCAACACTGGAACCAAACTATTCAGCATCTTACAGTATTTTTAACATGAATTTATAATCTATTTTCAAGATATATGTAATGACTGTAGCTATTGGTTGTTCACAGAATTTGATTTTGTACGTATGTCGAGGGTTTTATAGAGATAAAATTTTTAAAATATAGCATTACTAGTTTTAATAACCGAGACATATGAGATGATCATAAAATTTATGTACTCTGAAGTATTAATCTATTAAAATTTATATAAAAAAATATAATGATTTCGATATGATTATGATAGTAAAAAATAATACGAATGTGTTACAAGTTTTGAGATGAATTAATTAAGCATCAGTCTTTTAATTATGAGATATTAACTAACATGCGAATAAAAACACAAGCATTTTGAGCTAAAAAGCAAAACAATAGTGGAATAGGGTTAAAACATCTATTTCGTAAAGGGTTTTAGAAAAGGAGGGATCCAATTTCTAAATGTTAGGTGGCCTGATTTGATTTCTCTGGCGTTTTCGTTTACATTTCTATCAAATTGCTAGAAAGTATATTACCAAGTTTGACTGGGAATTCTATAAAGCTACCAATCCCCACCATTTTCCAATTTTTATTATTTTCCCAGGAAAGAAAAGCTTCTCTTTTTTTTTCTTTGAATAAGTTGGTCCCTTTACATCCTCTTTTCTATGGGACAAAGATTTGAAACGTATGGGTACTAATTGCATGATTAATTAGTCAATAAAAGCATGAGTCCTTTCCTCCAATGTTTGGTTAATGGAACAGTTCAAGAAGAAAGAGAAGGTAATGTCAGTAAACACGTTTGGGGAATGTTAAACATTGTGCGGTTGTAAAGTGAGCATAATGTAATCAAAATCTACAACTTAATATGTCAAAACTTGGATCATATTTTCACATTTAAAAAAAACAAAAAAACAAAAGTACTGGAAGTGTGTCTCTAACAAGTTTATTACCACAATGAAGAAAAATTGACCAAGTCAACCACCAGAAATGGGTAGTATAAGCCAAAGCCTTTGGCTGTTATCATGTTACCTGGTGCATGAGCATCCAAATGCAAGCATAGGCATAGCCAAGTGTAAACTCGTTGATTTAAACACCCTTTTATCATGATGCCTTCTTCATTTCCTTACTTTCAGGCGGCAATGGCTTTAAGTAAATTGAAAGTTACGGTGTAAGGATAATAGTCAAATACCAACTCCTATTCCAGTTAAAGATCCATTAATTACATGTTCACACTAGAACCTCTTTTTTATATTTATGTGAAACTTTGCAAGCATACCAGAATAGACGCACACTGTTTTTGATACATCAAAACAACATAGGTGGTTCAAAATATAGTTTTTAAAAAAAAATAAAAATAGTAAAATAATGATACATCCTTTAGATATTTGTTTTGTATTTTACATTTGGGTGTTTTTATAATTGCATTGTTGAATTGATTTAACTCAATAAAAAAATTATAAATTAGTATAGATTAACCGATATCATGATTGCCTTTCTAGATTTTGACATGACGAAGCATAAAAACTAGTAGAAAGTTGTGTGTTATGAAGTACAGCCATTAAAATTTTAGGCTTTGTTTGTTGGTTCCAAATTGCTTGCTTAGCTACTGGAAGGCCAAAATTTGATTGTTAATACAAAGAGGTAACCACCAGTTGCAGGAAGTTAGTAGTACCTATCTCAAGGGCTTGGCCTCGTGAGATTAACCATCGCAACCACAAATTTAATGCCTCCAATCGGTTCAATGGGATCGTTGCTAAAAAAAGGACTAAGGGAGGGACGGAATAAGACAATTGCAGTGCAATTTAGAGAATAATAAAAAAGAAAAATATGGGGGTAAATGTGGATAAACACTGCTGATTCAATAGAATGAATAAGTTCAAAAACTCTTCTACTTATATATATTAAAAAGGGGCAGCAATGCAGATGCATAAGTTAGGAATTTGATGCTAATAGGGGCAAAATGGCAATGGCTAAGCCACAAATTCATTTGTACTCAAATGATGGCACTGGAGGAGCATCAAAGCTCTCCAACACCTCAGTTTTACTTTCACTACCTGTTGCTGATTCCTGCTTCTTTCCACCACCAAAAAGTCCTCCAAACCATGAAGATGAAGAACCCGATGAGGAAACAGATGATGTTGACGATGACGAAGGTGAGGCCTGTCTCAAGCTGTCAACTGTTACTGGGGCTTGGTTTGGCAATTGCCCCATTGGATATCCAGGCATTCCAGCTACATTCGGTGCTGGCTCTTCTATCATGATAGGCATTTGTGGTTGACTGAGAAATTTATTCAACATGATTCCAGCTCCTTCAATCAATGCAAGCAAAACCCCACCAAACACTGCTGATCTGGAAGCTGCACCAAGTCCTTGACGCATTGAAAGAAACCCTCCGGTGGCAGCACCAGCTATAATTGAGTTCCATGGATCTTCTTTCTGTCGGAGGTACACCATGGTGCAATCGAAGGAGGAGAAAAGGCCACCCCAAACAGCAAAGCTACCACCGACGCGAGGGGCATTCATACGAACTGCTTGTGTTCCTCCCATCAACCGAGCTCCACTTGGGGAGTTATATGTGCCTTTCAAGAAGTGAAAGGCGGCACCTCCAACAGCACCCATGCCAAAAGCACCACCAATATCATCGAGGATTCGATCAGGGCATGGCTCTCGAGATGTTTCTGGAGTTCCCATGAGTCACAAGAAGACAGTGCCCTTTCTATTAAAAAAACCCTGAAGTTCCAAAGTTCCCTACAAAATTAGAAACTTAAGATTTGTTTAGGACAACGGTTCAGCAAACATTAGCCTAATCTGACTGCAACAAAATAACGTTAATTACAAACTTCAATGATCCATAAACCAAACAAAACCAACACAGAAAGGCATATAATAAAACCCATAAAATAGCAAAATCCTATCATATCAAGTGACGTAAAAGATGAAACCTTCTCAAAGAAAAGAACATAGACGCGATCCAAGCTAAAACCCCATGGAACAAAATAATAAAAGAGTAAAAGCCTAGAAAAGCATCACTTTTGAAACCATGAACTACATCGATTTTTTACCTCGATCTTGAGTGGAAAACAGGGATCACTAACGCATGAAAGATTTTGACTATTATCGATGAAACAAGCAGGGGGGATATGAAGTGAATGATAAACCCTAAAAGGCCTGAACCTTTGGGCTAGCAAAGAAACCTCTTTTTTTGGGGTTTTGGGTTTTCTCTGGCCTTTCCTTTTTCTATATATAAAGTGGCCTGCATAAATTGATGGTCTTCGCCTTTGGGCTTCTTTTGTGGATCTTCTTTAGAGGCTTCTTCATTTATTACTCTTTTTTTACTGTAATTTTAATATTTCCAGATAAATTAATTTTTTTATATTATGCATGTCTTTTTTACAGTTCATGGTGATTTTTTCTAATAATATTATCTTCAAGATTCGAACTTACATTATTTTATTGGGAATACAATATGTCTTATTATTACACTCAACCACTTGTTGATTAAGTTATTTTTTTTGTACAAAGATAAATTTATTTTTAATTAGGAGGATTGTTGTTTTCATAGGGACAAAAACTATTTACAATTTAATAAAGGGAAGCAATGTAATAGATTTTTTTTGTTTAATATAAAAATATAGCTAGTATATTCCTTCACTGGATAGTTAGCAAAATAGTTTATTAGTGCTTCAAACAGTTGTGAAAAATAAATTAATATATATTTCAAGTCAACTTGGTGAGGTCTTTTCGCTGTGATGATTGGTAAGCTTGAATCGGAGTTATGAACCTGGGGGCAACAGAAACATCAAAATTTGGATTTCTCATTATATAAAAATACTAATATTCGTGACACTCAATAAAACAATATTTAGTATTAAAATAAATTTTATATTTTGGATTTCATTATTTTTAAAAAAAATATGAAGAAACAAAGTTATTTATTTATTTTTCTGCTGAATTATTATTCAATTAAATTGTAACAAGTATTTTATATAAATACTACATTACGTCATTTGAGTGATAAAATTATATAAAAATATTTTTAAAATTTTAGGTGAAAAATAAATGAGATTTTGATTGAAATAATAAATTTTAAATTTTATAATTTTGGTGTCTTAGGTTTAAATTACATAATTTGTGGATTTATTCTTAGTTTTATATAAAAAAAAAAGTTAAAATAAACCTCATAATAATATACTATTTTTTAAATAGAATAAAATTATTTTCCAATTGTCCGATTAACTTTTGCTTAATTAATAAATTAATGCTACAACCCTTTAGTGAAGGAATGAAGTAGTGGTGGTGGCAACAAACTAATTTTCTTCCTTTTCTTGTAGCGCAAGTCACTAGGGGAGTTCAACCAATCTTTGTCCTCTTGAATTTCAGAAGTGGTTTGATACATTTGCAGCAAATCAGAAGCAAAATGGACAATTCCCCTCCCTTTGCAATGCTTATGAGGGTGGACTTTGGCTCCTTTGAAACTAATCTCTCTCTCAATCAACAGCAAAAAAAGTAGAAGAAAAAAACAGTAATAGTCCTTCCATTTTAGAAAACAAAACATTCTAATCATCATTAAAACAAAATCTTAAAAGTCAATTACAAGCATTTCAAAAGAGATTATAAAGTCCCATCAAGTTTCCATTTCCAAATACCTAGTTGACCTCTACAAGTACATAAAAAGAAAGAACAGCATTAAATTTGAAATCCATCAAAATATGTTCACAAACTTATTCCATGAACATCATAGCTCATATACCGACTTTCATGAAATGAATTGCAAATCATAGATTTTTAGTTTTGAAACCCCAAACTTTCATGCGACCACAACTTCTTCACTTGAAACATGAGGAAATGCACCCTCTTTTAAATGTTAACTTCAAATATGAACAGCAGGATCAAATGGTGCCTTTTCTTTCTCATTGCTGCAAACTGAAAGCACCCAAGTTCACCATAGTTGTTAGAAATTTTCTTGATAAAATGAAAAAAAAAGGGTACAACTTACTTTGTAGAGTTGAAAGTTCAGAACTCCTCAATACATGCAACCTCTTTGCAGTAGAAACAAACATGCTGCCAAAATATATGAATTCCAGGATCAAAACTATTGGAACCAAAATAAAAATATAAATTGTCATAAAACGAAATAATTTATATGTATACATATATATAGTTTGATTCAAGTTTACGTAAAGGTAACCATGAGGCTGAACTATGGATAGTATGCCAGCTAGTTTTCATCTTGAAGAAACCGATGTTCTTGTCTTGATATTTGCAGTTGAATAACAGCTGAAATTTTCATTTTTTAAGGCCTGTTACAGAGAAAAATGCTTACTGCCATGGGACATCACCAACAAGGATCCTGTCTCCTTCATCATCTTCATAAATTAGAGTATATTCCCCACTTCCAGCTAATGCACCAGCTCCTGCTTTCGCTAATTCCTTGGCCTTGCTTTCGTTTTGGGTGGCAGATGGATCTCTTTGAACTAAGATAAAATTATAAAACAGAACAAGCTAACATAAAGTAAGATATAATCAAGGGTGATAGAAGGGACATTTAGTATTATCTGGTTAATAGACTAACCTGCAAGCAAACCACTGAATAGATCATCTATAGCAAGTGAGAGTTCCTCATAGCTGTTATAGGCACTGAGATTTACTTTCCTTCCAATAGGGATTCCTTCCATGTTGATCTTTACAAAGAACTGAGTTTTGGGATTTTCTGGTTTTCCTCCAGTGTCCTCCTTGTCATTTGGGGATTCAGAAGTTGGCTTGGACAAGCTGTTGCTCGCAATATTTTTCCGGAATGATCGAATTGGAGGCCACCCCACAACTGGGGTATATTCAATTCTGCTCATTTTTAGGCAGTAAATAAGAAGAAAAATTATCATACTTGAATGGCATCAGCCAGGGGCTAACATGCTTGAATCAAACCAAGCTCAGCTCTTAGCTGAAAGTTATCTACATTTAAATAGACTTTGTTTTTTAACTAAGAAAATACAATTTTCTACCCTTTCTTTTATCTTATTTAAAGATCAGAGTAATAGCTGTTCTATGGCATTTGTTATGAACCAAGTAGTAAAATGACACAAGCAAAGTATAAAAAGTTAGGAAAAACAACCTTTTATTGGAGTTAATGTTAGTGGAGGCATCTGGATCAGCAGTAGCAAGGCTACAACATGATTTCCCATCAGCAAACTGAACCTCTCCCACTGCCATCCTAGGGCTACATGGCTGCTTAAAGTCTTCAGCCATTCCAGCAAGCTTCTTGGAGACTGGTAAGTTCTGGAAAAATGAAGCCTTTGAATGTTGTGGCTCCTCCTTGGTGCCTTTAGAAAAAGCAGAATATATTGTAGGGCCTGAGGACCATGGAGTTGGAGGAAGATTAACTTTATCACCTATTTTTTCAATACAAGAAATCTTTTGGCATTGGTTTTTGGTAGTATCTATGGACCACTCTTTCTCTCCTGTTCTTGTTTCAGCTGTATGTTGGAAAGCTCTCTTCGTTCCATGAGTTGTATTGCTGTTGTAGCCTAGAGCTTCCCCAGGTGGACCGAGCCTCAGTTCCAACTTCTTGTCCTCTGAGACTTTATGATTTACTAGCCATTCTTTGTTCATAAGATTAAGAAACTGAGGACAGTCCTCCATCTTATCAGTCACCATAAGAAGGGAAAAATATGAAAGTGATTCTAGCTGGGTGAACTAAGAAACTATGTTTTGGTTCTTAGAGAAAAAGACTAAACTCAGTGGAAGATAAGTGCACGGAAAATACTGAAACAGATAATAGGATTAGATATGCCTACTTGTGTCTACCTAGAGGCTAAACCAACAACAACCCAGAATATCTAAGTACTTCACCAGCCTATATATATAAAAATTTGTTGCATTTCCATGGAGAAAGGCAATATATGGGAATAAAATTACTTGGGGATATACGACAAGCTTGTGGGGAGAAATATAGCTAGGTGTGGCTCTTTTTAACTTCTTTCAAGTTTTCTCTCCTAGTTTCCCCCGGAGACTGAGTTTAGGGCAGACAAATGAAAACTGCAGACAGAACAGCTTGCACATAATGGTGATGCATAACCTAGACAAGACAACTTTGTTCTTTCTCCGTTTTTGTCAAGAACCAAATGGGTAGCCTAGACTCTTTATGATGCCTTATCCTAGGCTTTTAGGCAGATAGATAGACATTGCAAATGATAAGGACAGTATCACTATTTCATTTCCATTCAAATATAATGAAAAAAACTTGATGCATACATTTATACATTTGATTGAATACAATTCCTCTACTGATTGCCCATAAAAACAATCTGTTATATATGTGTGTGTATGCGCATACTCGCATTTATAATGGTTCAAAAGAAGAAAGAAAATGAACCATTTGTTGTATTTAACTACAGTTTGGTTAGTAGTAGTAGTATAAGTAAACCCAGTCAACTCCTCTCATGTGTACAAAGCAAGGAAATATTTTCTTTCATGGTTGAACTGAGAAACTAGAATATTGATAAGATCTTGATCGAAAAGAGAACTCCAAAAAGTAATAATTACATACATTTTACAAATGCCTTCGGTTTTGTCATTATTAAACTGTTGACTCTTAATACACTTTCAAGCATGCTTTCTGCAATCCGCATTTCATGGATGGGTGGAGACGCCTACCTTTTGCCTTGATGGGTTTAGCATTTCAGAAAATGAAAGTTATTATTAACGAGTTACTATATATATTGTTATACAATGATAGTAAAAAGAACCTGACTCAAGGATCGACCCAGAATCAGACCCGAAAAACTCTCTTAAAATACAATTCCAAAGACCCTTTTTAAGGGGACTCCATTTTGAGGGGTTTCTGCTTCTTCTTCTCTGCTCCTTGAGCAAGAAACCATCCGCCCTCCTTATTAACCTCTGTTGATAGCATCAACATATATACATATATATCCAAATAAGGTTTTAGTGTCCATGTTGTTTATTTAAAATGATTGTAGATGCAACAAATGTTATTACAGTAAAATTAGAATGAATATCAACAATGAAGAAAACTCGAATCGTGAAATAATAACTATATTGTCATGTTACAGCCACTATTGAAATGGTGTATATATACGTATTTGTGTTCTATTCAAAGTAGGCAGTGGAGATGTTCAATGAATATAGTTGGGAGAGGAGAAAAGAGAAAGTAAAACAAAACTAAAGTCTCGGTCATCATTATTATTAGCAGAACAACTAAGGCTTTTGAGCTCACCATCTGTTAATGGTGGTGGAGCCCTAATATCCCACTTATTAAGATATGATCGATCACTGCGTGACCTGATAATTCCCAACTTCACTTTAAGAGGAGCCTTTTTGGACCTTTTCTTTTTCTTCTCTTTATACTTCACGATCTTTATTATGATTACAACTTTGCCTGCTACTAATTACCAACCAACCAAATCCCTCTTCTTAATTCATAATTACAACTAAAACTAACATCAAACGTGCTTAAAATCGTTGAGTTTTTTAACCTGTAAAATCGATTGTATCTGCCATGTTAATCATCTTCTACTAAGAATTTTAAGGAAAAAATTGTCTGATGTATAGTATATAAGAGATTCGATTTGCTGCAAAAGAAATTGTAGTTTGTTTTTACTTACAAATGATGATTTACCAGATGCTTACAAGACAAAACACTGTGCAAAGGTTCTTTTGTGATACAGCTTTTAAATGTTGTGTAAGGACATATTGTGCAAATTTGGGCCCAGAAAACACACCAACAATACTAGAATCATGTGAGTGAATTCAATTGGGAAATCTGGGTGCTGTCTGTCCAACAACCAAAGCCCCAAAGGCTTCCCAAATTCAAAATTCCTCAAGGTACACAGAGCCAACTTTAATAGTATAGTTGAATCTGACAAACCACCATTTCAACTTCAAAGTGCGAGGAAGACCATGACCTTTCTCCAAGGAGACCCTTAATATGGAACTTGAATTCAGGCCACTATGACTGTCAACTTTCCATAAAGCTTGTGACGCATTCACTGTGTGTGTGCCAGCGCGCTGCGTGTGTATATATTTTCCTGCCAACCCACCAAGTAATAGAAAGGAGTTTCGGCAGGCGCAGGGGAAACAACTTGATAAAATGAATTAGAATATATAACCTGGCATCTTATTATTGATAGTATTTAAATATTCAAGTCATTATTGCTCATGCTTCATTTACAACATGAAACCTAGTTTCTATAGTAATGAACTGGTTCTAGTGAAGACCAGTATATCGCCATTTTAAGCATCTGACTTACAGGGCACTCTCATGTTGTTTGAGAAACTGCAGCCTGTCCCATCATCTGAATAAAACCGGACAAATTAGTTCAGTTAGAAGTTATAAACATGCTGGTGTCATATAAATAATGGGATATAGAAAAAAGTGAGACCTGAAAGTAAAGCTCGAGCTTCTGAAAGTAAAGCTCGAGCTTCTTCCTCAAGATTGCATGCTCTTGCTTGATACGTTGAAAATTCCTAATGCATCTATAAAAAAAGAATAAAGATATTAATTCACTTTAGAAAGGGTTAACAGTTTAATTCAGAATACCGATTTTTAGTTCAGTTAGGCAATGTACTAATCTGTATATATATGAGGAAGCAGAGAAGAAATATACGCTTCAGCATTTCCCGCAGCGCAGTATTGTCTGAACACTGCACATTCACTAGTCACCTTTTTAGCTCCAATGCTACAAGTAAATCATAAGTTAGCACAATAATTACATTGCTACTAATAAAACTAGTAACATCAATTCACTTTTTCTTCTTATTTTCTAATGTGGGTATTTAAGAATTCACCTGGAGCTGCTACCCTTGAATTGGTGCATGTAATCATCAAGTTTACTGAAGTTAATAGGCCTACTATTCCTGCATGCATGGATATATGTGTTGTAATCTTAACCTTATTGACGTTTATTATGAGACTATTTATATATGTATAGTGAACCCTTACAGTGTCAGTTCGATGTTCTGAATCAATCTAGTCGAGTCAGTGTAAAACAGTGTGACAATTTCTTGTACAAAATTAGGGTTGGCATCATCTTGCAACTCTTCTAGCTGGATGAATTGGTCGTCAAGGTAACCCTACAACAATGCTTCAATAAGCACATTTTACTTGATTTGATTATAAAAATTGAACATATGAAAGAAAAGTAGAAAAATTTTACATGGCAAGCTATTGAGTAGCAATGCTTGAATCAAATACTAATGATATGCAAGGATTTGTGTTGGATAAGTCAGATGAAAATGTGCAATTCGTGAAAAACAAACATGTTTATATTTTTAATTAAAAATGCTTGTATAGTTAAAAATCAAAAAAAGTGGAAGTAATAAAACAAAAGTAGAGCAAAGAAGAAAAAAAATTGAAAGCTTGAGTGCAAATTAAGCAAATCCGAAAGGTAAAAACTGAAAATTTCCCCAAAAGAAAAGATTTTGAAATACATTGAGGTTAGGGATTATTTTGTTCCCCTAACATTGGATTGCATATTCTTGAAAAATTCTTGGAGTGGGCTTTAAGTTAAACAAAACCATCCAAGATATATCATCACATAGACTTAATTCTCAAGCAACCGATTTTCCAAAAAAAAGAAGAAATAGTGTCGACATTTTAAAGACTGGAGTAAAGAAAAATTGACGGGTTAGATTCAGTTTACTATTATTATTTTCGTCACATTTCAATGCAATGCAGTTTAAATTATGATGTGAATGATGATTAAAGATATAAGAAATTAATGAAAACGAGAGATGCAGAGAGAGAGATAGGACCTGATCAAAGAGAGACCTTCTTATGCAGGCAATTTGGTTTGGCATGCCATACCTATCCATCCTCAGCTTTGTTTTCGTTTCCTTTGTAAAAGAAGTGCTAAAATTCCGATACTTCAACGTAGCTTTGCTCTACTTTGTGGCGTTGCCCTCAAGGACAAGGGTATGCCTTTGTATTTATAGTATAAGGCCTCTGTACGGGCGTGAAAAAAAGAAAAGGAAAGAGAATCCCCGGTCAAAATTAACGCAAGGTAAAATTATAACCAAAAAAAAAAAAAAGAAGGTTAAAAATCAAGAGGCTTACGTGTCAAATTTATCCAACTACGATACCCATTTGAGATTTTTTCGATGTCTTGGCTATGAGAACTGAAAAGAAAAAATAAATTGTTGATGAAATATGACATTCCTAGAAGGCATTGCTTTTTGTAGCATCCATATATAAAAAATTCTACACTTATTTAAACATATAAATTATAAAGAAAAAACCATCCCCTGAAAATATGCCACACCTTATTCGTTTAAAATTTCATCAATAATATAACATATTAATCAACATCAAATTAACTCTTATTAATTTTTAAAAACTTCAAACTCTAAACCTTAAACAAACAAAACCGTTGTCCTAAACTCTTAACTCTAAGTTCTACCATCTTAATTTTAAATCTAAACCTAAACACTAAAATCATAAACCCTAAGCACTAAACTTAAAAAAAAAATTGAGTGCACTAAACTAAACTTTGATCCATAAATCTTGCTTTACCGATACTATTGGAATAATTAGAGTTAGAGTACATGTCAGAATTTTTTTTAAAATAAATGATGTGATATATTATTAGTGGAGATCTAAAAATCAACATTTTATAGTCATCTAAATATTATAATTTAAACTCTTTAACATTTACATCTGACAAGCACGTGACCAACTGCAAAACAAAGAAATATTCGTTTTTTTCTTTAATGAATCGACCACTACCAATCCTAAAGCTGAAGATGAGGTTTTGGTTATGGGGACGTGGCTAATAAACGTTGGCCAAAGCAGAGTGAGGTCCCTGTTGCGGTGTTCAATTCCAGCTGTCGACCAGCACCGGAAACCTTCCCAAAAGTTACATTATATTATATTATATTATATATGTGTGTGTGTGTCCATCGTCGAACAAACCAAATCATGCAATGAATTTCTATCGTGAAGAACGTACGGCTACTCTGTTACATAAAACTAGAGGGGAATCGATTAAAGTTGACAGTACGTAAGAATTCTGTTATGCCAACCTGCCTGTCTCCACTTATACCTTCACAATACAACATCTTACAGATCTACAGCTAATCAGCAACTTTAAATGCAACCGTGTCTGCTAATCTGAAAAAAGTGATTACTGATTTCAGGGCAGCTAACCTCTTCAGATAAATCTAATTTTGGAGTGGAATGTGGAGCAAGTTGAATGTACTAACCTAGCACCGTAAGCAAAATATTTGTAAATGTTGCAACACATGGTCATTAGCTAACCTAGAATTGTGATGCCTTAAAATAAAACTTTAATCTGCATGGCTGCCATCAAGTCAACAACTTAATGAAGTACATTTTGTCTATAAACACCCAGAATTCCTTAATAACCTTCAGGTTTAGTGTGTTCTTAGTAACATTGGTTCTTTAAGCAAAAGAGAATTAAAATGCCAAAAGGATCATGGAGCAGTCAGAAAAGGAAAACAGAAGAGGCCAAATTTATGTTAATGATTGGAATGAGAACATTACCTTTATACATGAGCAGACAGTGGTCCTTGTCATGTATCTTTCTCTGTCCATCTCTCCTGTGAAACTGTTAGCGAAAAGTTAAAAGAGTGAAGAGTTGAGAAGGATGCTGATGCTCCCTTTATTCCTTTGCCAGTTGCCACCCATTGAAGAAAGAGTGGGAGAGAGGGGGTAAAAGGGGGTTTAACAGGAGCATCGACCTCTCACTGTCTACCTCAAATGGTCTTTAGTAGATGCTTGATAACATTTTTTTTGTTAAAGGAAAGGCTATATGGACACGTGGAATTGGATGAGATCACGAATTGCTGATTTGACTTTCACCGGAAGGATCAATATTCGCTCTTCTATCATTGTAACCTATGCTGATAAGAATCCCACCATGGACATGATAAACACTACACGCAATGATAGGTTTGCTTCTAATAAGGATGAAGCTTAAAAAGAAACAATTCTTAGAAACCCAAAATTTGAAGTTTCTGAATCAACTCAAATAAGTCTTCATCCCAAAAATAGCTGTGATAAGCTAGAGGAATCTTTATGTATGATTTCTCCATTCATGTCATTTAAAGATAGACTTGGCAACTTTAGAGAGTACTTTCCTAGACCAAAGCATACAACCAAATATCTTATCAGTATTGTAAGTCCATTCAGAAAAAAGCACTTTAAACATCAAACCAATCACTAAGAACCATGATTCAGTTTGATGAAATAGCATCCTTGTGCTGCAGTATAAAAGAATGAATTAGAACTTAACCAGCAGTCAGAACTCAGAACTGTTGCATTAGCTTAAAGGATTTGTAAATAAACTACTGCAAACTAGCCAAAGAGAAAGAAAAAAAAAAGTGACAATTTAAAGAACATTAGGCTCAGTGTATTTTATATAGCTAAAATGTCTAGGGAAGAAAGTAGTAAGACACCAACTTTAAAGAACATTAAGGGATATAAATGGCACCTGTCTGGAAAGAAGAGGTAGAGTCAACTCCATCAAACAATTTGTGGGCCTTCAAAGAATAACTTTTGCATTCATTCAGAACATTTGAATGGGTATATACTCCAAAAAACTGTGGGCGACGATGAATCATCCAAAAGTCACATTGAGGTTTGTAGATAAATCATTTCATTCAGTTACGCAAGAATCTAATTGCCTGGTATACATTAATGAGAGTAGCATCAGCTACTGCAGCTTTCTTAGGCCCTTTTGCCAAGACTCCATCCAAATAAGCTGGATTAGACACAATTTCCTCAAACAAACCAGCAAAAGCAGAAAACCTGACTAATGATGGGGACACCCTACTGAATAATAATAATCAAACAACATCAACGGAAGAAAAACCAAATAGCTTTGAGAAATTCAAAACAAATGCCATTGGCAGGGTAGGGTAGGGGAAATCAACAAAATGATTGGACCAAATATGACCACAACTTTGGCTGAAAATAACTTCATGCACATCAAGCAAAAAATATATCTCCGTGCACATACAAATTATAATGAATAGAACTCATGCTGTTACTACTGTCAAAGATGGAATCTAATAAAACATCAATACCATCTAGGCACCAATGTGAGTTCAGTTGAACACTGAAGCAGCAAGATGAACCTCACCAGATTTTATGTTTGTTAGACAGCCCAATCTACAATAGGCGGCTTCATAACAGCATAGCATGTAATGCTCCTATATTGCACAGCAAAGAAAAGCATTACTTAGTGCAATGAAACTGGACAGGATACAAATGATCAACCAAGGCAACTGTTAGGAGGGCTTTAAATGCTCCCTAGTTCATATCTTGGTATTCCTCAGCAACTTGCTTGAATAATAACGGAAATATAAGACAATTATCAGGTGTTGAATCTATCATATGCTATCTAGACTCTGTCTGTGCATAATAAATTCAGAAAACCGTAAGCATAGAGCATCCTCTGACACATTTTCTTGAAACAAAATTTATAACCAGAAAGAATAGATCAACAACTCAACAGCTTAGTGTTAGCTTAGTCCAAAGAGCTTGTAATCAATTTGGAATTACTATAGAGCAGACTTTCTTGGATTGACAAGAACAGAAAGTCATACTTTAAAATGTCACGCACATAAAGCACTAAAACTCCAGTAAGAAATGCCTAATCTTCGAACCTCTTTTGTAGTGATTGAAATTAGCTAATATATTGAAAGAAGATTGTAGCATTCAGGATGTTCAGGATTGTCAATTCCAGGCTACAAGAATTGCCACATACAAGACTATAAGTAGGTGAACTTCACATTAGATTCTGTTGTCATATAGAGAAATAAGTAGACAAGAAAATAGAAATGGAAATAGAAGGAAAACATAGCCTAGGAATTAACACCAGAAATGTGTCAGTCTTGCAACACTTTATCTTGTTTGCTACGACCTACACCAGAAAATGAGATTATTTGATCAAAGCAAGGATATGGGTAAAAACAGAACTTTAGAACCAGCTAATCACCATAACTTTTTCCATAGCATCAGTAAGTGCATGAAGTCATACTAGTATTCATTAATTACAAAAGGTAGTACCAAATTTATCAGATAAACTAATAAGAAAAAGACGCTGTAAGATAGTCCACAAGACCCATCCCTTTCCCCCTATAATACAGCAACTCAAAATTAGCTTTTCAAGTCCAATCCAGGTCAAAGCCCCATAATTACTAGCATCAACTGTAGTATGCAAGTAATTTATAAAACCTTTTATCATTTTCAAACAGACACACGGCAGGGAGAGGCAACACAGAAATGTATTAAACCACTCACATTTTTGGGGTCAAGTAGATCTATTCCAGACTGATCAGAAGGTGTAGACTTGGGCATCTATAAAATTCAAACCCCCAAATTCTATATCAGTCGGTATCAGAAAACTTCATTCTGGAGAACAAGAATCCAAGGTAGAACAGTTTCATCAAGTAGTATTTATTTTCTTTTTGCTGGTCATTTTATCATATTTTGGATATCAATTAACTAGGTTAAATTTTGAAGAAACCACTGTTATGACCTTGAATAAGCAATGGAAGTGAAAAAGTTGGTAAAGAATGCCTTACATTAATTGAATATGTGACTATGAACTTATTGAAGCCACCTTAAGACTGTTTGGTTTATCTATTCTATATTATTACAAGAGCTTAAGACTTAACCATTACTTTGAGACCGTAAGTCACTGAGAAAAATAGCACCATAGAAACAGAAGTTCAAAAGAATAGGCTGGATTCTTAAAGTGCTAAGAATTCCCATGTGATCACCCTCAAGTAGTTCATCAAAGAGGAAATTCCACTATATAAGAGGTGGATGGGTCGGCAACTCTTATATTTGTCTACCATATCCAAGTTTTACATATCTAAATATAGATTGGTAGTCTTTCCAAGACCATCACTGAGGGACATAAGTCAAACTCCAGCTGGAGTATTAGGGGCTTCAGAACCTACATAAGGGAGCAAACTCAGATAAGAACCCTTCAAATTTGAGAGGCTTCATAAGTTTCTATGCAAGGTCTAAACCAAGTAATGAAATAAAAATGCACCTTAAAAATAGCAACACAACACCTGAGACCAAAATAGAATATGAGCTTTAGCAATGATAATGTACAGCAGCCGAAAAAGAGGCACGGACATGATGATGAACCAACTCTTTAGAAAAGATATATAAATTTCTGACCATCCCAGCTTTTTCCACTTTCTTCCATCACATAAATAGTTAACACGATCAGCCAACTGATGAGTTAACTCCAACTGCTGCTTCTGATCTGCACCAACTGGGACGAAAACAGACTGCAGATGCATGCTGCAATTGTGTATGAATCATGCATCTTCAAATCACTTTATCAAAATATCATCAGCATTTTCCAAATAAATATTCAAACTATCAAAGTTGTTAGACATGCTCAAATAAAAGATGATACTCAAGTTCCCAGAACCACCTATTAGGCTATTATTAAAGAATATCAGAAGGCATCAGAACAGGATACGTCAATAGAGCAACTCCAACATTTTCATCTCTGTGCAGAACCATTACAGAGGAACAAGAGGAAAATGTTGTCAGCACCTAAGCATATGGGGTGATGCTCAGTGATGATTTTTAAAGAAGTTTATCAGATGCCAACCAAATTCTTCGCCTGGTAACATTGGTAAGAGGTTATGGTACAAAACACTAATGTCATAGCTATAATGATAGTAATAAGCAATGACAAGATCAATAATAAGTTACTGAGATCAAGTCATAAATCTGAAAACTCACCAGCTTGCGAGATTTCTCTTTAAACTGAATCATTCTGTTTAGCCAACCAATTGGTGTGGCAGAGCTTGGTAGCCCACATGAGCTCAAAACATGTGACTGCGCAAGAACAGAAGCCTAGGCCAAATGCAATTATTGATTTATTTCTCAGCGACCAGAACTTCAAATATACAGCTAAATGACTCATAAAATACCATAAAGGACCAAAAGTTGCAGCAAACCTTTGAGTGCAATCTACACGTAAAGAAAAAAATGAATCAATTGAAAATGACTCGAGAGTCATCCAGAACCAAGATGAATCTAGCTTTAAAAAGCATCCCAACATAAATGGTTGATTGTGAGACAAAAAATATCAATGAGAAACCTGCATGTAGATAATATTTCAAACATACCGCATGAAATCCATGATGAAAAAGAATCGTACGAGTTCTGTAAAGATAGAGCCGTAACGGTGAAGGGTCCTCGCAAGTGTCAAAATAACAAAGACGCGCACTACCTTAAACTAGTTCATTTTGTTATGTTCTCATTGAAACCCAGAATATTGAAGGCTTTCAATTGTCTATTTCATGAATCTATGACTCCGCATCCAGAACCTGCTATGGAACCTGATCTTGAGATGTTCTCAAGACCTGTCAGAAGAATACCAAGTATATGGAGAAGCAAAAAGTAAAAGATGGCACATTATATATTTCACCATGAAAATCTAGGAAATTTCACTACTCGAGGACAAAAGTACATATCATCGGTGCTCACAGCAACATCAAAAGCGATGAATGTTAATAAAAAAAACAGGCTAAATTTTATTCCATACACTTCAACAGAAGTAGCCACATTGCTGATACCATGATACCATATTGTTCGTTATCACTTAACAAGTTTGATCTCGAGTACGTAGCAGAGAAAGTCAGGAGAACCTGAAGCGCCATTATCTCAGTCTATAGCACGATTATGACGGATTAATCCAGATTTTTAAAGTATCTACCTCGAAATCCACCAAAAGACCTGGTTTAATACAAAAGCGAACCCAAAAAATAAAGTAGAAATAAAATTTAGTTTTCACCGATTTAAAGACGAAGTACATCGAAGATGAGAGGCGATGAGAAGAATGAGAAATTGAGAGAGAACTACGCTCCCCATTTTTTTCACTTCTTCTTTTCTTGGAAGAGGGGATTCAAATTTGTTTTTGGACGAGATTTAATCCAGCAAATATGAGCGAGAAAGTGTAGATAGATTTTGTTTTCTACAATTTTTTCACTTAGCACCCTGATTCAAAGTCGTTGATCCTATTTGCCTCGTTTCGTCTCATGCCGCGCGCGCCAGCCTTTTTCTTTTCTTTTTCGTTTTTTTGTTCGTTTATTAAAGAACAATTTTTTATACTACTGACTGATGATTACCAAACATTGAGAATTGTTAGAATAGTTCTCATCAAAATTAATTATTACAAACAATAATAATTCAATTTACATATAATGAAATTTAAATTTATATATTTAAAAATTAAAATTATGTAGATTTGATTTTATTAGATTACAACCTCATACATAAATATTACAAACAACATCATGCTTCTAATTTTGTCATTCAACCTAAGCCTCATTAATGTTTTATAAATATAAATTTTACTTTTTTTTCCATAACCATTGTCTCAATTTTGTAATATATCAAATATATATAATAATTAATATATGTACTGTAATAGATAATAGATAATGGACTGAATGCTTCCAAATATAGAAGACTAAATGTTATTATTTTCTATTGAACAAAATGAAAATTATAAACCAAATAAAAGATAAATCAATAATTCCTACAGGAACCTCAAGAACTAGAGAGATTATAAAACTGGGGGTGGGGGGGACAAACAATAAATAAAGGAAAATTGGAGATATAAAAAGACTGCTACAAAATTTCAAAGGTAGCTTCTGTAGACAGGGCTGTACATGCATTTCTCAGCAGATTTAACAAGATCCTCAGGCTGAGGAAGATGAGAAGCCAGACCTACCATCAGCAACAATCAAACCACGTAAATGAATGAATATGGGAGGGGCAGTGATTTTAAGAGCCTTAACACATTGTTCAAGCGTAAGTTTAAAGGCTGCCTGCAACTCACCGAGTTCATATGCCTTGGCAGCAACCTTAGCAGCAATATTGGCTGATATCTTTCTGATATTGGTGAATGGTGGGTAAATCATTCCCTTCTCGTAGTGCTCCTCTGTCACTTGTGAAGCCAAAGCTTTGGCTGCCACAACAAAAGAAAAAGGCTTTTAGGTTCCAATTGTTAACCATTTGCATGTATTAGTAACAAACCAAATGCTTAGTTTGGTGGGTTGATGCACTTACAGGCTGCTAAAAGCATGTCAGTATGAACACGAATTGAACCAGCCATTATCACACCCAATCCAAATCCAGGGAAAATGTAAGCATTGTTTGCCTGAATCAGATTAAGAAAGGTTTTAACAGCTAGTATTATGAAAATTTTGGGTGCAATTAAATTTCCCAAACTTGAAAATGCTTCAAGTACAGGCAGAAAGCTAAACCTGGCCAGGCAAAAAGGTTTTGCCTTCATATTCAAAGGGATCAAATGGGCTTCCACTGGCAAAGATTGCACGACCCTGCAGGGAAAAAAAGGGTAAAGATTATAGAAAGTGCTTTTTAAGGCTAATTTACTTGAATGTGTAAAAAATTCTATGCTACAAGGCATGTACCTCACTCCATGTATATGCTTCTTCTGCTGTACACTCAGATTGTGATGTAGGGTTTGATAGAGCCATGATAAGAGGTGTCTGTAAGTCAGCCATCAGGATTACTATAAAACTCTTCACTTGAGATGACCTAAAAGAAATATATATATATATATATATGCAAAGAACCTTATTGAATGATGCCATGTCCTCAACAACCTCCTTTGTGAATTGTTTTCCTACTCCAGATGTTCCAATCAAGACAGTTGGCTTGATTGCCTGATTTAATCATAGTTAAAGGAGAGAAGAAAAGTAAAAAAATAAAATGAAACATTTCACTTTTGAAACTTGATATATGATTCAAAACAAGTTGACACCTTGACAGCATTTATGAGTCCTGTGATAGGTTCATGCTCATGAGCCCAAGGTTTCTTGAAGTCTTGAAGTGATTCCTTGCGAGAGCTAACGACTAATCCCTGCCACATGAATTTCAATCTCATCACAGTGAGAAAAAGATGGTTATAGACATGTCATTTTAAGAAAAGAAGAGCTAGCATCTTTTATACAAGATGTTCCAATGAAATTCACATTACCTTTGAATCTACGAGCCAAATGTTCTTGCGGTTCTCCTCGATTGGTTTTCCATTCTGTCAAGAGACTGTATATGTTTAGCCATAAACCTTTCCTGAGGAAACAAATATTTAGCATTAGAAGATTGTTACCTGCTCTGAAATCTCAAGAGCAATGAGGTCAGCTATACCAGTTCCGGCCTATCACAACCAAAAAGAAACACAATTAAGACATTTACACGTGTGATAAGAAGTTTTGTATGAAAAGTTCAGTTCCCTTGTTGGCATTTTGTTGATCGAGCCTTACCTCACCAGCACCCAGGAACAAAAACGTATGGTCGGCGAGAGTTCCACCTAGTAGTCTCAGGGCTGAAAGAAGCCCGGCCAGAACCACTGCTGCTGTACCCTGCCATTATGAAAGTGTCTCAGTATGAGAAAGAATATTTCTCAAAACTAAACGATGTTACCATCATTAAAGGAAAAGGTAAGAGGGGAATCTAGTTAAGCATATTACCTGTATATCATCATTGAAAACAAGATGAGAAGAACTGTATCTTGCCAATAGTTCAAATGCATTGTGGTTTGCAAAATCTTCAAACTGAAAATCAGGCTTAGCTTGTTCAGAGGACGCAGCATGTAAAGATAAAACAGCAAAGGCATAAAATGAAGATGAGCTGATGATTACCTGTACTAGAACTTTCTCTCCATAATTCTGTTTCACTGCATACATGAACTCTTGTAGAAGTTCAGCATATTCCTGCTCCATGAAAACCAATGTAATTCAGTATTTCAGGTAAGGAAGTATATTTATGGCTTGATGGAAACTTATGGATGCAAAGGAATATCACCAAACCTTTCCAGTTGCCCTCTTTTGCCTAAGTCCGATATAAAACTCGTCATTTAACAACTTCTCGTTGTTTGTCCCAACATCAATAGTAATAGGCAAGCACTGCAAATATTGAATGAAAGTTGTAGACAATTAGCTGATTTAGAAAAGGATTTATGCATTTGGTTAAGCTGAAGAAAGTTTTAAATCAACATCCTCTATGCAATTAGGAGACTACCATGGCATTACTATAACCAAATTTTTAAGGGTGACATGAAACAGACTGGATTTGGCTATGCTTACTAGTGAAGGACGGACTCCACCGAGAGCTGTGTATAGAGCAAGTTTTCCTACAGGTATGCCCATCCCCTGAAAACAATCATAACATTAAAGATCATTAAGTTGATCTACGAGAGAGAATTGATCACTGTTTCAACTACAGCTTCAATACAGATATCAGATTACCTGGCAACCAAGATCCCCAAGTCCCAAAATTCTCTCACCATCAGTCACAACAATGACTTGAACAGTTCTCTCGGGCCAGTTTTTCAGTGTTTCAAGAATCTTACCCCTGATAGATTGTGATGCTTAGTTATTGTTACGCAACATCAAATACATAAAAATGAATACATACGACGGACTTGATGAAAAAACATACTTCTCTTTCAAACTGATGTAAAGACCCTGACTGTGCCTGAAAATGCTGCCATATTTTTGGCAAGCCTCACCCACTGTTGGAGTGTACACAACTGGAAGCAGTTCTTCCACGTTATCAATGAGAAGCTTGTAAAAGAGTCGTTCATTCGTCTCCTGCCAAATGCAATAGATCACTGATAAAGATGCCAATATATAAGTGCTATTAAAAGTCACTTAGATCAGTTACCAAAGTGGGGAATGCAAGGCATGAACAACTTACCTGAAGATCTACCATTGCCATATATCGATGCAAAGGAACTTCGTATTGGCGAATCATATTCATCAGCTTCTTCTCTTGGAGTTCCTGACTGAAAACAACAGGGGGAAGAAGGCCACGCAGGTAATGTGCATCTCTCTCTGTCTCGGTGAAGGCAAGCCCTTTGTTATACCGTGGGTCACGCATCAATGAATATCCACTACAACAAAGATCTAACTTGACTCAATTGACAGCCAAAGATCTTCAAATCATATCATTTTTATTTAACTTTTGTCATTATATATTACCAAATATAAATTTTAGTGCAAAGATCAAGAAAGCTATGATCTTTTTATTTTTCAGTACTCAGATTAACATTCAGTACCAATATATCACTTTTTAACACTCCAAAATCTAAACATATACTATTCGATGCTAGAGGCATGATAATGTGGTATTGGTGCAGAAATAAGAGTAAATCAATCACCTAGCAACAGAGAGAGTCCATGGGGTGATAGGTTGATCCAATGTGGCACTATCCTCACCGTACATATCCGGAACACCACCGGCTATAGCCGACTCGTTATCCACTAAATCACCACAGTTCTTCATTGTTGTAAGAAAAACAAGCTTTTGCCTTGATGGTCAAATGAAACAAAAGCCAACCCTTTTTTATTGGCAGAGTAAAACAAATTTCTTTTCTTTTCTTTTCTTTTTCTTAATTAATTTTGTTTAAAGGAAAAGAACAAAGCCATAAAAGAACTAACTTGCAATGTGGTAAAAAATTAATGATTAAATAAATAAAAGGTGGTAATTGTTAGAAATGATGGGTTCCATGAAAGCATCCTGTTAGCAAGGAGGGGAACATGGGAAACGACTGACTGCTATGAAAATGAAACCCAGTGTAAGAGAGAAAAAGTAAAAGCTTTCAATATCTCTCTCTCTTTTTTTTCTATTTACTTTTTCCTGTTTGTTTCCCGCGATTGTAGAGAGAGGACGCTACGCTATTCTCTCGTTCGGCTTCTAAGACTAATATGGCTGTTTTCTCGCAAGTTAGTTTTTTTTTTTTCTAAAATTTTATTAAACCCAAAAAGAGTAAACAAATCTAAACGTCAGCGATAAAAGAATTATTATTCTTGTACAGTCTCACAATTTATGATATCAAAACACAACCATAAAAATCAACACCCTTCCACCATTGAGCAGCAAAATGAGATCAAATACACAAGAACAAGTTACAAACTCCAGAAAACCCTCAAGCTTGTAGACGACCATTGCTAAAAGAAGTTTACTCCTATTAGCCAGCTTGAATGAGACTATGAAACACATTGTCTTTGCTTGAAGAAATAAGAATCCATGAATTTCCTGTCACCCCCGATGAGATTCCCACTCCAGGTTCACTCCTCTCGTTGAAACCAAGCATCCTGATGAAAGTCAAGGATTCCAAGGATAGCGCTGCCTTTCCAAGACATAAAAATTGAATTTGTTCTTGATTGCAAAATCGTTAGAAGGAATGGTAAGAAGACAACCATATCACCATTCAACGAGAGGACTGAACCGGAAAAGCTGCAAAAGACACCGAATTGAAACAATACCATTGCACCCACAGGCACCAAAACACCCAAAGACAGGAAACATCCGCAGAAACCAGCACGCATCCTAACAGAAAGGTCGTAAGCACCACAAGAGTTCCAATGGTGCGAAATTAATCTTTTACCAGTGTAATAGAAATAAAAAATTAAAATATGTGACCATATTTGAATCTTATTTGTGAAATTAATTCGTGTCAAATACTAATTCTATTATAAATCATGTATATGAATAGTAGAAAAAACAAATGAATAGCATTATAGCATCATGATAATAGGTTAAAACCAAAAAAAAAAATAGGTATTATGTCATAGCTTTCAACCTCCAACAATTGCAGCAGATAAAAACAATTAGATAAGGGGATAAAAGGATCCCCTTGGCGGATCCCACCATTAGGCTGGAATTCGTCCGTCAAACCCCTATTCCTCAAAAAAAAAAATTGAATTACAAGGCCTTAACAAAACTTCACTTATGTAATTCGAACTCAGACTACACTTGAGGCAATGAACACCTTTAATAATCAGGTTAAGATATTGATTTTCTATTCTTCAATATTTTAATCAAAGAAATTATACAACGCATAATTAATTGAATAAACTAAAGCGTCATTTTTGCTTCAATCAATGTATCTTCAATAAATTTTTATTTAACCGGACTTTTCTAAATCAATTCTGATAACCTTCCAATTATTCTTGTCTTTTTTCTTATTCATTGAATGGGTATCCTTCTATGCAATAATATTGTTCTTCGAAATATTTCTTCCTATCACAAAACCAATTTGATTTTGAGTAATAAATTTAGATATAATCGGTCTAAATTAATTCATAATCAATTTAGTCACAACTTTATACAAAACATTAAGGAGATTGATAGGACGAGATTGAATGAAGTAATCTGCTTGTTAAGACTTCAGAATTAAGATTAGGAGAGTTCTATTAAGTTTTTGACTCCAAAATACTTTCTTGAAGAGTTCATCAATTATCCTAAAAATAAAAGATCCTACAACATCCCATCGTGATTAGAAGAAACTTGCTTGAAACCCATCTGCTCCGGGAGCTTTTCATGGAGCCATACTAAACAAGGCATATTTCACTTCTCCATATTCCACATGATGAATTGATTGTTCAACCTCCAACTCACTTAAGAGAGAAAATTTATTCTGAAACGAATACCGATTCAATCAGATACCCTCAACCGAATACAGATTTTTAAAGAAAACAATAACATTATTCATAATGAATTACTTACCATAGCACTATTTTCCATTGGATAATTTGATACCATTAATACGATTATACCTTTTTATAAAAAGAAAATTGTATTTCGATGTCCTTCGAAAACGAATCATGATTATTTTCTCCACAAGATTTCCTCATGGCCAAGGACCCTCTCTAGTTCAGCTTGAAGATTAGCTTCCAATTCAAGAAGCCGATTTTATCTTCTCCATTCCAAAGCCACTTGGATACCCTTTAGTCTTACAATGATCCGCTTCTTACATCTAGTAATATGGTCAAAAACCGGTCGATACCAAACCCTAAAAAATAAATCAGTCACATTTTCTAAAAAAATTCAAAAAATAATGCACTAAATCAATTAATTCAATACCTTTCTATAATATTTCAATTATTAAAGTTGAATATAAATCCTTTATAATTATTAGATTTAGATAAAAACATTATATTGGTAAACAGGTGTATGGCAAAACAGAGCTTCTCGTCTACTGCTTCGCAGCAAAGGCCAAAACCGAAAGTGTTGAGCCTTTCCTCTCAAAAGCAAAAAAGGAGTAAACAGAATATTTATAAAATAAATAAATAAAACTGAATCAAAAACTCGAATGGCGCTTAAACTGGCATTCTCTCTTCTTTCATCAACTCACAGTCTGTGAAAACTTCTGACACTACCGGCATTAGGGTTTTTCCGGGTTATATAAATTCAGGGCTTCCTTAATCCCCCCAAACTTTCCTGAGTGGCCACCAATTTATAGAGGGAAGAGGACTTCAAAGTTTCATTCTTTTTTCATTAAAAAAAATCTCTTTTACGAGTGGTTTGATGGATCGTCTACGCCCAAGACAGAGGGAGAGACTGGTCTTCTCTGGATTTACAAAAGCTGAGGTAAGAATAAAAGGCTCTTTATTTTAAGTTTTAAGTGGCATTTCATTATCTGAATGCTTTTCAGTTTTCTTCGATTCTTATTAAATGGTGTTGTTTTATCTATTCATTGTTTTTGCTTTTAAAGAATTATCATGGGGTTGTTGTTTTCATGTGGTAATATGAGTAGTAGTTTCCTTATGTATGAACAGTTGAGAATTTTTAACTAGATTATGGGAATAGAACAAATACGGTGTCATGAAATTTTAACATATATTATTGAAAGCTTTCTGTATTTCTTAATGTATTGTCTTTGATGTACTGTGCTGTGTTTCTGCTTCTGTTCAGCGTAAGTATATGTTTCAATGTTGTTGATCCTAAGTCTAACATTTTGCTATAAGCAAAACAATGCATTCATTATACTAAATCTCTGTTGGGGTTCCTCATGTTTGTGCCTTCTACAAAGCTCTTCTGCTATGGGATTATAAAACATTTATATATGCCTATTTTGTTACCTCTTTATGTTCAGATTGAGAAGATGGAGAAATTGTTAGTCGAATCAACAGAGTCGCTTCAGAGTAAGGAATTTTGTCAAAAAATTGCAAAAAGTTTTAGGTTAGTTGCTTTTCATGTATTTTTTTTTTTATAGTTCTTCTCCCCCTCCCCTTCTTCTCTCTATCCTTGGAACCCTTTGATATCAACCAAATGAATTAGCCTGGACTTAGATGAATGCTGACTTTGCAGTGCATCCTCTGCTCGTGCTGGTAAACCTATTGTTAAATGGACTGAGGTCTTTCTCTACTCCATTACTTAGTGTTTCTCCACTTTTCCTTCAATATAATACTTTAGGATATCTCCTATGAATATGATCACTAATTTCCTTATTGTTTCTCAGGTACAAAGCTGGTTTGCAGCTAGGCAGAAAGAAAGCACATCCAAAGCTCCTTCCTTTACCGATATACCCAAAGATCAGTCCCCAATACCTGAAACTTGCCCTCTACACAATGGACATCAAGGTTCTCAAAATCTTAAAGGTGTGTGTCCTATTTGGAATTTAAAGAAGGAAATGGGCAAAGTTCGGAGAGATTCAGAAATCTGGTTGTTGTAATATGGGTTTTAGTTCAATTTGCTACCTCATTTCGGGAACATGAAAGCTATTTAAACATTGAGGATATGGCTCCAGGTCTTTGTTTTTGCACAAAATGTTGTGTAAACTAATAGTCCAGACAATCTTAAGATTTATTCTTAGTCAGTTTGGCCTATGTCACTATTATAATCACAAATTTGCACCTTTGTCTCTCTTTGAGCAACAGGCCTGATGATTCCTTTTACTTGCAAGGTAAAACTTTTACCAGTACAGGCATGAATTCACTACTGTTCACATTGACTGGTGCAGAAATCTCATACAGTTTTCTTGGTCATATCTGCCTCTGCTTTATGATCTAGAAACAATGGCTCCTTCTATGCTCTAGAGAAAAGTATGTTCTGTCTTTGCTAACTTACTTGCCTCTTTCTGGGAATGGTTTCAGGAGTGGGAGGAAAGATCCCTGATCTGTCAGAACTAAAATTCGAGGCAAAGTCATCTAAAGATGGAGCATGGTAAGTAAATAAATATAGATTAATCCACTAGTAATCGTTAGGCTTTTCTATAGTTATTGTTGATCTATAGATTCTCTACATAGAAAAAACAACAGTTGGAATATACTTGCATTTATTCTGTTATGTAACGGAAGTCTTGTATTTGAACTTGCTCATATTGGACTGAGTTTATTTTGATGAACAGGTATGATGTTGATATGTTTCTCACTCACCGGTTTTTAAGTTCTGGTGAAGCTGTAAGTATCTAAATCATACTATTGTACTCACTGTATAGACTGATGCTCACCCCGAGCTAATAGTTACGTAGTCACAGTTGTTTTCAAACATACTGATTCATGGAGTCAAATTCATGTGTAGGCAGTAAGTATTAACAGGGCGATTTTAGTTTAAAAGAGCAAAAAGTTCGTAAAAGAGTTTGTTATATTTGTATTTTAAGTCATTTGATAAAATATATTGTTTGTTAAAGGAAGTTCGTGTTAGATTTGTGGGATTTGGGGCTGAAGATGATGAATGGGTTAATGTTAAAAAGGCAGTACGAGAGCGATCCATCCCATTTGAGCATTATGAATGTAATAAGGTGACCATTGGAGATCTCATATTGTGCTTGCAGGTGACTTATAGATAATGTACTCATTGTTCTTAAATTTGTCAATAATCTTCCAACCCATTGTTAATTTGCATTTTTGGCGTGAATTTAGGAGAGAAGAGACCAATCAATTTACTACGATGCTCATGTTGTGAAGATTGAACGGAAAATGCATGACATACGAGGTTGTAGGTGTCTCTTTTTGATCCGATACAATCATGACAACTCCGAGGTATGCATCTTATCTTTTTGTCAACTCTTCTTTAGATACCAGCTACATCTAAAGAGTATTAAGTATTTCCTTTAAAGCTGCAGATACTGATCATTCTAGGTTCGTTCGTTCCAGGAAAGAGTTCGATTGAGGAGACTATGTTATATTCCAGGCCAACAAAGTAGATAATTTGCAGAATGCTTCTTGATCTTCTCTTCCAAACACCATTTCGCAGTTTTAATTGTGATTTCCTGAGCAATAGAATTATGAGGATGTAAATCGCATAATTGAACCAACGGGAAATTATCTCCATTATGTATGGTTGTCTTTGGTACAGTAATACAGTTTAAACAGTGTTTCCATGTTGGAATATATGCATATAAAACAGGTAAAAAAATCACAGTTTTCTTCTTAAAATTGGTTCCCCTGTATTAATCGCCATAACCAAGTGCGAAGTAACCAGCTGATAACAACATTTTCATCTCATTAAGGAAACTTGTAGGGGACAAATGACAATGACCAGTTATGCCATTCGTACATGCAACACGCTTGACCAAGAATCTTTAAAATCATTTCTCATACTGAAACCCCACAAAACCAAGATTTCCCTCTGGATTTCACTGAAGCTGTGTTTCACGGCTTGTAAGGCAAAAACTCACCTCACTAAAGGTCAGTTTCAGCGTTGTGGTTGAGAGGTGTTTTGGAAAAAATGCTTTTGGAAAGTGTTGTAAAAATGTGTAGGTTAATTTAAGATGTTTGACATTTCTGTCAAAAATTATGATGAAAAGATAAAATGTCTATTATAGACATGTAAATTAAAAAATAAATTAATTTAAATCATGTTTAAATAATTTAATATAATTATACATAAAGTATATATTTTAAATATTTTTTAATAATTAATAGATTATTTATAATTTTAATTATACATGTAATATTTTGAAATTTTAAATATAATAATAAATAGTTTTAAATAATTTAATATAATGATATATAAAATATAAATTATTCTAAACTTTTAAATACACTTTAAATAGTTAAATCAAATAAATGTATCTCAAAACGCAGAAGCTAAAAGAATCTAAACTCCAATTTTTGTGTTTAGGTGAAAAAGTACTTTTTCACATCATTTTCAATCTCAAAAGCCAAGTGTTTGGCATTATTTTTGGATGAAAAAGTACTTTTTCAACTCAAAAATCACTTGAACAAAGATTTGGTGGTGTTCGGGGTGAGATTCCTGCTATGGTGAACTTTTTTATTTTACTTGAATATAAATCTAAAATAAAACTATAAATGTAATTGATAGTTATAAAACATTGTGTTTATACAAAATAAACATATTATATAAGTATAATTAAAATTTAAAAATTATAAAAAGTACATATAGTCTTTAAAAGAAAAGTGAATATTAATTATGTAATGCTTTTAATTTTTTTTGAATATACTGATATGATTATATAATAATATCTGTTCATATTTTTTTAATCATTTCACAAAACACACACATTGCACACATAAACGTTCGAACCCGAAATCCCTAAGATGAATAATATCCTCTTTTTCACTGGAACCACTTGTTAAATTCTTTTTTTTAATATTTTTAATTATTTATTATATTATAAGAACATTTTAAAACTAATGTCTATAGTCAACACATTGTTATAACTTCGTTCAAATCCAAATGCTAATTTCAACAGCTGCTTTTAATCTCATCAAAACCAATCTCACAACCCATTCAAAAAGAGCAGCCAAAACCTGAGATGACCACCTGTTAAAGAATATTATGGCCAAATACTCGATTACAATTACCATGCGGTTAGATATCTAACAAAAGCATTTTGGATCAAATAGCAAGTCTCCATACTTTTTTTGCCCCAAACTATGGAAAAGTCATTAGTAACGCATAGCCGTTGCTGAAACAAGCCATTAGATTAGTGGAGGGTTACATGCATGGAAATGCAACTGAACACAAGTACAAATTGCCTTATTGTATGACAACCTTTCGTAAGCAAGAAAACAGAACTCTCCAGTCCCAGAGAGATTCTTTAACCACAATACCAACAACTTTCAGCATGTTCGAGAAAATTGCTTACTGCTTTTGATGCCACAACTAACAAAACGAACAGAGGTCAAATAAAAAAGTGACGGTGCCCCAACCATCACCAGGAGCTGGGTGGACGCATGTATTTTCTGTAAAACAAAACTCAGTGCCACACTACAGATAATTTATATGAATCGCTGAAAAAGACATGATATGTTTACCACATTAGGGGGCAGAAAAAAAATGACTGTTGAAATCAAAGATGAATCAACCTGAAGTTAAACCTGCAAAATACATGGAAAGATACTGCGAATAAACAGAATGGGCAATGTGCACAAAAACAGAAGCTGAAAAGAGTGCAATCAATCTCCGGTAATAAAAATGTATCAAATTAACCAATGAAACTCCTTACCAAAACATATGTTAGTTGTTCTCGTGCCACTTGGCAAAAACTTTTAGGCATGTAAAAAGGGCCTCTGCTGCATATTTCTGCTTCTGAGATTTTGACCTCTGTTAATAATACAAAAGAATCTAATAGGCTCACATTTGGAGCCTTAGACAAAGAATCACCTCAGACCACCATCTAAAGTCTAAAATCCACAGTACAGCATCAAGATAGCAAAGGATCATATTGTAAGCTAAAATACAAATGGTATTATCAGACTACATCAGCCACTATTTTACCACTAAGGCATTCAGTAGCTAGCATAGAAACTTGGTATATTAAATGTAACAAGTTCAATCTTCAAATGCTTTATCTGTAATGACACGGTAGGACTTCTTTGAAAGGGGCATATCACTCCTGGGAACAAAAGCTTGAAATCCCGACTTAGAAAAGAGAGAAATAAATAAATAGGATGGAAACATCCACCAAAATAATTTGCAAACTTGGGGTGTTCGGCAAAAAAAGTTAAGGCGTTTGCTAATTCAAAAAGGGAAAAAATAATGGGATAAAAACTCGGTTTGGCAAAAAAAGGCAAGGCATTAGCTACGAGACATTACGATTGATCATGCGCTGGATTTAGCTAGCTCGGGGTGTTTGGCAAAAAAGGCAAGGCACTAGCTACGAGATATTAAGATTGATCATGCACTGCATGCACCGGATTTAGCTTTTAGGGAAATGAGAATACACGCACCAATTACAGCACAAGAAATAAATAATAACAATATCCTATTACATCTGCTGCTTCAAAATATACAAAACAAGTAACATTCTTTCTTTAGGCTCAAATCAGACATCCTAGAAGTGAAAGCCTGAAGGATCATAATTATCCTCTAGTCCAGAAAACAGGGCCTCAAACACCACCAACAATTAAAACTTATCCTTTGCACTTGCCTTCAACCAAGAAGTTATGATTTCAAAACTATACAAGGTAAGAACATTTGCATCTAATTGGACAGAAGCTTTTGAGTTTTGACCTGGATGAATGACAGTGCACAGGTTTTAGTAGATGCTAGATGATGATGACAATAAAGTAGAATTTTGCATACATCAACACCAAAATGCTGAGATCAATCATTCCCGCTAAAAGAGTTTCGCCCTCTAAAATTGAAGCAGTTGAGCCATCCCTTGTCATACACATGCACGGTTAAAATAAAAAGACCGGCATGTGAACAAATCTTTTGGCAGATCATGAAACAGTTCGACCATAACAAACTGATGCAATATACAGATTCTTTGCCCATTTCTCCTGGTGAAAAAAACAGTGTGTAAACATTTACACTTAGGAAACAAGGATGAAAGAAGTTAATGAATAAAGTTGGATGAAATACCTTCACATGAGTGCTAGGAAAAGCTGAAGTTCGAAGGGTCTCCTGAGTTTCATCTGTGGGTTTTCTTCTCGGAACACTAAGAACAAAAGCAGCTTGATCCCAGGTTGCAGCAGTTGAAGTGATACGGTAGCCATTATCCCATCTCCGGTGAATACCTTCACTGGGGTAGAGAAAATCTAATTCTACAACCTGCAGGCGCACCAACAAAAACATATTGTCAGGCAGCAAGCTTTTCCATTTACCACAAGTGCCAGGGAATAGACATTCAAGGAAATCCATTAAAACCTGGTCAGAAAATGGAGCACCGCGTGACATAACAATTGCCCATCTGCTTCCAGCAGTGGCCATGGCAGTCACATAGAAACCCTCCCTCCATTTTTTGTTGATCCACTTAAAGGGAAACGCATCGCTAACTTTGTACGATTGCTGCAAATACTGGGTCCCTACATTCAATAAAGTTACAGAAATGAGCTAGATTGTGTAATACAGAAAATACTGTAATTTCATTTTAGATACTTTAGGGATTGCTAAACTAACCCTTGGACATTACAACTAATGAACTCCCATTATTAGCTCCAGCAATTGCACTGATGTAGTAATTTTTTTCCCACTGCTCCATAATCCATTCCTTCAGAAAGTTACAAAATTGGTATGTTAATGTTTGAGCTAAGACAAGAAATTAAGACCTATTTACAACAATGTTTGACATGCATAACTAAGTACAAATATCAATTAGCATACAGCTAACAAGAAATGTAATATAGGAGATGCAATAGACATAATTCTGGGAATAAGAACACAAGCAACCTTATGAAGAAAGTATGGAGAGAGTTCATAAACTTGAGCAGTGAAGCCAGTGCCAGCATCCATAATAAGAGCCCATAGGTTTGAACAAGAAGCCACACAGCTGATAAATAACCCATCTTCATTTCCTTTTTCGATGTGCTGGGGAAGCCTCACATCTGCAACGTTATAATGGTATCTACAACCAGGGAGAAAAATTAGCAACATCTATTCCTACTCATAAACTTCAGAAGCTTGATGGTGATTTAAAGATATATACCTTTGCTTCATAGGCCTACGAGCATTATACACACTAATCCATTGTGTTGCAGGCATTCCTATTCGAACCTTCTTCTTCGGTTGCTCATCCTCGTCCTCCTCCATCGTTAACCGGCCTCTCTTTTGTCCTACTTGATACATAAGCTTCAAGACAAAAATACATGTTAAATGAATTCCAACAAGGAAACAATTGAGACACGTTTCTCTCAATGAGAAGTCAACCAAAATAGGGATTTAAATTGCGGTAGCAGTCACAGTCGCTTTTTCGGTCGCATCGTGTTGATCACAATTGCGGGTCAAACGAAGGTTATCATGGTCATTACACTCATTGTGGTTGTGAATTTTTTTTTATTTTTGCTTAATTTATTGTGAAGTTTAAAAATTATAATTACAATCATAAATGCTATTTTCTAACCTTTTTTAAAATGTTTTATTATATTCTATGATATTTTAATTGATTTAATATTTTTATACAATAAATAAATACACATAAAAATGAAATGAATTCTTTTAAAATTTCATATTATTTAAATAATTCTCAAAAATATTATATTATATTTATAAATATAAATATGCCTACTATCCTTACAATAAACATATACACAAATACATAAAAATAAAACCACTAAAATTTTATAAATATTATAATTTTTTTCTATTTTCTTTTCTTTCTTCATATTTTTCTTTTTTTTCTCCTTTTTTCCACCTGACTTAAATTTCAATTTCATTTTAGTTTTTTTCAGCACTAGTCCCCAAGAGGCTAAGCTTAAAACGCCTAAAAAGACTAAAGGTTAAAATGGGTGAAACTGTGTAACATTAATTTCTTTATTTTTTACTTTGACTATCTTCTTCATCTAATCTCCATCCTCGGGTTAAGTGGTCTCTTTTTCTCCCTCCCTCCCTCTCTATCTCTCTATCTATCTATCTTCTTAATTTTATCCTTCTTTAACTTATGAATTAGCCTGAAAACAGGAATAGCGGGCCATTATTACTGCTACACACCGCTACACCGATTATTGCAGCCGCTATTCGCCGCAATTGTTGTGATTTAAACTCAACCATTTTTCTTCCGATAGCTGTGGCAGCCGGCGGCATTACCACTAAATAGTGGCCACTATACCGCTATTTCGGCACTATTTGAATCTGTAATTACGAAAGAATGCAGATAAAAGAAGCAAAAATACCTTCTGAGCACCATCAGTATTGATCGGCCTAATATCTGGATTTGGACCAACAATCCCATCAAAAAGAGAGATGTATTTTGCATAATTCGGTTCCTCATCAAACTTCAAATTCACCACATGCTCAACAAACTGTCTGAAAGGTGCAGGGCAAAAGCAACACAAAGTTTCTGGGGATGTAGCCATCTTCTTCTTACAAACAAGAAATCCTTTGTTTTCACCCTAAAATAACCACCCACATCAAGAAAGTGACATAATAAATATCAAAATACTGAAATTTATATTAAGTAAATGCAAACCTGATACCCTTGCCAGGGTAACCGACCACGCAGGAGAAAAATGAGGGTGTAAGCGAGAGACTCTAGATCGTCTCTCCTGCTACCGGTTCTACCGAGATGAGCATGCACACTAGCATACCGTACGGTTCCCCTGCAGTACATGAATAATCAATTAACTACTAATTAAAACACCAAGAGAGAAAAAGGAAAAAAAGGACTCCCGAGCTTATGGATATAGAAATCTAATAAAAGCACCATCAAAAGAAGAAACGAAAAGCATGCAAACATAATTTTTCATAACAACATTTAATTTTACCTGAAAACATCTGGACGTTGATCATACTCAACATGTTGACCACTTGAACTATCCCGCCACTTGGTTGCTGTTGAGTTGAAACGGACAAAAGAACTGTCAGATATGATCTGGATCTGAAATAAAACAGATCTTAAAAGGAAAAAATCAAAGGCTTACCTAATCCTAGGTCAACAAGGAAAAGTTTTTTCTCATCTAGAGTTCCCGTAGGACCAAGCAAGAAATTCTCTGGTTTTACATCCCCGTGCACATATCTGCAAAAGACAAAAGCAACAGCATTATAGCAACAAATGTCTTCCAATGATCAACACTCAAAGCCAATGATACATTGATTTAGTAGACCTCTTCAACATTATCAATCCAAGTACTTAAACTTTCTTTAACAAGACAAATCTTCTTGCCATATTTAAAACCAGATGAAAAACAAATAACAAGCAAAATAGAAAAACAAATCACCCTCTGGAGTGCATCTTCTCTAAAATTGAGATGGCCTCAATGGCAATACATGCAACCATTTCAATGGACATCCTGAAAGTTGAAGAAAATGCTACCATCAAATGGTCAGTCTCTTAATAAAGTAAGGAAAATAATTTAATTGGGAAGGAACATACGTGTGCGAGTTGTTATTCCAAACATCCCATAAGCTAGGTCCAAGCATATCCATAACCTGTTTTAAACATTGCAAAATCTCAGTCATCTTTAAAACCTGATACATATATATACATATATATATCATTGAACTTAGAGACCGCAAAAGACATACCATAACATAGTAGTCACCTTGCCGGCCCTTGTAGTGAACTCGAGGCACACCATGGCTACCACCAAGCGCACTGCAGAAAAAAATTAAAGACCTAGTTAAAAATATAAATGACGGGCAACCCTAATTCATGAGGCTACGATAAAAATATAAAACCGTTAAACAATGAGATGGAAGGGATCTCACCCGTAAACTTGCCACTCATATGGCGGCCCATAGCTACATCCTTTGCTGCTTCTATGCTCAAATTTTAAAGCAACCTAAAGTTCAAACATAACAAATTTAGCACATTGCGGATATGAACAATTTTCAGAGTATGCACTGAAATAATTTGATACCTCTAAAGCTCCTGGACCAGCACCAATTCGTCTACCAACATACACTTGTCCAAAGCCTCCTTTCCCAAGTTTCCTTTCTATTCTATACATAGGAGAACCCCCAACCTGAACCTGTTGCAGCAAAAACAAAGAGTAAGTATAATTTCTTCAAACTGATAAAACAACATTATCTGCTTCTTCCTTCATGTAATTGATTGTGTAAAATGAAGCCCGATACTAGAACCAATCTTACAAAGTCAAAAGCAATAAATATCAAGTCCGCGACTCTTTTTTCTTTCTCTTCTACGGACTCTTTGCACAGAATTTTTTTCTTTAAAAAGAATATAACTGAACTCCATGAATAGATATCTCAAGGTAAAATGAAGCAAAACAAAAGTGCAGAAAACTCTGAATAAAAGCACCTTCTCGGGAAGTGGGGCTGCACTTCCTTCATCTTCGGCTCCAGGGCCTTTATTGCCGTTAAGGCCGCCGCTATCGTACTCGTCCATATCTTTTCGGCAACCTCTTTCTCAAAACCCCAAGGGCTTTAATATCCTCGTTTTTTTCTTCCAAAAGGCGTAGCCCCGCTCACGATATTCTTGTGTTCGTTGTCGTTGTTTTTAAGCTTGTTGTCACAAGTGGCAGCAACGATCGCGTCTTTCTGTTTACTAACCAGTCCGGTTCTCCTCTGGCGAGTGCGAACAATGACCTTTCCTTCTTGCCGGTGTTGGTATCGGGTTTCGGGAGAATATCAATCGGGTTCGGTTTCGGGTTAGGGTTGACGGAGGCCCGATCTCTGCGAGCTCGGCTACGCAGCTCAGGCATCATAGAGACTACATTCGTCCATAAAGGGTAGTAGCTTGGTGAAGATCCATGAAGGTTCTAGAATCATCGGCCGATTAATTTTGATTACAGGCTTTGAGAGATAGGATATTAACCCGATAACAAAAACAAAAAAGAGTTAAAGAGAATAGGAAGATTTTATTTAATCAGAACAGAAAAAGATGGTGAAATTGGGGTTAGGTAATGGAAATTTTGGAGATCTGTGGAGGGAAATGAAAGGAATGGGATACTACCAGGTGACAGTGAGACACAAGGAGAAACGGAGGTGAAAAATTAGAGAGACAACGCTTCCTACTGATTTTTTTTTTCCTACTGTTGATTTTATATTCATCTTAAATTTTCAATATTATGTATTAAATGAAATTATTTTTGAACTGGCATGGAAAAAAATTATTATATAATGAAAAATATTTATTAAAAATTTATATAAAATTATTTTCAAAAAATTACATGGTTATAATGATAAAATTAAAATATGTTTACGATGCACAATATTTTTTTTTGAATTCAAATCTCATACACTATTGTATAAATATAACTTAATTTGTTTTGAATTTAAATTTCATCATAATCACAATTTTATTATTAATAAAATATGCTTATAAAAATAAAACTTAATTTATATATAAAATATTATATAAATTGTAGTTAGGGCTAGTTTATCAATATTTTTTAAAAGTGCTTTTGAGTCAAAAAGTATTTTTTTTAAAAATTAAAATTTTTTCCATCTCCTTTTGATCAAAAAAATACTTTTTCAAAATATTTTTGGTGTCAAAAATATTTTTGAAAAACTCAAAAGTATTTTGTTTAGTAATGTTTTTATCTCAAAAGTGTTTTTTGTCTCAAAAATGCTTTTAAAAAACAATACTAAACAAAGCCTTAATCAATATGTGATATCATCTCAATAAAATATTTATAATTTTTTTAGAATAAATTTTTCTGTCTAGACAAAAAAAAAATTATAGAAGTTAAATTCGATTTTATTTAAATTCAATTCTAAATTTTATTTCAATTAATGAATAAATATTAAATTTTTGAGTAACAGTGATCTTTTCGACATCACATTGTGCACTGTTTTTTTGAATTATTCGTTACTAGTTAGACTGATGATCAAACCGATTGAATTCTATTTTTTTTTTTATGTATTCACAAATGAAAGTTTGAGAAAAGTCTAAAAGGTTATGTAAGATTGTTGGAAAATTTCACCTTCCAAACCTCTTGACTCAGGGCCACTATTGGCTTTACATCATCTAGTCCTAGTTGTAGGCTTGAAATTTTACAATATATATATATATATATATATCAAAATTCTTTTAAATATTTTCTTATTATAAAAGATTGATATTAAATACATTAATTGTGTTTTTTTTTTAACTCCACAATTATAAAGGATGAAAAATTTTGCTTTTCTTTGTATTTCACAATCAAATACGATAAATCAACCTTTTTTATGAGCAACAAATTAAAACAGTTGACCGCAATAGAATTTATTATACTGACAGTTATCATATTTATTTAAAATAAAAAATTCACAAACACATCCAAACATTTAACATGTTTCTTTTTTCCAATTCAAATAGTCTATTCAAATCTCTTATTTTTCAATATCAAAAATAAATAAATAAAACAATTTAATCGTGATGAAAATCACTGTTTTAGTAGTGGTTTTTAAATTTAACGAGAGTTGAAATTCGAAAGTAAAAATTATTAGATTTAATAATAATTTTAGTTACTAACGTTTGAATATTTTTGTTAAAATGATTTTAATTATATTTTTTAGTTTTTTTTAATTAACTTTTGGTTTTTTTTCAATATGTTTTTTTAATAGAATTAAAGAAAGTATCGTTAAAAAAGTAAATGGATGATGTAAAAATTTCATATGTGAAATATTTTTAATAAGATATAATTTATTATTTAGGTAATCCAATAAGATAATTACATGTGAAAAATAGTAAAACAAATAAATAATACATTAAATTAGAAAACCCATAATTTAAAGAAATAAACATAATTATTTAAAAAGAATTAACTCACAAATGTACGAAAGATTGAAAACTTTTAAAAGAAAAGAAAGATTGAAACTTTGAATTTATTCATTAAATTTGTTAGAAAAAACAAATTGAAAAAAAAACAAAAGTTGATAGTCATTTTGACAAAATATACAAACGTTAGTGGTGAAATTATCATTAAGTCAAATTATTAAGACACCTTAATTTATTTTTTTATCATTTTGATTTTAATTTATTTTTTAATATATTCAGTCAAATCCTTTTTTTAGAAACGAAAAATGGACTGAATTAGTAAAAAAGAAATTAAAATCAAAGTGGCATCATTATGTCAATTATTTATTACAAAATTATTCATTAAACATTGCCAAAAGACGCAAACAAACTTAAATGTTTGAAAAGTAAAACATTTTAGAGAAAACTCGTAGAAGCAGAGAAGATAACATCGGATCAAGGAGCATATTCCATCAGCAGCCCAGCACAGAATGCTATATATGCTTATCCCCAAGTTCTTCAACCCTTTATTCCACTACCAAAGCCCCATATTTCAGCCAAAACATTGGCCCTCCCCAAATTCTCTCTTCTATCCGATCAGGGATTAAGCCGCTAATATTTCTACCCTAACAAGCCTAGTGCACATCATTTTGCTGCCATAGCAATTTTAGTATCGTTGTCACATGTGTCATATACATCCGCTGCATCAAATATTCTTTTTGCCTACCTAAGCCAGAAGTAGCACATGTCTTGCAGAGAATTTATTCTATCAGGATAGACAAGCAACAAATTATGGTTTATGGATAAATCAGAAATACAACCATATAAAATGAAACAAACCACTATATTAATATTGATTATACACGGTTACAAATTTTACTATAAAACCAGATCAACAAACGTGAATGTTGATAAGCTTTTAAATTTGACTAAAACATCTACTTGTTCTTTCAAGCCAATGTTCTAACATTAGTTTTGAGAAGGGGTAAAAAACACTTAAGCTGTCGTCCTGCAAGATCATTTACCAGATATGATAAATTTTTTCGGCTATGGTGCCTAATCGCTTCTCCATCCAGTTGATTATATCCTGCCCTATCTCTTCACGCTCGGGTTCGAAGAGAAGATCATGCAAGAAGCCTTCATAGAGCTTTATGTCTTTGAAGGTGGAGGATGCCTCGTTGTAGAAATCCTGGGAGGCGAGTGGATCAGTGACTTTGTCTGCAGTCCCATGCAGAACAAAGAATGGGACTGTCACAGACTTAAAGTTCCGCATCAAATATGAAGAAATGCGCAATATCTCATGCCCAGTTCGGGCCCTTATTGGACCAGTGTAGACCAAGGGATCAGAGTACTTGGCCAAGAGTGCGGCAGGGTCCCTTGAAACTGGGATGCCCTTCTTGTTCGCACCTTTAAACTGGAGCTTAGGAGCAACCAGAGAAAAAAGAGGAGCAATAGCCTGCATAAAAACACCATACATATTTATATTTTATAAATAGAAATTAAAATAAAAAATAATGGAGGAAAAAAGTGGCAATTCATCATATCTGTTTCAATCAGTACTAAAATACCAATTTGACGGGATACAAGGAGGATACATACAAACATTGAGTCAAACCACAACCAATTTTATTCTTTATAATATGTAATTGATATTATACAATAGCAAAATGGTTATACAAAACCAAAGCAACTCACAAATCTCAACCACAATAGTTAGATGGCATTATAGGGCAAAACCATGAAAACAATATTCAAACTAAAACCAGACAAGCTGTCTCTAAAAGGAATTAACACCTCCTAAATACTTTTATCTGCACAGATATTTCGCTTGACAGAATATAGACGTTTGAAAAGAACTAAGAAATCGATCACAAGAAGAAAGCCCGCATAAATGAAAGTCATATTAAAAATATTCCTTAGTTAAATTATTAAACCGATAATGGGTGATTGGTTGGTCGAAGCACATTTAACTTTTAACACTTAAGTTAAAGAAATAAAATTCGGCGGCAACTACAGCATGATTTAGCACAGTACAAATAGAGAATAAGAAGCAGCAACTTACCCCAACAATTGGATGTGCTGGTTTAACACGCAAAGCTGGAGAGGTCAGCACAACTCCCTCCAGCATTCCTTCAATACGAGGATGTGAAGCTGCCTGGTAAATCACACCTTATTTAATTAAAACGGTTCGGCAGATAATTCAGTTAAAGCAATCGGCAGATGTGATACCTTTAAAACTACAGCTCCACCGGTAGAGTGACCAAAAAGGAAGCAAGGTACACCTGGGTTCTCTGATTTGATCTTTTCTAAGAAAGCCCCCTGGAAGTAGAGAGAAAAACTTAGCACCTTCTTGCAGGCATATTTTTAATAAAGCCAAAGACTGCCAAGTTACGGTTTAGTTATTTGTCACTGACCAGTAGTCAAGATAGTAAACTTCAAATTGTTAATGATTAAAATGTTTTATCATCTAAAGAGCAATAGGGTTATCCAATTAAATGTTAAATGACAAAGTAATCAGAAAGAGTTAATTTCAATTCAACATTAAAAGAAATACAGATAATTAAACTACTTACAGTGTCTGCAACAACATGATCAAGTGAAGGAACATATCCATGCAATCCATCACTGCCACCATGACCTATAGCATAGAAGTTTCTCTCATTACCACAACTTAAAATCAATGCTCTTGAATAGATTTTTGCAAAACAAAAACAAATGCAGAAACACTTGTGTCAGATTATGTACCTATCCAGTCCATTGCATATACACCAAAGTTGCAAGAGGTTAGTTGCTTTGCAAATTGAGCATATCTTCCACTGGAAATGAACACCACAAAAACAGAGTGTGAAAAATGAGGAAATTCTTTTCCAATGGGATAAAAAACTGACTGAGATATTCGTAGGCTTGATTTAGAAACTAGTGTTACCTGTGCTCATTCAGCCCATGTATAATGATCAAAATTCCCCTAAAATCACAGACAAGCAAGCAGTTAGGAGACGAGAGAGTAAAGCAATGGAATGAAGGCAACTAAAAAATAAAAGAAAAGAACAAAAGTAGAGGCTACTGCCTTGCATGATGCTACAGACAAACTAACAGCAAAGCGTTATATGTACATCAACCCAAAAAGAATGTAATTGCTGAAGAAAGCAAAGCATCATTCCACCGAACTTATACTAAAATTCAAAATCTTGATCCACTCGAATTAGCGTTCTAAATATAGGAAATTGAAAATAAGTTGATTTGTGTAAAGACTCTAGTATTCTCAGGTCATAAGCAATTCAAAACTTAAGTTCATAATTAAGCACACAAATTAAAAAGAAAAATAAAGAACGTCGATAAAAAAAAAAAAAAGACTAACGCTTACTTTAGTTCACCGGTAGCCGGAAGCCAAGACCGGCTGAACAATGCATTTCTTCGAACGCCAAAGAACAGAGACGTGTTCCAGCAGCACTGAATCTCTCCGTCCTCGGTTTCGAACCCCATGTTCAAACCCTCCGCCAACGATCTCCTTCTTAAGGTGTCCTCCTCTTCTAGCCTCCATAACGATTTCCGCCTCGCCGTTTTAGCCGGATATTGCGGCCCGGCAGTAGCAACGTCAACCGCCGCAACATCCGTCCGAAATTGCCGGCGCCGAGGGAAGAGTAGGATGAGGATGTACAAGATTACTGATTGAACGAAAATCAGAGGAGTTCTTAGGGTTTTTAAGATCGGGATTATCCGATTGCTTGCTCCCGATGTCAATGGCTCCATCTCCCCAGCCGTTGACATGACAGAAATGGCAAAAAATCAAATTAAAAAAAATAAAAAAATAAAAACAAAACTAAAAATATATGGATATGGAAATAAGGAGTGGAAACAAAGAAAAAAAAGTAAAATTTTAGAGGCCAGGGGCAATTTGGCTGGAATATTTATAAAGCGCGGGCAGGCTTCGGACAAGGAAACCAGGGGAAAAGAAAGATCAAAGCAACGGCTGAGGGTGACGTGGAAATGTTTGATTGAGTGGGGGAAATGATCTTCAATCTTGGAAGTAGGATGGACGGCGATGATGGAGTGAGATGTATCGCGTGCTTTGATATTTGGGTGTAGGAGAGTTTGATTCTTCATAGTTGAAATTAGGAGAAAACAGAGTGAAGCTTACGCTAAGCAACAGAAATTGAAAGATAACCTACGCGTAGCCAGCCTCGCAGCTCGGCTTCCAAGCGCCTGAGTCATGTTTTTAACTGATTCTCGTTTGTGCGAATAATTAGACGAGAGATTGGTTATCAACTCGACGTCTCCCCCCTTATTTTTGTTCATAGAAAAAAAACAAAACAACAAAAATATAAAATAAAAATTTGGAGGAAAAAGATAAAGCTGAATAATTTATCACAAATTTTATCTTAAATTCATTAAGTTTGGTTATTTTCAAAAGCTGATGTGATAAACATATTATCGTATGTTTAATATGTTATTAATTTATTATTTTACATTTTACTTGTTAAAAATTTAATTAATGGATTAACGATTTTTATTTATATTAATATTAAAATTTTAAACTTCAAAAAAAATTTAGATTGATCTAATTGTACAATATATACTAAATTTACAATTGTAGCTTAATACAAAACTTCTAATTAAATTTAATTAAACAAATTAACTACTTCAAGATTAAAATTTTAAAATTAAAATTGAACCATTCAAAAATTAAAAAAATTAAAATTATCAAAATAAATTATAAAAATTAAATCCACAAATTTCATTAACTGATAACAAAGTTTAACTTAAAAATTTTGGAGGGAAAGGAGAAAGTATTTCTTTTGGTAAATGATGTTTACATTTTTTCTAAAACTATTTACTTAATTCAATAGAAATAATCAAAACTAAATATATTTTTCATCAAAATATTAAAAAGTTTTGACTCGCATGGCGGGCATACTTCTTCAAGTGTATATTATAATCCGCATTTCCCGGGTCGTAGTAAATATCGGGTCGGTGAACCAAAAAGGTAACCGCCCTTTAAGTAACCCCCCATTAATTTTGAACAGCGAAAGGGAAGCCAGCCAATAGCGCCAAGCCGATAAAAGTCTCGACGAGCTGATAATGAAGGAAGCATCGATGAAACCGTAACCCCCCACGACGTATTTTCCTAGCCCCGAAATCCTCGTCATTATCGTCACTGAGATTCTTACACGTGTCAAGTTATTATCTTTTTAAGTTTATGGGTAAATTCCACTAGTAGTCGCTCAATTATTAACAAATTTTTTTTAGTCACATAACTATGAAAAATTATAAAATGTCATATAACTATTAGTAATTTTTTTTGTCACCTAATTATGAAAATCTTTTTTTATCATCAATTTGCTAGAAGTGGTAGCTTTTTAAAATTGGTATAATAGTGATTTTAATCCTCAATATTTGTACATTGTATCAATTTAGTCTTGATTCTAAAAGATCTAAAAGATTTAACCCTTAACATTTACACATTGTGTAATTTGATTATTTTTACAGTTTTTCTTTTCTTTTTGATCCATTTCACTGAAAAAGCTAAAAAAATTATTAACTAAGTTTAATTGAAAATATACCAAAAAAAATAGAAAACATCCAAAATTCTAAAATAATAACTTTCACCTTTTCTAGTTTTTTTTTTAAAATTTAGCTCTCAATGCCACAAAAAAAATAAAACTGGAAAAAATTACACAATATATAAATGTTGAGTGTAAATCTTTTTTAGAATCAAGACTAAATTAGTAATATTTACAAATGTTGAAGGTTAAAATTGCTATTATGTTAAATTTAACGGTTATCACCGTTGGCTAATGGATGGCCAAAAAAGAAAAAAAATTGAATAATTGGACGATCATTTTTAACTTTTCATGGTTTGGTGAACAAAAAAATAGTAATAATTGAGTGACAATTTGATAACTTTTCATAATTAAATGATCAAAAATCAAATATTAATATTTTGGTGACAACTAAGGATATACTCTTAAGTTTATTTCATCTATTAGCTAAATAGTTTTATTTTATATATCTATTTATTTTTATTATGACTCCTCGAAATTTTAAATCAAAATAAAAATATGAGTACATTGAAATTCACATTCATTTAACTATTTAATTATTGAAATAGTAATAATGAATTACAAGAGAGAAATAAAGTCTTAACAACAATGACATTAACACGATTCAAATTCAGATCATATCTAAAACGATAAACACTTTAATTATCAGTTAAATACACGAGGTTTAATAATATTATTATTTACTTGTAATGGTTTTCATGCCTCATACTTGTAATGATAAATAAGTTAATTTTTTAAGATTTTATTAATATCAAAAACCAAATTTAAACATCAACAATTTCTTTCCCAAGACTTTGATAAAAATAAATAAATAAAAATAAAACAAGCAAGCGAACTTTAACCATGGACATAATTTCACATTTCATTTTATTATTATTATTATTATTAGCATTTGTCACGTCCTTTACTTTTCTTTTCTTTTTTTCCTTTCGTCGTATTTGTTACGTCCTTCTCACGTTAACATCGTGGCGATTTCTCGTATGCTTATCTTACCCAGTTTCTTTTTAGTGACTTTTTTTGTAGCAAATATTCTTTTCTTGAATTTTGTAAACAAATATTATTAAACAAATGTTATTGAATTATTTTTTAAATTTGTCAAATAAATTTTCTACTTCAATTTAAGGGTAAATTCCACAATTAGTAATTAAACTATGAGCAAATTTTTATATTGATCACTTAATTAAAAAAATTACATTTTGGTCACTAAATTACTCAAAAATTTACATTTAAGTTGTTGGGATGCTGAAATTGATACAATATAACTTTTTTTTGTTCGCACTACCTATATCAATCGAAAGTTTTATTTTTCCTTCTCTTCAACATTTTAATTTTGTTTCATGAAACAATTTAGGACATCGACAAAGAGTTAGGCAAGCTCAACCTTGAGGGTCGTTTGAAAATGCAACCGTCCAGGGGTCCAAATTTTTTTTCAGTTTTTAAGGGGCCCAAAATTTTTTTACCAACTTTTAAGTGACTTAAAAAAATTTTCTCCAACTTTTAAGGGATCCAAAACCCCAGTATATTATTTTGCCTAGAACCCCAAAAATGTTAAGAACGAGCCTGGAGTTAAAAGGCTAGTAGAGGTCTTGGTCTCCCTAAAATTAAAAAATTTTAGTTCAATCCCTCTAAAAATAATAATATTACAAATTAATATATAGTAAATTTACATTTTGGCCCCTCCTAAATATAAAAAAAATTATTTAAGCCCTTTAAAAACAATGGGATTATAAATTAATACTTGCTAAATTTACATTTGGATCTCTTAAAATTTTCATAATTCAGTTTCAACCCCTAAAAAATTTATGGTTTCACCATTGTTTGGACATCACGAATTTATGAATCGAAATTCAAACTACTTTTTTCTCTTATCTTCAACACTAATTGTCAAATCGAATTTGATTTAAAATATGTTTTTTACTCGTCAATAGGTATTGACCCGCCGTACGGATTGTTGAATCGAGGTTTGGAGCTTGTTGATATAAACTTGAAAAAAAAAGTCTAATGGCTTAAATAAAGACTTTTAAATAGTTCGATTACTTAAATAAAAAATTTCAAATATATTTATTTTTAGTTAAATAATTGAAATAAAAAATTACTTGTAATTTAATGAGTAATAGTGTAGTTTACTCTTAATTTGATATAAAAATAGTGTAGCTTACTCTTAACTTAATGTAAAAGAATTAAGGATTTTTTTTTGGTGATAGAAAAATAGAAACAAATTACATCAAAATGAACTAAGCAAAAAGTCCAACTAGTTTTATCTTGTTGCAGCAAAGCCGAAACCTCAATTGATGCTACCTTAAGAATTTATCAATTTAACCTCTATGTTAAGCTCAACTTAGCTAAAGAAACAACTACTAGATTTCTGTCTCTAGGAACAAATCTTATATTCCACTGTCATTTAGCTCTCATAATCCGCTTAATCTTTTTAATTACATTGATTCTTGAATCTACTATTTCTTTGTCGCGTAAAATATCAACCACTTTTTTACTAGTGTGTATAATAACTTTTTTGATACCTTTATTGAGTAGAATCAAAAGGCCATCTAAAATGCCCATAGAATTAATGATTTTTATGAACAAAAGAAATATGTAAAGCAATGATTACACAATAATAATTAGAACAATGTAAAAAGCAAGGAGATTTTGTCTTCTAAAACGTATTTAATTAGAATATCGAGAATATGGATAAGAGGGTTATTATGGCTTACAAAGTATATATGGATGATGGGAAATCGAAGATTAATAAAATAACGTTAAAGTTGATTGAGTTTAGTTTGATTGGTATCGATATTATTATCAATACAGAAAAATGTGAATTTGAGTGTACTTAAATGCATTATCTTTTTATTTAAGAGTTAGGGAGGGACTCTAAATAATTGTAAATATATTATAAAAACCTAAATCGATGAATAACTGCAATCAATCAAAATAGAAAGGTGTTATATAAAAGAATTCAAAAGAATTATTAATCTAACACTCACTCCGTGAAGAAAACTAATGAATTGATTGCTTATATATATATATAATTGGATAAATTTGACAAGGGAACAATAGTTAAGGGTTATTTTTTCGGTTTAAATCTTGTTAATGTAACTCTTCTCTCAAATATATGATTTTGAATATGCAAAAACATAAAAATAATTGTATTAAGTTAAAGATCAGATGCATTTAGCGTAACTAATTTAATTATAAAAAACTTTTCAAGAAAATATTAGAATGTTTAATTTTGGAAAAAGAATTATCACATTTTTATAATTTGTTTTCCATCTATTAAAATTGAAAGATGGGTTTTGCAACGGTATGAAAGGCAATGGTCTGTTGGGTCATAATATTGAATAAACGTGGATGTGGTCATCATCAAGTAGGATTTTAAGCAAATTAATGATCCCTCGTGTAATTATCTGGACCTTCATCTAGAAACTTATGGGCTTGACTATTTTATATTTGGGCCTTACACGATATGCCTATATGGTTTTCATTATTTTAAAATTCTGGATAAAAATCCGACCCAATATCCTTAAAAACAACACCTCATGCTTTGAACGGAAGATAATGGGCCCCACTTCATTCCACACTGACTAGTATTATTTTTATTTTTATTTTTTTAAATTTATAAGTAACATTTAAGTGGACCTTAGTCTTGGTCTAAAATAGGGACCAAGGTTTTTTATTGGGGAGATGGTATTCATGATTAGGCTCTGTAATTGCTTGCTGCCTGGTCCCCAATTCTCAACCCCTAAATTTATCGTGTAAAATTAAGCAATGTAAGAAGGCTTAGGTGGTGCAAAATCTCACATTCAACGTGAACATCACACGTGCGATGGACTCGACTTTAGGGTTTAAAAGCGTGAATGATGGACCGACCTTTCCAAAAATACTTTTGAATTTTTTAGTCATTTCATTGGACCATTCTCCTAAATCTTCAAAATCTTTCAAGTGTTTGTTCACCATGAAAACGACATTAATTAAGCTTACTAATCGGGCTTTTCGCCCTTAAAGTACACCTTTAATTGAAGCAAAGAACGAAAAGGTCCATTACAACCTATCTCTTTCATGCACATACCTCATCAATTAATGGAAAAAATCCAAAATTAAAAGATAAAAAGGGAAGGTATCCATACGAGGGAGGTTCTTTTTGTTGCAATTACTGTTGCTAAAGGTAGATAATTTAGGAGACAAGTTAAAAGGTCGGTCGGTTAAAGCTTTATTAATGTCATGTTGGGGAACGTGACGTGACGTGATTCGCTACTAGGATATCCAAGGATCGCAACAGACATGAGATTATTGTCCAAAATTAAGTACTAATATATGTATGTCCATTGCTGTGATTAAGGGTAAATATATTTATTAAAACTTTATATAAAATTTTGATTGGAATGATAAAATTAAATTTAAACCTGTTGTAGGTTTAATTTTTATTGTGATTGAATTTTATATAAAAGTTCATAATAACATAAATTTTTTTAAATATTTAAATTTGAAACTCACAGTAAATATTATAATGTGTAGCATTAATTCAATTAATCCAATTGGCAATATTGTAATTCCAACACTTTAAAAAAAAGTTTTAGTTAAATTTTATATTCAAAACTTAACATTTACAATCTAATATCAAATCTCATTATTATTTTTCTGGTGAAAAAAAATGGTTCATGTTCCATTTTCAACTTAAATCAGGAAGTTGGAAAGGTTTCGTTAATGGGTTTCATGTGCAAAGCGAAGAAGCAGTATGTCTTTTTTTGAATGAAGAACAAAAACGAAGAAGATTTAGAAGATAAAGTGTTATGGGCAGTGGTTTTCAGCTGCCATGTGACCCTCAATTTGGCTGATCACTAACCCTAATAATCCCACGTTATAATCTCAGTGGACCCATTGCGCCCGACATTAATTTGTGATCACCCTCTATATTAAATCTATTCTTTATTAAAGAAAGTGGGATATTCAAGTTAGCCCAAAAGCAATACATGTATACTAAAGTTCCGAACTTATTGATCTCTCTCTGGACCACTCATAACCCTAAAATAAAAATTTGCAAAAGCGGGGATTCAGACCCTTATTCAAGGGATACGGGTTGGCTCCACGTCATGCATGCTTCATTCGATGGATTGTGGGGAAAAAAATGGGGAAATATGTTTAAGAAAAAGAAAGAATTAAATGATGTAAGTACAAATTGAAAAGCACTAAAACTAGTTTATTGTTTATAATGCTCATGTTGGTATAAATCAACTTTTAACTTTTAACTTATTAGGCATTTGGTACAAAGAGAATATTGAACTGAATTAGGCATTTGAGTTGATCATCCCACCTTCTAAACCCCCAAAACACTAAATTAAACAAATAAGTTTAACTTTTAACTTATAATAATAAATAATAATAAAAATTAGGTACCATTTTATGGTTTAAGTCCAAATGTTTCAACTTTATTTATTAAAAGCCAATAAATACGCAAGGAATATCAACAGATGAGTCTGGTCAGTATTAATTCAGGCAATTAATGGTCATGGATTAGTCCATTCAAGTAGTGGGATTCATCACACTTACACACACCAATAAACTAAAGCAAAATATATGTAAATGATCTCTTCTCTTTGATATCTTGTACACAACATATTCTTAAATATATAAAAGTGGGGGTTAAGAAGAGTTGTAGATTCTTCAATCATATCTCATTTTAAGAAAACAAATATAGTGGAACCGTTTTTTACACGTCACGACACAGATTAATAGTACTACGCTTGTACAACATTCATATTCGTTAACCAAATTCCATGTATATGTGCGATCCCTATGGTTGTCATATATATAATAAAGGACAGTGCTAGAAGCACTCAAATAATGCATCCTTTGGGAGAAAAAAATATCATAGTGATGATAAATGAAAGTTTTTTTCTTATAATTTTAATAGTAGCAGTTAACCGTATATAGTTTTTATACATCACCACTAACACCAATCAACAACTCATGGATCATCATCATCCTGTGATAAATATGGAAAACATAGAAATCACTTTTACTTTGCCAAGCAGCCTCCACATTAGATCACCAATATTAAATATTAATTAAACCTACCACACGTACGACGAGAACTTAGCATGGTCAGTGTTTTGCTCGGACCCCTCGGCTCTCTCAGTCACTCTCGGTCGTCACTGCATTCACATATAACAGAACCACATCCACGTTTGGTGCTGCCGCTCCAATTCCTTCAACTCCTCTAATGGATACATTTTACACAAAACTCCATTGCCAGATGCTCTCTACCAGATCTATACTACTATAATTCCGATCCACTCTTTTGTTTGCACCGGAAGTGGACGAAGATATTTCAAGAAAGTATAAATGTCCATTGAAAAATGGGGCCCATTCTAATTGGCATATATACTCCTTACAGCGTGGAATTTATAGAACCAACTCACTGTCTCATATCTAAGATTAAAGAAAAATTTTCACATTAGATAAATGTCTCATATTGTGTTGTCAGTTGATAATTTATACATTACTAAAACATTAAATATCTTTTAGTAAAAAATTAAATACTAAACCCTTTTTCTGTGAAGCATATGTATTAGCTGGATGAGTACATACAACATTTTTTTAATTACTATAAAATAGCAATTATATGATGGGGAAAAAGAATTTTTTTTTCTTTCATCTAAAGTAAAGAAGTTGTTGAACAAAAAAAAAAAAACCCCCAAGGTAAAGGGGTTGTCCAATGTTGAACTTGTGAGTCTGTGACTGTAACACCCCTATACTCGATTTATACGTATAAATCCAATATAAGAGCATTACATTACAGTACGACACAAAAAGTTGAGTAACAAAAAAATTTCTTTAAAAACCGATGTCTTTTAAGACCATTCAAATTGAAATATCATATATTAATCATTTCATTTTCATAATTCATAACATTCGAGATAACATTTTTCCCACTCATTAGGGATTCACACAAATATCATTGTACATGCCATTTCCTTAAAAAAAATACCTATATTTGGAATCCTCCAAAGGATGATGTGATGTGATGAGAGGTCCCTGAACTCGATTTTACTTCTTGTTACTTTGTACCTGTAACATCCGCGTTCTTAAATCAGATTTGTGTGATAAAATAGAATTGAGAATAAGAAATGTTAGAAAATTTTAAGGATTAAATAGTAAAGGGGAGAAAATATGGAGGACTAAATAGCGAATTATCCAAATTGAATTTTGAGTCATCATGGGAATTAGATTGATTGAGGAGGGGCAAAAGAGTAATGTGGTGGAAGGTATTTTTGGAGGCAAAGTTTTGGGCCAAAGTGTAAAGTTGGAAGGTTTAGGGACTAAAAGTGCAATTTTACCATTTTTATTAAGGTAGATATTTTAAGTGAGATTTCTAGAGAATTTGAGAAAGGTTAAAAATCAATTATAAGTCAAAAATATCAGCTCTTTTCATATTCAACCGTTCATGCCATTCTCTCTTCCATCCAACTTTTGATTTTATTCCAAATAGGTCCTTCCATCATTTTTAAGCCCTCCAAGCTCCAAAATCTCTTATTGTCTTTGAAATTTCTGGAAGAAAAGTATAGAAAGGGGTTAGTAGACACCTCAAACTCCTTATAGAATTTATTTTGAGGTGTTAGAGAGCATAGGGACTAAATTGAGAAATTTTGAATTCAAGGGTTAAGGTAAGAAATGGTTAAATTCTCATGACATACATGTATTTTACTGTTATTTAGCATGAAAACTATTGAATTATAGCTTATAGCTTATATGTGTTTATGTGAAATTGAAGAGAAAGAGAAGAGAGGCAAGGATCAAATTGAAGACAAAGGAAAAGAATAGAGCAAGGGGTAAAAGAGAAGAAATTCAGCCTTTTGTTGTAAGTACTACAAGAATTTTAGTTTATAGTCTATTCTTCATAATATATTTGAGCTGTTAGCATGAAAATTGTTGTTTAATTAGGTGTTATAAAGATGATTAAGTGAGATTAGTGTAATAAAACATGAGAAAGAAAATGTTTTCATTGAAACAGATTGGACAAAATCAGAGGGTTAACTTGGAAAATGCACTAAAAATTGTGTATATGGAGTTAAGGGTCAAATTATATATGTAATTAAAGGTTATTGAGTTTAGTTTCATATGGAAGAAACAGTGAGTTAAATGTATATTCTGAGTTATAACTGATTTTGTGTAACAAGGTCAGAGCAGATACGAGTTCCCCTGTTCTGATTTTGAAAAATCATAGAAAAATGTAGAAAAATCATTAGAGTCTGAAATTTATATGGTTGAATCCTTAATGAATCTATTTTCAAAATAAACAGACTAGAACATTATTGGATCTCTGTACTAAAAGATAGATAATTTTTAGTGAAGAAAGGTCGAAACTGACAGATAGCAGAGAAGGGGTAAATTGAAAGAATTTACTGTACAAATTGGCTAAATTAAAAATTCTGAAAATTTTATGGTAAAAATATGATTGAGTATAGTTTCAGAAACATCAAGCGGATATTAATTTCGAATTCTGTAGCTCGAGATATAAATAATTTAGTGACTGTGACGCAAGTGGACAGCTTTGAAAATTAATGTGAAAATAAAAGTAAGAGGTATATGATGATGAATATGTGAGAAAAATATATGTGTGAAATATTATGTGTTTAATTATAATTGTTGATTATATGACTAAATGGTGATGTTGTGGAAGCATTTTTAGAAAATAAATGTGAGAAATACATGATTATGTGTATGTGAAGAGAAATGTAAATGTGATGTATAAGTTATGGATAATGATGTTAAATGAGATTATGCCCATGTAGACGAATTAGAACCGTTGTGATATTAGTGGCATGCCATTAAGGAACACTAGCGCGCGCTCTGATTAGCACTTTGTGTGCTCTCTGATTAGCACTTTGTGTGCTCAGTACTTTGTGTACTCTCTGATTAGCACTGTGTGTGCTCTCTGTTTAGCACGTCTCGTGCTCTCTGTTATTAGCACTGCGTGTGCTCTCTGATTAGCACTTTGTGTGCTCAGTACTTTGTGTACTCTCTGTTTAGCACTTTGTGTGCTCTCTGTTGCCCAACACTTATGTGCTCTCTGTTCAGTACTTCGGTACTCTCTGTTTGTTCCGTTTATCCGATAGGTTCTATAAAAGTCTACTATGGGCCAAGTGGACAAATAAGATAAGTGAGCTATGGTTAAGAAAGCTATGATGGCTAGATTGTGAAAAGTGAAAGAATGTGCAAATTATGACATTGAGGTAAGTGAAATGATGAATACATGAAAGATAAGTACCATATGTGTATGTGTAATTAAATGCTGATAATTAAGTGAACTAATGTGGCTGAAAGGACTAAGTTGTGAAAAAGGGATGAAAATGTAATATCTACCATTGAGGTAAGTTGGTATATGAGAATGAATGTGTGTTATGGTGGCATTAAGGTAAGTTAAATGTTACATGCAAGAAATGTTAGAAATTTTATACGCATGAGTATTGAAATGTTTGATAAAATTAAGCAATAAATAAATAGTCATCTATTATTCTTGTAGTGCTTACTAAGCCTTCACCGGCTTAACGCGTTTATTTTAACGCGTAGGTACAAAGTAACAAAGAGAAAAGTCGAGTTCAGGGACCTCTCATCACATCACATCATCCTTTGGTGGACTCCAAATATAGGTATTTTTTTAAGAAAATGGCATGTACAATAGTATCTGTGTGAATCCCTAATGAGTGGGAAAAATGTTATCTCGAATGTTATGAATTATGAAAATGAAATAATTAATATATGATATTTCGATTTGAATGGTCTTAAAAGACATCGGTTTTTAAAAAAAATTTGTTGTTACTCAACTTTCTGTGCCTTACTGTAATGTAATGCTCTTATACTGGGTTTATACGTATAAATCGAGTATAGGGGTGTTACATTTGGTGGTATCAGAGTGAAGGTTTTCTGATGTTTGGGGCCGGGAATGAGTCCACTTGTACATGCCATTTTATATTTTGATGTGATGAGAGGATGTTTAGTTATTTAATTGTTAAAATAGTGAATATTGTAGAAAAAAGAATGTTGAATAGGGCTCATGAAGAGTCTAAAGATAAAGTTGACAGTAGGGCCTCAAATACTGTTAGAGAAGAGGAAGATGCTTCTGAGGTAGTTACTGGTAAATTTTCTTTATTTGACTCTCTTGTAGTTACATAAATTGATCCTGGTTCTACACATTCATATATATGAAACTCATTAGTGAAAGAGAGAGAGTTAATAATAGAACCTACTCAACATGAAGTGATTGTTACTAATCCTTTCGGGCAAAGTGAGAGTGAGTCAATAAAGTGTGTACGAGGTGTCCTTTAAAGATTCAAGATTGTGAATTTTCAGAAAATCTCATGGCTCTTACATTTCATGAGTTTGATGTGATACTGGGAATGGATTGGTTATTTGAACATTGAGTCATGGTTGATTGTAGAAGAAAAAGAATTTCTTTGAGAACAGCAGATGGAAATGAGATGATTGTAACTGGTGAGAAATTTAGTACTTTATCGAATGTGATTTCTGCGTTTAAAGTTTCCAAGATGATTAAGAAAGGGCATGATGCTTTTCTAGCTTATGTTTTAGATACTCGGGTAAAAGATAATGAGATTGAAAAGATACCGGTGGTACGAGAATTTTCTGATGTGTTTCCTAAAAAGTTGTTGGGTTTACTTCCTGAAAGAGAAGTTGAATTTGGAATTGATTTAGTACCAGGTACTACACCGATCTCAATAGCACCATATAGAATGGTACTCGCAGAGTTAAAAGAATTGAAGACTCAGTTGCAAGAATTGTTGGATAAATGATTCATACGTCCAAGTGTATCACCATGGGGAGCTCCAGTATTATTTGTGAAAAAGAAAGATGGATTTTTGAGACTTTGTATAGATTACCGTCAGCTAAATAAAGTGACGATAAAGAATAAATATCCACTGCTCAGGATTGATGATTTATTTGATCAGTTGAAGGGAGCTACTATGTTTTCTAAAATTGATCTGAGATCGGGATATTATCAATTGAGGGTAAAAGAGTCGGATGTATCAAAGACTGCTTTTAGGAGTCGATATGGACATTATGAGTTCTTGGTTATGCCATTTGGATTAACTAATGCTTTAGCTGCTTTCATGGATCTCATGAATAGAATTTTTCAGCCATAATTGGACCAATTGATTGTGGTATTTATTGATGATATTCTGGTATATTCGAAAGGAGAAGAAGAACATGAGAAGCATCTTTTAATTGTATTACAGACTTTGAGAGAAAAGAAATTATTTGCCAAATTGAGTAAATGTGAATTTTAGTTGAAATAGGTTACTTTTCTGGGTTACATTTTGTCTGAAGCCGGAATTCGAGTAGATCCGAAGAAGATTGAAGCAATACTGGAATGGAAATCGCCGAAGAACGTGACAGAGGTAAGGAGTTTCCTCGGGTTAGCTGGTTATTACAGAAGATTTGTTCAGGGATTTTATATGATTGCATTACCTTTAACAAGAGGCAATTGCAAAAAGATGTGAAGTTTGAGTGGAATGAAAAGTGCCAATAAAGTTTTGATAGATTAAAGGCAGCATTGACTGAAGCTCTTGTGTTGATTCAGCCAGAGTCTGTTAAAGAATTTGTGATTTACAGTGATGCATCTTATAATGGTTTGGGTTGTGTATTAATGCAAGATGGAAAGGTAGTTGCACATGCGTCAAGGCAATTAAAGCCACATGAGAAGAATTATCCGACACATGATCTTGAATTGGCTGCTGTGGTGTTTGCATTGAAAATTTGGAGACATTATTTATATGGAGAAAAGTGTTATATTTATACAGATCACAAGAGTTTGAAATATCTGCTAACTCAGAAAGAGCTGAATTTGAGACAAAGGAGATGGATTGAGTTGATTAAGGATTATGATTGCATTATTGACTATCATCCCGGGAAAGCGAATGTAGTAGCTGATGCTTTGAGCAGAAAGTCAGTGGCAGTTTTAAAGGCAATGAATGCACGTTTGGAAATGCAACAAGAGAGTGAGTTATTAGTTGAATTCAGAGTAAAACCGACTCTATTGCAAGAAGTGAAAAATGCACAAAAAGATGATGAAGAGTTGATAAAGATAAAGAAACAACTTGAAGAAGGCAAAGGTAATGAATTTGAAATTGATAATGAAGGAAGTTTAAGATTTCATAATCGGTTATGTGTATCTAATCAAGAAGAATTGAAACGAAGAATTTTGGATGAAGCTCATCATAGTTCGTTTGCTGTACATCCGGGAAGTAACAAGATGTATCATGACTTAAAGCCATTTTATTGGTGGAAAGGGATGAAACGGAATATAGTTGAGTATGTTTCCAAGTGCTTGATATGTCAGAAGGTAAAAGCAGAGCATCAAGTGCCATCGGGGTTGCTTCAATCCATTACTATACCAGAGTGGAAATGGGAAAGAATTACAATGGATTTTGTCACGGGATTGCCACTTTCACCAAAGAAGAAAAATGCTATATGGGTGATCGTTGATCGATTAACTAAGTCTGCTCATTTCTTACTGGTAAGAATTGATTTCTCAATGGAAAAGTATGCTCAATTGTACATAAATGAGATAGTTAAATTACATGGTGCGCTTGTATCTATTATTTCTAATCGAGATCCAAGATTTACATCAAAGTTTTGGTAAAAATTACATGAAGCTTTTGGTACTCGATTGAATTTTAGTACAGCATATCATCCTCAGACAGATGGATAGTCAGAAAGGGTGATTCAAATTCTGGAAGACATGATGAGAAGCTGTATTATTGAGTTTGAAGGCAACTGGGAAAGGTATTTGTCGTTGATTGAGTTTACTTATAAAACAACTATCAGTCAAGCATTCAAATGTCGCCTTATGAAGCATTATATGGAAGAAAATGTAGAACTCCTGTATGCTGGACTAAGTTAAGTGAACAAAAGCTCGTAGGTCCTGATCTGATTCGAGAAACTGAAGAAAAAGTGAAGTTGATCCGAGAACGATTAAAAGCTGCTTCAGATAGATAAAAGTCCTATGATGATCTGAAAAGAAAAGATATTGAATTCAATGTGGGTGAAAAGGTTTTCTTGAAAGTGTCTCAATGGAAGAAAGTTCTCCGATTTGACAAGAAAGGGAAATTGAGCCCAAGATTTATCGGGTCATATGAGATTTTGGAAAGAATTGGTCCAGTTGCTTATCGATTGGCTTTTCCTCCAAAGTTAGATGAAATTCATAATGTTTTTCATATGTCTATGCTACGGAGGTACTGGTCTGATTCATTCCATGTGATTACTCCGAAAAATATTGAAATACAACCGGATTTGACTTATTAAGAAGAGACAATAAAGATACTAGCTCGAGAAGTGAAAGAATTGAGAAATAAAAGAGTTCCTCTGGTAAAAATGCTGTGGAGACATCATAGTTCAGAAGAAGCTACTTGGGAAAGAGAGGAAAAAGATGAAACAACAATACCCACAGTTGTTTAGTGCAGGTAAATTTCGAGGACGAAATTTATTTTAGGGGGGAAGAATTGTAACATCCGCGTTCTTAAATCAGATTTGTGTGATAAAATAGAATTGAGAATAAGAAATGTTAGAAAATTTTAAGGATTAAATAGTAAAGGGGAGAAAATATGGAGGACTAAATAGCGAATTATCCAAATTGAATTTTGAGTCATCATGGGAATTAGATTGATTGAGGAGGGGCAAAAGAGTAATGTGGTGGAAGGTATTTTTGGAGGCAAAGTTTTGGGCCAAAGTGTAAAGTTGGAAGGTTTAGGGACTAAAAGTGCAATTTTACCATTTTTATTAAGGTAGATATTTTAAGTGAGATTTCTAGAGAATTTGAGAAAGGTTAAAAATCAATTATAAGTCAAAAATATCAGCTCTTTTCATATTCAACCGTTCATGCCATTCTCTCTTCCATCCAACTTTTGGTTTTATTCCAAATAGGTCCTTCCATCATTTTTAAGCCCTCCAAGCTCCAAAATCTCTTATTGTCTTTGAAATTTCTGGAAGAAAAGTATAGAAAGGGGTTAGTAGACACCTCAAACTCCTTATAGAATTTATTTTGAGGTGTTAGAGAGCATAGGGACTAAATTGAGAAATTTTGAATTCAAGGGTTAAGGTAAGAAATGGTTAAATTCTCATGACATACATGTATTTTACTGTTATTTAGCATGAAAACTATTGAATTATAGCTTATAGCTTATATGTGTTTATGTGAAATTGAAGAGAAAGAGAAGAGAGGCAAGGATCAAATTGAAGACAAAGGAAAAGAATAGAGCAAGGGATAAAAGAGAAGAAATTCAGCCTTTTGTTGTAAGTACTACAAGAATTTTAGTTTATAGTCTATTCTTCATAATATATTTGAGCTGTTAGCATGAAAATTGTTGTTTAATTAGGTGTTATAAAGATGATTAAGTGAGATTAGTGTAATAAAACATGAGAAAGAAAATGTTTTCATTGAAACAGATTGGACAGAATCAGAGGGTTAACTTGGAAAATGCACTAAAAATTGTGTATATGGAGTTAAGGGTCGAATTATATATGTAATTAAAGGTTATTGAGTTTAGTTTCATATGGAAGAAACAGTGAGTTAAATGGATCTGTATATTCTGAGTTATAACTGATTTTGTGTAACAAGGTCAGAGCAGATACGAGTTCCCCTGTTATGATTTTGAAAAATCATAGAAAAATGTAGAAAAATCATTAGAGTCTGAAATTTATATGGTTGAATCCTTAATGAATCTATTTTCAAAATAAACAGACTAGAACATTATTGGATCTCTGTACTAAAAGATAGATAATTTTTAGTGAAGAAAGGTCGAAACTGACAGACAGCAGAGAAGGGGTAAATTGAAAGAATTTACTGTACAAATTGGCTAAATTAAAAATTCTGAAAATTTTATGGTAAAAATATGATTGAGTATAGTTTCAGAAACATCAAGCGGATATTAATTTCGAATTCTGTAGCTCGAGATATAAATAATTTAGTGACTGTGACGCAAGTGGACAGCTTTGAAAATTAATGTGAAAATAAAAGTAAGAGGTATATGATGATGAATATGTGAGAAAAATATATGTGTGAAATATTATGTGTTTAATTATAATTGTTGATTATATGACTAAATGGTGATGTTGTGGAAGCATTTTTAGAAAATAAATGTGAGAAATACATGATTATGTGTATGTGAAGAGAAATGTAAATGTGATGTATAAGTTATGGATAATGATGTTAAATGAGATTATGCCCATGTAGACGAATTAGAACCGTTGTGATATTAGTGGCATGCCATTAAGGAACACTAGCGCGCTCTCTGATTAGCACTTTGTGTGCTCTCTGATTAGCACTTTGTGTGCTCAGTACTTTGTGTACTCTCTGATTAGCACTGTGTGTGCTCTCTGTTTAGCACGTCTCGTGCTCTCTGTTATTAGCACTGCGTGTGCTCTCTGATTAGCACTTTGTGTGCTCTCTGATTAGCACTTTGTGTGCTCAGTACTTTGTGTACTCTCTGTTTAGCACTTTGTGTGCTCTCTGTTGCCCAGCACTTATGTGCTCTCTGTTCAGTACTTCGGTACTCTCTGTTTGTTCCGTTTATCCGATAGGTTCTATAAAAGTCTACTATGGGCCAAGTGGACAAATAAGATAAGTGAGCTATGGTTAAGAAAGCTATGATGGCTAGATTGTGAAAAGTGAAAGAATGTGCAAATTATGACATTGAGGTAAGTGAAATGATGAATACATGAAAGATAAGTACCATATGTGTATGTGTAATTAAATGCTGATAATTAAGTGAACTAATGTGGCTGAAAGGACTAAGTTGTGAAAAAGGGATGAAAATGTAATATCTACCATTGAGGTAAGTTGGTATATGAGAATGAATGTGTGTTATGGTGGCATTAAGGTAAGTTAAATGTTACATGCAAGAAATGTTAGAAATTTTATACGCATGAGTATTGAAATGTTTGATAAAATTAAGCAATAAATAAATAGTCATCTATTATTCTTGTAGTGCTTACTAAGCCTTCACCGGCTTAACGCGTTTATTTTAACGCGTAGGTACAAAGTAACAAAGAGAAAAGTCGAGTTCAGGGACCTCTCATCACATCACATCATCCTTTGGTGGACTCCAAATATAGGTATTTTTTTTAAGAAAATGGCATGTACAATAGTATCTGTGTGAATCCCTAATGAGTGGGAAAAATGTTATCTCGAATGTTATGAATTATGAAAATGAAATAATTAATATATGATATTTCGATTTGAATGGTCTTAAAAGACATCGGTTTTTAAAAAAAATTTGTTGTTACTCAACTTTCTGTGCCTTACTGTAATGTAATGCTCTTATACTGGGTTTATACGTATAAATCGAGTATAGGGGTGTTACAGTACCTACGCGTTAAAATAAACGCGTTAAGCCGATGAAGGCTTAGTAAGCATTACAAGAATAATAGATGACTATTTATTTATTGCTTAATTTTATCAAACATTTCCATACTTATGCGTATAAAATTTTTAACCTTTCTTGCATATAACATTTAACTTACCTTAATATCAGCATAACACACATTCATTCTCATATACCAACTTACCTCAACGGTAGATATTACATTTTCATCCCTTTTTCGCAACTTAGTCATTTCAGCCACATTAGTTCACTTAATTATCAACATTTAATTACACATACACATATAGTACTTATCTTTCATATATTCATCATTTCACTTACCTCAATGTCATAATTTGCACATTCTTTCATTTTTCACAATCTGGCCATCATAGTTTTCTTAACCATAGCTCACTTAGCTTATTTATTCACTTGACCCATAGTAGACTTTTATAGAACCTATCGGATAAACGGAACAAACAGAGAGTACCGAAGTACTGAACAGAGAGCACATAAGTGCTGGGCAACAGAGAGCACACACAGTGCTAAACAGAGAGTACACAAAGTACTAATCAGAGAGCACACACAGTGCTAATAACAGAGAGCACGAGACGTGCTAAACAGAAAGCACACACAGTGCTAAACAAAGAGCACGAGACGTGCTAAACAGAGAGCACGCTAGTGTTCCTTAATGGCTTGCCACTAATATCACAAGGGTTCTAATTCGTCTACATGGGCATAATCTCATTTAACATCATTATCCACAATTCATTCATCACATTTACATTTCCCTTCACATTATACATAATCATATATTTCTCACCTTTATTTTCTCAAATAATTTCACAATTTCACCAATTACTCACAGAATCAATCTTTATAGTCAACGACATAATATTTCACATATACATTTTTCATCACATATATATCATCATATAACTCTTACTTTTATTTTCATATTAATTTTCAAAGCTGTCCAGTTACGTCACAGTCACTAAATTATTTATATCTTAAGCTACAAAATTTGAAATTATAATCCGCTTGATGTTTCTGAAACTAGACTTAATCATATTTTTACCATAAAATTTCTAGAATTTTTACTTTAGCCAATTTGTACAGTAAATTCTTTCAATTTACCCATTCTCTGCTGTCTGACAGTTTCGACCTTTCTTTACTAAAAATTATCTATATTTTAGTAAAGAGATCAAATGATGTTCCCGTTTGTTTATTTTGAAAATAGACTCATTAAGGATTTATACATATAAATTTCAGATTCTAATTATTTTTCTACATTTTTCTATGATTTTTCAAAGTCAGAACAGGGGAACTCATATCTGCTCTGACCTTGTTACACAAAATCAGTTATAACTCAGAATATACAGATCCATTTAATTCACTGTTTCTTCCATATGAAACTGCACACAATAATCTTTAATTACATATATAATTTGACGCTTAACTCAATATATAAATTTTTTAGTGAATTTTTGAAGTTAACCCTCTAATTCTGTCCAATCTGTTTCAATGAAAACATTTTCTTTCTCATGTTTTATTACACTAATCTCACTTAATCATCTTTATAACACCTAATTGAACAACAATTTCCATGCTAACAACTCAAATATATTATGAAGAATAGACTATAAACTAAAATTCTTGTAGTACTTACAATAAAAAGGCTGATTTCCTTCTCTTTTCACTTTTTGCTCTTCTCTTTTCCTTTTTTTCAATTTGATCCTTGCCTCTCTTCTCTTTCTCTTCAATTTCATATAAACACATATAAGCTATAAGCTATAATTCAATAGTTTTCATGCTAAATAACAGTAAAATACATGTATGTCATGAGAATTTAACCATTTCTTACCTTAACCCTTGAATTCAAAATTTCTCAATTTAGTCCCTATGCTCTCTAACACCTCAAAATAAATTCTATAAGGAGTTTGAGGTGTCTACTAACCCCTTTCTATACTTTTCTTTCAGAAATTTCAAAGAAAATAGGAGATTTTGGAGCTTGGAAGGCTTAAAAATGATGGAAGGACGTATTTGGAATAAAATCAAAAGTTGGATGGAAGAGTGAATGGCATGAACGGTTGAACAATGAAAACAACTGATATTTTTGACCTTTAATTGATTTTTAACCTTTTTCAAATTCTCTAGAAATCTCACTTAAAATATCTCACTTAATAAAAATGGTAAAATTGCACTTTTAGTCCCTAGACCTTCCAACTTTACACTTTGGCCCAAAACTTTGCCTCCAAAAATATCTTCCACCAAATTACTCTTTTTCCCCTCCTCAATCAATCCAATTCCCATGATGACTCAAAATTTAATTTAAATAATTCGCTATTTAGTCCCCCATATTTTCTCTCATTTACTATTTAATCCTTAAAATTTTCTAATCTTCCTTATTTCAATTAAACATTTCTAATTCTCAATTCTATTTTATCACTCAAATCCGATTCAAGAACGTGGATGTTACAGTGACATCATGTCAACAAAGATTTCCATTAATTTGAACTCTTAATTAATAATAGGACTATTTGGACAATTTGGTCTTCCTGTTTATAAAAAAATAAGATATTTGTTTTTTAGCCATCAATAATTTTAAATATTCACACTCACCCTGTTAATTGGTGGGGTCAATAGGGAAGAAAGATGGTGACCCAAAAAAGGGTAAATTTCAATTGGTTTTATTTCATTTATATTTTTTATGTTTATAAATATAGAATTTGGAGAAGCATTGTAATACATTTCTATTGATAAATAAAATACGCTCTCTCTCTTACTCTCTCATTCTCTTGTCTCTTTATTTTATAATATTTTTTTCATTTTTTAGCCATCAATAATTTTAAATATTCACACATACCCATTTGATGCTTTTGACAGTGACAGTGACAATGATGCTACGTTTTAGGGTGATTAACAATCAATTATCTTGAGCCTCCACGTGATCCAGTCTTAGCAGAGATGTCCTTTTTTAAAGTTCGCCGAATTAAGATTCGTAAATTAACCTTAAGTTCGTAACGTCTTTGATTTCATTGAAAGACACATATTTAACTCTTTATAAATACATTGTGAGATCTACAAGGTATGTTGGGAGGTCAACGAGGTTCACCACATGAGATATAATCTAGTCTTAGATTAATCATATTGTACACCCATTCTGTGAGAAAAAATGAAAAAAAAAAAGACTTTTTAAAAGGTGAAGATTTTTTTATAGAATATAAATATTTTTATTTAAAAATGTATAAAAATAAAATGAAATAATCACCTTTATGTATATAACAAATACTTAGATCGATGAAGTATGAAGATTTTTTTGAGTTAATGTCAATTAACGCATAATTACAAAAACCCAATCAACACTTAACTAATAATAATATATAGGTAAATCCAATCTGATTGAAGTCAAAAGTCTAAAATTATAATGAGCATAGAAAATGGAGACAAAAAAAGAAGCAAAGCATGCAGGGAGGTATGACAAAGACAACACACTGTATATTCCTTCGAGAAAGAAATGGTGGGGTCTCCCTTAATACCATACCTCCCATTTCCAGAGAGTATCGCACGAGGACAACATTTGTGTAACGTAGACACACACACCCCCTTCCCCCACTATGCTCTCTATTCTTATCTACATCTCTCTTCGGTTTTGTTTAACCCAATCTCTCTTTAATCCATGACTTACCTCTACCTTATAATCGTATTTAAGTATAGTATATATAAATTATTTATGGTTTCCTTTATTTGTAACTCCTTTCTATTTGCTTTTTAATGTGTAAAAGGGGATGTCCTTTTCTTTCTTTATGAGGGGGGGGGGGGGCTAAGAGAGAGAGAGAGAGAGAGAGAGAGAGAGAGAGGAATCCAAGATAATAATGATATAAACAGTGAGTCCAAACAAAAAGGGAGGTTGTAGAAATGTGCTTTAACGTAAGCCATTCGATGATCATTTTTATTCCCTTTTGCTCTGCCCAGTGTCCCTCTCTGCTTTTACTATACACTCTACAGTTACCATTGGAATTGGACACATTATTTTCTTTTCTCTTCCTTCACACTTGATGAAATGAATACATTATATAACTTACAAGTACTCACAATATAAATATTTTTCTCACGAAGGCTTGATTTGGATTAAATGTTACAGTGTAGTTAATTACTAGCTTTTAGTTTCATTAATACATCAAATCAAATCAAATCCTAGGAATAATAATTTGTATTCACCCCAGGTTTAGATTGTTTGTCAAAGCCTAATCCATGGTATTTCTGATTATTATTATTATTACATTGGTTTAATCTCACTTCAGTGCATCTCCTTTGGACCCAAAATTACTATTTGACCAAGAAAAGGATGGGTGGCAATCATAACACATCTGCAAGGGCTAAAAACGTGGTTTTACTTTCATCAAACATCAAGATGACACATGATTATAATGTTCAAAACTCAATCTGTAATCTGGGTATACAAAATAAAAGGGAACATAAGCATGCATATAAGTGAATCAGGTCACATTGTAGTAAATGATTAAGTAGAAACATCACAACATGAGGTCATAAGATGAAATATAATAAAGGTTAATCAAAACAAAGCTTTTTCAACGGTTACAGAAATGAAATCCCAGTTTCAGTCAAAAGAGCATATTGTTGGTAATATCCGACAAAATTAGAGCTTTTTCTTTTTCTTCTTTCCAACTTATGTCCCTGTTTTCACTTTCAACCGTTCGATGCTTCAAAGGCAAAGTCAAGTTGCAATCTTGTAATTATTTGTTAATTCAATGCCCATTTCCCCATTACCATCTATTTATACACTCTCTGATCAACTCTCTCAACCTACCATCTTCACTTCAATAGTTGCAAAAAAGGAAAAAAGAAATACATACATTTTTCTTCTTCTCTGTGGGAAAATCCCATTAATATTTGAAAATTTCTGTAATCTAATGATTGCATTTAGGTATCTTACTATACATTTCACTCATATTTTATTGTCGTTTAGGATTTAAATCTTCTCATGCATGTTGTTTTGTTAATGAGTCTCTCCTTTTGATTGAATATATAGGTTCATGCACATACATAATATATGTGATAAAAGTATAACCTTTTGTTAATTGATATATGTATGTATGTATTGATCATTTCTTTTCTCGCCTTTCCAAACAGCTTGGGATCACTGGAGTTATATCAAAGATCATCTAAGGTATCATCAAAGTAAAGATATGGCAAAAACAGGAGCTCAAGCAAGTCCAGTTGTAGTGTTCTCCATGTTCATGTTGTTCATAGTCTTGTTTTTCAGTTTTGTCGTGTCTGATAATGGTAAAGAAGTTGAGATTCTTTTGTCTTTCAAGTCTTCGATCTATGACCCTTCTGGTTTCCTCTCAAACTGGGATTCCTCAGCCACTTTTTGCCAGTGGCACGGCATCACTTGCAATAATAATCTCTCTCATGTCGACAAACTGGATCTTTCTGCTAAAAACTTATCTGGTAAATTAGTTTCCTCCTCGATTTTCCATTTGCCTTTTATTCAAACTTTGAACATCTCCAACAATCAGTTTTACGGTGAAATTCCCGAGGATATATTTTCTTCTTCATCTTCTTCACTTCGGTTTCTCAACCTTAGTAATAATAATTTCACCGGTCAAATACCAAGCGGTTCCATTCCTGGTCTCGAGGTATTGGATCTTTCAAACAATATGCTTTCCGGGAAAATCCCACCAGAAATCGGATCGTTTTATGGTCTAAAATTTCTTGATCTGGGTGGGAATGTTTTGGTTGGGGAAATTCCAGTCTCGATAACAAACATCACCAGTTTGCAGTTCTTGACTTTGGCTTCAAATCAATTAGTCGGCCCCATTCCACATGGATTAAGCAAAATGAAGAGCTTGGAGTGGATATACGTTGGCTACAACAATCTGTCGGGTCAAATTCCTGAAGAAATTGGTCTGTTAACTTCCTTGAATCATCTTGATCTCGTCTACAACAATCTCACTGGTGAAATCCCATCATCCCTGGGGAATCTCAGCGACCTTCAGTATCTTTTCCTTTACCAAAACAAGCTTACAGGTTCGATTCCAGAATCCATTTTTGGACTCAAAAAGCTGGTTTCTCTCGATCTTAGTGATAATTCATTATCTGGTGAGATCTCTGAACTTGTAATTCACTTACAAAACTTGGAGATTCTTCATCTTTTCGGCAACATCTTTACGGGTAAAATCCCCAAGGCTTTAACCTCTTTGCCTCGTCTTCAAGTCCTTCAGCTTTGGTCCAACAGATTGTCAGGTGAGATTCCAGAAAGTCTTGGAAGGAATAATAATCTCACAATTCTCGACCTCTCAACAAATAATCTCACGGGTCGGATACCAGATGGACTTTGCAGTTCGGGTCGGCTTTTTAAGCTCATTCTTTTCTCAAATTCGCTTGAAGGTGCCATTCCAATGAATTTGAGCACTTGCACGAGTTTGCAGCGAGTAAGGCTTCAAAACAATCGTCTGTCAGGCGAGTTATCCTCGGAGTTCACGAAGCTGCCTCTCGTCTACTTCTTAGATGTCTCGAACAACGATCTCTCCGGCAACATGGGAGACCAAGAATGGGACATGCCGGCGCTTGAAATGTTGAGTTTGGCAGAAAACAGGTTTTCCGGAAGGTTGCCTAACTCATTCGGGAGCCAAAAGATTGAGGACCTGGACTTGTCAGGGAACGGATTTTCAGGTACAATTCCACGTAGTTTCGGAAGTTTAACGGAGCTCATGCAATTCAGCCTATCTGGAAACAAGCTAAACGGTGAAATCCCCGAGGAATTATCTTCATGCAAGAAGCTCGTGAGTCTAGACTTGAGCCATAACCAACTCAGTGGGCAAATTCCATCAGGTTTCGCTGAAATGCCAGTTCTTAGTCAGCTTGACTTGTCGGACAATCAATTATCTGGTGAAGTTCCACCGCAGTTGGGGAAGATGGAATCACTGATTCAGGTGAATGTTTCTCACAACCATTTACATGGTAGTTTACCATCTACCGGGGCTTTTCTCGCTATAAATTCAAGTGCAGTTTCCGGTAATGATCTTTGTGGTGGAGCTGAAACGAGCGGTTTACCACCATGCAAGAAGGTTAAGAATCTGAATTGGTGGTTCTATGTTGCTTGCTCGCTCGTTGCTTTAGTTTTGCTTGCGTTTGCTGCTTTTGGATTCATATTCATTCGAAGAAGAAACAATTTGGAGCTGAAGAGAGTGGAAAACGAAGATGGAATCTGGGAACTACAGTTCTTTGATTCCAACGTTTCAAAGTCAGTAACAGTCGATGATATTACACTCTCTGCAAAACAAGTAAATGGTATTTGCAGAGGCAATAAGTCGTTTGCAAATGATTTCCAATTAGTGGTGAAAGAAATGAACGAAGTCAACTCAATTCCATCGAGTTTTTGGTCTGGAATCAGACAACTCGGCAAGCTTCGGCATGCAAATCTTGTTAATCTGATCGGAACATGCCGGTCGGACAAGAATGCATATTTGGTTTACGAGCACATAAAAGGGAAACTTTTAAGTGAAATCCTTAACGAATTAACCTGGGATAGACGGCGTAAAATCTCCATGGGGATCGCCAAAGCTCTAAAGTTTTTGCATTCTTCCTGTTCACCAACTATAATTGTCGGAGACATGTCGCCGGAGAGAGTTATCGTCGACGGAAAAGATGAACCTCGCCTACGATTAAGCTTTCCTGGGCTACTTTCAACGGAAAACAAAGCCTTCATTTCTTCGGCGTACGTTGCCCCAGGTACGTAAACAATAAAAATACATAATAGTATAATTGAAAATTTCCCTGTTTAACAGTGAAAATAATAGTGCAATGTCAACTTAATTATGTAATCCTGTCGCATATGAAAATTTTTTCTTCGCAATTTATAATTAGTCAAAGCAGAAATTATGAGATATTATTATGTCTGGCTCTTAGATACTTCAAACAATAGCTTTAAAGCATTTTTAAAAATCATTTTATCATAATTTATTTTATAAAAAAAATATATGAATCAATCTTAATGGTTAGGTGCTTAGACACTTGAACTTCAACAAGGTTTTACATATTAAAGGAAAACAATTTATTCATATATTAGATATTCAGTTAATAATATTTTTCTACAAATCCATGCACGTGCAGGTTGCTAATGTATGTTTATTTTCTTTTCTCCTGTAATATTTTTGGCAGAAACCAGAGAAAGCAAAGATATGAGTGAAAAGAGTGATATATATGGATTCGGCCTGATTCTGATAGAATTATTAACGGGGAAAAGCTCTGCGGATGCTGAATTTGGAGATCAGTACCAAAGCATGGTAGAGTGGGCCCGTTATTGCTACTCAGATTGTCATCTTGATATGTGGGTTGATCCCATGATCAGGCCAGGCCATGCATCCGACGTCAACCACAACCAGATCGTCGAAACCATGAACCTAGCTCTCCATTGCACCGCGGGTGACCCCACCGCTCGCCCCTCCGCAACCGATGTATCCAAAACTCTACAGTCTGCTTTCAGAATAGCTTCCTGTGTTTCAACCCTAAAGTTCTGTTCATCTGTTTAGGCTTCTTAATAATTACATATTATATATGAATTTTTGTTTTATGGGTTAATTTCCTTTTTGGTTTCATGGTTTCTAGTTGTAAGTTATTAAAATGATTGTCGTCGTCACTCAAATGTTTTGTTTGATGGTATGCTAAATACATACTATTGAGTGTAAAAATGTAGATAAATTAAATGCAATTATATATGAATTACAATTTTTGCTTCTTCGCAGACTGTAGTGTATAAATATACATATATATATCTTTGGAGGTCATCTATATGCTTCCATGGCTCAAAGATTTAAAAAGAAAAACCCATAGCCTGTAATAAATGAAGTAATTATACGAAGGGTTAAGTGGATATCCCACTGGAAAACCCACTCTTTGGGGTGAAAAAAGATATTGAAATCCCTTTTTTTGGAATGGAAGAGAAAATCTGATATGAGAGACCATTGTTTTCCTTTTGTCTTCCCTTATTCTTGTAGTAAATTTGACCCTTTTTACACTTGTTTTGTAAACAAAACACTGCACGCTAATTTCCTTTCATGCCCATGGAAAAAGAAACTAGAGAGTTAAAAACTTGTTCACTTTCTCGTTTGTAATAACCAAGGTGTTGACTATATATAATGTGGAAGTAGGTTTATTGGTATCCTACAATGACTTGCAAAAGATCTTCTGCTCTTATCCAGAGAAGGGCAACGCACGCCTTGTTTGTTCTTTTTCTGCCCCCATTATATAAAAATTTGTTTAATATAACACATGCTCGGCTGCTTGTTTACACCAAAAGTCAAAAGTTAGTTCACAAAGGGAATTGGGTTCTTCTTACCTATAGCCCTTACGGATCGATTGATTGAGAAAATGGAGTTTCCACAATCTATCAATGTTTGACCCTTTTTAGAGTTTGGTTTGCATGTGAAAAATTTTGCTTTCAACGGCAGTGAAAAGGCTTGGTTTCACCACGCGCGCCCAGCAGCTATCGATTAGGTCAAACAGCTAGAAAACAGGGACATGGCTCATGCTTCAATGGTGGACCACTCTCTGTACTAAATTCCTGATGTCTTGATGATGATATTGTTTGTCTTATTGTCGGAACACTCTTTTGGAATTGAAAAAAGAGAGGCCAAAATGTACTCTTTTAACAATCCCATATATTCATATGTAAAAAAAAGCTAGCTTGAGCCATTGAGGTATAAAGGCTAACTGGTATAAAATGACTGCCCTTTTTTTCCCTTCACACATGACAGACAATGATCAAAAGGGTTTTAATATTTCAATCTCTGGTTTATGATGAAATAAGAAAGAAAAATCTTACAGGGGGGTGGAATACTTTGTTATAAGGGTTTTTTTAAAATCTTACAGCAATCGATTGTTTGATCTTTTTAATGAGATGGGGCTCATTTCTTTTTTCTGACCTTTCTTGTGACAAACTTTTGCCTTCAAAGTGGCAATGATGATGTTGAAGGGGTTTTATTTTTATTTTTTATCTTTGTTGTTTTTCACTTCCATTCTCTGTAAGCAATGATAGCATTGACAAAAACCCTTTTTTTTTTTCTTTTTATCTTTTAGCCAATCAGAACTATTATGGGGGAGATCGGAGCTCACATTGTTGGAAGATTCCATCACTAAAAGATCAAACTTTAGGCTTTAAGCATTAAAAATAAAAAGAACTTTGTGTGATGTTTTATGGAGCAAACCAGCTCAATTTTGCTGGCAGAGTTTGTTTTTTCGAAACTTTGTTTATCTCAAAAGCTTCAAGATATCAATTATGGTTTTTTTTTTTTCTTTCTTGGAGACCATGCACAAAAGTCTCTTCGATCGGCTGCTTTCTTCTATTCAAAAAAGCTCCTTTTCTCTCCTCCAAAAACTTATTTTCCTTTCTTTGATTCAATGGTGATCTTCCCTTTCAAATTATTTTCCCTTTAGATTTCAAAATTCCAAAACTTTTAACGGAAGTTTTTTCTTTTTTGCACATCACAAGAAGGGAAAGGTTTCACATATCTTAACAACAACCCACTTAGCAACATCTATGGAGTTCTTGATATAGGAGAAATGAAAAAGTGGGATGATTATTGTGCAGTTTCAATTTGACCAATTATTAGCAATAAAGGTTTCTTTCTTTTTATTTAAACCATGTTTTGCTGACATTTTTCTTATATCATGCTTAGCCAAGGCCAGCTTCCATGTTATTTAATTAGCTTTTCTATCAAGGAAATGGAAGCTTAAATCACAGCCATTGAGTTATATAAATGGAAGACCTTCTTTTTCTAATTGGAGAAATTACTGCTTCTAACAGGTCTGAATCATTTCAAATTTGTCAGTTATTAATCACGTCAAATCAGTCACCTAACAAATAAGTGATTTGTGCTGATATTTCGAATTCAAGCTTGCACAGTCTCTACCTGTTATATTAAAAAAAACCCCAGTCCCTGCAAGTTCTTAAAACATCATTTCCATTGATTATGTGACATTCCTAAGACTGCTACATATCTATAGATTGTTTATCATGGGCTTGAAGTACTATTTATCACTTGTCATGTTAATTTGTTAACTAATTATTGAAGTTTTACTATAAAACAAATGGAACATGGTGCAACACTGCAAGCAATAACATCTAGGAATGGGTTTTGAATGATTCAATAGAGTAGGTACTGGAGATGTACTTCACAGATATAAGTTTCGAATTTTATCCATGAATGGAGTAATCTTGAAATGATCATTAGGGGATGAAGGTGATGAAAGATTACAAGGATTGACATTGACTCAAGATGTGAAAGAAATTTAGACTAATCATGATATCGCATATCAGTCTATAAACATGGAAAAATGATGTTAATGGTCAAATATGGTGGAAGGATATGGAAGATTTGATAATCATATTAAATTTTTTTAGTGGAAGTCTTTAGCGAAGCGCATTGTAAATTCTTTGTCTTCCAAGTGTACAACAAAGGGGAAAAAAAAGAAAAGAATGAAGGGTGAAACTCAGTATTGAATCTGAAGCAAAAGTATGAATGGAGATAACTTAATCATGGTGGGGTTGAGAATTCCTTATCTGATTTTACAAATTTCAAGAACTTTTTTTGTTCATCCAGCAATAGCAGATTTGACTGATGTGTTTGGCCATTTAAGGGATATAAAATCAAATATGAATGAGTAACATCATAGGATCTATGGCTAGATTCCATGTTAGATGCTCTCAAGCTTCTTCTTTGGAAAAAAACCATTAATTGTCACACTGAAATGACATGCATATCAATACGTGTCATGGATCATGTAAACAAGAAAATTATGCCCAAGGAAGATGAACCATAGGCATTGGATTTGAGGTCTTCTTGTATTGCAATGGTGGTAGTTTCACTTTCATAGGCTCTTAGACATTGTCTGCAACAGTTCAACAGCTTCAAGAAAACGAAGTGAGGCATCATTGAAGAGTGGGTCACAGGCAATTGCTAGTAAACCGGCATTCAACGAAAAGCCATCCAATGAAACAAGGGGTTGAGCAAATATTCTCAAAAGAGAACTCCGTGATTGAGTTTTAAATACAAAGAAAGGAGGAAAAGCTGAAAAGTACAGGAAAAAACATATAAAGGGGCATCGATAGTGACCAATGAATTAAAGCATGAAGAAGCAAAATACAAAAAAAAAGGGGTATAACCAAAATCAATGCCCCCTCCCTGGAGAAATACCATTAGGTTCAACATCCTTGTAGTAGTATCATTCCATCATAAGTTAAAAGGTTTCTACAAACTAAAAAAGACTAAAATAAATTGAAAAAAGGAAGTTCTTCTAATCTAGTTGATACCTACATCCTATCTTCAATGCTAATTTTTCATACAAAAGACCAGTTGACGAACATGAAGCAGATACAGTGAGCATTTTCTTCATCATTTACCACTTTCCAAGCCACTGCTCTTTCATAGGAGATTGGTCTTCCCATGCTTGACAAGCAGATACCACCTTGAAGGCACATAAAACCCTGCTCAACCATATCAGTGATCAGGAAAGAATCATTATCAACTATTATGAACAACCTTATATATATATTGTTTTCACTTATATATATCATACTAATATATATACCTGCTGCATTACTTGTGGGAACTCTGCAAATAGGGCTTTTCGTCCATTGTCATCGAAAATCTTCTCCAAACTTATGTCCTGAAGTGCTACCAAGGTTGTTTCAAGCATGTCCAGTCCTGCTTGATTAGCAAATGTGAAAACTGGTAGTGCCTGCATATATTACCACGTAGGTTATGTTTAATATAAAGCAAGATGGGGGTAATAACGGAATGATGAGGAAACAATTATTTTAGTTAATTTTCGGTAATTGTAGTTCACTAAAGCACATGAGCAGTTAGGAAGATGGTGAAAAATATCATTGTGTTATCAACAAGACAATTGCCAGACTACCTTCAAAGAGCAGCATAGAACTGCATCAGTGTGATGCCAAAGCGTTTTTAGAATGGATTCACTTCCTTCGTATTCAAGCAGCTCCACTCCTAGATAACACCTGCAAAGAAATGAACAATCCGAAAATATTGATTAGCCTTAGTCTAGAATGACATGATAGATATTAACAACCAAGAATTCGGTTCACAATTATGAGAAATGGGGATGAAAATGAATAAAAATGAATTGATTGACACACCTATAGCTCTGACAAATCCAACGAGCAAGTGTCTGTGCTTCAGGAGTACCAGGAGGTGTTCGAAAACCAGCATGAGAACCGAAGTTGGAGGGAGAGAGTGCCAATGCCACCCTTTGAACCGAGGCAATGATACTACGGACATACTGTCGAGCCATGGTTGCCACATTTTCTTGAAGGTGGATCTCGTATACAAACTGGAATGCTATTGTCATCACAGATTTTGTGCTTCCACTACGACCAGAGTTATCACCGGTTGACCTGTTTCCAGCAGCTCCAACTTCAAGAGTAGAGGCAAGGTCAAGTGTACGATTTGGACTGGATGCATCCTACATTACATTTAAATTCATTTAGTAAGAAACTAAAGCGAGAAAAGATAATAAAGACAGAATTTTTTATAATATCATGCATGATAAACACTTACCATTCCAGAATCAAGAGGGATGATGCGGAAACCAGAAGGTATAATCGGCGCATCATCAGAGAACGAAGCATCAATGGGGGCAAAGATGAGTTCAGCACAAGTCCCAACTGCATTCTCATCAACTCCATTACAAAGCTGAGAGAATCATAGAGTAAAGAGATTATATATTGCAAGAAATGAGAACAAAACATTTTCCCATGCCATAAAATAAAGGAATTGTGTTGGTGAAAACTCAAGTACCTGCAAGAGGAAGATATCACCAGGCATGATCATGTCATCTCGATAATGGCCCATATTTTCAAGCTTAATGACCTCCATGAACTTCAACAGAAAGTGAACAATTTTTAGGATACCTTGTGCCTATTGATCCCCAAGGATTATACAGTAATTGCCAAATTACTTACCTCTTCATGCTCAATAGTGTGAGCTAGTGGAAGAATGACCTGACCCCCAAAACTTCCACCTCGAGCTACTGGCAAACCACAGGGACCAGCTTTGACAGCAGCAGCAGAGTAAGCATCAATACCACTGTCTGCCCACTCTGATCGATGTTCTCGCAGGAATCTGAGTAGTATGGCTGGAGGCACATTCTACAAATAAAACAAAAGCACAGGTTCATAAAAATGAAACAAGTATTCTGTTCATTGAGTCCTCTAGATCTTCAATGAATCTTATTATATCAATGAATGTTTATCTTGTGGGCATGTGATAACAAAATTGGGAAGGGAAAACAGTTTGTTTTGTTTCATGTCTATAAATCTTAAGCTGTTATTGACATGCTTTCAACACATTTAGAAGCTGACCTGGAGTAACATGGATGCTTTGGCACATAGAATTGCATTGCCCATTGAAGGAAATCCGTTACCGTAAGAAAGATTTATGCCCATCATCTTGCTAGGAGATGAGTTCACAAGAAGGGTAACATCATCAACACCATCACTTTCCAACATGGACCATCCTTCATCAGCAAACCCATTAACAGCTTCATTAAATCCCCTGGACAACGCAATATGTTAGTTTCCCATCTATCAAGAATCAATCTACTACTGCACAAAAATATGTGAATTCTGAATAGTTGGATGAACATACTTGTTCAATTTCTGACTAAGTGCACGCAGGGCTGCAGGTCTTCTCCCCCAACCAGTAACATTTGGCTGAGATATTTCTTGTGAAATCTGCCTCAAATGACGTAAGGCCTGCACAAAATACAAGTTGATGTCTAGACAGTTTTGTAGAAGCAAATTAGATACATAATACCACTGGGCATAGATGCAAGGAATATATCTTACCGCCATTGTCGTCTTCTGAGCAAGCAATGTTGATGACTCGTAAAGGGGCCGCAACACTTCGGGAACACTCCAAGGCTACAAATAAGCAAGTTGAGCATTGAAACTATTGCCTCTTGCAGGGGAAAAAAGTAAAGTGTGTATGTTTAACAATAGAAGCAAGGTGATTTACATACCTCCAAATCCATGTGATCAACTATGTGAATGATGGATCCTCCCCCTTCACAAGGTCTAATCAGATAACCACTAGGCAATAATTCTGCTCTCACGAAATTTGCAGCTGGCGGCATACTTGGACCATTCTGAGTGTTGTTAAGTGATCTTTCACATACCTAGCAGCATATCATAATTATAACAACCAGAATATAAAAAACTTTTCTGAAAACATTAAGTCAAAAGGAATAGTAAAAGCTCCATGGTTGACATGTATACCACAAGACTACCATCCTCCATAACAGATGTATAACGCAGCAACCAAAAGTCACGAGCTGGAGCCAGTGTTGTTGGGGCATAGAGCTGAAAGAAAGCAATCGGAATTTAGAACTTTTTACCAGAAGCAATTGCATCATTAATTCCAAATATTGCAGATCAAAAGGAAGAGAAATGGGAGCTTAATTAACTTACCTGCATATAAAGCAGTTCAATGGTTCCACCGTTTCCAGTGGACAACACGTTTATAACATCCACAGCTCGGCAATCACGATACCATGAAGGCCGATCTTTAAGGATTTCAGCGACCTACATGAAAAAGAAAGCGTATATTGATCAGTCAATTCTTCTCCAAATTTGAGCCAAGAAATGTCCTTTCAGTAGAAAGGAAAAGTGAACTTACTCTTGTAGGATCTAGTCCCACAAGTCCGCATGCACGTGCTGCCACACCACTGCGACCATGAGAAATAGCAACGATTCCAATAGAATCCGGACCAGGCTGCACAGGTGAGAAAGATATTAGCAGTAGCCAGTAGGTAAATTTGGCGCAGGCATTTGGAGTTACGACTACTATTCATCAAACAAGAAGTTTTAACAAGGCAAGCTCTTTTTCTTAACTAGCATAATGATATTGGATTACTATTTAATTCAAGTTATGTTCTACAAAGGGAGCAAAAAACAAGAGATCCATTCGAGAATATTATATGCATGTTTTAGTCCCAAGGTACAATCTACCTGGAATCTGTACGTAATGATTCAAAAGAAGGATAACAGCATGCTATTACCTAACAATTGGTTCTCCATTTTTATCTTTATCAGTATTAAAAAATCCATTGATTAAAAAATTCTAAAGGTAAAAAGAAAAAGAAAAAGAAAATCCAACTCATATGGGAAACAGGGAAATATTAGTAACCAATAGAAAAATGGGAAAGTGGGGTTGTCCTCGATATTGACATAACAAATTTGGGTTAGGATGTTGCTTAGAAGATTAGCAAGATTTTATGCTTTGTTATAGAAATAAGAATTTATCGATAATGACAAAGAATAATGGACTACATTAATATAGTTTAATAGTAGTTTACAAAGAATAAAAGAATGATGACAGTAGAGAGAGAGAGTAACCTTCATCCCAGGCATTTGGACCCACTCGACAGCAGTTCCAGTGGCCTTTGAAAGAAACTCTGTTAAAGTTTCCTCTGCAATGGACAAAAGTCTGGAATGCAAAAACAAAAGCACATAAGGCGCACTAGCAATTATACAGCAACAAAACAAAGATTCAATTTCATAGAGAAACGAGGAATGAAAGGGACATAACAATGGGAGTGTATAACAGTGACAAATTTTCCCACTACTACTAACCCTGCAGGGCTGGCATCCCTTGGCGGATGTTGAGGAGTCAAATGGTGTTGACCACTCGTCACTACTGATTCACAACTTGTATCCGTGGTGGCTAAAGTCGTCTGCAACCACAACAACAACCAAAAACAAAACCACTGCAATTAACAAAAATTCCCATATTTGAAAGCAAATCAAACACTTTCAAGTAAAGGGTTCAAAAAATTATAATATGATTGTATTGTAAAGTCCTCTTTTTTTTTTTTCTTTAAAGATATGAAACGTGAAAGGGAAGATGAAGTTATTACATTTTGAGTCTGTTGGCGGAAATAGCTGTTTTCATAAACAAGCTGTGAAACTTGCTTTTGTAACCTATCATTCTCCTCCATCAACAGTTTATTCATAGCTGTCAACTTCCTGTTCACAGCTTGGAGGCGTGATGCTTCTTTTCGTTGTTTTTCTCTACATCTGTGATTAAAAAACAAACAAAAATTCAACAACCACATAAAATCATCAAAAAATGAATTAAGTTACCGAATTACTATATGTTTGAAAGGTGAAACAACGTATGGAAGACTTGGAACATATATGTTTGTTTGTACCTGCGATTTTGGAACCAAACTTTAATCTGTTTGGGCTCGATGTTGGAGAGGATGGGGCACTCACGAATGAGTTGTTGACGACGCATGGAGCTAGGCTTAGGACACTCATGGTAGAGACGTTCTAAAGCTTCGACTTGCTCGGGCGTATACCTCACATACTTGCCATTATCCATAGCTATCTTGGTCCCTTCTTTGCAGGATGAGGTCACCGCCATCATCACGTCTACAATCCCATCAAAACCAACAACAATTTTCAGTAAAAAAAAACCATAGCATTCATTTTCAAAAAGGTATACATGAAAAAACATATGAAAAGAAGTAATGAATATATCACACCGTTCTCTTTTCCGGGGACTACGAAAACACAAACGGGATCACCGGCGAGGTCTCAAACATCCATTTTTCAAATTCTCAAACAAACAAACAAAAAAGAAAACTAACAAATTCTGAGCTTTGGGTAGCAGTAACACTATATAGAAACGAAGGAAGGTGTTCGTCAATGGAATAAAGAGAATTAAACAAAAAAGCCGTTCCTATCACTGTTTTTGATGGTGAAGGAAACAAAGAAAGAGGGGGTTTCTCTATATGAAGGAAGAGAATAGATGGGGAGGCTTGTGTAGGGAAAATAAAGAGAAAAGAGGAAGAGAGAGAGAGAGGGAGTGAGGGAGTAGTAGATGATGGGCATGAAATGGTGTTAAAAGGCAAAAGAGAGAGAGAGCCCCCCTTAATACCTGACAGAATATCAGACTTTGTTTTTTGTTTTCACATTCTCAAATCTCAATCATACTAATACTATTGCTTCTGCTGCTCCCCTATTTGCCTTAGCTGCTTTTTTTTCTTTCTTTTTTTCAAACAAAACTTAAAAAGACCGTCACTTCGGTGTGTGTAAAATATATGTAATTAAGTGTAAGAATATCCAAGGTTGAACTTAATAATATCCATACTCTCATTTCCAGCGCGTATTATTCCTTCTCCTCTTCTTCTAATCGAAACGCATGCTCGTTTGGTGCTATATAAATATATCAACGCACTTAAATTTAAGTATTCTTGTATTGAGAATAATATTTTGTATCAATTAAATTAAGATTTTATAAGTTAATATTTTTCACATCTTGCCTGTAATATTTTCTCACGATTATATTTACATTAAATTTCCAAGAGTATGCCATTTATGCAGATTATAACAAAATTAAGAATGCAATCCAAATATTTAAAGAAATAATAATAATAATGAAGGCATGAATGCATCTGTTGAGAATAAAGAGGAGAAAAAATTATGGAAGAGTTTGCATGCGGCCTCGGTTTCTCAAATCGCACCACCTTTCCTCTCTCATCATCATCATCTCTCTTAACTCCCTTTCAATATTCTCACATAATTCATAATATATTGTGCCTTAATTATATATTTCTTTCCTAGGGTGCTATTTAAAAATTTACCCAACATTATTTTTCAAATATAAATTTGATTTTATTTTTAAAAAAAATAGTTCATTCAAGTATGAACATGATGATGATAATAGAGAGGCAGTCTTAATTAGTCGGCAACTTATACGTTATCAGCAAAAGAAGAAAGGTTGAATTTCTAGACTTAATTTTTTCAAAGTAAATATATACATACTTTTCTAAGACTCGAAGAATTGGCAACGGAACTATAGCTGTTGTTTGAAAGAGTAAACGAGTCAATGCCACTTAATGAAAAATGTGGTAAGTCAATTAATGATGAACGACCAATGCACATCCAATTATTCAAAAATATGAATAAAATAATAATAACCAGAAAAAAAGAAAAACTAAGGCTTCCAAGTCATTAAGCAGTGGCAGACCAACTTAAGTGGTGTTTGATTCTTCGGCTACTCGCATCCTTAATTAGACTTTAATCCACTACCCATTTTAGCCTAAAATACGCGTCTTTACTTTTTCTTTTTCTGTTTGAACTTTCATACACTTGTTAACTAATGGTGCCATTTTGATGGATGATTTAGATTTGAATTAATCAAAATTAAATTAAGTTTCAATGAAATTATAATAAACCAAGTTTGAATCTAAAGATAGAAGAGGTTCATCTTTGTCAGTTTTTTAAGCACTTTTCCTTGAAAACTTTTTCTTTTACAATTATTGCTAAAAGGGGAGTGATTGATGCAAATCCCAATGAAATGGAATAGAAGATGGTATTGGAGGAAAGTTTTGAAATTTTGATGAATTAGGAGGCTGAAATGTCCCTGGTTAGTAGGATTTGGTAGGAGAGAAGGGAAAAGGTCCCATGGATCGTAGGTTGCTTTGGTTCCCATTCTGTATACCCAAGCATTCTGAGGATCGACTTCCTACAAAAGCAAGGCTTATTCAGAGAGGGATGGATACTGATGGAAGATGCAAATTGTGCTTTGAGGAGCTGGAAACTAAAAATCACAGGTATCTTAAAAGAACTTGAAAGATAAGGTGGAATGGGCCATTAATGGCTTAATATAAAAAAGATAGGGAAAAAAGTGAATTAATGTTGTTTTGTGGTATTTTTTTTTTAATTTTTTAATTCATATTGTGCAATAATATGTTAAAGGTTGTTTAACAAAGGCCAAAGGAGGTTGGTGAAAGTGTTAACATACCCCGCCACTCGCGCTTGTTCCATTGAAAGCGGTGCCACTATAAGAAGATTGCGCTAAATTTCGACATTCCATTTCTTTTAGAATTTTGTATTTTGAAAAATTAGAGCAACGAATAACAGAATGACAGGTGTAGCACAAGTGATTGTAACGTGAGGTCGACGCCAGCAGACCATATCCTCGGGGTTAGGGGGTGTGGTCCACACGTGGGGGGACCCGAGGTGTGGCCCCCGCACGCGTGAAGACTCCCCTTTCGCTTTACAACGTGCTCCTTAGTCCTTACCACTTACCAGCCTACCCGCCCAGGTGTCATTTAATAATTTTTCGCCCATGTTTTTTTTTTTTTGTTAAAAAGAATTTAACTGTTTTTTTACTGTTAACAGACTTAAAATCATATGCCTTTTACTGACGCGCTCGTGAAGGAGAGCATAATTCACGCGCAGTAAACAATTGGAGTGATACAGAAGTTTTATAGTAATTTTACAGACAGTCAAGTCGGCTCCAACTTTTATAACTTTTGTAAACTTCAATTTTTTTGTATAACAAAGAGCAAATATTAAATCTAACAAATAAAGGTGAAAAAACAATCCCCTTTTTGGTACATTCAATTTGAGACAAATAGTAATAGCACTCATAAATACCAAAACTTAGAAGACAATTATATATAGAAATCGTTCGATGTTACAAATAAAATTAAGCCTTTTTTTTCCACTATTCAAAATACAGCAAATATTGCAAAGAGGGTGATGAAAGTGGCCCTACAAACCTCGGCTTCCAAAATTACATGTATCAACTAAATCCCATTTATGGAAAAGAACATGTTTTAGAAGTTAAATTAAACAATGTATGATCGTAAAAAAAAAAGGGTAAGTGAGAAGATAGAGGATTTGGTCTTCCAAATTCCCATCATGTTAATTCTGTCCCCCGCCCTGCCATTTACATATTGGTGGATGAATATTTATTTATAATGATAAAAAGAGACATAGAAATAAACATGTGAGGGTTTAAGAAATGAGCTCATGCGGGGAGCATCACAGATAAATTAAGGAGAGAGCACAAAATTTGAGAGAAAATTATATGCATATAGTGGGAGTATGTGGCAAGTAACATATAAAAAAGGGGGGTATAATGAACTTTGTGAAGAAGCAACGCAAGAAGAGGCACGCGAAGCACAAAGTGAATAGGGAGGAGTGAAAAAGGAGAAGAGTGGGAGGGCCGACAAGCCAATGGTAGTGGCAGTGGCAGTGCCCACTCAACGGCGCGGAAATAGAGGATTTGGGCCCACTCCATCTGCCTCTTCATCATTTCAATTACCCCCTCCCTTTCTTTTTCTTTTTCTTTTTTTTTACTCAGAATTAAATAAACAGGAATATTCGGCGGCGCTGCTTTACGAGATGCAAATCTCGTTATTTATTCCGGTTATCAAAGGCAAGTGGGACAATCCTTACTGTTGAGTGAAGCAGATTAATGCTCTAATCCCATTCAAACTCTAGTTCGTTTAGCTTCTCTCACCCTCAAATAATAAATATTAATTTTATAAAGAGAAAATGGGTCTTAAAGCCCACCCACTAGTCCGGCCACGAAAGTATATATCGCCTACTTCACGTATGAGCCCATGGATTTGGCACTTTCAATGGCCCAAACCAAAACTGCTTTAATACAGAATTATTGTATTTCACTCATTTTCTATACGAGGACAGATCAAAACAAAATTAAACATGAATTTATATATATGTATGTATTATGTTCCACAAAACAGGAAGAGTAATTTCATATCCTTCTTTGATGCCAACACTTAATAGTCTCTTAACTGTCAAAAAAACAAAAATCCACCACTCGATTGCAATAAGCCAAAAAAGTGAACTAACAAGAATCTTAGCCTATCCAGGAAGCTCCGTTTATGCTCTACTTCTCTTTTGGTGTACATCCAGGAAGTGGGAATCGAGAATCGATGTAACTGCCAGGTATATAGCCTTGATGAATAACCTATTTTCCGTTCACATATTCAAGGAGATGCCGGTCGAGCTCAAAATGGCGAGCAAGAAGCCGCTGCAACAAGCAATATCCAAAAAGAAAACAAATTATATAATAACGTCGAACATGGGGTGTCAACTGAAAAAACATAAGATGAATATGCATATTTCACAAGGTATTACCAGTAGTAGCATTAGAAAATCTAGCAAGTATTTTTGCATCTTGTACAATGGATTGGCAACAAAAAAACATTACCTTAGTTATAGGAGGTGTAGGTGCTGCTTCAAAATTGAGCTCAGGAAAGCGTGAAACCTCGATAGCGTTTTCAAATAGTATATATGTAGGAAGCTGTCCCATGCTCCCTGTGAGTACAAGACTCCCATGTAAATGCATTACAAACATTCAAAAATAAGTTCTAAAACTTAATGAGCTCCCTTAGTAATTAATATATGTTACTCACCTCCAGGAGATATTCCGAATTTTTCTGCAGCATTTGGGAAAAGTCCAAGGTCAACTATTCCGAATGACAGATTTTTGTTTGAGTATCTGACCAAGAGCAACATTGAATGCTAATGAAAACTTATTAATGACAATAAACAAGCAAAACAGATAATTTTATAAATCAACTTACGTGATTGACAGCTCGGGAAAGCAGCGACTGGCATGTCTGCAACCGGATGAAAATGAGGCACGAAATTCTACCTGCCGAAAGCATGGTCATCACCCACGAAAAAAAGGGGTCTCAAGTTCATTAAATGATAATAATATCGGAAATTAGTACTCGAATATCGGATTTTGTACCATCAAGAGAACTTGATCTACAAATTTACTTCTCTAAGTTGGAACTTTTGTACCTTCTTCGTATATACTTCCAACATTCCTTTTAAATTTTTCAAGAATAATCACCAAGTCCCAAAAGCATGCAATTTTACAAAGAGAACATCCTATACGCTATTAAACATTAAAGATTCAAGAAAAAAATTGGAACCAACCAGCCAAAATCTTGATGTGTTCCCTTCAGTTAGCAAGGCTTCCAATTGCAATGGTGTCAGTTTACTTGCAGAACCTAGGAAATTCAATTCATAAGCAAAAGAAACAGTATTTCTATCAAAATGGAATGCTAGTTGTTCTTTTAACTACAATGAAAAACCGAATGGAAATTCATTAGTACCAATTTCTTCGTAAGGAGGTTGCTGTGTTAAAACATATATCACTGTGAAAAAAAAAGGCAATGTCATCGTTAACCTGCAATTTTTAAAGTTGTACTAACAATTTGTGCACAAACCATAGTATTTACAAAATTATCTTAGCAAGATAAGCAACAATAATACCTGAAAACACCACTAAATACCACAAAGTCAAGTGATAGTCCATTATTAGAGTAAGGGCAATAAGAAAGATCTGGGAAAAGAAGGGAGATTTTAGTTGCAAATCATATCCGATAAAATGAAACAAATAAACCAAACAAATAGGTGAACTTACCTTTCCAAAAAACAATGTATCAGCAATGAAAGCCTCCCATGTTTCTTCTCTTGCCATCTGCTTGCAAAGCGGGGGAAAAAAACAGTACATCACACCATTAAAAATAATTTTTTTTTTCAAAGTTACTCGATTACCTTGTATGCAATCAGCATAAAGAAGGCCAAAACCGCTTGAATTTCCTATACCAAAAATAAGAAAATTGGAGATCTGTTAAGGTTAGAAAAAATGGGGTTTGATTGGTGAAAAAGAAGAGTAGGGGGGAGAATGAGAAATTACCCTATAAAAGAGAAGTTGAGTGATTTGAGGGGAGAGGATATTAGAAGCAGAGCTCCGAACGATGAAATAAGAGAAGAAAGCTAGGAAATGGAAGAAATAATACGGCTCTCCTACCATTTGATTCAACCACTCCATTGGATTACTTCGTTTCTTCTCCATTATTTTGTATCCACAGTTATTTTGCTTTTCTGGGGTTGGATCTGAGTCGGGTTAAGAGCTTCGGTTTTCTGTTACAGGTTCTTCCATTTCTGTTCTCATCGAAGTCGAATGAAAGAATCGTATTCCTTTCTCTATCGCAACGAATGTGCCAATTTCTCCCAAGGATCTTCAAACCCGAAAAACACCTTGGACCTCATGGCCCGAATTTCGCACATGGATTGAATCCCTAGTCTGAACTTTTGCAAAGGGAGAGGCCTGAAACTATTACACAAATTTGGGCTTTTAAAAGAGATACTTCGTAAGGGCTTGACAAAACCTATTCAAACAAAAATTATGTTTGGTTTCACTTTTCGATCATTTTTTTTTTGTCAGATTTTGCTATTAGCTCCTATATTTTGCATAAATTGTAGATTTAATTTTCATGCTTTAATTAATTTAGTTATTGAATTTTTTAAAAATTTTGGAATTTCAATCCTAATTCAAACAATAATAATTAATCCGTTATGTAAAATTTTGCTATTAGTTTTGTATTATGTGTAAGATATAAATTTATTAAAACAGGCTTGGGTCATGCTTATTGTCCTTTTACTCATGCCATGGGAGCAAGGCACGAAGATATTTCCCATGATACCCTCTATGGCATGTTATTGAATGGCGAACATCAACTGCAACTTGATGAAGTTGTTGCCATAGCACTAACGACACATTATGGTTAGACTCAATCTACTCAACGTAGTTGCGACAGAGGTAGGAGTAAAGAGAGCCAAGGGAGGAATTATTTTTCTTCCTCTTCTTCTAATTATGGTCCTCGAAATTTCAACCCTTTTGTTCGCCCACTTCCCTCCAATCCGTAGACCTTCTCTAATGTCACTTAAGTAGAGCCTATTGATTCATCGAATCTAACATGTTTTAATCGTGGATGTTTTGCCTATGTGTCTCATGTATCTCCTACTCCGAAGCTGGGAATGTTACTCATCCTACTCGCCCTAGTTCAAATCTTGCCTATACCTCCTCCCAATTCAATCAGTCATGGTTGATGGGATAGTTGAACAACACATCATCTTACCGCCAACCTTGATAATATTGCTATTCACTCTAAATACTAAAGTCCCAATGAAGTTAAAGGATTCATTTGGTTGTAATAGAAGTATAAAGGCTTTATTTGAATAAAAAGAAAAGTTCAAAGGTTTATTTAGTATATTAACCCAAAAAATGTTGTGACAAGAATTTCAAGTTAGTTAGATTGGGTTATTTTGCTTCCCCATCCTTCACCCCACCACTACTACCTCTCTTGAAACCTACTTGTCGGCCACTGGCCTTTTTCAACATGAGGAGTCTCATTCTTTTGGAATGATCATTTTGGTCCAGGGTTTGATACTTAACTCCTCCATGAGGGAGATTTTCTTGAGTCGGTGAGGAATTGTGCTTTTTCGAGTATATGGTGCCTCAATTTTCTTAAGTCAATAGTGACGTGACTTTTTTTAAATCTACGGCAATTCGATTTTGTATACATTTGGTTTAATGATTTAAAGTTTTATGAGGTTTTACAAGTTATCTAGAAATACACTACTTTAAGAGATTCATTTTGATGGTTGCGTTTGTGACATTCGTGTTCTTACCAATCTTATCTTTTATGGTCTAAATTTTCTCTTATTTTCTATTCAAGCATTCATATCATTTTCTTTTATCTACTTATATTTACATTATGTTCTTGATTGACTTGGTGTCATAAATCAATTATGCATCAATTTAATTAAAAAATATTAAAATAATCATTTATATATAGAGAAAATTATATTGTTATAAGTGTATTTTTAAATTTTTATATAAAATCAATAAAAACTCGACTATGATAAAATTTAAATAAGTAACATAATAAATTTTAAATATTAATTATACTGTTTTAATCTAATGTTTTTTTCACCTACTATCATAATCAATTATATGTTTTACGTGGGTTTGCTTTCAATGAATTAAGTCCATTTATATTTTTTAATGATTTCCATATGAAGAAAAAAATTCGGGTGATTCAATGATTTATTTAATAAAATGGGCCTAAAGATAAGCAACCAATCCGGAAGGAAAATGATAACGTCCCGGTCCACGTGACCTGTGCGGAGGGACGGTGGATGTTAGACATGTTTGTCTTCAACATCACTCACGTGACCGTTCGGCACGTGCCCTCACGTTCTCGGTTTTTTTTTAATCATACAAACGTTATCGTTGAAACTATATGCTAAAAGAACCACAATAATACACACTCTAATGTCTTGGAACAAACACATATTTTTATTTATGCATACGCTCCTATGCCTTTTTAAGTCTTATCTCATTTGGTCCAACTCGAAGCATCATGGAAACCCGAAACCACATTTGATCTAGCCACGTGGCATTGATCACCGTCAGATCTGGCTTTTGACACGAGCCAATGCACTCACATGGGTTGCTGACACCACCCACCCTCCCGCCCCCTATCACGTGCAAATTGGACCCATTCATGCAAATCCCAATTTCCTTTTACAATTAAAAGAAAAATATCAAAGTGAGTGAGAAATAAAAAGGTCTGTTCAATGGAGACCTCCACGCTAAGCAACGCCTTCGATACCTTCACTTTTTCAGGCTTTACTTTTAATTCAAGCTTAAAAGAAAAAGGGAATAAAAATTAGAACTATAAAATTCTCAATAGCATTAAAATCAAAGAAATAATAAACTAAAGATATGCATTATTTATAAATTCTAAAAAAAATTATTTTAGAACAGTAATAAAGAAGATTTAAGAACAGTAAAAACCTTATCCTCTCTGCGGAAGTATACTCGCTTCGGGATTGGTGTCAGCTAGGGGACCCACCTTCTACGTCTCTCCGCTTCTTGGTACTTGCCACGTGCACGTCCTAACATCGATAGTTGCACCATGCAGCCGCATTTCCAAAACCATAAAACATCCAAGGATTTATTGGAAGGATTTTGGTAATAAGTAATATTAACTAAATATAAGATTTTATAGAGTATTAAAAATATATTGTTTATTATAAATAACTTAAAATATACATTCTAAGACAATAATTAACGAAAAAGTATCCAACATTAGACAAAAAATACACGTTTTTTTGTTTATTTCATTTCCTTTGTGCTGTAATAGAGACATTAGTTCCCTAATAAAACTGCAGAACAATAGGATCAACGACGTAATAGAGCATATTTTTCACATTAATTAGCAATAGATTGACTCGTTCGTAATCCTACGTGGCAGTTGCGTCGAAAAAGTGAAGAACCCTGTTGGCATCTCCTTCTTCTATAAATCCTGACCGTTTAACTAATCAAATTTAGCTGTAATAATCGTGCTTATTCGTGGGGTTTGAATATAATACCCGAATTAGCAGGTGAAATTTTTTAAAAAATTTTTAAAAAATAAAAGGAGCGAATATCAGAGAATAAATTAATTTTAAAAAAGGAAACGTAATTAAAAATCATAAGCGTAACTCTCGAGGGAAAATAAAGCAGAGGAATCGGGCTGTAAACTTGGACGCTAATGCACAAGCCTTAGCGACAAGTTTAAAAGATCGGTTCCTAAGGATTGGATTTGAACACGATTTAAAATTTTATCCTCTCCCTAATCATTGATTAATTAATTTGTTAATTACTTCTTTACCCAATGGTGCACAGTAAATTATGTTTAATTAATTCTGACCGGAAAATACATTTTTAATTTAAATTACTGTTATCGCCCAATGTGGCATGTGAGTAAACCGGAGTTGTAAGCAATGAAATAATGATTGTGTGCAATACGTGGTGTTTATGATTGTTGTACACTTGGGTGATCATCACCAGTCACCACCATCATCTACTATCATCAACGACACGTGCGGTTAGATTTTTATCATCAATCGAAACCAAACTTGCGGGCCCCACTCTGATGGTGGCGCTCCGATCTTGTTAACCCTTGGATCATGACTTATCATTAGGTTTATGTCGTTTTTAATTTTGTAGTATGAGTGATTTGATTTTTAACATTTTAAACTATTTTGAGTATTTTTCATCTGTTCTATTTGTTATTTGATTTTATATATAGAATATACCATATATTAAAAATTAAATGTCAAATTAATTAACACTAGATAACTATATAATTAGGTTTGAATTTTACTATACTTTTTTTAATATTATCATGTTCATCCATATTAGAGTTGCATAACTCAAATCCCTATTACATAAGGCGATATGTGGAGCAAAGGATTATACTTTTTTTTATTAGATATTGATTATAATAAAGTTTTTAACCCTTAAATAGATGTACTTGAACTCCTCTTGTATCGTGTGTTTTTCAACATAGTAAATTTCTTATTCTCTACCCATGATTTTTTCCGATAAAATTTTTTCACGTAAAATCTGTGTGTTCTTATTTTTTTTCTTATTGCTTTGTAATCGTGATCATTCTTACTGCCATTATCGACGTTGATCATAACAACGTATGATAATGATATTTAAGAATTAAGTCAGTAAAGCATAGTTTTGTAGATAAAAGTTGAAGTCTTGATTTTTTTTATTATCTAAATTTGAGTTTTATCATGTACAACCATTATGTGTGAATCTCTAATCCTATTATGTATTTTTGTGTATATTTTAATTTGATAGATCGATTTTAATTCAAATTATTTCACTTTATAATTTATTTTTTTCATATTAATTTAACTTGATTTGATTTTATAATTTACCCACGCATATAATTGTAATTATATTTTATGATTACATTTATACTTTTAAACACACACAAAAAAATTTAAACCTTAAACGAAGATGGGTAAGTCCCTTGCAAATTTTACTGTCTTCAACATCATCAATGATTTATTTTTTTTGTTGTAATAGGGATGCTAAAAAAAAAAGAAAGGAAGGAAATTACATGGTGCTGAGTCTCATACTCAAAGCACCCAAGGCATCTTCCACAAGAAGCTTCTCCATATACCAGACGGAGGTTGATGAATAAGATACAAATCCAAATCCTACTTATTATGAAATAAATTTTATTCTTGATATTCCACTGTTTCAAATCTTACTTGATGAATTAATTATATATAAATATATCATGGTCTGATTTAATGAGACGTTTTTATTCTATTGGATTCGATATCTCTTCAAGTAGTCCTAAGTATTTAAAAAGTTGAGAGATAAAATTCGATTGAAAACAATATTAATTTATTGAACAAATAATACTTTAATTTTTTTAAAAAAAATAATTAACTTTCGCTAACATTTTTTGAAAATATTTTATTTTTATATTTAATATTCACAAACAAATTTATTTAATTTAAAACATCGGGGTTTGATTACATATAACTTTAAAAGAACCAAAATTAAAAAAATTCTTTTATATTTGATTTAAAGAAAAAAGCAATGAACAATAAACTAAAATAAAAGAATAAATTAAGACATGCATGTTAGTTTGAAAGTGGATGGATTTAATATAATAGCATTACCCAAAAGGGCAAAATCCCAAAGAAAAGGGCAGTAAAGTAAGTTCACACTAGATTTTCCTTTATCCCAATTAAAGTTTATTTCAATTATTAGAAAAATTAAAACGTCGTCAAAATGCACTAATTTAGCTGTCCGCCAGCCCCCTTCCAACGCAAATAAACCCCCAATCTCTCTCTTGAAAACCACAACTCCCCACACCTCTCTCTCTTTTCTCTCTACACTCACACATTTTCCTCACTATACTCTCCTTTAACGCCACCTTCCCCTTCCAAATAAAGAAAACGTATTACCCCCCCAAATCAAAGCCATGGAGGCGCCTGAATTCGTTCCAGGAACCACCCGTTGTTCCCAATTCACGCCTGACAGACCTGACCATTTCATTGTCGAGGACTTGCTCGATTTTTCCAACGACGATGCCATTTTAACCGACCAAACCTTCGACTCCTTCTCCGCTGCTGCCCACTCCACCGATTCTTCCTCCGTTACTCCCTTTGACACCTGCAATTCCTCCTCCTTCTCTGCTTCCCAACCCAATTTAGTCGCCGGTATTTCTTCCCGTGCTTTTAACGACGGTCACTCCTCTGCTGACCTTTATGTGCCGGTAATCCCCCCCCCCCACATGCAATCATATATATAAAATATGGCTGGTTTTTTTTAAATTAACTGGAATATATATTTGAATTTCACCTCATTATTTTTACTGCTTCCTCAAGCCAATTAAATAAATTTTACAACTACTTTCTTCGGAATTTTGGTTTGAATTTCAAAAAGTATAGTGAGTTGTAAGCAAAGATTCACGTATTTTCTACTTTTTGATTATTTTCCTGGCAACCAAACAAAGATAAAGAGTAAGAGCCATGTGATGGCAAGTGCAAATTGGTTAAAGCTGTGTGAATAGCTTTATTGAAGTAAAAAAAAAAAAAGCGAAAATGAAAAATGGCTGATAATCATATATATTTTTATACAGTGTGATGATTTAGCTGAGCTAGAATGGCTGTCAAACTTCGTGGAGGAATCATTTTCAAGTGATGACCTGCAAAAGCACCAGCTGATATCCGGAATAAAAATCCGACCCGATGAATCATCAGAGACCGGAGGGTTTCAATCCGTTCTGCCCAACCAAATTAACGACGCCATTGATAATGGTGACAACAACCACGGTAACAATACCAACAACCCAATTTTCCATCCAGACATGTCGGTGCCTGCCAAGGCCAGAAGCAAACGGTCTCGTGCTGCTCCATGCAATTGGGCCTCCCGCCTTCTTGTTCTCAGCCCGACAACTTCATCTTCCGAGCCTGACATCGTCGTCCCGGTGCAACCACCTCCACCGAACAACCCTGGTAAAAAGCCCGTCAAAACGATATCGTCGAAGAAAAAAGAGGGTGGCGTCGCAAATTCGGATGGGCGGAAGTGCCTTCATTGTGCTACGGATAAGACACCGCAGTGGAGGACTGGTCCCATGGGTCCCAAAACATTATGCAATGCATGTGGTGTGAGGTATAAATCGGGTCGGCTTGTGCCCGAATACCGACCCGCTGCTAGCCCCACATTCGTGCTCACAAAGCATTCAAATTCCCACCGCAAGGTGCTGGAGCTTAGGCGACAGAAGGAAATGCTAAGGGCTCAACAGCACCATCAGCAACCATTCATGCCGCACCATCATCAGAACATGGTTTTCGATGTATCCAACGGTGACGATTACTTGATCCACCAACACGTGGGCCCTGATTTCAGGCAGCTGATTCTAGAGTAGAGTACCTAAACTAAGGTCGAGAGTTCTTTAATTTTTTCCCCCAGAAAGAATTAATTTAGTTATTGAATTCATTAGTGAATTCCAGTTTTTTTTTTCTTTTTGATAATTTTCGTAGACTAATTTTCTCTTGAGTTTGGGCTTTTTTCCTGCCAAATTTGGCAAACTCATAAAAACCCACTTTTCTTACTTGAGGCAAATTTAGTAATTTTAATTTAATTTTTCAGTTTTGATTCCTTCTTTTGACTTCTAAGCTTCGGTCTATATATATTTCACAATACACCCCTAATCTTAATCAATTGCTTTATATTAGATTAGAACTACTTAAATTAATTATACAAACTCCATATCTAATATAGTTAATCAACATTACGGGCTCCTTTATTTATTTATCTATATCCAAATATCTAAGCTAATCTCTTAACTAATGCATTAAAGCTTCCCCAAGCTAGTTAAAATTTGGTTCCAACCCTATAAAATTTTTATCAGTTTTAAGGCTACGTGTGGGTTTGATGGGCGGTGTGGTACGATGCGTTTAACTTACTTTTTTTCTCATGCTACAGTATCGTTACAGTATTTAATTTCACTGTCATCGCTATTTTTACACTAACCACATGTAAACGTACCGTCGATCTAAAGTTCCAAACCCATTTCATCAGCAGAAGATAGAAAGTCAAGAATCAAGTCACATGGAGTTTTGGTTTTGTCAATAGAGTGAAGACACACGAAACATAATTCAAGGTCCATCCCCACCGACAGAAGGTGAATATTGCAAAACCGTTTTCAAGGTCTCTACTTTCATAGGCTGTTAGCTAGAATTAATGGCATATAAGGTCAAAAAAAACTTGGCCAAAGTTGATTTTTTTAAAGATGAATACCAACCCTAATGCACCAACACTTGTCTCTCCTATGATTATTTTATTGTTGAAGACTAGAAGGTAGTACTATATATGACGCTTAATGATCAACATAAATTTCAGTGAAAAGAAATGGGATGATGAAGTTGCTTTCAAGTTTTTACATGCATACAGAGAATGTTTATGAAATCAATGCCTATCCCGTAACAGTTAACATCGTTTTCTGCGAATACCATTTTGCACAAGTTTCCCTACCCTTGGACGACTTCAACAATGAAATGAATGGAAGAAAAAAAGTTGGTTCTCACATAAACATGAACATGGAAATTCAGGTCTAGATGAATAAAATATGTAGGAAAATTGGGTTTTCAAGATTTTTCAAAAAAGAATTTATTCTATGTGTATATAGTAAACCATGCAGCATGTGATGTGTGTAAGGATAGGAATCCGGAGAGGTTTTAATGGGAAAGATATGCTATACGATCAGTTATCAACTACAAATGCTTTTTCATTTCCCTTTATTTATTTCTTTGTAGGCATTATTGGTTGAGGATACCTGTGTCTATGCACGATCCTAGGCAATGGTAATCCCATAGGCCTGCACAATCATTTTTAATTAAGTAGAATAATATTCTCAACTCTTGAACCACTTCTTCATTGTCTGTCTTGTTTGTTAAAACAAAGGAAATAACAGTACAGAGGTTAATGCTGTAGTATATGTATAGGTCAGTTGTTAATACATGTACAGACACTAATTAATTTAATATGGGAACAGAAACGAAGCGAAGTTTGCGGTGGTCACATGCATGCCTCCCCTACTCTCTACCGCATGCATATGAGTCAGTCTTCAATACCCCATCACTAGCTCATCATTTATTTTTTTTTTTATTTTTTTTTTATGTTTTTACAACTTTATTGGGCGATTACATGTTATCTTTGAATGCATGCTCCAAGTTGAGAAAAGGAAACCAAGTGCTCATTTTATTACATAATTATTAGAAATATCCAGATATGGGAATAAATAATGATGTTATAAATATATTGGAGAAAGTAATGAAAATATGGGCACCCATGCAGCAGGAGTCATATATTTGCTTGTATGATGCTTCTATTATAAAAGAAGCTGTCCCCTTCAATGGCTCCGCATCTGCACAATTTGCAGGTTTCTGCTCTCTTTTCTTTAATAGATAGAGAGATACACTACCTTTATCCATTGCCCTTTTAATCATCTTCTTCTTTCCCCTTTTTACTAAATCATATGGAACAAAATAAATCATGTTTTGGGGGTAATAAAGGCAAGTGTTTCGGGTGTTTATAACCTAATGCTTAGGGATTCGACCTTGGTTGAGCGAATACGATCAGGGCCACGGAGCAAGACACAGTTTTGGATAGAATTACATGGCGAGCAAAAACGATATGAATGTGTCAAAATTTATGTGAAAACAAAAAAAGGGTAAGTAGAGGACATTTCAGGAGCTAGGAAAGAAAGGATAACCAGACGGGGACGGTTCGACCACGCAAGTTGCAAACATTATCCAATTTGTTCCTTCTGATGGCTGTTGTACTGTGTTTAATGATGCATGGAAGCACATGCTTGTTTTTACGAATACGTCAACATGCTAAAATTGAAAAAGATATACAATGGCAAGCAATATTTTTGGGGGTGATGGAATGGCAAAAAGGTCCCACAAGCAATGCAAATGTCGTGCTAATGGGTTTAGACATGGGCACCATAGCCAAGGCAAACTTTGGAAGACACATGGGGACACCCTCATCTCTTTCACCTTCCTTCCTACTAATTGATGCTTAGGAAGCTAACATAGTCATAACATCACTTTACAAGGTACCTCTGCCGAAACCCACACCTAAACTAAACAGAACCGGCTTCGAAAAGGGAGAAGAAGGGGACACATCAAAGGTATACTGGACACATGATGCCAAGGATTAAAAATGGATTTGAAGGTATACCTGACAATTTTGAACATGATACAAACAAAATACGGGGAAAAATAATCAAAACATGACATGAGAACATAACACAGAACATATACAATTAAGACAAGAGAAAATCACACAAACATGACATGAATATATGAATTCCGGGTCTATTTGAAGGCAACCAGGAGGTTTTACTGGTAGAAAAAGATGACAATGGAGAATGGGATCATGCTTTCACTTTCATTACTACAAGAAGAATTTATTTTAAACAAAAAGACACTTGAGCTATGACAGAAATGGAGTAAATGGCAAAGCAATTCTATAATTAAAAGTAACCTAGTTCAATCAATTTCCATAACTGAAATCTAAAGAGAATTTCCAAAATTGTGTAAAGTGAACACAATTCTTGCAGTGTAAGTTATGCCCATCATCCAAGACTTGAAATTTCAATTCAATTAATAATAAAAAGGACACACTTATGAAATAGAATAAATCTTCAAATGGACAACACAAGATGGAAAGCAATGACTCTGATCCATCATGCGCTAATTCCTTCCACTTTTGCTATGTTATCGAGGCACACTGAGACCTAATTCTGTACAAAATTATAAAAAAAATAAGAAGCATTAGCGAGCACTATAGAAAAAAAACTAAATGAAGAGATTTTAAATGGTGAATAAAGGTACTTCAAATGTAAAAATCAATGGGGTCCAGAAACATAATTACTTGTGATACATGAAAAAAGACCTTGTTGGCTATGGAACTTATATGTTGCTTGAGAAAAAGTTAATGAAACATCTACGACAGATAACAGATAACTTGCAACAAGGGCAGTCAAAAGTGGAACCTTAGATTATATCTATTCGGAAATTTCTAAAGAATTGGTCAGTTATCATGCATGTTCAAAGCTATCCCAAATTTCAATATGATATTTGAACAAAAGAAAAAAGCACCATCTCTGCAGTTCAAAATACAGACAACCAAAGTGCAGAAAACAAAACAAGTTTGAACAATTCTTACAGCCCTACATTAATACCACAACTACAACGTACATTCAATCATTTATTTCAACAGGAAAAAAGCAACGTTTGGACTCCACAGCTCCATTAATATCAATGGACAATGAGGACGGAAAAGGGCCTTCAGTTGTAAAACATTCTTAATTGACTGAGACAAATCAAACAACCTTATAGATCATATTGAAAAGAAAAGAAAAACTAAGTAATACAGAATGAAACAAAATAGAGAGCTATGGACTTGAACTTATCGGTCATCTGTATTATACAGAGAGCCTATTAGAGCACGTATATGCATAAAGTAAATTGTCAACATAAGTTTGAGTCTACATTTCCAATCATATTAGAGTACAAACAAAATCTTCAACTTTGACCAACAAAGCAAGATTACTATCAATAATTTTCAGTGCATTGCTTAAAGAGTTATACACAACCTTATCAAACCATGTGAAAGCTCCCCAACTCAGGTTGTGTCTTTCTTTGTATCTACCCCTGTTCCAATACACCCAACTTATCAAATCATCATACATGTACATTTATTCTCACTCACTTGTTATTACAATTTAATCTCCCCTAAGTTGCCTAGCTCTCTTTTTTTTTTTTGGCTAATCTCTATTAGATTAACCATTATAGATATAAATTGATTTTTCATTTTTCAATAACAAGTCTAATTGGGTGACATCTGATCAGATGCACATTTAAAGAAATTAAGCAGTTGAAAACCAAGCACAAACTTCTCATGCTTTGCCTTTCCTACTTGCTTAATTCTTATCTAGCAGAACTCAAGTCACCTGTCTGTCTTCACTTTCTCTTGGTTTAGATTATCAACAAAACATTAAGAAAGGGAAAACTAATACATTAAGAACTAATAAAAAAAAGAAACCAACAAACAACAGATAAATGGTCTTAAAATTGATAGCTTTCAATGAGGATTCATTGAACGTGAACATCATGGTCACGAGATGTCACAACCTAAACAAATAACATTGATTTACTAATTTATTGAAGTAAAAAAAAGTTGCTTACGGAAACACAATTACAAACATTTTGGAGATTATCAAACTCCTGGATTTGCACTGCAAAGCATACCCTGAGACAACGACCTAGAGCTCCTTGAATCGATGCCTAGACACGACGTTAACCGAGCTGAAGACACGGCTGAGTGGAGAGGCAGCAGAGATTGAAGACAACCCAATTGAGAAACAGACCTGAAAAATTAAAGCTTGACAATTTAGAAGCAAAATTCGGTAATTTAAAGGAAACCCAAATTAGAGAAAGGGGTAAATTAAAGCGTCGTTAATAAAATTGGAGAAACGGAAAAGAGGGGCCTATAATTAAAGATAAGGTTTTCAAAGGGCTTACCTTGAAAATGTGGGAGAAGAGCGAGGAGGAAGGAGAGAAGAGGCGGGTTTTGGTTTAAGGGTTGGTTTGTTAATGGCGGATTTGATGGTAGAGAGTGTTGGTTTTGAGAGAGATCTAAAGCGAGACGCCATTTTCTGAGAAAAATAGTGAAACTTTAGGGTTAGGAGGAACTTTAGGGCTTTTGTGGGGTTTTAGCATTATAGGTTCCGTTGGGGCGGGGAAATTTACCAAAAGGTGAAACAAAATGTATTAATTACTAGAAGTCACTCTCTCTAAATTATTAACTAAACAACAATTTAATAAAATTTAGCATTTTTAGCAAATGGAACCTTTGGGTCTGAGAAAATTCCAGACCTGAATTTCTCTCTCTTTTTATTTCTAAAATTTGAGAAATATATTTACTAATTTTCTCCCTCTTTTACATCCCTTTATGTTCCTTTTCTTTGTCAGTATAGTCAATACTGAATTCAAGTGTATCATTCAAATTTACGATATTCTTTGGGAAATAGATGCTAAATTCAGAGGTCTTTGGAGGACTACAGTGAACAGTCCATAGATGCATTCATACTCCCCTTTATTTTTAGATAGTAACAAATGCAAAAGACTGCTAAGACAATGATAAATTGCATTTTTTCCTTCTGAATTTCCATTGAATAGCACTAATCTAGGAAAAAAGCAACCCATCAATGGTTAGAGTACATAATAGTCAGATAAGAAATGAACATTATGGTTCCTCAACAGATTCCAATTGGTATTTCATTTCCCAGTCCTACTAATGAATGGTTAGAGATAATCCTCATCTACCAACAGCTCTGTTTTGTTCTATCCCTTGTTTCTGAGTCTAACCGGTTCCACAAGCCAACCAAAAGGATACTCCTCTGAGACATCATCATTGTCGTTACTGTTGACTGTGGAGGCACCATAAGATGGTTTTTTTTTTTTTTTGCTTCAACAAAATTAGAGCAAGTTCAACTTCCCTGTCACTGAATCAACTACCACTTTTGGTCCTGTACAATCACAAAAACAGATGTATAATAAATAAAGAAATTAAAACTTTTCTTCTTTTTGTTGTTGTTTACATTAATTCTACTTGTTATCACTCGTTTCTTTGTTCGGTGAAAGTGAATTGCAACATCGATAAATGAAGAAGTGTATGCAATTATATCTCATACCGTCTTCAGCTACAACAGATAAGCAACTACAACAGTTCTAGAAGGAAAAAGAATAAAAAAGAACCAAACCAGGTCCAATGGCAAGAACTGTCTTTGACCCTGCTGAAACCTGTTCAAGAAAGCAGTCATGAGATCTTGGCCACAAATTTTTCTTTCAAATAATAAGCACTATGAATTTGGTACTCAAAGATCAAATTCAAGACCACACCATCATGTAGTAGAGAAACCAAGGAAACACTTGGAATCCTTAAACTGTGTAATAAAGAACCTCGAAGAACTAACAGTAACTAAGGCTATTGGTTCCCTTGTATGTTTAGGCCTATAAGTTACCGTTACACTGAGGTTACCTAACTATGAGATTACTCAAAGTGATGCAGAAAAATACCTGTGTTCTTCCAGCATCAGCAACAACAAAAGTTGGAAGGCCAATATTCTCAGCTGCATCCCTTAACTTATTCCTGACAAAGAAAATGGAAGTGCACTTACACAACCATATGTGTAACTTGACATACATGGTGAGAACCCACTCACCCCCAACAAAATCACCTGCTTACATTTCGTGTTGATTCCTGCATGTAACGACTATTTTCGGTTGCCCACAATCCTCCCATTCTCTTAAAAGAGAACGATCACTGCAATAATTTCAAATGATTTAATGTTCGATTAAACACCTAAACAAATTACTAACATAGACAAAGGGTTCCAACGGATCTTCCACTAAAGCAAGGTCAGACCAACTTACAAGTGAAGCTTGAATTAAGAAATTAGCTTATAATCAAGAGAAACATACCTATGCATTAATTCAGCATAAATGCCAGTGGCAGCATCTGTATATTTGGACAGGAAAATTCAGCAAAACAATTGAAAAGAAGACGAGATAAATTTTAAATCGAAAGTAGTGGCCAAGGAAACTCACGAGCACATTGGGACGCGATCTTCCCCGCTTTCATCTTTAGGTCTTGTCTAACCACTAAAACCTGCCATAAGCAGCTCAAGACTCAATATTCCAGAGTTTATGAATATCATCAGTCGTTACATTCTGGTGATGTTAATAATCAAATAAATAAGATATCAAAGTGCTCCTAATTTGTTAACCATAAACACAAATTTAAGTCAATTAGTTCAGCAAATATATGGAAACCATAATCAGAAACAATATATACAATCAAGTTAAAGCATTCAGAGGAAAAGACACAAAATTAGCTTCTTGGATTTATTATCAAACAAGTAGACCCACAATGCGATCCACTTTTGTATCTAAAATAAACCTTCAGTCATGGAAACAACCTAAATACGCTAAAATAACATAACATGTTCTATCTGTAACGATTGTAGTAGGAAAGAATCAAACTTTAAGAAGTAACAATAAAAAGGAAGCCAAAAAAAACATACCATTTTAAGGTCTTGGTCAGAATTAGAGGAAACTAAGTCTAGGTCTCGAAGCTTTCCAGGTAGGAAGCTCTTCTTCTTGGAAAGGGTTTTAGTGGGTTTCGACAAATCCAGAAATAACCCCAATATGAAACCAATAACAAGGCCTGGAATGAAGTTTTCAGGTTTGAAACTTACTCCTAACAATGCACTTCCCTGTTTCTGCAGCTTCTGATATTGTATAACCACTATCAATTAGTACAAATTAAAAAAAAAAAAAAAACAACCAAAAATGAAAGAAATGACTGAGAAGTACCTTGTTTGAAGGTTGAGAAGAGTTTCGAGTGGGGGCCCACATGATCTTTGAGAAAATAGATTGAATTGGTCGTAAACTGGTTGTATGTGGGAAATGGAACAGCCAGGAATACTGGGTGAAAGAAGACGCTAGTTGTAGAAGAAGGGATAGAGATAAATGATTTTGTCGCCGTGTTGGAATTCGCTGAATGAATACGGGGTTACTATAAAACGTCGTCGTTTAAGATAAAATACTTCGAAATATAATTAACCCGTTTTTGTATGAAATAGTTTTTTTTATATATTCTTCATGTAAAACAAGATTTTTCTATATTTTTATTTGATATACACCCAATTGAATCTTTAGTTTTTGTTAATAGAAATTATTAGTTGATCGATTTAACCATTAATCTCAATGATACGATTGACGGAAATCACTGAAAATTATTACGGGACAATATGTTTAAAAGAGGCACCTACAAATTCTATTGTGAAAGGTATAGTAGATATAGCTGTAGCTTCGAAAGTTTTGAGCTGCAATTTATTAGAAGAAATGGGAATGCAGTGATAAACTGCTTAGCCAGAAACTGTGATTTGCAGATATTGATTTTTGTATTCTTGATATTCCTTGTATTTACATTAATAGTCTATTACTAAATGATGTATCCCGTATAACAAAAAGGATGAATAAAAGTACTTAAGCATTAGAATGCCTCTTTTTCTATAAAAAAAAACATTTTTTAAAAAGATAATTAAATTTACATATAAAATAAATGTGGACAAATAAAAATGGATCTAGACAACAATTTATCTAAAATTTAATTTCATAAAAAATATAAAATGTATATAAAAATTCAAATGTACTAAAACTCAAAAAAATAATAGTTATTAAAAAACATCATGCCTATCAAAATTCATTTAAAAGGTTGTTGAAGTTGAATACAAATAACACTGTACATGGTTTATGAACAGAAAATTGGTCCTAAATATAATAAAGTTGGCTACTTACGTCATATTACCATTAAAAAAGTTCAAAATCATGCCCATTGAGTTGATCCATTCCCTGCAGTTCAAGTCTAGTGCTTTTGAACTTGATTCCATGTCATTGTAGCATTGGCTGTTGAGATCAAATAATTCCAAGAATTCAGACTTTCTTAAACAACCATCAGTTTCCTCTTCATGAAGTTCTAATCTTTTAGCTAGTGATTGCTAAATTAATCTTTAAAAAAATATTGTATATATAAATATTTATAATTATTTTGAGTTTTTTCACATTTTAATTTTTTATATACATTTTAGAACTTTTTTATTATAATTTTTGAAGTTTTTGAGTTCTGCACTCCTCCAAAATAAATCTGGTCAAAAGTTTGGTCAAAAGTTGTCCAAGTTCATTTGTATCTTGACAACCATATGTTCTTATAATTTTATATGAACATTTTAATTATTTTTGAAAAAAACTTTTATTTTTTGAAAAAACCATTATGGATTTATATTCCTAGCTCATCATCAACGATAAGTTCGACCACGACATGGTACACTATCAGTTCAAAACAACCCCAATCCATAACCAACCTGATGGTCCGAGCATTCCATCAACGACTTTTTATGGATACGGTTCCGACTTCTTTATCCTAGGTGCCCCAGGGAATGTTTGTCCTAATCGGAGTATTAGGTGTCACAACATGGATGATATGTGTTGATAGGTGTCACAACATGGATGATAGAGGACTCTCAATCTAGTTCAAATACAGCCAAAGACAACGAAACAGAACAGAATATTTGAAATCTGTAAAAGAAAATAATAATAATTTCCTCGATGAATAAAGCCTGAGTTATGATACAGGAGGCAAAATGGACAAGCAATGATAGTTAAAAACAAATAATGAACAAAAGAACCTCAGAAAGCAAACAAATTCTCCTACATGCTGTAGAGAATACACAAATTAGATATGACGAAATCTCATAATCATATAATAATTCAATCTTACAATGAGTGTATCCACCCACCTTTCCTCACAAGCAAGCCCTTGAAGGTCCTCTGCCTCTCTCTAGTTTCCTCTTCTCCCCACTCCATACCTTGGTAAATATCATCAGCTGGATTTCACCTGAACATGGCTGATATGCTATACAAGAGTAACACAATTAGTGCCACATCTTTAGGAACTTGTGCAGGCCATCTACGAGGTATATAGAAATTATAATAACATTGCTAGCAAACAATGTTATATAGGATGCAGCCTGCCTTGGTTTGCTTTACACCTGACTCCAGGTTATTAAAGTTTCTTAGGTAAATTATATGTCTTCTTAAGGAACTTTGAAGCTGTCTCGTCATTCCGGTAACATAACACTCGCAGAAGAGTGTTTGGTTCAGTAGGATTCCACTGCCCAGATGTTGGAGGTAGTGGAAGCCTGGACCTTGCAGACGAGCCATATGTCTCCAAGGTCACACGTCTGAACCGCTCAATTAAGCTCTCTGAATCGGTTCTGAAGAGGGGAAGGACACCTCTCACTGTAGATGAAAACTTATCTATGAGGTCAGCAGGCAAACCATCTCCATTGGCCCAGAACAGATCTTTAAGGGCTTTGAAATCATCCTCTATAATTTGAGAATCCTGTCGAGAGAAAGCACGAGAAGGACCTCCAGCAAGTAACACAAGCAAGAATCCATCACAGGAAGCTTTCATGATATCAGTTATAATCCTTGTACGAACTCTTTCGTTTACAGTTTCTGAGATGATCAACAAGTTCCGCTCCAGTTCCTGTAATAGAGGGTCAATCCTAGAAGATGATGGCTCTCCTACATACAAACCATCCCATAAAACATGACTTAGGTCATGGAATACGATTTTGTAAGCTACAGCCTCAGAGAGTAGCTGAACCCCTTCCACACAAGCAGATGGTGTTAGTTCAAATTTCTTGCTCAAACCATTCGAAAAATCTTCCACATGAGCAGACTCACAGTTCCTCAAGTGGGTTATGATCCTCTTCTCTAAAACATCCATCTCAGATCGGATGCGGTGGAAAGTATTTATACGAACACAAAGCTGTGATATCCCAAATGAATTATCTCCATTCATTGTTGCAACCTGAGAATTTCTCTTCTGAAAATTTTGTGACTTTTCTTTCTTCTTCCACACACCTTGGAACTTTGATCCTATCTCACATCTGGTCAATGCAGGCATTGTGGGGACATACGTATTTCGTGTACCTACGTGTCAGATTAAAAGGACAAAATGTTGGCAATTCTAAAAACCTTGGACATCATATTTATATGATTTATATGATTTGCAGGAATTTACCACATCCAGATTTTGCCTTCATTACGTAATACTGAAGACATTTATCAAGGCCAGCCATCAAATCAGGAAGCAAGGCAGGATGTGTAGGTATTGGCAACTGGAAAAATGCATCTAAAGTCTCATCAATGATTCTCAATATTTCAACTGCAGAGGGAGCATATCCTTCTTGATTTGCCTGTGGATTCCAGACCTAACATAATGGAAAATGTTGGTTAGCAAAATGAAAAATAAAATAGTAACAACAAAGTCCAATTATAATCATATTGCAATCACTAATTCGTATTCAAGTCGGTTGCAGGAACAAACAAGCAAATTTCGAAAGGAACATGAACCACTTCCTAAGAAGATACTGCTTGATAGGTAACATAGAACGTGAAAAATAAAATTCTGTACGTATAAAGAAATCATCTCCCACTAACGAATGCAATAGTTGAAAAAGATCATAGGCACTGCAGCAGTTTTAGGGTTGCAAAGCACACAACTATAATTTTAATAAATGATAAGGAAAATAATCATATTTATGAAAACCAAACCACTAATCCGACATCTTGAAGCTGATTTCTACACTCTTCATTCCTTCAGAATGCCTATTTACTTATAATTATAGGCCTTAGCACGTAATCCAAATGTTTAGATTTAACTAATTGTTAAACGTAACTCCTTTGCCTTCTCGGTTTAGGCGTTAATTATCTGTAGTCGAAGTACAACAACCAGAGTATAACTGATTTATCCCTAAAGAGAGTAATACATTAGCCAAATATAATTGCCTTTGCACCCATGCATATATGTACATGTGTACATACATAAATATTATATATGTATATTCATATGTGTGTATATATAAAATATGCATGCGTGTGTATAATATTATTCCAGCAGCAAGAAGAGAACACTTGTTCACAAAGACGATAAAATTACATTAATGAAACTGAGTTGCAGAACTAGGATTTTGATGGATTTAAAATTCAGATAAAATTGTCATCCAGATGAAAAGAATAGCAAGTCCATACCTCTTGTTGCAAATTCCTATCAACCCATTCCTTAAGTCTGTCTAATCTTGTCTTGATCCAACCTTTAACCAGATTGGAAATTGCAGTTTCAGCCTCATAAGGAGGCATCTCACGGATTATGGCCTTCCCACCATCTTCACTGTCTACTGCATCCTCAACTGCAATCTGAACAAGATCTTTTTCAAGTTTATCTGCAGCTCGCAGGACTTGAACAGCATCAGGAGTTAACTCCATAATACCTGAGATGAACTGTTTTATCTCATTTGCATAACAAGAATGAAGGGTGGCCACGGCTACACCTGCTGCCAAAGGATGCCAACCCTTCAGTATTGGACTGAAAACCTTCGTCTCATGGACTGCTAGCTCACCAACATCCATAGCAAGGATTGCAAGGACGGGAAGAGGATTTGGCTGGTTTTTCGAAGCTCTCCTGCTTGAGTCTGCTTTCTCCATTCTCTATACAATAATATGGAAAAGAAAAAAAAAAAAAAGAGCATATGCCTAGTCATTAAACCAACTAAAAAGGAGAAAAGGGACAAGACAGAGAGAGAGCACCCAAAGGCAGCAAACACTTGTTGCATTCAAGCCCATGCATATAAGGATCTTGTACATGTGGAATGAAGACGCAGATACAATACAAGTGCCACAGAAACTTGGCTTTCCTTCATTCTCAGTAAAATCGACAATAGCAAATATTAAAGACTTGCCTGAGCAAAAGCAGTGCGCAACGATGACCTGATGTAAGTGTCAATCCTATTTCGAGCTACATCAACTTCTCCTTTCCTCTTTCTCCGATACTCAGTAGATACATCCTCAACCAAAATCTTAGCTGCTGATACACCCAAAGAAACAATGCCCTGCATGGTATATATATTTCCACTATCGAAAGTGTCATGGTATGCAAGGAGTCTTTTCTCTGCCCAGCCTAGTATTGAAGTCAATGTAGAACTTAGGATCTTGGAGTAGTCTGGATCCTTGGTTGCTTTGGCATCTTTAGCTACTTCTGCTAGCTGACCATCAGCAGCATATAGTAAGTCCATTTCAACTTGGCCGGTGGCAACAAAACGGTGAAACAGGACCCACGTAAAGCAGAGATTATGGAGCATTTGGTTAATACCAAGAACCACCCAAGTCTTCTTTATGTGCTCCATAAGCTCATCAACTTCCTCAACAATAGACGTCTCATCATTAATATCAAAGCACGTCTCTAAAAGCATTTCATAGAGTCTAAGATTCAGTGGAATGCCATCAGCCCAGTGGCATGAATCAGAGAAAGACCCATCAGATCTGGAAGCAAGAGACATAACAGCACTGCGAAGAACTTGCATCGACTCATTGTTCTTTCCAGTTTCTATTGGTCTATCTAAGGCTGCATGTATGATCTGCCGAAGCCGTTGTGATGCATTATTTGATTTATCAAGTGACACGCGAGGATGCAAAAGTAACCCAGCCTCAAGAACCTTAAGGTTTCTTTTTTGCCATGCATCATATTCTTGTTGATCGGTAAAATCTGATTGCTTGAGCTGCTGTAATAGCTCCAATGGCAGAACAACTGACTCAATTCGTCTTCCAACCTGTGATTCATATATTTATGGTAGATATTATCAAAGTAAATGAACCCAGTATAAACACGGTAAAGTCCTCATGCAAGCCTCCACCCCACCCTAAATTCATCCCCAACAAGAAAGAAAACATGCAGCAGATATTAAAAAAAAAAAAGATAAACACGATAGAAATTCATCAGAATTCTAATACATTTTTGTCTTGAAGTTGATAATCTTGTTGGATTTATATTATTACTCCATTATTCATGATTAAATTCTAGAATCAAATTTGTTTGCGCATTAAATCATAATCTACTTTTCAACATTGTGATCATCGGATCTTGTTGCTTCAACTTTCATACTAAATAATTAAAACTCAATTTACTCGTATCACAAGCCGCATCATCTGGATCAAGTAAATTGCAATTAAAAGAAATAAGCAAAATTGCGGATCAACCAAAACTCGATACAAAATGAAAACTCAAATTTAACTAACCAGGCCGCCGCCGATTCTCAAAAGCGCTCTTCTAACTCGTGAATCAACGGTCTCAGGTATCCGCATTTGAATCCTCATAAGCTCCCCTACGGTCGTAGGCCGCTTGGATTTGCCCTCGCCGGAGCCTGGCCCGGAACCCGGACTCTTTTTCGATCCCGGCGACTTCAATCCTAAAGCCTTCTTCATCTTACTAGCGGCAGCTGACGTAAGCGAGCGCTGCAACGCGGGCGAATTAGGTGAGTGATTGTTGTTTTGACTAGGCGAGTTGTAACCCAGCGAATCAGAATTGGAAGCGGAAGCGGAAGAGGAGAGAGGTTTAGAAGAGGAGGTACGGCATACGGCGAGGAAGACGTCATAAGCAGTGAGTCGGAGGTCGGAGTCGGTGAGTTGAGAGGCGAGTTGTCCGAGTGGAGATTGGAGATCGGTTGAGGTAAGTTTGCTCGGTAGCATTTGACGTTTCGTTTGCAATGGCGGTGGAGTTGACTCTCTCTTTGAGTGGCCGAGCGAAAGGTCTCTGAAAAGATGAGCCATTGTGTTCAGTCGGAGAGAAAATGAAATAGAAACGAGCGAACGAGTTACACCATTGGACTATTTGAGGGAGTAAATGTGTAAAACCAAATGGGAAAGAGAAAATTGATAGGAGCTGTTTGGCATTTTTGTTTTTTCAATCTCATTTTACATTTTAAAATTCTTTACACTTCAAAAAGAAAAATTCTGGCATTATTATTTAAACAAACTTCAAAAGCAGATTTAATAATTATGTCATATTTTGAATCATATAGTTTTTAATCATAAAATTTTAATTTATTCTACTTATATTTTAATGTATTTGAAGCCATAGAACACTGTTTTTTACGATTATATATTAAAATTTATTTAATTCATTGACACATTAATCTCGTATAAATTTATACCTAATCAAATATATTAACTATAAATTTTAAATAATAATCCTTCAAGAAAAAATAGTTGAACGAAAGCGACTTATGTAGTGATTAGCACAATTTAAAAATTGATAACATTAAGGATTTAAAAAAGAAAATTGATTAACATAATAATTAATTATAATTTCATGATTTCTTTTCATCTTTGGGCATAAACGGGAGAGTGAATAAGACAAACAGTGGTAAGGGCGTGAGAACGCATAAAGAGAGAGTAAAGCGCGTAAGGAACCACCAACTGGTTTCGTGCAGTTGGGAAGTGTAAAGGAAAAAAAAAGGAGAGCGAATAAAAACACTATTGAAAGCTGGATAATTTGTGAGAAACGGCGGGATCCTTGATTGGTAGGAAGCTGTGGGCCTGGATAGGGACCACGCGCACATCCAGACACGTTAACCCACCAACAAAAAAATTGTAATTTGGCATTAATATAAAATTTTACTTTTTAGTGTTTATAATTATAATTCCAAAACTAAAATATATCTCTAAAATAATATTTTGAGACATCTTACAATAGACACAAAATAAAAATTAACTAAAATAGGCAACAACAAATTTTTTTTTCATATAAATCAAAAGTAAATATTTTATTTACTATTTATTATTTATTTTATTCGTTTCCATAAATATTTGATTATATAATATTGAAATTTTAATTATTTAAATTAGTAGATTGGGTCTTAACTTAATTGATATGTGCATTGTTGTCAATGCAAGAGGACGTGGATTCAAGTGTGTTGAAGTGCATTATTCTTCTATTTATGAGTTGAGAGGAACTATAAATAGTTCTAGACATTGTCTTAAAAAGAGTCGATATGATAAGATTAAAAACAAATTTACATATATTAATTAAAAAATGTTATGTTTAAGAGATACTTATGGTTTAATCAGTATTGATATAAAATTAAAATAATAATTAGAACAGTTTTATAACTAATTGTATTTTTAATTGAAATGTATTGAATAAAAATAAATAAATTCGTTGTTTTATTTAAATTTTAGTTGGTAAACACTAAATAAATTGTAAAGGTTAGCGTGTTTATGTTCATTGTATATGCAATTTTTTTAATCAAATCTAATTATTTTACGAAATGCGAAATCCGCGCAACATTTTCAATCTATTTTTGACATAATTTACTAAAGAATGTTAAATTTCATCTATATCCCTAAGTAACATTTGTCGAAATCCAAAAATTAGCTGATAGAAAAGCGAATGAAGTAGGAAGTAGGAAAATTAATGTTTAAGTTTCGAATATATTGAATGTCGGCAGCAACGAATACCAAGTAGTAACCTCCAATGATTAGGTGAGATTAAGATGTTTCTATGAAAAGTACTAATCTATATTCAAAAGTGTTAAAATGTAATCAATTTATAAAATAAAATATGATGTATCTGAAATGATAAAGTTTTTTTAACATTAATTTTATTATAAGTTCTTATCATATATGTTATTTTTGATACAATACTTAGAATTATCTATAGTCCCTCCCCAACTTTTAAATAGGAGGATAATGTACTTTACCGTACTCGAACCCATGTTCTCTTGTATTAACAATAATGTCGATAACAATCGAGCTAAAATTCAATCGGTAAAATGATAAAGTTTTTTTAACATTAATCTTATTATAAGTTTTTATCATATTTGCTATTTTGGATATAATATTAAAACTACTCATAATTATTCTCCAACCCTTAAATAAGAGGATAATGGACTTTAGCGCACACAAACTCTCGTCCTCCTACACTGACAATAATATCGATAACAATCGAGTTAAGACTAAATCGATAAAATGATAAAATTAAATTAATGGAGATTATGATATATTGGTTTTAAATTCCAATATCTATATGTATTATTTTAGATTTTATATAAAATATATAAGAATAGAAATATCTTTAAAACAGTATTTATTGTTTTTTAGAAAAAGGCTTAAATGATAAAAATGGTACTTAAGTTATATTCATTTTTTTAAGTTGATGTATAATTTTTTTATTACAAGTGGTACTTAAATTATATTTTTTTATTCAAAATAGTAACTAAATTATATTTCATTGCCAAATTAACCCAATCTTTAAAAAAATTATTAGTCAATAATTTTATTATTATGGCAAAAAAAAATCATTTTATTACACCGGGTAATTTTTAACTACCCAAAAAAAATTATTTTTTTCTTGAGCTTCATTCTTTAAAAGAACTTATAAAAATATTTATTTCGTTTGTTTTTTACCTAAAAATTTCAGTGACGAAAAATTCAAGAATTTGTTAGATAATTCATTCAAACCCAATTTTCGACGATAAAACACTCAAATTCCAATGAGCTTCTTTTCCTTTTCAAACTTCGATTCCGGTTCATTTTTCACTCTAATTCAAAATCTATGTATTATTTTTCTTAAAACAACTTTTTATATTATTTTCTATATACTCTGCACAAATAAGTTAATGTTGGGTAAACTTTTAGGGATGAATATGTGAATTTTGATCCAATGTGCAGTTTGATACATGAATACATACAATTATTTTCATATTTGATTAATATAATGTTTTTGTATGCAATATGTCAATGCAAAGTGGTGTTTATTAGATAATGTTGTTAGTGATTTGTAAAAATTGAATTAAATCAAAATTTCATATATAAAAGTCACACAAAATAAAATTGATGTATAACGATAAAAGTTCATGTATAGTTTGATATTTATCTCTAACTTTCTTAATAAAAAATTCCAGATAAAACAAGAAATCCAAATACAAAAAAGAAGTTGAATAAATAAAATGGTAAGAAGATTGCAAGAAAAAAATCTAACAATTAAAAAAACACATTAAAAGAGAGGAAAGAATTGTGACGAGGAAAAGAGCGGAAAAAAATTGAAAAATTTTAATTTAATTAAAGGGAATACACTCCCTATGAATTTTTTAGATTTTACGACCGAGTCAATGATACTACATGTATCTTGTAGGATATATTAAAAATTAAAAAGGAAAAAAAATTCATTGGAATATGAGTTTTGTTATAAAAAATTAGCCTTGGAATGAGTTTTAAAAGATAAAAAAAATAAATATGTTTATAAATTTTAAAAAATCAAGATAATAATATTTAATATTATTTAGATTTTTATTTAAAAATTAACACATGCCATAAAATGATTGGTTAAAAAATTATTTTAAAGATTGAAGTAATTTATGTAACAAAATATAATTGAGGTATCACTTTGGCTAATAGATAATAGTTTAAGTATCACTTGCGATAAAAAAAATTAAATACCAGCTTAAAAAGATGAGTATAGCTTACGTATCATTTTGTGATTTAAATCTATAAAAAACAATGAATTTTTGTTAATTTTATAACTAAATTGTAATCTAATTAATAGGTAACAAAAACTCAATTAAACTTTTAAATAATAAATATATAAATTAATAAAAAATCAAAAAAATGAATTTAGCGGCCAACTCTCTCCTTTTGCTTTTTTTTTTTTAACTATAAACAGCGATTAACACAATTCGAATCCAAATCACATCTGAAACAGTAAACATCCTTAATGATCAGATTAATACATGAGATTTTCTCCTCTTGCAAATTTTTAGTGGGTCGCGTATGTATTATTGCATGAAGGAAAATGAGTATAAAAAGGAATTTATTAATACCACACAGACGTTATTTAAAAGAAAAGGTAGATTTGTATTAATTTACACATCATAGTTCGCCAATAATTTGATGTAGCTGAGTCAGAGCTCCAATATTAAAAAAGAAGGAATATGGTTACCAAAGGACATCATGCCACATGCATTTTGCTCATGCTTCTCCTTCTTTTGCCAACTAACCATGCATCATTTTCACGGATGTATTAGTTAATATGTATTGATATCTAATAAATTAATATAGTTGTGTGAAATTCGAATATTTTGAAAAAAAATATAAAGTGTCATTCTTTTAGAGTAAATAAATCTTTTATTAGATTGTTATTATTTTTGAATTAAGACGGAGTTTACGAAGAATCCAACTCAAATGCTTAAAGAAGTCACATGGAACGTGGTTGGGGTTCACACCCAATCATACGTAAACAATCACTATTTTCTTTATGCACGGCTTAATCCACGTGAAGAGCTCTCGCTTTGCATACTTGCATCCCAAGTGGCCTCTCAAGGCACTCATTTTTTTGCAAGATCGAAAAATAAAATTTCATCTCGATTCGAGGGTAATACTAACTTGTTAAACGATTGGTCGATTATTGACAAACAATACTTTATTAATTTTTCTAAAAAGAATCAACATTCAGTAAACAAATATTTATTAAAATATAAAATAATGTATTTTAAAAAATAAATATAAAATAAGATTTTAAAACATTTGTGGAAATACCTTATATTTTAATAATCTTTTAGCATGTTTTGAATGCTTAGACTTTTTCTAATTTAAAGATGAAAGCGAAAAAAAGGGTGTGAAAAAGAGATTAAAATAGAAAATAGTGTTAAAGCGAGTTCAAATTGCTTTACCAGATATGCATATCAATTTTGATTTTCCTTTTTAAAATATTTTAAAGATTTCGTATCTGATTAAAGAAATTATAAATTTAGGAAATGGGTTGTCTCCATATAAGCCATCAGATTTGAAATTACAGGGTGCCATTCCCTATCCTCACTCTTGCAGTCTACTTAGCTTTTGTCTTGGAGTAGTTTTGCTTTATTTATTTTGTGGGTTATATACCCTTTTCAATTCATTGCAAAAGATAAGAGTTTTGATTTTAATCCTCATGTCGGCACTGGGTGACGACGAGTTAAGCTTAGTTCTCAAATGGGTTTATGATCAAAATGACAGGAAATCCTTCTCTCAAGTCTGCAAACAATGGCTGCGAGTTGAAGGTTTAACCCGATTATCCATTCGGGTTCTTGAGTCCGATCTCATCCCTGTTTTCTTGCCCAGATTCCCAAATCTGCTTTTCTTTGAAACCCAGGTTTTTATCTCCAATGCCCACCTTGAATTCGTGGCTAAAACATGCCCAAAACTCCAAGTCGTCAACCTTAATCTCAAGAAAACGCTTGAAGAATTCGAAGAACTTTACGGGAATTCCGGTTTTGAAGATGTTGGGAATGATGGGATTAGCGCTTTGGCTAATGGGTGTCCAAATCTATCCAAAGTCCTGTTGAGAAAGAGGAAAAACGTTGCGAATTTTGCTGTTATTGCCCTCGCTAAATTGTGCAGGAACTTAACAACTTTGGATTTAGGAAGGTGCAATTTGGTGGATGACCGAGCTGTCGAAGTAATTGCGTGTTCGAATTCGATACGGGTTTTGAATTTCGAAGCTTGTTCGTTGATTACTGACCATGGGTTGGCTGTTTTAGCAACTGGGTATATCTCCAAAACGCTGAAAAAACTGGTTCTCGCAGAATGTGATCGAATCACTGATTCTGGGGTGTCAATGTTGAAGCACATTTGTTGTTTGGAAGAGTTAAATTTAGCTGAATGCGGGCCGAAGATAACAGATTCCGGTGGCCTCGCCGTTTCTTCACTTTCAAGTCTCAAGAAACTGAATTTGGGTTGGCTGATCAACTTATCGGATGTCACAGTTATTGCCATTGCCAACAGTTGTGTGAAGTTGGTGTCGATTGATTTAACAGGCTGTGAGTTAGTGACTGGAGTTGGTGTCAGAGCATTTGGTAACCATGGTTCTCTAGAATACCTTGTGTTGGCTTCTTGCTACAATATTTGCTTGAATGATTTGAGCATCGTGGTTAGATGCCAGTCACTGAGGGACATTGTGCTTGATAAAGGACTGAGGATGTGGATTCCAATGACAATGCAAGTGCATATCAGCAAGTTCTGTCAATTGCATTGGCGTTGAAGGATTAACACGCCCACAAAACAGTCAATTTCTAGGATAGAAATTTGGATAAAATCAAAAGGTTAGTGCTTCTTGATTTTGTCAAGTACCCTTTTGGAACTTGGTCATGAATGTTAATAATTGCATTCTCTCTTTGGACAGTGAAGTTAAAAGCAAGGGTATTGATGTTTGTTCAAGATTATTGATGAAGGAAGCTCAGAAATCATTGTTTGTTTGATGGGAAAGCAAAAGTAAGGGTATTTTCTGATTGGAAATAAAGTATTAGCAGCCATGATTTCTCATTGAAGTTTCAAACTTTTTTCTTTCTTTTTTTGTTGTTGTTTTCTTAATTTTGTGGTTGTAAAACTTTTTGCTTGCTTTTCATTTGAGGTTTATGACAGAGTCATCAATCGTAAGGCATATTCCTCTTTGTTTTTTTTTCTTCCTTGTTCATTGAACAATTAATAAATACAAGTTAATGGTTGTACGCTTGTACTTGACAATGGCATGTGTCACTTTCATCCCTGGGCCATATAATGGATGGTTTCTCCATTATAAAGCCTCTGAGCTGAGGGAAAAATTCATTCTTTAAAATTTGAAAGATAATTGCATGAATCGAAGTATTTAAGCAACAATCTCATTGATCAATTTGGCAAGCTATTAAGTCTAATAACGTTTAAACAGAACAGTTTAATAACGTTTTACTGAATTTCTTATGTTAACTTTCCATGTGAAAAAGAAAAGAGAGTACTGAAAAAAGAAAGTTGGAATCTTTGGCCCATAATACTGCAATTGATGGGAACTAAGACTTCAAGGCCTAATATATGAGACCAGGGTCCAAGCTATCCGTTTCGTTGTCCGAGAAAGCGCAAAGCAAAACCGTCCTTGTCTTCCATTTTAGAGAAACCCACATCCCAAGTAGAGCAAATAAAAGATGGGAACATCTTCAATAACGAGAGCTGTTGGTGCTCTACTACACAGATTTACAAATGGGGTTCCCTCGACTTCCTTGATTGTTTCTCGAAATGGTCTGTTGAAAAGCAGTAGGAAATTATTATTATCATCAGCATCCTCAATATCATCGTCTACTTCAGTATTGTATCAAGTTAAAACTGACAGCAATGAGCATCAATTCCGAAGTATATCCACTTTCCCTCCTCTCTGCATGGGCAGGCGCTCTTCCAAGATTGCCGGCAGAAAGGTCTTTTTTTGTCTTATTTTCTTAGATGCCCGCATTTTGATGAATTTAGAAAGATCCTCAAAGAAAAGAGACATGAGCCCCCCTCCGAAAAAATATAGCTGTTTTATGGTTTAGCTACCACCTGTTTGATGAAAATCCTAACAGAAGATAAACCCAATTATAATTTATGAATGGAAATGGTTTATCTTAAGTTTAATTTTCTTTTAGCGTGGAACTGAAATATGCTTTCATCTCTTATGTATGCGGTAAAAAACTCATAATCAATGAAATAATTTTATACTACTGTTCTAATTAAATCCAGGGTGCTCAAGATGCAAAGAAAGCCAAAATCTATTCAAGGATTGGAAAAGAAGTTGTATCTGCGTAAGTTGGTAGCTTATAGTCCCTCCTTGATTAGCTATATTAATGCGAAAAAGAGTTTTGCCTATTGCTTTTTGTATTAGTTAACTGCAGGAAGTTCTATCATGTTTTATTTCTACTAGTTTGTACAACTTCCCTACATTTTTGTACGGAGATGAAAATGTCATAAATTGATGCTTTCTGCGCGGCAGTGTAAAGAAAGGGGGTCCAAATCCATCATCAAATACCGTTCTTGCTGCTGTACTTGATAAGGCCAAGGAGCTTGATGTACCCAAGGAAATATTGGAGCGTAATATAAAGAGAGCTTCGGAGAAAGGGCAAGAAGCTTACATTGAGAAAGTTTACGAGGTCAGTGTGTCAATACTGTCTAATTTTATTTATAGACTTGTTGCTATAGTGATAGTCAGTAAGATTGGCTCTTCAAGTATACTGCTGCTTTCAGGTATATGGTTATGGTGGAGTTAGCATGGTAGTGGAGGTCTTAACAGATAAAATAACTCGGTCAGTGGCAACTATTAGGGAGGTAGTCAAGGACTGTGGAGGAAAGATGGCAGATCCTGGTTCTGTTATGTTCAAGTTCAGGCGTGTTCGAATTGTTAATATAAAAGTCACTGATGCTGACAAAGACCAGCTTCTTAACATTGCATTAGATGCTGGTGCTGAGGATGTTATTGAGCCTCCAACATATGAAGACGATACTGATGAGGATAGGTCAGAGAGGTAATGCTCTTTCTGTTTCAAACTCAATCTTTTCTATTACAATTTCGTACATCTTTTCATTTTGAATATGTTTAATTTCTACAGAATTTTAGAGGAATTAATTATAGATATTTTCTCTGAACATTTCTCTTTTACATAGGTTAAGGCTATCACTGGCTGTGCCTTAAAACATGTAACGTAAAATTTGCAAGTGCGTCTAATCAAACCTTCTCGTGGTGTACATGAAGTTCAAAACTATGCAATTTTATTGTTTGCATACAAGACTTGAATGACTTGTTTTCATTTCTGACCGGAGATTGTTAAATATTTGGACATATAATGACAGTATTATGGTTCTACAATTTTATCTCGTTATATGTTATGATATCCGTATGCTTTAGTAAGTCCACAAGTATGGTTGTCAATAATACGTTGCAAACCTATCTTTTTTTTTTTCCTTTTTACAAATAATGCAAGTTGTTTTGCCACTTGAACTGGGAAAGTCTAACCTGATCCCTTCTTGCAGCTATTATAAGATTGTAAGTTCGGCAGAAAACTATGCAACAATTCTTTCAAAGCTACGTGATGAAGGAATAAATTTTGAGACTGATAACGGTTCCGAGCTACTTCCACTAACCACCATTGAGGTATTTTTTTGTGATGTTGATCATTTCTGCTAAACCAGGTTCTTTTTCCTTCTATATGGCTGATTCTGACCTTAGGTTTTGCAGAATGCTTAGCATACATTGAACAGCCTAAACCAGTGTTTAATTGTTTCACCATCTTGCTTCTCTCGGCAGTGTCATCATTTACTTTTCGGTTGGTTTCAGGTGGACGATGAGGCTATGGACTTGAACAAGGAACTTATGTCTCAATTACTTGAACTTGATGATGTCGATGCTGTTTATACAGACCAAAAGTGATTTATATATAGACCATTTCAGTGATGGTACTGATGTTCTGATGCCGTGAATCAGTTAACCTGTTGTTGGTGCATAAAAATCACAATCTTGGCTGCATTGTTGCTCATTTTAGCTAGGGATTTCCTAGAGGACCTTTATATTCATTATTTGATTTTCAAGTTTCAACCCTCTGAGAATGGAAGGAAGAAGAAAAGGTTGAGCGGTTTTAACTTGTATCACAGTTTAGATTATTTCTCTTTTATTATTTTATACAAATTCTGAAGAGCTGCCATGGCTGAAACCACTCTTTTCAATCCTAAACCATGTCTTGGTCTTAAATAAAGGATTAATTGGCAATGTCATCTCTGCTTTAACTCTAACAAGTGTAGATTCTTGTTTCAGGAAATATCATTTTTTGTAGAATCATCTCTTGGGAATAGTTTTCCATACTAAAAACAGCTGTTGGAAATAATCTTAAGAACATTTGACCTTGGGAAAGACATTATGTTGGGAATGTTTTGGAGCTTACATTGGAAGGTTGGTAAGATTTTTGGATGTCTTGAAGAGCGTGACTTAAAAGACTTAAAATACGGAAATTGTTAAGAGGAATACAGTTCTAACATTTTCATGGCATACAAGTACTTCCTCTCTTGGTTAAATAAAAATTACACTTATATTTAAACATACATTTTGTTTAGTTACAAGTTTTTCTTCTTTTGTCTAATTCATTTTATTTCGTCACACATATCGGCCACTTTTCGTTGCTAAAACAAGAAAGTTCGATAACTTGTTCTTATCAAAAGCCTTTACTGGATAAGGATACATAAAATAATATATATATATATATATATATTGTAAGCTAAAATAGCCTACCTTACCAACCGTTGTTGAAGATATGCTGGGCTGATAAATAATTGCCTCCTTGGACTTTCCTAATGTTTCTTCGTCCTGACGTCAGGATTTTAGATACAGGATCTTATGAATACGACAATTAAACATTGAAGTAAGAACGTTCATATAAATATAATTATACGAATACACAATATCTTATTTTTGGAATTATTACGAAATAAAAAAAAAAAGTTATTCTACGGCATTGAAATGCTGAACTGATCGGCACAGTTTAATGCGTTGTCTTGAAATAACATTTTAAGATTGTAAGGCCAAACGATATCAGTATGGGCAGCCCACATTAAGTCCGCAAATTGCCGGTAAGCCTTTTCCGAGGGATGATACGAATCAAAGAAGAAATAATCACCAGGTTCATCACATACTACATACACCGTTATCCCTCTCTTCCCTCCACAGCTATAAACTCCTCTGTACGGACCAGAGCCGCAACATGCCGTCGTTGCATCTTTGAAACCTTCACACCAAAAACACAGTCATCTAAAATTAGACCCTTCTTATTTAAACCTTTCATGCAAAAATAATTAGCCATTTTAGGAATTACCATATTTTGAAGGGTTGTTCAACCTTTCCGTAACAGACTGATAGAAATTGTAATGAGCGTATTTGAACCCTTCAAGCTGGTTGTGTAACTTAACCAGCGTTTTGGGAAGTTCAGCATTGTGAAGTTTAGCTACTGCTGTCAGTTCATCAATGCAAGAACCCCCTGATTGTGCTTTCGTGTATGGTAAACAACCCAGTGGTAACAGATTTGGGAACCCAAATTTCCTCCCTCCTTTCTTGTATATTTCCTGAACTAATTTAAAGTAAAAAAATTAAGCAACCTTTGCACATGAATGGTAGAAAATGATAAATTTTCTGGGTTTTTCCTAATGAAAAGTATAAATTACTTTGAGAGCAACAGTGAGGTTGCCAAGCACCATGGAAACAAACTCTTCATCTGAAACACTTGAGTTTTTGGTGAAGTAATCATTGCCTCCAACGCTAATCAAGTAAACAGCTTTGGACAACAATTTCTTGGCACCTGCATCTCCTAGTTCTTGTCTCAACGATTTCTCAACTTTGTTGAAGTATTTTATTTGAGTTTGTAAGTCCACAACCTGGTGTTCATGGACAACAAATCATCTAAATATGAACACCCCCAATAAATAAAAGATGAAGATGATAACCGATATTACATACAAATCCTTGATGGGATTCAACGAGAGCACCGGCTCCACCTGAAGCAAAATTCACGCCATCTGTAAACTTACGCTTTCCAGGCTGTAAATATGTTGGGATTATCGGTAACCCAGCAAACTGAGCTGTTAAAAAAAGGGTAAAGAATCAAAGGGCAATAAATTTGATTATAATGAGAATTTGAAGTGTGTTTGAAGTGAATTTACCAATAAAATCTGGGATGAGTCGACCATCTGAGAATCTGCCAGTAGGGTATTTGAAGAAGGTCTCACCGTAAGGATAGAAATCAGCCCGAAAATCGGCGGTGGTGTTGATATAGTTGTTGTTTCCAGGATCAAAAAGTGAATCACCAAAGATGAACAAAGCAACATGGTTTTCAGGCAGATAATGGGAGCTAATCAGGTTGATACATGTTGTAAGACAAAGCAAGAAACTAATATGGGAAGCACTTAGGTTCGCCATTATGTGAACAAATAAAACTGATATATGCTTTTAATTACGCTCCTGTAATCATCTTATATATTAGATTCTGAAAATCTGAGCAAATCCATGTGAACGCTGAATTAAAGATTAGCAAATAGGTGGTGAAGACAAATAAGGAATGTCATTAAAGGTACTTAATTTTAAGTGTTAGCTAGCACCTATAAAATTATCTATATTATGCGAGAAATTATTTGATTCATCACTCTCATCACGTTATCTACTTCCTTTTCAACTATTTAATGACATTTTAATAATTTTTCTATGTTATTGACATATAATTTTGGTAATTTTTTTATCTTGAATTTCAAACTCCGAACTCTGAATCATTTATGATTCAAATTTAGGGTTTTTAGATTATAGTTTGAATTCGAGTTTGGGGTTTAAGATTTTGAATTGAAGGTTTAAAGTAAAAAAAATTAACAAAATTATGTGTCAACCACAAGGAAAAAATGTTGAAATGTTATTAAATAATTGGAAAGGAACCATATATGATGTGATTGCAAATATTTAATACAATAAAAAAACTAGTCTCAAATGGTCAAAGCGGCAAGCAAAAAATCGAAAAAAATCGAGCATTCACCAAATTAGAGAGGACGACAACAACTTCATCCCTAAAATCACTTATAAAACTAAAATTACATGCATAAATAAGATTAAAAAACGTGTTACAAGAATATACAAAAACTTTTAAAATTGAAGACTTCACAAAAACAAACATATAAACCTTAAGACAACACAATTTTAATTCGACTCGTGAAATTATTTATTATTCTTAAATACTCTCTCACCATTATTAAAGATGATATAATTAAAATACTGAAGTAAGAAATTTTATATAAATATCTTATTTTTGGAATTAATACGAAATAAAAAAGTTATTCTGCGACATTGAAATGCTGAACTGATCGGTACAGTTTAATGCATTGTCTTGAAATAGCATTTTAAGATTGTAAGGCCAAACGATATCAGTACTGGCAGCCCACATTAAGTCCGCAAATTGCCGGTAAGCCTTTTCCGAGGGATGATATGAATCAAAGAAGAAATAATCACCAGGTTCATCACATACTTCATACACCGCTATCCCTCTCTTCCCTCCACAGCTATAAACTCCTCTGTACGGACCAGAGCCGCAACATGCTGTCGTTGCATCTTTGAAACCTTCACACCAAAAACACAGTCATCTAAAATAAGACCCTTCTTATTTAAACCTTTCATGCAAAAATAATTAGCTATTTTAGGAATTACCATATTTTGAAGGGTTGTTCAACCTTTCAGTAACAGACTGATTCAAATTGTAATAAGCGTATTTGAACCCTTCAAGCTGGTTCTGTAACTTAACCAGGGTTTTGGGAAGTTCAGCATTGTGAAGTTCAGATATTGCTGTCAGTTCATCAATGCTTGAACCCCCTGATTGTGCTTTCGTGTATGGTAAACAACCCAGTGGTAACAGATTTGAGAACCCAAATTTCCTCCCTCCTTTCTTGTGTATTTCCTGAACTAATTTAAAGTAAAAAAATGAACCAAACTTTGCACATGAATGGTAGAAAATGATAAATTTTCTGGGTTTTTTCTAAAGAAAAGTATAAATTACTTTGAGAGCAACAGTGAGGTTGCCAAGCACCATGGAAACAAACTCTTCATCTGAGACACTTGAGTTTTTGGTGAAGTAATCATTGCCTCCAATGCTAATCAAGAAAACAGCTTTGGACAACAATTTCTTGGCACCTGCATCTCCTAGTTCTTGTCTCAATGATTTCTCAACTTCGTTGAAGTATTTTATTTGAGTTTCTAAGTCCACAACCTGGTGTTCATAGACAACAGTTCATCTAAATATGAACCCCCCAAAAAATAAAAGATGAAGATGATAAACCAATATTACATACAAATCCTTGATGGGACTCAACGAGAGCACCGGCTCCACCTGAAGCAAAGTTCACGCCATCTGTAAACTTATGCTTTCCAGGCTGTAAATATGTTGGGATTATTGGTAACCCAGCAAACTGAGCTGTTAAAAAAAGGGTAAAGAATCAAAGGGCGATGAATTTGATTATAATGAGAATTTGAAGTGTGCTAGAAGTGAATTTACCAATAAAATCTGGGATGAGTCGACCATCTGAGAATCTGCCTGTGGGGTATTTGAAGAAGGTCTCACCGTAAGGATAGAAATTAGCCTGAAAATCGGCGGTGGTGTTGATATAGTTGTTGTTTCCAGGATCAAAAAGTGAATCACCAAAGATGAACAAAGCAACATGGTTTTCGGGCAGATAATGGGAGCTAATCAGGTTGATACATGCTGTAAAACAAAGCAAGAAACTAATATAGGAAGCACTTAGGTTCGCCATTATGTGAACAAATAAAACTGATATATGCTTTTAATTACGCTCCTGTAATCATCATATGTATAAGATTCTGAAAATCTGAGCAAATCCATGTGAACGCTGAATTAAAGATTAGCAAATCCATGTGTTAGCCAGTACCTATAAAATTATTTATAGGAGAAATTATTGTATGGATTTCTCTCATCACATTATTCATGGTCCCTCCTCAATTATTTAATAATATTTCGGTAATTTTTTTCATATTATTGACACATAATTTTCATAATTTTTTACGTTGAATCTTGAACCATTTACGATTTCGATTCAGGGTTCGGGATTCAAGATTCAAAATTTGGGTTTGAGGGTCGGGTCGAGTTCGGGTTCATGGTAAAAAAATAGTAAAATTATGTATCAATCATAAAGAAAAAATTATTTAAATACCATTAAATAATTAAAAAAAGACCATGGATGATATAATGAAAAAGATCTATAAAATAATTTATCATATTAAGGGCAGGTAAATGAGCATGTTCCACGTCATTATTTAACAAAAAAAATTTAAATGCGGGGCTAACTTGCTCGTTTTGAAATATATAAGAACTAAATTACTTATTTTTTTAGTAAAAGAGCTGAAATACAATTCGACCTTTAATACAGGGGTTTCCATAATATTCATTATCTGGATTTTCAGCTATAGTTATTTAAGTTGGATTTATAAAAAAATATTTTCTAGTTATTGGGGTAGACCACATTCATGAAATTGGGCTCACCCGAAGTATGAACATCAGCTTTGGACTTAGATTATTATTCCATTCAGTAGCCTCAGAAGATGAAATGGTCGTAACTACTTACATAATAGGCAGACCTTTGACCTCCCATTTTTGGGTGTGGCCTTCACTTTGTTCTGACTTAACATCAGTTGATTTAATAGGCTTCTCAGCTTTTTCTTTTCTTTTCTTTTTTTTACTTTTTTGTTACGTGCCATTATTAACTTACTACCATTGAATATTGATGCCTTGTTTTCACATGTTATTTTTCCTTTGGACCACACAAACTGATGATCACAGTAGTAGACATCTCTGTGATTTCGATCATGTTCTTTTATTGAGATCTCAACACATGTCTCAGTTCCTTCGAGCTGTCAAAATATTACAAAATATGTGGCTCAAACCAACACTTCCAAAAAAAAGAAAGACACACTGTTTTAAATTCTCTTTATCAGGTACTAGACTTATACCAAACATGAGGAACCTATTTATATCTATATTTATATCCATATGAACAAATATTTGTTCATGTTTGTTTATTTATTTTTAAATTTATTTGTATTTATTAAGAATTTTAATTTTTTATTCGTGTTCATTTATTTAAAATTATGTGTATTCGTGTTTGTCTGTTTAATGTTCACGAACATGTTTATTTAACTTAAAATAATATGTTCACGAACATTAAATGAACATATTAACGAATAATGTTAATGAATAATAAATAATAATAAATAAACAATAAATAAATACGTACACACAAATATTATTTTAATATTTTTATAATAAAATATCATTAATAAATAAACGAGTCAATAAACAAGCTTTTAAACGAGTTTGTTCGTGAACATAAACGAACCGAACACACCTTTGTTAGTGTTCATTCGTTTATTAAATAAACATAAAAATTTTGTTCATACTCGTTTATTCAACTTAGTAAACAAACATAAACGAATGTTATAAGAATAGTTCATAAACAGTTTATCAAAAGTTCTATTCATTTACACTTATGAAAATAGACCAAACATGTTTTAATGAACATAAGAGAAATAGGACTTTGATAATGAAATGATTTTGATACGTCTAAGGACCTATGAATATTTTATAATACCCATAAAATTATTAAAAATTATAAAGAAATATAAAAATTATAAAATATATAGAAATATAAAAAAAATTATAAAAAATTTATAAAAATGTAAAGAAATATAAAATTCGTAAAAACTATATATAAAAATTATCTACTAAAAATTATCGTTGTGTTGCGACACATGATAGTTTTAACTGTAAAAAAGTTAAGGATCGTTAACTTTAACCTAACTGTCAACGGTTAAAGTTAATAGTTAACAGATCTTTTTAATGTATTTTATAATTTTTTTATGATTTTTATAAAAATTTTACAATTTTTTTATAGTTTTTTATTATTTTTATATTTGTTCTATTTTTAATAAAATTTAAATATTTTTATATTTTTATTAAAATTAATTTTTTTTTATATTTTTTAATTTTTTTGTCAAATGTCACGTCGTAGTTGTGACATGGGTGACCTTATCTAAAAAAATTAAGGATAGTTAACTTTAATGGTCAATTGTTAATGTTAACGATCAAAAATTTTTTTTGATGCATTTAATAATTCAAGTAACTAATTGAGTGCAAAAAAAAAGTAGGAGCTTAATTGCCTTTTTTGAAAAAAGTTTGAGAGCTTTTTTTTATGTATTTTGAAAGTTCAAGTATTTAATTGAGTGGAAAAAAAAGGTAAGAGCTTAATTAAGTAGGAGCATAATTGTTTTTTTGAAAAAAAATTGAGGACTTTTTTATATATTGTGAAAGTTCAAGTATTAAATTGAGTAAAAAAATAAAAACTTAATTACTCTTTTTTTTAATTTGAGGGTTTTTTCCCCTTAAGCCATTAATAACCATAATAGAGGTAAAAAAGCTGATTAATTTTATGCATAATTAGAACTATTTTTTTTTCCTTTACAAGTGAAGAAACTATGAGGAAATTAGCTAGTTATGTAAAGGATAAATTTTAGCAGCGGTTTTTTAACAATTTCTTACCCAAAAATTCCGACATGAGAAGAACTGAAATCTGAAAACTCTTTTGTCGATTAAGTATTGTATTCCGTATCCAAAATCACATACGATATATATTTTAATACATTGTTTTAAGTACTACATAATATAATATTTAAAATGATTAGTGCACATTTCAATTTTCGAATTTGATAATTTGTTTTTATTTAATACTTATTTTGTTTGGATTTAATGGATAAATTTAGATTTTAAGTGGGTTTTTTAACTTAAAAAGGCTCAATTCCTAAAATAATTATAGAAATGGATCATTTTGTTTGATATTTATTAAAATGATTCGATTTTACAAAAAACATATTGAACTGATATCATTTTCAAGAAAAATTTAAAAAAACACATCCAGCCAACTGAAAACTTTTTTCATCGAACTTGTAAAATGCTACTAGAAGCATTTTTATCACATCAGCAATAAAAATAACAACACCAATTTCTGTTTTTAATTTTTGATGCCACCTATTAATGTGGAAATAAAATTTACAAAATAGGCCTTTATATAGACCTAAAGTCTCATTTCCTTTGTTTTCTTAAACAATATGGGATATGAGATATATGTACATATTGACTTGTGAATATGTTTACAGCTTGTTTTTAGACAATATGTGATTGCTTTCTCTTTTAACTAACAACATAATATTAAAACACTACTTTATATTTTATAATTTTTTTACTTATAGAGTTTAAAAATTTTATTGATAATGTGACAAATATTTTCCTTTTATGTTTTAGTTTTTTTTTTAGAAAATTTTTAGTACCATTACACATATTTACGAGGTGCTTGTATTTTTATCAAAACTAGGTTGATGATTTGAGAAAATTGATAGCTGGAAAGAACCGTTTACCAGTAGAAAATTATAAAACGATAAAGATGATAAAAGTGAGGGAACGTGGAAAGGAGCTAGTTCCTTCCCCCACATACTTAATGATAATTGAATGCAGTGAAAGCAAGCTAATTATAAAAGAATAAAAGCCAAGACGTATTCCACCATCATTGAGTTGTATGTAAATGTCATCTTCATCTTCATCTTCATCTTCACGGTCACGCAATACCTTCCCTTGTGAGATGAGTTTCAATTTCTCTACTGGTAAACGGTTCTTTTCAGCTATGAATTTTCTCAAATCATGAACCTAGTTTTGATAAAAAATACAATCACCTCATAAATGTGTGTAATGGTACTAAAATTATAAAATATAGTGTAGTATTTTAATCATATATTGTTAGTTAAAAAAAGAAATAATCTCACATTGTTTAGGAATAAACTATAAATCTATTCACGAGTCTATATACACGCATATCTTATATCCCACATTGCTTAAAAAAATAAAAGAAATGACACTTTGGGTTTATATAAAGGCATGTTTTTGTATGTCTTATTTCAATATTAATTAGTGTCACCCAAAATAAAAAAAATTGATACTATTTTTAGTGTTGATGTAGCAAAATTGAAAATATTTTCAATTAAAAGTGTTTTACAGTTTAGAGGGAGAAGGTGCTTTCAACTGCACACACATTTTTTTTATTTTTCTTGAAAACGATATAAACTCAATGCGTATTTGTAAAATTAATCCATACCTATAAATATCAAATAAAATGACCTATTTTTGTAATTATTTTAGACCCTTTTAAGTGAGTACCTTTTAAGCCACCGCCGGTCAAGCCCTGACCCAACGCCGTTCAAGACCCTCTGTTGACCTTCCAGAGGCTTCAACCATGGAACCCATACAAAAACTTCTCTTTTGAAGCTTGATGGAATCCAACAAACTAGAGTAATATAAATGTGTTGGCACTTTTAATTGACAAAAACTAGTCAAAACCAGAGAATGAGAATAAAAGTTAATGGATAAAAGGAAGCCATTTTTAGATGTAAACCAGGGAAATCTAACTCCAAAAAGCTAAAAATAATTATTGTAATTTCTTATTCTTTCTCCCCTACCAGAAAAATTACAAAATGTGTTATCAATTATTTATTTATTTTTAAGCAAATGAATGAACTGGGAATGGTGGGGGAATGGGGAGAAGATGGAGGAGGGGAACGCGCAGGGTAGGGGATGAGCTTAAAAGTTTTTTTAATTAATAAACATTAAAGCGCATTAAAAATAGTTTAAATTAAATATTTTCTTTGTTAATACGAACGTCAAAATTTGATTGATTTTTTTTATACAATAAAAGAGAGAAGGAATTAGAACCAATAGATTCTAGATCATGTTATATTCGGTAGATCTTCATGTAGTATTTGTAGGATCTCATCCGGGAGTTGCATGTTAATGACCTTTCTCAAAGGGTTTGAGAATGTCATTTTCGCCAAATCATTTGTAACTTTATTATCTTCTCTTAAGATATGACTTAAATGCACAGTCCAATCCTGTTTGAGAAGAACTTTGATTGCCCTAATATACCACCATTTTGTTCAAACTCAGGATCTTGAATAGCATGAACAACTTTCTTGCAATCAGTCTCAAGGATCACTTTTTTTAAGCCAATCATCCATACAATTTGTAACTCATCTAAGATGTATCAGAGTTCCACCACGAGACTTGAGCAAATCCCAATATTCCTTGTGAAACCAGCATGCCAAATCCCAACCTTGTCACGTATCAAAATTTGATTTATTTTTTAATATATGTGATATTTTTATGTATCATTTGCGTATAAAGCTAATGTACTATCAATTACTAATAAGATATTAAGTTGTAAATGGTTTAAAACAATATATATACATATACATATACATATACATATACATATACATATATTTAAGCTGTCTTGAAATAGCATTTTAAGATTGTAAGGCCAAACGATATCAATATTGGCAGCCCACATTAAGTCCGCAAATTGCCAGTAAGTCCTTTCCGAGGGATGATATGAATCAAAGAAGAAAAAATCACCAGGTTTATCACATACTTCATACACCGCTATCCCTCTCTTCCCTCCACAACTATAAACTCCTCTGTACGGACCAGAGCCGCAACATGCCGTCGTTGCATCTTTGAGACCTTCACACCAAAAACACAATCATCTAAAATAAGACCCTTCTTATTTAAACTTTTCATGCAAAAATAATTAGCCATTTTAGAAATTGCCATATTTTGAAACGTTGTTCAACCTTTCAGTAACAGACTGATAGAAATTGTAATGCGCGCATTTGAACCCTTGAAACTGGTTCTGTAACTTAACCAGGGTTTTGGGAAGTTCAGCATTGTGAAGTTTAGCTATTGCTGTCAGTTCATCAATGCAAGAACCCCCTGATTGCGCAGAATTTAGATCTTGTGACCAAGGTAAGTAATTTACCTGTGGTGTAAAAGTTTGAGTTGGGACTAGTTGTCCTGCCAATGTGTAGGGAACATAATATCCTTGATTAGGATAAAATGATACCTGAGAAGGCATTCTTATAAATCCTGAACAAGGATTTTTGTTATGGAAATCATTTCGCTTTTTACGAATAGTTGTCCATTTCCCAACTTTTTCTAATGGTTGTTTACCTTTGTCCATAAGGCTTGCTAAGATAATCAGCAATAACATTGTTAGTACATTTAATATATAAAACTTCAAAATTAAAAGTACATAATTTATTATACCATCTAATTCTCCTTGGTATCGTTTCTAAACTTTTATTAGTAAGAAAATGTTTAATAGCCTGAACTATATCCACACACCGATTCTTCTTCCTTATTAGTTCTAGCTTTTAAAATGCATCTCCAATAATTTTGTGAAGCATCTGCTTCCAAGATCAATTTATCACCTTATTTAGGTAAATAAACTTTAAGAATCCGATTTATTTCGGATTTGAGCTTTCTTATAATTTCTAAGTCTACTTTAGACCAAGTAAAAGGTTTATCATTTTTTAATTTTTCATATAACATACCTATCTTTTTTGACAAGTTTGGAAAGAAATTTCTACCATAGTTTATGATTCCTAAAAATTGTTGAAGCTGTTTTTTATCTTTAATTTTTTGAGGAAATTCTCTTATTTTAACTATAATATGATCTTGTAATTGAAGACCATCTGTAGATAATTTTAAGCCTAAAAATTCTATTTCTATTTTCTCTAGCTCTATTTTCTTAGGGCTTAATATGATTTTATGTTTTATAAATTCTTGAGAAATAGTATTCAAGTGTTTTCTATGTAAATCTAATGTTTCTGAAAATACTAAAATATCGTCTATATATACTATACAGAATTTCTTATATTTATTAAAAATAGAATCCATCAATCTCTGAAATATTTGAGGTGCATTACATAATTCAAATGGCATTACCTTCCATTGATAGTGTCCATTAGGTGCACTAAAAGTTGTTAAAGGTCTAGATTCTTCTGTTAGCATGATTGCCAGAATCCTAACTTACAGTCAAATTTACAAAAATATTTGGCATGTTTTGCCTGATTAATTATAACATCCTTTCTTGGAATAAAATATCCGTCGAAAATAATATTTTGATTTAATCTTTTGTAATTAATTACCATCCTAGCTTTTCCTCTTTTTATTTCTGCATGATTTCTAACCATAAAAATTGGGTTAGAATGTGGACTATTAGTTTCTTTTATTAATCTTTTTTCTAATAACTCTTTAATTTTAACATTGAATTCTTCTATATCTTGTTTAGTATAGAACATAAGTTTTACTCTAATAATTTTATTAAGATTTTTCAATTTAATCTCACAATATCTGGAACTATTTTGCCATAATTTTAATGGTTCTTTACTAAAATTATTTTCTAATATTTTAAACAACCAATGGTTTGTTTGAATTTGGTTTATCTGTTCTTTTTTGGTGGTGAGAAATTTTTATCACACACAAATTTATGATTTTCTACTAATGGTATTTCTATAAAAGTTTTTTTTCTATAAATAACATAATTATATTTTTATCAATAGTAAATGGTAAATGCTGATATATAAAATTATTACCTAACAGTATATCTTCATGCATTGCTGGAAAACATAATAATTTTGGTATTACAAATCTTACATTATTTATGTAGATTGATATATTCTTGACCTTATGAATTATGGTTTCATTACCATCTATTCGTATATCTTTTATTGGATGTTTCATGGGTTCCCATTTTTCTACAAGAATGTCATTTTTTCTGCAACTACTGGTGGTGGCTCTAGTATCAAGTAAAGGATGTAAAGAATATGTTTTATATTCTCTAAATTGAAATTTAACTTCAATATATGTATAATATTTTCTGGATTGAAAATTTGAGAATGTAATAACATCTCTTGTTCCAATTTTCATTTGTCGAAGTATTATTGAAGATTGTATTTCTTCCATTCTAGTATTTCTAGAACTGACAGAATTTCTACTTGGTTCTGTTGGAAATATAGGAATATGAACTGTTTTCATTCCTATAGATTTTGAAGATATGAAATTTCTACCTAAATTTTCCTCTTCATCCTCTATTTGAGCATTTGAGGGTAAAACTAAATTATTATTGATGTCTGTAATTGTATTATTTTTAAAATATAATTTATCTTCAGATGACATATATTCTATAGTACATACTGGTTTAGATGTATTGGGACTATTAATTTTTCTTATCATCCAATCTCTTGGAACTGATAAATCACTTAAATGTAATAATTTTGGTTGTATTTCTATAGTAAATTTATTTGGTTCAAAAAGTTCGATAATTTTATTATTAACTTCTTTTATTTCTACTTTTGCTATATTAGTATATTCATTAATGGAAGTTCAACTTATTGCTAGATCTTCTGGTAAATCATTAATTTCAGAATTTTTTGTCTGAATTCTAAAGCATAAACATTCCTCTATCAAAGGATCTGTAATGGATATAAAGTAATTCGGTTTAACTTTAAATTTTATTACTTCTACATGTAAATTTGATTGAATCCCTTCAATAAGTGCTTTTACTGAATTTTTAAATCTTTTATCTAATAATACTACTATTATTGGTATATCATGACCTCTTCTAAATAATGCTCTTATAGTTTTCATTATAATTCCTAAATGTATGTATTTGACTTAAAAATATTTCTTTTTAATCCTTTTCATTTTTTCTTTAAAGAATAATGAGATTTCTGTTAATCATCTTCTAGAATATTTAGCAATCGTATTATCAATTATTATTTTTATATGTCTTTGAGTTTAAATTTTAAATTTCGATACTTTAATTTTTATTTATTTTTTCTATCATTCCATGTATGGTAAACAACCCAGTGGTAACAGATTTGGGAATCCAAATTTCCTCCCTCCTTTCTTGTATATTTCCTGAACCAATTTAAAGTAAAAAAAATTAAGCAACCTTTGCACATGAATGGTAGAAAATGATAAATTTTCTGTGTTTTTCCTAATGAAAAATATAAATTACTTTGAGAGCAACAGTTAGGTTGCCAAGCACCATGGAAACAAACTCTTCATCTGAAACACTTGAGTTTTTGGTGAAGTAATCATTGCCTCCAATGCTAATCAAGTAAACAGCTTTGGACAACAATTTCTTGGCATCTGCATCTCCTAGTTCTTGTCTCGATGATTTCTCAACTTCGTTGAAGTATTTTATTTGAGTTTCTAAGTCCACAACCTGGTGTTCATAGACAACAGTTCATCTAAATATGAACCCCCCAAAAAATAAAAGATGAAGATGATAAACCGATATTACATACAAATCTTTGATGGGATTCAACGAGAGCACCGGCTCCACCTGAAGCAAAGTTCACGCCATCTGTAAACTTATGCTTTCCAGGCTGTAAATATGTTGGGATTATTGGTAACCCAGCAAACCGAGCTGTTAAAAAAAGGGTAAAGAATCAAAGGGCGATGAATTTGATTATAATGAGAATTTGAAGTGTGCTAGAAGTGAATTTACCAATAAAATCTGGGATGAGTCGACCATCTGAGAATCTGCCTGTGGGGTATTTGAAGAAGGTCTCACCGTAAGGACAGAAATTAGCCTGAAAATCGGCGGTGGTGTTGATATAGTTGTTGTTTCCAGGATCAAAAAGTGAATCACCAAAGATGAACAAAGCAACATGGTTTTCGGGCAGATAATGGGAGCTAATCAGGTTGATACATGTTGTAAAACAAAGCAAGAAACTAATATAGGAAGCACTTAGGTTCGCCGTTATGTGAACAAATAAAACTGATATATTCTGTTAAGTACTCTCCTGTAATCATCGTATGTATAAGATTCTGAAAATCTGAGCAAATCCATGTGTTTGCTAGCACCTACAAAATTATAGGAGAAATTCTTATCATTTCATTCATGGACTCTTTTTAATTATTTAATGATATTTTAGTAATTTTTTTCATATTATTGATATATAAATTTGATAATTTTTTTATCTTGAACCCCGAACCATATTTACGATTCGGGTTCAAGAGTTGGTGAATGAGCATGTTCCACGTCATCATTTAATAGAAATTTTTAACGGATGACTAATTTGCACATATCAAAATGTATAAGAGTAAATTTATCCATTTTTTCAGTTGAGGGGCCGAAATGAAATCTAATCCTAAGTACAGGGGCTTCCCTGTCATTTTTACCCTTTTTAACTTGTTTTTTACAGAATCGAATGTACACAAATTTTAAATCAAGCCCGAATTCATTATCTGGATTTTCAGCAATAGTTATTTAAGTTGGATTTATAAGAATATTTTCTAGTTATTGGGCTAGATCACATTCATGAAATTGGGCTCACCAGAAGTATGAACCTCAGTTTTGGACTTGGATTATTATTCCATTCAGTAGCCTCAAGAGACAAAATGGACGCAGCTACTTGCATAATAAGCAGGCCTTTGACCTTCCATTTCTTGATAAAATCTTTTCACTTACTACCATTGAATATTGATGCCTTGTTTTCACTTGTTATTTTTCCTTCGGATAACACAAACTGATGATCACAGTTCAATCTCTGTGATTCCGTACATGTTCTTTTATTGAGATCCCAACACATGTCTCAGTTCCTTTGAGATGTCAAAATACTACAAAATGTGTGGCTCAAACCAACACTTCCAAAAAAGAAAGAGACACTGTTTTAAATTCTCTTATCAGGTACAAGACTTATACCAAACATGAGGAGCCTATCTACATTTCTATCCATATGTTCTTCTTCTTGTATGAAAACAGACCAAACATGTTGTAATGAACATAAGAGAAATAGGACTTTGATAATGAAATGATTTTGATACGTCTAAGAACCTCTTCACTAGTGGTCCAAAAAAACAAACAACCAACCCTCTGTAGCAGCCATGACAATCCCAGTACCAGCTCTTTGAAAAATCGAGTCTTCTATTGCAGCAAAGGTCGTTTAACTGGCATTCACATGGGTCTAATTTTATCTTGTCTCCTATCCTATGGAACACCAATCCGACAGCAGGATAAATGAGAGCTACATTATATCTTCTAGGGGCGTAGATGCTGACAACTCTTTGCTCATTCCATTATTTCTTCACTTGTTGCAGTAGTAACATTTCCCATCGTGTTTTGTACATGTTATTCATAATTGTTTGCTCATATATGCCACAAGATAACAAACACCAGAGTCCAATACCTTATAATATATGTATGTATGCATATATGATACAAATATGGTGGTAGCTCTCAGCCTGCAGCTAGCCAGCTAGGCAGCAGCTGCCTGTTTGCTGCAGGGGGGATCATTGAGGGTTATTTTGGAATTTATTACTGTTCAGTCATTTGGTGAAATTTCATTGTCGTCCTTGAGTTTATCACTTTCTGGGTTTTTTCATCTCCTTACGGTGTTTGACGGGATGAAAATAATACAAAGGTCAATCCGACAAAGGACTGCATACATCGATATTCAATAGCTATCTTTGAAATTTTTGGGCGGTTTGCTGCGGTCAGGGAAGTGTTTTTCTTGCATGTTTTCTCACTTTCATACTTCATATAGGTTTTTTTCTATAAAAACACTGGTTAGTATGGATTACAGATGGATGACTTTCCATGAAAAATTGAACCAGCAACCTCATTTTGTCTGAGAATTATATTGGAACATGTAACTGTGTTTTTTGTTGAGAGTGAACTGTTATTGGCTCTCAACAGAAACAATTTTAAGCTTTGAATAATGACAATAATGGTGAAAGCTTAAAACAGTAGGGGTTTTTTTTGTTACCAGCGATACATTCACAAGTTGTTCATTAGGACAATGGGACCCTTTTCTCATCATCAGCTTTTGTCTACTTTCACGTTCTGTCATCTATTTTATTTGCTTGCAGTTATTGGAATTCTGTCTTTTTATCGAACCGATTAAATAACAAATAAATAAAAATAGTAAAAAAAATTGAGAAATTACACATACAAATTCAACGTGAAAACACTCTTCTGAAGAGGATAAAAAAGCACAAACAAAGATAATTTTATTATAACTGCAAAAAAATAAAGAGTACAAAAGATATAAATAAAAAATTAAACCCCGAAATTTCAAAAATAAAGCATCTTCAAAATGTAAACACTAAATTCTCTAAAAATGTTATGAGTTCTAATATCTAATAATGTGTGTCTTTTCTAAAATTGTAAAAGACACTATTAAGTTAAATTTTTAGGTCAAATTATAATAAAATAATGAGTTTGATAGAAACAAATAAATAGTGTCTAACTAAAAAATTATTTATCAAATTTGACTGAAATAAGAGTCATACTTCAACATGTCTCTTTTGTTTCAACTTAGACATAAAAAGGAACAAGTTTTATCATCATGTAGTTAGATGACTAGTACTAAAAACAACACATACATAAACTACTGTGAAATGAGGACAACACTGACTAATGAAGATTAATATATATTCATATTTGAAAGCAAAGGTTAATATATTTATATATAAGTTTTGGCGCTAATTAAAATTTTTAAAAATAAATCTAATTAATATTTTTAAAATTTTTGTGATACTAATTAAAATTTAGAGAAAGGCAAGCTGTGGAATTGCAGGGGTTGGTGATGGAAATAATGAAGGAGTTGAAAAAGATGAAGTACGTACGGTAGTAATTGTAATCTTATAGAAAGAAAAGTGTGAAAAGAATTTTAAAATGCACGAGTTTACTAAAAAATTAAGAGTCTCCAAATGAAACACTCAAACCTCATAAACAACTAAATTAATAACGCTGAAATACAATCCATAAACATGTAATCCTGTTATATTAGCACATATCAAAATATATAACATCTCAATTTAAATTTAAATAAAAATATTTATTAAATAATCATTCAAATAAAACTCCATGGAATTCTGAATTTATATAAAACAAATGCTATTATTATAGAATAAAATCTTAATTAATACTACCACTGGAGCAACATAGGACTTCCGTCACTGTAGGAAACCAAATTAGCCTCCATCGTCTTCTTTAGCAACTGAGCAGTCATCTCTCGAGCTTTCGCGGATCCTCTGACCGAGATATCAGCCAGCACAGTTAAGAACTCCGGGAGGTTCAAAGCATCTGCAAGGCAGCCCTCGCTTTCATCGAACAGTCGAACAAGGATTTCGGCCGCGCCTTCCTTGCTCAACATGCACCTCCCTTTTAGCACCTCCACCATCGAACTAACAATCTGCTCCGTCTTTTTCAAAGCGTTCAACCCTTCATTGAACTTAGAAAGGAGGCCCAGGACAGCTAGGGAAGTCCCGGAAAGGTCTTCACCATTGCTGCTTTCCACCACATGAATTAATACGGGGATAGCTCCGGCTCGGACAGCTAGGGTGCAGTTACCATGGAACTGCACTAGCTCAGCTAAAGTGCTAAGCAGGTGATGAGCTGCTGCGTTGCACGGGTCTGAAATTGCATGGATTAACAAAGGGATGGTTCCAGCCACGCCGAACTTGGCCTTGTTTTGGTCAAGCATGGCTAGGCTACAAATGAGGGAAGAAGCCAACTTGGTGGACTCAGGTGGGGAGGTTGGGGAGAGGATTATGGAGTTGAGATGGTTGATGGTTTCCATATCCGCGAGAGACTGTTTAAGGTTTGGGTTTAAAGAGAGGTTAAAGAGTATAGATAATGAGAGAGTTTGGATAATGGGAGAGGTGGATTTAGATAGGGCAAGGAGGGCAGGGATTGCTCCATGAGTTTGAGCTAGTAGACTTCTGTTTTGGGGACTAACTCTGGTAATGGAAGCTAGGGTTTGTAGTGCTTTTTGCTGAACTTCATGAGAATCGGATTGTGCTTCAGATAGATATTCATGAATGGCTTCTCGAAGTTTAGCTGTTGACATGGTTTGAATGAAGTTATGGAAATGGTAACAAATGTTTCGAAGATCATGCTTTAAGATGATGTTGTAGAAGAAAGGACAAAGATGTAGATGAATTCAATGCAAAACATCATTGAGAAATCCTTCACTCTTTGGGTTGCTTTCTTTATTTCCCTTCAGCTTGAAATTTTTAAGCATTGTTTTGATAATTTTTTAATAATCTTGTCTCCACCCAAATCAAGTCTGAAACTATATTCTTAACTTTAAATGAAAAATATATTGCAAGTAAATATTATTACTCATTATTTATAAAATATGCTTCATGAAGTTAATGACTGAAGTAGGACTTTAAAATTTCCACTGAAGCATAGGGATTAACGGCGTATTTATCCTTTTATTAAAAATGAGATGTGGCGTTCAAGCATATGGGGCCCACACCGGTACGGCAACCTATTGAGAAGGAGACACATCAACATCCAAAAAAAAGCTAAAGATGATGTGATTGTTACGATCAGACGGCTAATCATTCACAATTCCTACACGTGGCAGGACGCAGTTGGTGGGAAAATACAAACAGGATATCCAATCTTACGATCTTCGTTGGGCCTAGAAAGGGCCCACATAGGAGTGGGGCCGAGAAAAATTAAAAGAGGTGGACGTGAAATTCAAAAAGGCCTTTTGTTTTGGTTAGCTGGAAGTCAAAACGTCTTTTTCTATATATCATTAGGGTCCCAAATTGCTACGTTCTGGAAATTTACGATGCCCACTCCTCACTGTTTAATGATTTTGTCCACCCTTACTACCTGTATTAATATAAATTATCTATTTATTTATATCTGTCTTTTCATTAAAATGCTCAATTCAAAGCTCCTGAATTATTTACTTTTTATAAAAAATTATATTTTCATTGATATTTAGATAATTATTCAGTTTTATTTTTTTTTTTGCTTTAAAAAATTGGAATTTAAGAATATGTTTAGATGTAGATTATAAATTTACAACTTAATAATTTTTTTTCTATTTTCAACATGGGTAGGGTCTTAAGCCCAATAAATTGGAGGCCCACTAAGTTGGTGGAATGGACATGGATAGCCCAAGGCCCCATCCATAAAATCCCTTTCATTTCCTTTTTTAAACAATAATTCATATTATTTCGTTTTTTTTTAATGATAAATTTTTAAAATTCAAGTAGAGACCAACCCCAAGAATCTTCACTCTAGACCCCTTCAAATGGATGTTTATTTTTAGTGGGATGCATTCAGTTTTTTTCTCATGTTATAGTGTTATTATAATATTTAATTTCATCGTTACCGTTATTTTTACAATAAACACAAATAAATATACCGCCTAACATTTTATGATTAATGAAAAATATTTAAAGCGTATATGATAAATATATTATTAATATGATGATCAAATTACATAAAACTAAAGTAAATGCACTGAATTTTGAATGATTAAATAAAGGACAAGAGTGAAAACAATAATTTAATATTAATCATTCAGGCTAAATTGAATCGAGTAAAATCAAAATGATGAAAATCTTATCTGTACTTTGATTTCTAGAATCCACGCAAGAAATACATACTCTTAATAGCAAAAGTCAAAATGAAAATGATCACATATAATAATTAATTAATTAGTCGGAACCTTATTGTTAAATTTATTTACAAGTTGCTCTCTTATAATCTAAAATATTAATATATTTTTTTATATTTTATCTAAAGGAAGTTTTTCATGCCAAATGAGCAACAACTTTAGATCTTTTTATTAAATACTATGAAAATAATTATTATTTATCAAAATAAAATCGGTCACAAATTATTTATCAAAACAATATCTTTAGAATATTAATTTGAATTCTTATATTTTTTTATATCCAAATCCTCATTGTTTTTTGAGATCCAATGTGTGAGAATTTACTAAAATATTGTCTATTTCATTTTATTTTAATAAATAATTTTATTTATTTTCATAATATTTAAATAAAAAACCCAACAATTTTAGATGGAAGAATTCATAGTGTGAGAAGTGTCGCACTTCATTAATCAAGAATTAATTTATTAATAATATTTTTAATCACAATAAATAATATTTTTCATTTATTTATAAATTTATTAATTTTTATCATTTAATTTTGAAACCAGTTCTTTTTTGGAATTAATTCTATTAAGTACATATATTTTAAACTATTATAAATGGATGTTTTATTTTTAGTGACTACTTTTATAGTGTGTATGTTTTTAATACTTAATATATTATTTTACTTTTTATTATTTTTTACGAAAACCATTATAATGTTAATTATTAAGATTTTAAAATTAAACATATAAATTATTATGTTTTAATTTATTAATAATATAATTTGTTAATATCTGTATATAACCATCATGTTACTTGTTTAAAAAAATATAATTATTTTTCTCTTTTTAATTTTATTATTTAAAAAAATTCAATTAATATATTTTTTTTCATCAGTATCGGATTTCTTCTTTTCGCATGGTTGCTTCTCCTCCCAACACCTCCATTCACTATCAGCATCGGCGTTCATCATCACCGTCGTCAAACCCTATTCAAAAACTTCTCTTTTGAAGCTTGATGGAATCCCACAAACTGGAGTAATATAAATGTGTTGGCGCTTTTAATTAATAAAAGTTAGACAAAAGCAGAGAAAGAGAATCAAAGTTAATGGATAAAAGGAAGCCAGTTTTAGATGTAAACCAGAGAAATCTAACTTCATTCTCACCTACCAGAAAAATTACAAAATGTGTTATCCACTATTTATTTATTTTTAAGCAAAGGAACGAACTGGGAATGGTGGGGGAATGGGGGAGAAGATGGGAGAAGGAGGGTGGTGGGGGGACTTAAATTTTTTTAATTAATAAATATTAAAGCACATTAAAATACTTACAAAGATATTCATTTGATTAATACTTAGTTTAAAATTACTTTTTAAAAATTATTTTTGAGTAAAAATTAAAATATTTTATTTTTATTTTTGGTGGTTGAAAAAGTGTTTTTATTATACCAACAATAACTAATATTTAACTATGATAAAAAAATTAATAGTATTTATTTTTAAATTTTTTAATATTTTTTATTTTACACCCGTGACGATATTTCATATTATTATTGATTAATATGTCTCTGGATTCTTGTAGAATAATGAATATGTCTTTTTAAACTAGAAAATAACACATAGTTATATAAAATAAAATCAAGGTCGCTATCTATCAATTGTTCCACTTAGAGACAATAATTAACCAATATAGAATATGGATTATCTCCATGTCCACATCTTGGTTTTAATTATTATCTACAACTATCATAATTTCATATCGTCATGATTAATAATTATTATGTTCCATTAACTAAATTGAAAGCTTAGTAACTATTTATAGAAATGCCACAGTAGATTATAATAAAATGATGTTATTAATTTTTTTATTGAATTTATACATCTCCGTTTTTAGTAATTACTTTTAAGTTGAATATTATTAAATTTAATATCAATAAAATTTATTCTGTTGCTTTTGGGTGTTTTTCTTTTTGGATGTATAAATTTAATTCAGACCTGTATCAATTAGACAATTAATACTGTTGTCACCTATTACTTTCCCGACAGCCGCCAATGTTGAAAATCATCTGTCACCAACCAATGAAAAATATTCAGAGAAAATATTTGAAAAATAAAATCACAAATAAAATATTTTTATTTCTTTAACTTACTTTTTTTTCTTTTTCTTTTTTTACCATTATTTTCATCCTATTTTATCCTTTCACTTTTTCCAAGTAGACCTTAGACGTAATGGATAACATAGGCAGCTTTGTTGGAGGAAGAGTCGACTACAACTGTCCATTTATTTTGTTGCAATAGATCAAATGGAATAAATGAGTAAAGCAACAGTTAATATTTAATATTCTCTGACAAATTATAAAATTAATTAATTAAACGATAAGATATTAATTAAAATAATGAAATTTATCAATCGATGATAAAAATTATATATTATGTGTACATCTAACTTCAGTATATAAGCATCAAGGGGAATGAATATGAGGTTTTACGCTTATCATAAATTAAGATTTGATAATGTAACATTTTATTTTTTTTCTAATTTTAAATACTAATAGAATATAATTTCAGAGTTGTACATTATCAAATTTTCACATTTATTAAATTCAAAAAATAAAAATAGGCTTCATTGTAAAGTTTAGGATTAAAAGTTAAATTACCCAATTAAATAATGAAGGATGAGTACACGTGGCAGAAAAAGCGGATGCCGACAGTCAGTTATCAAAGGTGAGGATTTTATTGTGCTACTTAAAAAAGTAAAGTAAAGCTGGGGATGGGGTGACTGGGAGCGAGAGAGACAAAGAATGTGACTAGAAGACGGTTTCCTCGCCGGTGGTACTGTCAATGGTGCACTCTTTTCTATGCTGCCCTGGTTCCCATGTTTAAATATATGGTTAAACTCTGTTTTTAGTCCCTATTCTTTATGAAAGTTATGAGTTTAATTCTTTTACTTTAATTTGATTATTTTTAGACCTTATACTTTTCAAATTTTAAAATTTCAATACTCGCCAAACGATAAATGTTAAATTCATTAAGTTATGCTATTTTTAATATCTGATGTGTTAAAACATATTATCATATACGTAATGCCATGTGTTATTTCCATAAATTATTCACTAAAAATCGAATTACTATTTTAACAACTATCGTAGATTGAAATTTCACAAATTGAAAAGTATAAGAACTTATATTGAACAAATCTAAAAAAATTTAACCAAACACATTTAATTAATACTATTTGAGTTAAGACTAACATTTCAAATTTTAAAAAATATAGGAATTAAAATTGATCATTAGAAAATTAAAGTATAGGGACAAAATCCGCAACCTTCATGAAGTACAAGGACTACTAGTGAAATTTCACCTAAATAAATTTTAAAAAAGGTCAATTTATGGTATTAGTCCATATGTTGTACGCAAGTTGTGTATTTAGGTTTCATATAATTGTATATTAACTTGGCCAATTATGGTCCCTATACTTTTTGAATTGATCAATTTTACTCATTGTATTTTTCAAAATTAAAAATTTAAATTTTGACTTAAACGATAAGAATTAAATCTGTTTGGTTAAATTTTACTATTAATTTTATACAATGCATAAATATATATTATTAATTTTTATATTTTTCGAATTTGAAATTTTTAATATTGACGACAACTTTTAAATTTATTAATGAACTTTTTTTACTAGTAATATATAGTAAGAACAGGCTAAAATGAATTTAATAAAGTTTTAAAAAAGTTATTTTATTATTTAAAATGAAAATTGAGGAAGCTGAAAATGATTTTGAAGTAATGAATATTTAGTCACGTGAAGATGTAATAAATTCTTTGAATATTAATGGTTTTTGGGCACTCTTTCGGTTTGGGTGATGATGTGAGGTCTTTCTATTTAATGGAGCGATGCCATACATTCCCTTTGTAATAGAACCATTTTGTTTTCTAATTTATATAGCATGCACTGTTTTATTGAGTTTGAAAACCCAAGAAGCATAAACAAGAAGGTAAATTAATTAGTTATATTTCCTAGAAATTGTTTAAATTTAATATATTCAGTTGTCAGCACAGTGAGGTTACTGTCTAATTGTAATAAAAAGAATCCAATGGTCTATCAAACAACAAAATCTTAATAAAATCTCAATTAATAAAAAAAATCTTACATTATTCAAACAACAAAATCTTACGTTCAATGGATTTATAATTATATTTTACGTATCAAGCAATTTTTATATAATTTTCTTTGAATTTGAAGGGAAAATGAGTATTTTATAAATTAGAATAGTGTATTTTACCAAAATTTAAATCCAAAATTATTGATGTAGATATAAGCTTGGGTGTATGATTTCGTTTTAGGTTAACTTGGAAATTTCCCTTGGGTAAGTCAGTACTTTGAAGGACCACAATATAGTATATTCAGAAGAAGAAAAAGATAATGGTTACAAATTTCAGCAGTGGATGACAATTATTCAAGAGTTTTTTTTGTTTTGAGTGTGAAGTTGACAGTCAATCATAATAACAAAAATCTTACTATATTTATCGGTAAAGTTGGGACAAAACTTTGTATAATTATGAATTTGTGATATAACTCTGTGTTAAGGAAAAAACGAAGAAAAGAGACGATGGCCATTGGCCAAAATTTCAAGCTTCTAAGCCAAAAAAGAAAAAAAGAAAAAGCAACCCTTTGTGCTACAGTAGATTGTTCTTCGCTATTGTTCCACTTTAAGTGGACCAAAGTTCATTGTTTGCAGAAAGGACACACACGACAAACAAAAATTTCCTACCATGGCCTGTGTTTCAAAGACAAATTTTAAGGTACACAGAAACAAATAATAATAAGAAATTTAAAAAAAGAAAAAGAAAAAGAAAAAGAAAAAAGTGGGTATGGGTATGGGTGTGTAATAGAAAGAGACTTGGCAGCCACCTGATCATCCAGTTGATATAAAGCTATGTCTTACAAAAGAAGATGAGAAATTAGCAAAGTTTGTGTCAGAAATCAATCGTTTTTAGAAAAAACTTTTGTTATCCGATCTCAGATAATGACTCTGGGTTCACACCATTTCAAACCTTTTTCAACACCCTTCATCATCAAAACAACTATATACCAACATTATTACATCAACCATGTTATCTAACCACATTAATTCCACAGCTCCCGACATTAAAAATTGAAATCTGGACGTAGAAATTTCATGCAGCAACCTTTACTGTCATCTCAATAATTCAGAGGAGACTTTATTTCTCAAAACATTACTAAAAATTCATTGGTATGTGATCGTGCGGTTATGCATGCAGCGGTGGCTAAATGGATCGTTGTAAGCATGCATTTCTTTTTGCCCCTCAATCGTCAACTCTTTGATGATAATAAGCTGGAAATATGCATTAATTATATGAAGTTGGAAAAACTGAGAACGGACAACGTATAGTTGCCTGCCAAGATAGTGAAATTGGACAATCATTTCAACGTGCTGCACTTCTACATATATATATATGGAAGAAAATGACTTCTCTCGATAGCGAAACATTGAGAGAAGGTAAACTTATATATATTTCCAAGGATGTAATGACTATGTCCCTATAATTTAGGATCGAATTTGATATGCTTTTTTTTTTTCAATAATTTGAAAGAGCTTGGGAATAGTCGATTCAGTATTTGCTGCATATTATCAAAAGTAAACAATAAATTTCAGTGGAGAAATAATTAACTTTTGCCAACTGATCTTCCATGTCTTTCCCCTTTTTGACTTTGATGTATGCATCAATTAATGGGTTATAATTTGTAAATGGGAGTTTAATTTCGACAACTTGCCTTGCCTGCCCTGCCATGTCTATCTTCAATCGTACATTGGAATGATAAAAAGGTGGCGCCAGTATTCATCGTAAAAAATATACATTTTTCTTCCAAGTAAAATTAAAATCGAAGAGAAACCTCAAAATTTAAGCCTCCCCGAAATCGAATACAGAGAGAGAAAGGGGGGGGGGGGGACCATATCCACAGCTTTTACATAGTCATAGATCTTTTTATTGATAAGCCCTTGTGGGGACTCATTTTATCTATGAATTGGCAGGCTTTTAGGACACTTAAATAAGGTCGATAATATAATTATATGCATACATGATGTGTTATTACATTATTAGATTTGCATCCCCACGTGGAGGATGTAATGCAGCCAAAGCGGTGAAATATGGACAACACATCATGGGGGAGGCAGATGGATTTGGAAGAGATGAAAATTGAAAGGAAGGTTTGGGATTTGAAGTTAGTGGAAATGGAAGTTTTGTATAATAAGGCAAAAGAGAATTCAAAGTGTGAGAGGTATCGCTATCAGATAGTTGTGAGCTTGTAATAGATGGTCCAGACTACGGATCGTGCATTTGCCTTACCTTATTTACGATGCCAACGCACCTAGGCATCCAAAACCATGTCCTTAATTATTTCAGTTTTTATTGCATTGGCAATTCTTGCAGGCAATTAATGATTTAATTATGAATTTTATCGGGATGGACCCGTATAAATAACGAAATAGTAAAAGTAGAGAAGAATAACCATAAATATTTTACGTGAGAAATCCTCAAAGAGGAAAAATCACAGGTAAATAAGGTTTTGGTTTTTCACTAAATGCGTAAACAAACGAGAGTATAATATGGAGAAAATAAATCTAAATGTACAACTCTTATATTACCTAAAACCCCAAATACAAAGACCCACAAAAATAATATAAAACGATCTCCATAATTACCACAAAACTCATATGCAGCTACATTCTGTCGCCCCCACAAAAAAAAACTCTTTTTTCTGATTGGCATATCAAAATAAGGATACAAGAACCCTTTCAATAAACTAATATTAAAGTTCTAATCATACTAAAATATCTTAAATAATTATAATTTTATTGAAAAATAATACGAATCACACCCAACAAAATTTATCTATCTACTTTGGAAAAAAAAATTAAAAATTAATTTAAATCCAAAGCCTAATACTCACAACACAATACTTTTACCATTAAATTAAGAAGTTACTAGAAAAAAAATTTAATTTTTACGAAAATTGAAAATTAATCTAATCAACTAACATTGCATAGTAGGATTAAAATTTTAAATTGTCGTAAAATAGTAAAAATAAATTATAAAAAAATTAAAATAGGAAAAAGATAATGTGACTACATAAATGTATTAAAATTGAAGGTGTAATAGAAATCAGTCTCGCAATAGGTGTAGCTTTGGAAGTAGGGCTAAAAGCTGGTGAAAAAGGCTATTTGTTGCTTTATTGACTGTTTCATTTGCATAAATCTTCATTATTAGTCATGATCATCTTGAAGAGGTAAATCTTAGAAAAAAGTTGAGAGAAATATGTCAATTATTAAGTTATGCTTCTTCGGTGGAATCATAACCTTTATAATTTCATAATTTAATTATTTGTCTCCTTCTATTTTTTCTACAAAAATATAGTATCTTATTTTCAAGTTGCAATTGAGGATACCCCATGCTTTCTAATTCCAGATTATGGTCAGATTCCAAGAAAAGAAGATACTTGTTTATTTCATATTAAAAATCGATTACATCATTACTTGATTGCTTTATATGTATATTCCTTTTTTATCCAATTATTATACCAAATAAAAAATTGAAAATGCCCGGCAGCAGGAATCTAGCTGAATGAAATCATTATTGTGTATTGATTTAAAATTAAAATTAAATAAGAAAAAAAAAAGTTGGTCGGATTTGATTTGCTTGTTGTTTAGTAAAGCAATAAAGCCCACTTGTTTGTGATGTAATGGCTTCCATAATATTGATAATTTGTCGAAGAGAATGATTAGGTGATGGATTTGAATCATATCAAACACTTTCATCATTATTATATTTATTTCTCAAAATAAATTTAAAAAATACAGACTCTTTTAAATTAAGACATATATTCTTTAAGATAAAAATATACACAAAAACGTAATGATACTGATACAACAGATATTTGGATTCATTTATTTATTAATGGTGCTGTTAAGTTGAATGTAGTGTGGGCTGCTGGCGGAGGAGTGACATATAAGCAAGATAGGCAATGAATTGCTGGATACAATCGGTATTTGGGATTTTATTCAGTTTTCGATGCTGAATTGTACGAAATTTTAGATGGCCTAACTTTTGTTCAAAGGGAGGGAAGCTTTTCAAGACATCCACATGATTGAATTAACTTCAACCTTGATTAGAAAGATCCATATGATCTTACAACCTATGGAGCAATGGGAGATCAAACATATTCCCAAGGAGAGAAATCATGTTGCGGACAAGCTAGTCAAAATGGCTTTAAAAAGAAACATGATTTCATTTTAATTTTTTTTAGGCACATGGATTAAATAGTATGAGTTTTACTTTCATGTTTTATTCAATTCTTACAGATTGATCCAGTTCTTCATCTGTACCACGGTTGACAAAAATTGGGGACAAGGGAAGCCATGGCATGTAATTTTCTCACAGCTAAGAGATGGGGAGAAGAAAGAATATAAATGTTTGCTGCAAAATTGAGTTAGGAATAGAAAGATTGGAAGTGGCATCCTAGATTTTGTTGTCTGATCTGCCTTTAAAGTGGTAGGAAAATTAAAAGTTGTTTTTAGATTCATAGATCATTCATGTATTTATATGTGGGGAAGATTCAGTAACAAAATAGAATAAATTTTTTATTTATTTTCTGATATTACCATCTTATACATCTTGCTTTTCAGGTTTTTTCTTTCTTTAAGTAGAAATACGTACAAAAATGTTACATGAAGTGGAAGAAATTGGTAATATATCCCATTTGAGATATTTTTTCCCCTTTTTTCTTCTGGTGGGTTCGCGATTTTGGCTACATATTATAAAGAGAAAGAGATAAAGTGTGTTTTGTCTTGAAAGCCAAAACCTTTTCTTTTCTTCTTTAATACAAATATGTAAAAAAGGAAGTATTTTTGGCACTAAGTTGAAGTGGATGCTTTTTTCATGTTATAATTGATATGTGAATGTTGAGAAAGTTATTTTATAATGTTTTAAATGTATTGAAAAATACTAATAAAAATTTTAAAAAAATTACATTAACATATTTAATATATTTAACACTTTTTAGGGAAAGTAAGGTTACTTTACAAAATTATCATTGTTAAATAAAAATAATATTTATATTTTAATATTTTTAATAATATTTAATTATTAACAAATGTGTGAATAAATTAAAAAAATGTATAAGATTGTGAAGATGTACAATTTATCCTTTTTTTTTCATTATATTATTACTCTATTACAGACAAATTTAAATTAATATATAAATTTAGAAATCGTTTTCTAAATCAAAAGTTGGCCATCCACTTTCACGATGACATATATTCTTACGAGAATAAAAAAAACAAAAAAACCCAACCTTTCGAATTTATTTATTTTATCTAACTTTCATGAACATATCACTTTGTTTGATTTTGTGTTGGATGTTATTCTTTTTTCATAGAAAAACACCATGCGTAACATGTGTTCCTGTCATTAATCAGATTAACAGAAAATAAAGAAGATAATCTTGTGGGTAAAAAGTTTTTTATTTTTCTTACATACATAATAAATAAAAAAAGAAAAAGGAAAGGAGACCCAAAATTTCTCACATTCATAATAATAAATAATTGAAGAAGTGAAGTGGGAACAAATGGCAAGCATAGGTTCCCCTTAGCTAAGAAAATCTAATATCATAATCTGATGATTATGTGAAAGAAAAGCAAAATATCGTGGGGGAACGTACGTGGGCGTGATCTGGCTTAAATGCAGTGGTGAATATATACGGCACTAATGCTATCCAGCCGTTCATTTTACTCCATTTCTCTGTAGAGGTCAACCATGAAACACGTAAATCTACTACAGACGTATCCATCATTGTATTTTATTTCAAAAAAATTGTTAATTCAATATTTTAAATTGGGATCAACGAATTCAAAATTATTCCGTACCCCTTTTTTTGTAAAATTTAAAAATATAATATATTTTATTTGTGAAGGATGATTACAGTATTAAGCAAAAGAAAAGAAAAAAAATGAAATCGTGGTAATGCTAGAGAAGAGACAGTTTCGTTTTGGACATCAACATTGTTGAACAAGTTCTGACGTATCCATTACATCTTTTCTTTTTAAGGGATTATTAGGAATTTTCCTTTTAGCTTTAATTCGTCAATATTCTTGATCAGGGGTGATGAACAAATTATTCGCTTTGATATTTTGATTTTTTTTTTCCTTACAAAATAGTGAAGCGGTTATATGCACGAGGGCAATTCATTAAAAATAATATTCAATAATACTGTTTTTGCGATTTATTAAAATATAGTTGAGAATTATAGTAAATTAAAATCAATTTTTAAATACCTTTACAACCATCTGACATCTGGCAAAGCAGACCTCTAGCATTGATGACAATTGACAAGGGAATTTGGTGGCAGGGCCCTGTTTTTACTACATGTTTGATTGAATTTGAAAAGCATTTCTTGGCATAATTCCTTTTTCTTTCCTTGATTTGATTAAATTGTTTTTATGTATAATTTCCCTTTTTCCAGCTGTAGTTGTGACACAAGATTAGATGGTCGATTAACTCAACCTGTTTGTCTCTCCCTTGAAGAACAGAAACAGAAACAGAAACAGAAACAGAAACAGAGAGTTTTCATTGTTGAACTGAATGATCTCTCTCAAGAGAGAAAGAGGGAAGAGAGGCTTTTTATTTGAAGTCCTCAAAAAGGGAAGAAATCTTATGACCCCCCTGTTATAAGCACTGTACACTGTGAATTTATTGAAAGAGATCACATAAACAGAGAGAAAGAAAATGACAAGAGTTTTGGCCCTTCAAAGAAAAAGCAAAAGGGCTTCAAACACACACTCACATCACATTCACAAACCACCAAAGGAAAAAAGAATAAAAAAAAAAAAAAAGGTACTAATAATCCCACAGCAAACCTTGTTTGAAGCCGTTTTGTAGAACGCTCTCGGGTACTACTAGCTGATCACAAACGTACTCACAGTCTTCCATGCTTTCAAGCCATGGTGGAGGATAAAACCATCCCTCCATCGAGTCTGCAAATATAAACTCACTCCCCAACTCCACCGACTCGTAACTTGTCCCTAGACTTGGTAGCTCCACTATCTCGGTTAACTCTTCTGACGCTGAAGATAAGTCCAAGTGAGAAACCAGAGAGGATAGGGATGAGGATGATGACAATGTTGAAGTGGAAGATGATGATGTAGTGGATGGTGATGGGGAGTCCAAGTTTCCCATTTGGGCAGCTTTGGCTGCCGCAGCTTGGACGTCGCGGGGTGCTAATGACACGGGTCGAGGTAAAGAGTTGGCGAGTTCAGGGAAGTTGAGAATGGCTGAGTTGCCTTTGATACTTAAAGCGGCCACGTCGTGTGCCCGAGCTGCCATTTCTGGGGTAGGGTAAGTACCGAGCCAAATGCGGGATTTCTTGCGTGGCTCGCGGATTTCTGACACCCATTTGCCCCAGCTCCTCATTCGGACGCCACGGTAAACTGGGTGCTTGCTTGAATCCCTCATTCTCTTCATCTTTCTATTAGTATCACAGGTGGTTTCAGGTTTGCTATTTAGAGTCGTGGTTGAGCTAGGAAGCGAGTTAGGAGGAGGTGAATGAGTTGACCCAGGCGATGTGGGCGATAGTGGAGGCCAAGACAATGAGTTGGAACTGCTCTCTGTTTCTGAATTTTGCTGCTCAGTCATTTCCCCCCTCTCTTAGTGGTGACTTGGAGCCACTAAAACTGCAACTAACTTGACAACAGATTTTCCTCTCTTTTTTTTTTTTTTTAACGTACAAAGGAAAAGTACAGTATAACCCAGAGGCAGGCGAAAAACAGGGAGGTCCTTGTAGATGTTTGCTGCCAAAACAGAGTAAACTTGAAGTGACAGTGATGAACGAGGAAGTAGTAGTTGTTTTAGAGAAATGTTGAGGAACTAATATTATTGAACCGAGAAAGTGTTAGCTTTTGTAGATTTGAGACTGTGAGAGAAGGAGAGCAGAGCAGAGAGCACTTAGGCGAGCGAAGAAAAACGGGACGAAGGGATGGTAGGGGTCATACACAAACATACACCATGAGAGAGAGTTTTATTTAAGCTAAATTTGCCTTTTTTCTCCATCATTTCTCAATGACTCATACAACACTTATAAGCATTGAGAGAGAAAGCTGAAAGGGTCTATATGACCCACAAAAGAAATGGGTCACCCTGCTTACACCCTATGGTTCGATGGGGTCCTTTCCTCTAGTACCACGCAACCTCCATTAATTTCTTCTTTTTCTCTGCTTCTTTCTTTCTTTTACACTTTCTCCACTGTTCATTTATCCCCCTTCCTTATCTTCTTCTCCATCTCCATCTCCAACTCAATTTCATTATTCATTTTTTGTCACCATTTACACCCATTTCTCTTTAGATTTTGTTTTGTGTTTGCTACGAATATATAATGAAACTATTGTCTTAATATAAACTTATAAATTTGTTTTGTGAGGTACCCATATCTAGGGTGTAAAGTGCTGTCAGTTCTTGGAGATTGATTGTATTACATTATAATATCATGTAGATTTTTTTTTTTTTGCCTTCAATGATTGATTCTTGATATGGTAAGTAAACTATGTTTTTAAAATCAACTTGTATTTATAAAAGGAAAAAAAATAAGAAAAAGAAAAACTTGAGGCCTACATTTAATTGGGGTCACAAGTTGGAAGCAACCTCAAACTGATATTTTCAATGGGTCTGGTCTGCCACTGTAAGAATAAATGCTGTTCCTGATATTTTAAAGACTTTACTGTCACAACCTCTTGTTTAATTTAACCCATTACAGAATTAGGGTTTCCATGAATGATCAGACACATATAAGTTTAGTTAAGATATCAAAACACTAAAATTGTTAAATTTATGTTATGGTTTCTAGATATATGTTGTACGTACAGGATGATTTTGTGTTAGGGTTTTGTAATAAATGTGGTAAGTACATTAACTGTGTTAACATTCTTGTGTTTTCCCGACGGTATACTTTGGAAAAATGTTGGAAATGTTCCTCATCAACTGAGTTGTTGATTAATATAAAGTATAAAAATGGACCCATTTACTAATACATTACCAATTTTCTTCTCTGGAATTAATTTATGGTTCGACTAATATGAAATATGAATCCATAGCCACATATATGGATTAGGGCAATGCGACCCCTTATGTGTTCGCATCTACCAACTTAAGATCATGGTGCTGAAATTTCCATATTTTGCTTCTTGGTGATGTTCATTGCTACCCCCATCTAACCAAACTTTCAATGCAAGTACCAGTTGCCACACTGAAAAGAGACTTGAGGGTGAAATTATTTTATTTATTATTTATCTAATCGCTGTTCTAAATAAATCTAGATTTTCACCCGCTGCCATCATCAACAGCCGCAGCTGAAACTACTTTATGCATAGAGATTTTATTAATTAATGATGTACCGCAGACATTGATAAATCAAAGATGATACGAAAGATTACGGGTCGTTGAGACAGCAAGAGTTTGTAAAACCTTAATTACCCACAAAGGACAGCATATATATATATATATAAATACCGACGTGGAATGTGTCCAATGTCCATCTCATATTTAATTATCTTGTTTTTGTTGTATTTGTAAGGAAGGGTCAAATTTCACTTCAGTTTTTACATAACAAAATCATATTATGATTTGTACACTGGATGTGTACGTTTACCATTTTTACTGTTTAGGGTTTTTTTTTTTTTTTACACATAGCTGCTTGTAAATGATTATTAACTACATAATATATATACCCTTAGTGTACAAAAGAAGACAGCAATCATGGAAAGCATTGGTTAAGATGAAGTGAAGAGGTAAGAAGTGGGGGGGGGGGGGGGGGTGCCAAATCGCATGCAAGAAATAACAGCAGCATTTACCTATGCAGTTGTATTAAATTTTGGGCCAAAATCAGGTAATATGACGACAAAAAGATTTTGTTGTCCATAACAAAGGTATTTTGCAGCCATTGCTGTCCGGCCCCGTGAGTTGGTGTCTTGGACCCTCATATCAGAACCATTTGTTTAATCAGCTTTCCCACTGCCACTTATGGAACACTCATCATCACCATCACACATTTCATTACTCTGATGCTTTCTGCATCACACATATATTGTAATAAATATTATTCATTCAGGGTTTATAACCACTCAACCAGCTAGCCTAGCAGCTGCTCGAGTGTCGAATCCTGGCTTTTACGAAGGAAGCCGCATTCCCTTCATAATCAGTAACTTGAGTTTTGTACACCAAGCTTCGATATATCCAACATTAAGAAAGAAAAAGAAAAAGAAAAAGAAGCTTAAGTACTTTTTGGCAATCCTTTTAAATGGCGGGTGGGCACTGCAATAGGGAGTCAGAAGAGAGAAGACAGCTGAACCATAATGCAAGGATTCACCAATTGTTTGTCACATGCATTGCCCATGCATGCAGAGTTGATTAAAGTTATATATCATTGTTTTGGATTCATTAATTTCATGCACACATTTATAGTAATAAGTGGGACCTGATTTAGATCAGCCATATTTCTCCTTGGTAATCTTCAAATCAAACAAACCTGTTAAACTTCACATGCTGCACTGCTGTCTGGTGTTTATGAATTCATAGAGCCCCATACATGGAGGGTATGCGCAAAGCTTGAAATCGATATATTCATCATAAATACAGCAAGCCTGAGACCTGATCTAGCTCTTTCTTCATTTATAATTCTGAGATTTCCTTTCTCAGTTCATGTGGTGGTTGTATTCATTACACTGGTTGATTTATCTATTTGAAAGCTCCACTTAATTTTCTGTCCTACGAGCTGTGACAGTGTGGGCTGTCACTAAGAATCTCAGTGCTTCTTTATAGATTCTAAGAGCTGAAACGTTGATCTTCGATTACGGTTTGTTTGAGTTTATTACAAATTTTATTATCATAACAGGGATTTATGAGCTGTGTTTCAATCAGTTTTTGTCTGAAATCTCCGGGTTTTCCACTCTCAAGGCAATTCTGTTCGGTTTTCGTCGGATGACCATTAGATTAAAAGGCCCACAAATTTGCTTGAATTTGGGTCTTTTAACTATTACCAATTCAGGGTGGTACTGGTAATTGGCAAATCCTATATCGAAACTATATTATAGATTAAGATAAAGAAAAAGATTAATATTTTTATTAAAAAAATCATATGAAAGTTATCAAATTAAAATTCTATGAAGCGTAATTCAATATTATGATTTTAATATATTAAAAATTATAAAATCAGATATTAAATTTTAAATTTAATGTACAAAATTTTAATTTTTAATATTTTAAATATATTTTAATTTAAATATTAATTAGAAATCAAATTAAATAATCAACTTTATGAATCACTTTCGAATCTACTTGATCTAATTGTGATGAGATTATTATAGTAATTTTAAATTTTATAATAATTTATTTTTATAAGTGAAATAACCATTTAAATTAAATCGCCTAATCATGTTATAAAAAATTATAATATGTATTCACAAAAAAAAATGTAATAACTTAAAGAAAAAAAATTAAAAAATAAAATTAGCTTCCTAGAAACAATTAAAATTATGTTATATTTATGCAAATAAAAAAGTTTCTAACTTACTAAAAAATAATTACAAAACAAACACTAATAATATTATAAAAATAATTAAATCTTTTTAATCTTAATTTTTTAACCTACGGTAAAATAAGGAGAATATGCTGTTTTTTATTTTTAATTAGGGATTTAGATCGATTTTAAAATTATTTAAGGAAATAGATTGATTTTGAGGGAAAGCGTATCTCGTTAGGCACGCTTTCCTAAGTTTAATTTCTTTTTCACTCATTTTTATATTTTTTATTTCATATTGTTTTAAATTATTTCTTTTTTTTAATGAATATTTTTAAAACATTAACTTTTTTTAGTTAAATGGTTAAATAAAAATGATTTCATCTTTGAGACCCATCTTCAATTTTTTTTAAACACATTTGTAATTTTTATTTCATGTTGTTTCAAGATTTTTTATTTTTAATTAATAAATATATTGATTTCGATTTTTTTTCATTTTAATTTATTTTTTAATTAATAACATTTTTATTCATAAAATCAAATAATAAATATATAATTATATAATAAAATATATATTTTACTTATATCGTTATGTTAAAAATATTTGAAATTAATAACTCCTTTATATATAATATGTAACATCCGCGTTCTTAAATCGGATTTGAGTGATAAAATAGAATTGAGAATTAGAAATGTTTAGTTGAAGTAAGAAATGTTAGAAAATTTTAAGGATTAAATAGTAAAGGGGAGAAAATATGGAGGACTAAATAGCGAATTATCCAAATTGAATTTTGAGTCATCATGGGAATTAGATTGATTGAGGAGGGGCAAAAGAGTAATGTGGTGGAAGATATTTTTGGAGGCAAAGTTTTGGGCCAAAGTGTAAAGTTGGAAGGTTTAGGGACTAAAAGTGCAATTTTACCATTTTTATTAAGGTAGATATTTTAAGTGAGATTTCTAGAGAATTTGAGAAAGGTTAAAAATCAATTAAAGGTAAAAAATATCAGCTCTTTTCATGTTCAACCGTTCATACCATTCTCTCTTCCATCCAACTTTTGATTTTATTCCAAATAAGTCCTTCCATCATTTTTAAGCCCTCCAAGCTCCAAAATCTCCTATTTTCTTTGAAATTTCTGAAAGAAAAGTATAGGAAGGGGTTAGTAGACACCTCAAACTTCTTAAAGAATTCATTTTGAGGTGTTAGAGATCATAGGGACTAAATTGAGAACTTTTAAATTCAAGGGTTAAGGTAAGAAGTGGTTAAATTCTCATGACATACATGTATTTTAGTGTTATTTAGCATGAAAATCATTGAATTTTAGCCTTTATCTTATATGTGTTTGTATGAAATTGAAGAGAAAGGAAAGAAGGAGAGGGACCAAATTGAAGAAAAGGGCAAAGAGAAGAGAAAGGAGTAAGAAGAGAAGAATATCAACCTTTTTGTTGTAAGTACTACAAGAGTTTTGAATTATAGTTTAATTTCTCTAATGGTATGTGAATTATTAGCATAAAAATTGTGATTAGGTACTTAATTGGAATGTTTACAATGATAAAATGAAAGGATTAAAGTGTGATTTAGTAAAACAGTGTTGGACAGAACAGAGGATTAACTTCGAAAATTCACCAAAAATGGTATATAATGATTTAAGGGTTGAATTATATATGTAATTAAAGCTTATTGAGTGTAGTTTCAGATGGAAGAAACAGTGAATTAAATGGATCTGTGTATTCTGAGTTATAACTGATTTTGTGTAACAAGGTCAGAACAGATACGAGTTCCCCTGTTCTGATTTTGAAAAATCATATAAAAATGTATAAAAATCATTAGAGTCTGAAATTTATATGTCTAAATCCTTGATGAGCCTATTTTCAAAAGAAACAGACTGAAACATTATTTGATCTCTGTAATAAAAGATATATAATTTTTAGTGAAGAAAGGTCGAAACTGTCAGACAGCAGAGAAGGGGTAACTTGAAAGAATTTACTGTACAAATTGGCTAAAGTAAAAATTCTGGAAATTTTATGGTAAAAATATGATTGAGTCTAGTTTCAGAAACATCAAACGGATTATAATTTCGAATTCTGTAGCACGAGGTATAAATAATTTGGTGACTGTAACGTAAGTGGACAGCTTTGAAAAGTTAATGTGAAAATAAAGTTAAGAGGTATATAATGATGAATATGTGAGAAAAATATTGTATGAAATATTATGTGTTTAATTATAATTATTGATTATATGACTAATTGGTGAAATTGTGGATTTATTTGAGAAAGTAAAGGTGAGAAATACATGATTATGTATATGTGAAGAGAAATGTAAATGTGATATATGAAATTATGAGAAATGATGTTATATAAGATATTATGCCCATGTAGACAAGTTAGAACCATTGTGATATTAGTGGCATGCCATTAAGGAACACTAGCGCGCTCTCTGTTTAGCACGTCTCGTGCTCTCTGATTAGCGCTTTGTGTGCTTTCTGATTAGTACTTTGTGTACTCTCTGTTTAGCACTGTGTGTGCTCTCTGTTGCCTAGCACTTATGTGCTCTCTGTTAGTACTTTGGTACTCTCTGCTTGTTCCGTATATCTTAACGGTTCTATGATAGTCTACTATGGGCTAAGCTACAGAAAGTGGTTAAAAGTGTAAATTGTGCTATTGTGATAATTTACAGGTTACATGTAAGTAAGACAAGAAGTTTATATTCGTGATTACTGAAATGATCATTCATTACTTTTGTAGTGCTTACTAAGCCTTCACCGGCTTAACGCGTTTATTTTAACGCGTAGGTACAAAAGCTATGAGAAGTTGAAGTCAAGTTAAAGGACCTCTCATCACATCACATCACTATTAGAAGTCTTCAATTTAGGTACATTACTTTTGGTAAAAATGGCATGTACAAATGGTACTGTTATATATATTTAGTGAATGGTTATAAAAGGTTGTTTTGGATTACTACAAGTTAATGACTTGAAATGATGTATTTTGAATAGAATAACTTAAAACACATCATTTAAAAAAAAAAAAAAATTTGTTATACTCGTGTTAAAAATCTCCGCTACTGTATGTAATGCTTCTATATCGGGTTTATACGTGTGAACCGGGTATAGGGGTGTTACATAATATAAACATCAACTAATTTTTTGATATATTTTTCTTTATATATAATATTTTTATGTCAAATATTTATTTTCTCCCCGTATATTGTGAGTATGGTAATTTTTAATATTATAAAATGAAATAATTATTTCAATTATAATTATTGTTTTTTTATTTATAATATTTCAAATATCATTGTTTTTTCATATAAAAAATAGAGGATCATGAATATTACACATAAAAAAAATTATATTTACTAAAAATAATCATATTTATAATAATTATTTGATTTTATGAATAAAATATTTATTAATTAAAAAAGATGAATTAAAAAAACTTGAAACAATATGAAATAAAAATTACAAATGTGTATAAAAAAAGAGAATTGAACTTTGGTCTTAATGATGAAATCATTGTTATTTAGCCATATAACTAAGGACGCTAATATGATAAAAATATTGATTAAAAAAATAAGAAACTTAAAACACCATGAAATAAAAATTATAAATATGAGTAGGAGAAGAATTGAACTTGAGACTTAAAAACGAAACCACCCGCATTTAACCATTCAACTAAAAAAAATAATTATATTAAAAAAATAAAAAATTACAACTTAAATGGAAAGCACGACCTTCCTCGAAATCAGCTTATTTCCCTAATTATTTTTAAAACCGGTCTAAACTCCTAATTAAAAATAAAAAATGACATATTCTCCTTATTTTACCCCTCTTTGATCAAAATATTTAAATATTTTCTTCAACTGATCATGATATTTTTTAATCACAACATCATGTAACAACACTACTTGAATTTTGATTCCCTAAATTTTTTAAAAAATTAAAATTAATTTTTAAATATGATAAAATTACCTCATCATTACTACAACTCATATTTCATTCCATCTCTTTATGATGTCATTTTTACTTATTTATATATATATATTGGTAAATATAAAATAGTTGAAGCGATACAAATGAACTCTAATATAAACCAGAAAGGTTGGAGTCAATCAGGAGCAACTCCCTAACCGATTGTGGGGATCCTCCATCAAAGTAAATTGCGGCAAAGCAGGGCTAACAATTTTTGTTAAACAATCCGCCACAACATTCTGAGTCCGGGGAATTGTCGAAGACGAATTACCCAATGACGAATGAGCATACCATGCAACAACCTTAGCTCCATCATCCTACTATCTGCAACACCTCTCGCAAGAATGGATTTAAATACAATAATATTTTTTTGAAGAATCATACTTTTAATATTTTATTTTAAATTATAAAAAAATATGTATTAGTTTTTAATGGACTTAATTTTTTAACCATTTATCAAACAAATATTAATTAAAATATTAAAAATTTTAAAGATGAATTTAAAAGTTAATCTAAAATGGAATTAACCCATCAAAATAAAAGTCTTCAACCATCGAAGCAAGATTTTATTGATGGGAGATTTCCATTAATTACGTGATAATATTTCCAATTTATAAATTTTTTTTTTTTTAAAATCAATAAAAGAAGAAGAAAAAGAACATGAAGAAGAAAAAGGAAAACATATATAATATTAATGAAAAAGAAGAAATTTTAATAAATTGTTGATTAAAAACCAATTTAAATTTATTTATATAAATGGAAGAAAGAAAAGAAAAATGTTTCTTCATAAAATTAATACAAATAAATATTTTTAATTAGTTGTATATTTACAATGCTTTATCTATAATATAAATTATTATTTATTTATTAAAAGAAAAACAATAAAATATGAAAGAAAAAAATATATTTGAAAATACTTTCATTAATAGAAAGTACCATATATAGTACAAATGCTAAATAAGATGATGAAAAGTAATACACAAATGTCATGCCTGCATAATAATCCCAAAAGAGCAAAAAGATAAATTGATAGTAACTGTAACATTAAAAGAATTCAGAAACAAACTAAAGATCCATAACCATAATCAATCTTTTGAAAATTACATCTTAACTTGCATCATCAAATCAACTCGACGATGATCTCCGATCAATCAATAAACCATTGTCAAGAGTCTCAAGAAAGCAATTGAATCAATAATGCATAAAAATTCAAATCTCATATAGTCTATCTTCCTCCTCCGTATTCTCATATTTCAATTATATTCAATCATAAGAAGAGCAATTCTGAATAGATCAAGTGGATAAAACAAAAACCCTGCACAATAGAGTAGACTAAAATTAAAAATAAAAAAAAAATAAAAGACAGTTGTTGAATAAGACGCAATTAGCAATCCATCCGAAAATTGAAACCACCACCGATAAATTTAAAAGTTTAATTGAGATAATATTAATAATTTGAAATTTAATTAAAATGTTTTAAAAATAAAAATAATTTTTTCTAAAAAGTAAAGATGATTTTTTTTGTAAATTATATAATAACAGAATAAAGTCGAACAATAAACGTAATTAACATTATTCGAATCCAAATCACGTCTGAAACAATAAACACTTTTAACTATCAAACCATTACATAGTGTCGAAGTAAAGATGAATCTAAAAGTTAGCTTACATAGAATTAAGCCAACAAAATAAAAGTTTCAACAATTGATGCATGATTTGATTGCCATCCGCGGCTATATTTGACTTACCACTTAGATACCAGCTCAAAAACGTTGCAACTACTTGTATCATTATTATGTTTTGTTACACACATTTAGGTTCTGTTTATTTCCATGTAAAATATTTTATGGAAAAGCTTTTGGTTGAAAATGATTTCTCACAAAAAAATCTATTACAAAATACGGGAAAAGAATGGTTTATTTTAGGAAAATGTCTTACTCTTTTTATTTCGGTAAGACATTTTCCGGAAAAGAAGCCTCTTCCCTTCCCCTTCCCTCATCATTGCCACCTTGATCTACTGCTTGTCGTCAGCCAGCAACGATTCTCAACACCAGTCGTCGGCATTCATCTTTGATTCATCTTTTATTTCGGTATGGCGGCGCTTCTGCCACTGTTGGGGGCTTTCATTACTAATTCTTTTCTTGGCCGATACCATACCATTGTTGTTGCTTCTCTTATTTACATTTCGGTAACATAAGTGAAATTCTTTTCTTTACATGATTCTAAATTTCCAATAAAATATTATAGGATGAAAATAATTATGCATCATTCTCATACTAGTGGCAACTTCGAATAGATCACATACTAATTCTCTTTGACCATTGAGAAGTGAGAACTTATCCAAGTATCCACATGAATAAGCAAGGGATGAGCATGATCTTGAACCACATTTTTGAGGTTAGGATATGTTGCATAAAGTTGTGGTTTTCAGTAACCTGTTAAACATTGGGACAACTATGTTGCAATAGGTGATCAATTATTCAACCATGCTAAAAGAGCGTTTTTAAGTGAATTATTATTAATGTTTTCTCAGAATGCTAAGAATTACAACCTCTTGTTGAAAAGAACATACAATTCTTTCACACCTTGGCTAACAAAAAACTAGCCTTGATAATATTTTGTTTTCTATCATAATTTATGTAGCATCTTGTGTACACAATTTGTTCTATCGGAATATTTCTGCTTCTATTTTTAACAAGGTCTGATTCAGTGCCCACATCTTATCAGCAAGTATATAGTATATGGAACTTGTACTTAAGCAATTTGTTGCTTGAGAGGATAGATAGTTTTGAAAAATTGCAAACTCTTTAAATGCGCTTGAGCTTCATTTATTTATATTGTTAACATGTTGACTATTTGCTGAGGTGTTTTCTTTTCCCCTTTTAACTTGATTTTTAAATAATTTACAAGACCTAGAGGAGTCCAAAGCTAAGAGTTCCTTCTTTAATTGGTGGTATTTTGGCTTATGTTTTGGCACCTTAATTTCATTTTTGGTTTTAAATTATATCCAAGACAACCTTAGTTGGGTTCTTGGGTTTGGAATCCCCTGTATTATCATGGTTGTTGCACTGATTGTTTTCTTGTGTGGAACAACTACTTACCGGTATAGTGTTAAAAGATATGAAAAAAGTCTATTTGTAAGAATTGGTCAGGTGTTTGTTTTAGCAATTAGGAATTGGAGAACATCATCAGTAGCTACCCAGAAAGAAACTCATGGGACTTTGCCATCAACAAGCTCCAAGCAATACAAGTGAGTTAAACATTTTCCACATATAGAAAGAAAAATTAGGATCATAAATGGTAGAACTTAAATATGATAAATTAGGTCCTTCCCTATTGACTTAAGCTTTTGGGATTGATTAGCCAACATGTATATTTTTATATGTATAAAGGAAAGAGCTTTTGAGATTGAATGCTCACAAAGCAAGGTTGGCTAATTTTGTTTGGGATTTGGAAACAAAATCTTGGTGAAAGGGGGAGAGGTGCTTTGGAATTTTGGAAAAAAAGGGGAGAGATGCAAATGCTTGATGCTTGGTTGCTTATGCTTGCTGATGGTTGTTGCTATTGATTGTTGTTGGTTGGTTGCTTTTCCTAGTTTAGTTTTTTTTTTCGACTCATTCTAGTTGTTCTTTTTTTTTTCAGTTCTTGTTTAGGATAACTCATTTTATTTCTTGAGTCATTACTACTGTTATTGGATTAATAAATAAATTCCAATGTTGTTTTGCAGGTATATCACAGATTATGCTAGAGGCCTAGAAATCTATGAGGTGGTTTACTGATAAATCCGATTCTAGAGTCGATGAAAAACCTAACAAGTAGGCGGTTTCAAGGAGATTTTTTTAGGGTTTTATGATGAGAAAATCTCCCCTGTTATTATCAGCTTGTTGTGTTACTAGGAATATATTACTCTATTGGTAATTAATATTTTACTAGGATAGGATGTTTAAAAGAATGGTCTAAAAGTTGGGATGTTTTAATTTGTAGAATTTAGTTACTGCAAATTTTACAAATATGATACTGTGATTCTAAGATTTTGAGTATTATTGTATGAAAAATGAAAATTATTTGTTTCTTTTGAAAAACTTTAATTGTATCTGAACTTGTTTTTTGCAATTCACTCTGTTTATTTAATACTGATTTTGAAATTTTGATTCTATTGCAATAACTAAATACTATTATATATTTAGTACTATTTTGAGATTTTGATCATTTAATTCTAGCTTAATAATTGAGTACTATAAAATATTTAATTTGATGTATTTATTTATAAATAAATCATTGCAATATATGTAAAAACAATGTAAAATATAAATTTAATAGATATAAAATAAAAACAATTAAACAATAATAAATAATAAATTATTGAATGTATGTTTGTTTCATTTAAAATAGCTTTTAAGAACTATTTTTAGGAAATCTGTCAAACAACAGAAAATATTTTACACGGATTTATTCAAGTATTAGAAAATATTAACTTTTTCAGAAAAGCAAATCATTTTCTAGAAATCATTTTTCGAAAACCATTTTCAGGCAAGCAAACAGACCCTTATTTTGTTATAAATATTTTAATAGGCAAGTTGTTTTTTTGAATGTATTCATGTAATAGATTGAAAAGTATTATTATTAAATATTTATTTTTTATATAATGTATATTTTTATCAATAATTTCTCTCCAACTTTTAAATTAAAAGAAAAACGGTTCTAAGCATGCTTTAATTTATGTTCTCTTAGTTGTAGGGATGGAGCTAAATTTTTTTTTTTAGGATGATGGAAGTTAAATTGTAATTTTTATAATAGTAAAATTATAATTTTTAGAGGATTAAATAAAAATTTTATAATTTTTAGAGTGACTTAAATTGTAATTTTATCTTTACAAATTTAAAATTTTAAAAAATTTCAAGAAGCTAAAGAAAAAGAAAATTCATTTTAAGGTGATCAAAGCCTTTATCAGTCCCTTGAATTCGCCCTTGTTTAGTTGTTATAATAACAACAATGTCAATTGAATTAAGAATCTATAAGTTTAATTCAAATATTTGTTAATGATAAAAATATTGAAAATATTAAAATAATAATTTTTTATATAAAAAAGTGTGCAATAGTATTCATAAAAGTTACATTCTATTCAAAGCTTAATTAAAACGATAGTCATAGTTTGAAACGTGTATAGAAGATTTTGAAAGTAAAAAATAGCCTTAAATAATTAATCTAGCACAATAAAAGAGGTAATTTATCCAAGTAACCCAAAATTTTTTATTATTTACGAAAATGATTCAAGTTCAAAAATATACACAAAAACGGCTTAAAATGAACAGTAAAAATTGATATTGATCATCTAATGGCTGACATCACCTGTCCAATGATTGGTGTCAGACATAAAAATTTGTGTTTTTTGGTGTTGGTCATGCAATGGCCGACACCTATGTATTTTTTTAATACAGTATTTTATTGATATACGAAAATACGAGAATTTGAAAAAAAAATTGGTGTTGGTCATGCAATAGCCGACACCCCTTTTTTATCTGATAAAAAAATTTAATTTTTTGGGTGTTGGTCATGCAATGGTTGACACTCCCTTTTTGTCAGATAAAAAATTTAATTTTTTGATGTTAGCCATATAATGACCGATACTCCTATTTATCTGATAAAAAAATCAAATTTTTGGGTGTTGACCATGCAATAGCCGACAACTTCTTTTTTCAGATAAAAAAATTTCAAAATTTTTTGGTGTTGGCCATGCAATGACCGACACCCTATTTTTCTAGATAAAAAATTTTAAAATATTTTGGTGTTGGCCATGCCATGACCGACACTCCCTTTTTGTCAGATAAAAAATTCGAATTTTTTTGTGTTGATCATGCCATGATCGACACCTTCTTTTTTATCTGGTAAAAAAATTAATTTTTTTTGTGTTGGCAATACAATGATCGATACCCTCTTTTTGTGAAATAAAAAATTCAAATTTTTTTTGGTGTTGGCCATGCAAATTTGATTTTTTTATCAGATTAAAAATGGGTGTCGGCCATACAATAGCTAACCTTAAATTTTTTTTTCCTGTCAAATAAAAAAGGGAGTGTCGGCCATTGCATGGCCAACACCAATTTTTTTTAAATTCTCGTATTTTCGTATATCAATAAAATACCGTATTAAAAAAATACATAGGTGTTGGCCATTGCATAGTCAACACAAAAAAACACAAATTTTTATGCCTGACACCAATCATTGAGTACGTGGTGTCGGCCATTAGATAGCCAATATCAATTTTTATTGTTCATTTTAAGTCATTTTGATGTATATTTTTGAAATTGAATTATTTTCGTAAATAATAAAAAATTTTGAGTCATTTGAATAAATTACCCTAATAAAAGTGTTGTAAGGGTGACGTAAGATTTGATTGATTGGATATTTCCATTATTGAAGGCACCTGTGCTGTGATTAAGCCATCAACCCTTCTGTTTTCTTATTTCCAGTATTCCTAAGTTGAATGTTGAATTTTGAAACAAAAGGAAAGAAATAGGAGTTCAAATGTTTGGGCCTAACAGGATAATGCCCAAACAACAAACATAATAAACATGATTTGAACTTATACAACATCTAGATCAATGAATTAATGACTATTCAACATCAATAATCACATGCAATGTCAATTATTTATATCTTTTTAACGATGGATTGAATTGATGAGTTTTATCTTAAATTAATGAATTAGATTTTTGTATACTAAATCTTCCGCTGATTTAAATATTAGATAGCTTCATAATGCCAAAATTTTGACATCTTTTTAGTTTATGTGTTTTTTGCGGAAACTTTAGTATAAAAAATCGATTTAATGATAAAATTAGCCTTTAACGTTTGGGTATTCGACTACTTTGGTCATTACCCTTTTTTTAGCTCACTTTCATACATCATTTTTTTGTCAAATTGGTTATTTTTTAACAATTTTACTGATTTGATCGTTAAGAGACTAACAGTGCAGACATGACAAAAAAAAATTTCACCTGGACAACTCCACTTATGCAGCTGCTGACATGGCATATAAAACAAAAATATGCCATGTTAGCAAAAAAATTTAAAATTAAAAACATAATTAAAATAAAAAAAACAAAACAAAACATTTGGGATTTACCCTAAATTAAAACAATTAACAAAAGTAAAAAAAGTAAACACTAAACTCTAACAAAAAATTCGAATTGAGAAAGAAAAAACTTAGGGTATGTTTCTATAATTTTCACTTTCGATTAATTTTTAGGGTTCTTGAATTTGGAGATTTTAGTTTAGGTTTCAAAAATTTAAGTATTTTCGGATTTTAGGTTGAGTTCAACTTGATATTTTCTACCATTTCTTTCTTGTTTTTGGTTCTTGCCATACCAAGCAATGAATACCAATTGTCACAGAATTTGCTGTGTAGGTAAAATGTTCTAGGAAATGAGAAGAACGAAAAAAGGATCAGAGAGCATGGAAGAATTTAGAAAAAAAAGGTCTTATATGTACATCCGTGCATTATATGTAAATAATAGAACAGACTCTCTGAAATCTTGGGTTCTACATCAACTGATGATGAAACCAATTTCGAATAAGAAAACTTCTCCATTGATGGTTTTCAAATAGTTTTTTCAAATAATATTTTCGAAGAAGATGAAAACCCACTAAATTTCAAACTTCAATTTTTAAAGAATTTGAATGGAGGAGAGAATTTGGGATTTAGGGTTTTTCAAAGGGGAGCTGTTATTTTTTTTTACTTTTGCCTGTATGTGTTAGTTAGGATGTTTTAAAGGTTTTTTTTTTTAATTTTAATTATGTATTTAAGTTTAAATTTTTTTTTACTGATGTGCCATTTTTTTTTTATCTTATATGCATACATAAAATTACTCAAGTGAAAAAAAATTATCTTATATGCATACATTAGGAGCTAATTTTATCATTATACCTAAAAAATCCAAATCATTAACTTAAGATAACACTCATCAATTCAATCCATTATTAAAAACATATAAATAATTAATATGATTATTGATGTTGAGTATTCATTAAAAAAAAAACTATTCCCACATTGTCTGATAAAAGTCTAGATCAGGATGTCTTGATGGCGTGTTTGTCCTCCCTGTGACACTCTTGGTCCGGATGTCTGCTTGTGGAAAATGAGTAAGGATGGTATGTTTACTATTAAATTAGCTTACCATAGTGTTGTGCAGGATGAGTCAATAGTGGCGGAAGCAAATTGGAAATCTATTTGGGATAATTCTTCACCTCCAAGAGTCAAATTTTTTCTTTGGTTGGCTCGGAGGGGCCGTTTGTTGACGAATGAGGAGCGAGCTCGGAGAGGGATGACTGATGATGCAGGATGTACGAGATGAGGGGCAGCTTTCGAATCTGTTGTTCATGTTTTACGCGACTGTAATTTTGCAGTGGCTAGTTGGCTGCAGCTGCTGGTTCCTCAAGATGTTAGCAATTTCTTTCAGTTCGCAGGGGAGGAATGGTTGCTGGCAGGTTTGCAGGGGCATTTTCGGATGCGGCCAGAGGGTGTGGATAGCAGAGTTGTTTTTGCTGTTGCATGCTGGGCTTTGTGGAAACAAAGGAATATGTTTGTATTCCAACAGTATCCTGGTCATGTGAGTGATGTTGTGCGAATTATGGAGTGCATGGCAGGTAATGTACGTGATGCTAAACATCCTCTAAGTGACTCAGCGATCGACCGGCCAGCAAGGGACATGTGGCAGCCGCCATCAGCTGGGTGGATCAAAATCAATTCCGATGGCGCAGCTGGAACTGATGAGAGCTGGGCAGCAGCAGGTGGGGTCTTGCGTAATGCTAATGGGGCTTGGGTGGCTGGTTATCAGAGGTTTGTGGGCAGAGGATCGGCTCTAGTTGCGGAATTGTGGGCGATATTCCATGGCTTACAAATTGCGCAACTCAAAAACATCCCCAAGGTTTTGCTAGAATCTGACTGTTTGGTGGCGGTGAACATGATTACAGCTTGTCTTGAAGGTGTACCATCGAGAACGCTAGTTCGGAAGATACAAGAGCTTATTCATCATTTTGAAGAGGTGGCATTCCAGTTTGTTAGAAGGGAAGGAAATGCCGTAGCAGATTAGTTAGCCAAGCATTGTGACATAGCTGACATTGATGTTCGAATTATCGACGTACCTAACGCACATATTAGGTCTTTACTTTTTAAAGATTATCCTGTAATTTCTGATGATTAGGTACTAGGCACCTTAGTGCCTCTTTTTCTATAAAAAAAAAAAAATAGTCAAGTTTGAATTCAAATTAAAAAATTACTTTGAAAAATATTTTAATATTTTATTAATTTAATGATAAATAGTGAGGATGACCTCACCTCCAAAATAGACAATACTTCTTATAAAATTGTAAGCAAAAATGATCATTTTATATAAAAATAGGCACTCTATCCCGTTTTCACCATGGTTGACATATTCTGACCAAGGGCATTGACGCCTTGTATAACCTCGGTACCTATACTCCCCCCTCCCCTCATTGCTTGAAGACACTGTGCTAAACCTAGTGTGTTGGTCGAAGCTATATTTTCTTGGTACAAAAACTGAAGTTACCCTACTGGGTTTTGGGAGATGGAGTTGGGTATCACAACAGTCTACAGACTCATGTTGCCCTTGCATTCTTCAAATTCTGCTTGTAATTGCTGCCTCTGCTATCGTTTCTCTTCTTCACTTGTTGAACTATTGGTTTTGGTAGTTTCTTGTGGGTATTGGGGTCGATTCCTTGGCTTAGGAACTTGGGAGTTTTCTGCTCAGACGATTTAGGGTTCTTCGCAAACAAATGGAACTATTTACTAAATCTTATGTGGTTTCAGTTTTGTTTTGGGTTTAAATAAATGCTCACTTGGACGTTCCTAAATTGGGTGGAAATTATAAAAATTATGGAAAATTACAAAAAAGAAGAAGGAGATTAAAATGGCAACATGGATTTCCGTTACCTCGTATACCCATAATGACCAAAATGAAAACAGATCCAAACTTTAGTGCCCAAAATATAAACATTCTTATTTTAGGTACTTAAAATAAAAAAAAGTTATGAAAATTGGGTGGTGTAATTTGCCCTAAAAGATAATAATAAACAAGGATTAACAAGTTTTAATTTAAATTAAAAAATTCTTTTGAAAAGGATTTGAATTTTTTAAAATATAAATCATCAATTTAATAAATAAAATTAAATCATATTCTGCAAAATTTAGCTCGGATATTTTTTTTAATGAATACTAATTCTTTTCAAAAATTTGCAGTGGCCCTTCCTCTAGTATAGGTTGGATATTTTGCATTAATGAAGGCTGCTGCCTTTCCATTTCTGTGTTATCATCTTATTTCAGTATTGGCCATGCTCAATTCGTTGTACGGATAATCAATAATTCATTGGATTTAATGTGGATAAGTAATTGGATAAGACCCATCCTCTCCTTATTTATTGTTAGTGTCTCTTAGAGAAAACTTTTCTCTCAACCAATCTTTCTTTACGCTGACAAATTAATTTTTCAAATTTTATAATTCATATATAATTTAATTATAAAAAAATTCTTCCTAAGTTGGTACAACTTGCTATTATTTTTTGTTTTGTTTGACGCATTATTTCTTCTGAGATGTCTGAATCATATGAAGCTGAAGTGCATGTACGCCATCTATATATCTACTCATACAAGAAAGTATATAAAAAAAAATCTCAGAAATATTTTAAGGTGTTCTCCAAAAGAGAAAGAAACAAAGATGGCATGTTATTACTATGTTCCATTTCAAGGGCATTGCTCCTTCCGAAATCCCACTCTCTCTTTCTCACTTAACTTTAACTTCATCAACACAACTCACCATCTTGCCTCTTCTTTCAAGGTTAGCAGCTCTCTTTCTAGCTAACGAGAAAGTAATATATATATAGATTACGTGACATTTCTGGTGACTGATATACAGCCATTTTTGAGAGAATTGGAACATTATGTTTTTGGAGTCGATGTACTGAAAGCTGCAATGAAGAGCACTTCTGTTAAGTTGCTTGATGCATTTGTAGATTCTGCTTTCCAGTTTGTTGACTACCCTTTGGACCCATCTCAGGTATATATATAGATAGACATATAATTGTATATATGGAAGCTTTGAATGTTTAACTACGTTTAGAAATGTAAACTGGACAGACAAACGCTACTCCAGTTGATGAAATAAAAGAAGCTGCATTTATCACCAACATCCATGGCAATATTCCATCTGAATTTCCTCAAGGAGTCTACATAAGAAATGGTTGGTTTGACATAGCACAGCATGAGCTTTTTTTTATCATATATATCATATGTTATCAATGGTTGGTGATGATATAAATTTCCCTTTGTTTTGGCGTTCTGCTATTGTTTATGTTAGTGTAAGATTGTTCTGTTTGCAACAGTTGAATGATATTATTGAGGAGGTGTTTTGCACTGGTATTTTATATTATTTATATTTGCAGGACCAAATCCTATGTTTGGGGGATTAAAGTCAACCAAATCTATATTCGGGGAGTCAAGTCCTCTATGGGTTGAAGGTGAAGGAATGCTTCACGCTTTGTATTTCAGTAAAGGCATTAATGGGAATTGGACTGTTGTTTACAATAACAGACATGTTGAAACTGATACATTCAAGCTCGAAAAACTTCGAAACAAGCCCTGTTTTCTTCCGGCCATCCAAGGGGATCCTCTTGCTGTTTTCACTTCTTTCTTGCTCAATTTGGTTGGTTTGCTTATCCCAACTCTTCATATATCTGACAGTGAACATCTCATTAAAAGTCTTAATTAAAACTTTTAATGGCATTGCCCCAGGTGAGATTTGGAAAACCATTAAAAAATATAAGTAATACCAGCGTTTTCGAGCATTCGGGGAAGTTGTATTCCATTGCAGAAAATAACTTGCCTCAAGAGATTGACATCTTAACACTAGAGGCTTTAGGTGACTGGGATGTTAATGGAGCATGGAACCGATCATTTACTGCCCATCCTAAGGTAATTCAAATATGTTATTATTGATAAAGATTTTACTCAATAGTAGTTAACTTCATTTTATAAATGACAGAGAGTTCCAGGTACTGGGGAGCTCGTTACTATGGGAATTGCAGCAACTAAACCTTTTGTTGAAGTGGGAGTGATTTCAGGTTAATTCTACTCCATAGAGAACAAATTAAGGGGTTGGAACCTATAATTATGTCAATTCTGAAGCTCGTAATTTTGATTTTTCAGCTGATGGGAAGGGATTAGTTCACAAACTGGATCTTAAACTCGATAGATGCCCACTTTGCCATGAGATTGGAGTTACAAAGAGGTAAAGTTAGTGTTTTTGTAAGTGTTTGAAAACTACCAGCTGCAGGATCAAAATGATTAATTTCCATGGAGTTTTGGTTTGCAGATATATTGTCTTCATGGATTGCCCACTAACTGTTGATGTAAATAGACTTATTCATGGTGGCAAGTGAGTTAATGTTCTTCATTTTTATTTTACTTAATCAGAACATTTTCCTTTGGGGGGGGGGGGGTTAACAAGAACATTTCTTTTACTTGTTCATAGGTTAATAAAATATGAAAGTGAAGGAAATGCAAGAATTGGTATAATGCCTCGCTATGGAGATGCTGATTCAATCCACTGGTTTAAAGTGAAACCTAATTGCACTTTTCACATTTTCAATTGCTTTGAGGATGGTGATGAGGTAACTTAATTGATCATGTTATATGTAGTAGAATTCACCTATATTTGAAATTTGAGAGAGCTTTATATGTGTATGTATGTATAGGTTGTTGTTTGGGGGTGCAAAGCTCTTGCAACAGCCATACCAGGACCTGATCCGGGTTCAAAAGAATTTGCGTGGTTTCCAACAAATTTTAAGCCTGCCCCTGGTGAACCATTTGAAGGTGCCATTTCAGAAGACCAGTTATTGTTTCATCGTCCGTATGAATGGAGATTGAACGTGCGAACCGAAGATGTGAAGGAGAGAAACCTGATAGGGGCTAATAATTTCCCCATGGAATTTCCCATGATCAATGGAGCTTTTACGGGTTTGAAAAACAAATATGGTTACACCCAAGTGTGTCACTGCGACTCAATCTCTGCCACAGGTAGTGCAAATATATATGTATGCTCCCATAAATTCAGCTTCTTGTCATATTTCAAAGATCATAACATGGTGTTTGTTTGTTTTTTTGACATCTGGTTGTTTCAGGCATGGGGAGATTTGGTGGCCTTGCCAAGCTCTACTTTGAAGAGCAAAATCCTGAAGAAGGATCAATCAAAGTAGAATATCACATGTTTGAGAGGAACACGTTTTGTAGTGGAGCTGCCTTTGTCGGTAAAGAAGGAGGTGCTGAAGAAGATGATGGTTGGATTATCACGTTTGTTCATCAGGAAGACACTAAGATATGTCAAGTAAGTCAAACAAGTGCTTTGAATAACAGGGGTATCATAAGATTTGTATTTTGCTTGCTTAATTTCCTTGGATTAATAAACACTACAGGCTTATATAATCGACACCAAGAACTTCCTCAGTAAGCCAGTTGCTAAAATTACACTCCCATGCAGAGTCCCGGATGGTTTTCACGGGGCATTTATGCCAATCCAACTGCAGAACAGAATCACAGGACTTATTCCTCGAATCTGATGAAACTGCCATAGCTTGGATTCAACTTGTTTCACCAATTTGTCATGATATAATTGATTCTTAGTTGTTATTGAGAAAACTTGAAGCCAATTTAAAAGGCTCAAACATGGAACACTCCAATGACCTCCCTCAGCTTAGTGTTTGGGGAATAATCATATATATATATATGCAATTTCAACATGATCACTTTACAGAAATGAAAATGGAGCATTTTTCCATCCAGTCCAACCTAGTTTCTCTCAGAAATATGCAATGTTATTACAACAATTCAACATGTGTTGAATCCCATCCGTCCACATCTGTTTGTCACCTTTACTCCTGCACTCGAATTCTATTATCCTCTCTGCAGTCTTAATCCCAAAATAAGCTCTCTGCTCTGCATTGTCTTTATTCTCCCTTCTTGGCCATGCCGGGATGCCATCATAAACTCCAAAGATCACACCTGGAAACCAAAGTGCAAACTCCATTAACACAACAGGGGTTAAATTAGTAAGAAAGGTTATTTATTTCAAGTATGAGCCAATGAGGCTTAAGCTTACACTTCTTTTTTTTAGTGTATGTGCCTCCCATATGCTTACTTTTCAGTTTAACCACCACCTGTTTTCATTAAAATGATTATGATCTTTCTCAGATAACAAGCTCAAAAGCATGCATTTGGAATATGTAGCTACACAGGTGAGTTTTTTTACAAGGATTTCATACCTGCCAGTTAGAGTTTATGTAGAAAGAAACTTGCTTCCAATGTAAAGCTCCTGTAATCAACATAAATATGGTGATGAGATGTAATATTTTGCAACTGAATGATGAAGATTGAGGATTCGATTAATAAGGCTCGGGAAAATGTACCTTTTCTCGTGCGCTTGAGTAGTTCACCCCCGGTTGCAGCAAAGTTCAATGCTGTTGTAATATTCAATCCTTTACCGTCTTCACCCAAAGCTAAAGCCCCAGCCTTTTGTAGCCTTGCCCTTAAGGCGGCAGCTCCTCGCAAGGCTGCATTTATGCAGAACTGTTAACTATATGTCCTTGAAATCGATCTACAAATTCATTCCATTATCATGTTTCAGCTATGTTCCTATTAGCTATTGGTTTCCAATTTATGCTTGCAGCCATGGCAAAATAACAGTAAAGTGAAAAAGGTGAATAGAAATATGTGAATTTTCTAGCTGGATGAATGAAATTACTCATAGCAATTTAAACAACCTGTAGCTGCTCCAGCTGTTAGGGTCATTATATCTCCATTAGTTCTTGCATTAATTGCAGAGTTGACTACTGTTAAGATTTGGTCATGATCAGCTCCCATGTCCTCAGCAATTTCAATGCAGTGAGAAGCTACAAGAGCTGCCGCAGATGCCATAGCAGTCGGTACTTTAGACATTGTCTTAAGACCTGTAGTTTCCGTTTCCGGTAACATTGCGTTAGAGGCAGCAAGTGCTGCAATGGCAGCCGCAACACCGGCCACTGATACAGCTGCATGAAGTTGTGCATTATGGGCTCTAATCTCTTGCTTCTTCCTATCTTTCTGATCCTTCAACCATTTCCCCATTGTTCGCCCTCTTACAATGCTCTTGTATATCTTCAAATTGGTGATAAAGCCAATAATAGTAAGTATATATATGATGATACTGTTGGGTAGATTGAAGAATGAAGATTATGATGAGGTTGAACAAGGAGATACCCCATTTTTAAGCAATTGTTGATTAGAAAGAAACTCTGGGTTCAGTGTTTGATGAAGCAAAAATAGTTCCTACACATTAAAAAAGGGGTAAATATATTTTATATGAACATATAACAAACATTGCACATAACATCCACCATTGAAAGACCTGATGTTAAAGAGGATACCTTCAGATCTTCACTTTCCCTTGGGGAAATTATTGGAGGGCTATCGTCACTATGCTGCTGCTGAATTAGCTGTACAAAGCAAACAAACAAACAAGCATGAAGATTTTATACTATACTTGTCGCTCTCTTCATTTGGAAGCAGCCAAAACCTATATATTTTATCAAAACTTTGGATTCTTTTTTTCTTCTTACGGATAGTCTTGAATCATGCGTTTCAATATTTCCAACAGAAGAAGTAGATGACGACTTAATGTCAGCATCAACGCCATTGGAAGCGGCTATATTAGTCTTGGCAAGAGCTTTGGAGAGTTCCATGGCTGACAAACTCCATGATCTGGCAAGAAACTCCATTGGTTCTGTAGGAGTTTCTGGAAGAGGACAAGACAATTGTAACCACCTTGGGGGACCGTTCTCATCTATGTTTTCCAGCTTCTTTGATGAGCTTCTTGCACTGCATGAGCTCACTAACACCAAAACCACCATGCAAATTAACAAAGTTAGAACTCTTAATTAGTTTTTTTTTTCCATGGAACATTGGTAAAATCCTTACTTTTAAACTTGTCCACTGCTTCACCTTCACTGAAGCTAAGACTTGGATTCCAACAAATACAGCAAGAACAAGCCAAGGAAGATAAAGAAACACTTTGACATTTATCATGGGAACTGAATCTAAACTGCATGGTTTTTTTTTTCTTTATTGGGAAAAATAAAAGTGGAAGGGGATATATTCTATTGTACTGGAATCAGGAAAGGCTCCCCCCATTAAAGGCAATTCATCTCTGTCCTCAGCTTCCTGTTTTTCAGCTTTACATATATTTTAAAAAGAGAGATATGGAATCAAAGAAGAAATATTTTTTTTCTATTGAGCGGCGTTGGCATAAGTCATTATTACCTGGGTTCTCTTTTGTCACCATTATCAGTGGCTAAAGCTAGTGCCAAGGGCCCTCTCTCGCACGCCCATTCTATATCCTTAGGATTATAACCCAACACTGCCCAGGACATATATCTAGAAATTACAGAGTAGAGCCCAAACGTTTGATTTGTCATCAAAATGGAAAAGCAAATGATGCACTCAAACTTTACGGGCTCAACTATGCAGTAACCACATTATTTCTTGTACACGTACTGATAAAGTTCTATTTTTTATTTTTTGGTACTAAAAGCTGTTAGGGAACCATGTATTGTATGCCACTAATATTTTCTTTTTGCTGTTTTTCATTGTACTTAGTGAACAGGGTTTCTTTGTATCGTCTGAATCAAAAACATTTTGGACCAGATAGTTATATATTTTCCTGGAAAAACTGAATTAGGGTCTGACAAAGAACTTGTTTTTGCGCACGGTTGGAAACAAACCACGTGAAGTTCTGTTATTCCTGGAGTATTGAGTTTGAATACTTGTCTGACAATTATCTTTCCCAATACACTAATTATTATGGGAATAAAGTAATTGAAAATGGTCTCATTTCACTAAGGTTTTTCAATAAAGCTTGTGCAATAAAGAACCCTCAACAGGACTTAACCTCTGATGGCAATGCTTCAAACCCATAGAGTCTTTGTTCGCTGAAAGCGTTAATCAGAGTGATACCGGTCTGGTCTACGGGAATCATAATCGCTGTGGCATATTCTTTGGATTCTTTTGTAGTAATTCAAGCAAGTATCATGGACCGACATATAACTCCAAAGTTTGATATTCCGGCAGGTTCATTTGGTGCGTTTGTGATCATCACTTTTGTAGTAGGGATTGCTTTGTAAGATCGGATAACTCTTCCTTTAGCATCAAAAATGAAAAGGAAACCTGTTTGTCTTAGTTTTAAGCAAAGAATGGAGACCGGACTTCTTTGCTCTTGTGCAGCCATGGTTTCATTAACAGTTGTGGCGACGAGAAATCGCAGTCCAAGAAGGGCTTTTGGATAAACCACAAGCCATGGTGCACATTTCTGCACTATGGATTCTGCCATATGCTATCATGTTCGGCTTGGTTTCGGCCATTGGACAGACGGAATTCTTTTACTCTGAAATACCAAAAACCATGTCCAGTGTTGCAGCCAATCTTCAAATGTTAGGATCTTCTGCCGCAAGTCTGGTGGTGAGTTTTATAACAAGTACAGTCGATAACGTTACTAAAACAAGAGGTGAAAGTTGGATTTCAAGCAATATTAACAAGGACCATTATGATTACTATTACTGGGTTCTGGCTGGCTTTAAGTATTCTTAATTTTATCTATTCTCTAGCTTGCAGCAAGGCTTATGGTCCTTGTCAAGAAGATCATGAGACAATAGATGATTGTAAGTTTCTCATAAGGTAATATATGTAAAATGACAATTTAACATTCTCTACTTGGTTCGGGCTATTAAAGTTCCTATGACCATATCTGGTTAGGGTTTGCACAAAGAAAGAACAGTTTTCAATCAAAAGGAGGATTTCTTATACAAATTGTTGTTATATACTTTATAAAGTCAATGCATTGTTAATGTAATGAATGATCTATCTATTATCACAGTCCAGGGGGTTTGAAAAATGGAGCCAAACCAAAAATCCCTTCCACATCAACAGGCACCTGAAGAGCAGTTTTAAGAACCTCAGGTGTAGTGGTCTTCCCTTTCCAAGTGTTGAACCATGGCCCTCCTCCTACTTCTAGAGCTGCCATATCACTTTTAACATCCAAGATTAGCTGCATATTGAAAAGATTGCAAGTGTTAGTATAGTGAGTTCAATGAAAATTTATTGAAAGCAACTTCAGATGCCAAAATTTGCATCCGGGCTAAGGAACAAAAGCTATTGGATGGTTAGCATTCTTCAAAACAGAAAGTTATTGGATACATAGCATGTTTGGAATATATCCAATGGGGATTTGCCTAAAGACAATATACCCCCCTGCCAACAGCAGGCAAAAGTTAAAACCAAGAACAATATTAAAACTAACAAAGGCACTTTCGGGAAGGTAGCATGAAATATTGGTAAGATTAAGATGTCTAAAAGTTCTGACATTATACTCATATATGATTTATCTTATTCCACTATTAGAAAAGCCAAAGATGTGAAAGTAATCATTGCGCAGTAAGAACTGAAGTAGATAGTTTGTCCTAACCCTAAAGCGACAAAGAGGTAAGTTCATAACTGTCAAAAAGGTATGAATAACATACCTTCCCCTTGGTGCCACCATATTTTTTTTCCCAGATCTGCAATCTTAGATTACCAAAACAAGTGTCTTTACATGCAGGAGCAAGACCAGCCTCTATTGTTGGAGCACGCAATGTTGTACCTGGATCATTTGTTGTTGCCTCTAACTCAACCTGGTCAGAAGTAGTAACCAATTAGAGTTCATTAATTAAACAGTACAGAAGCTTTACAATCATTCAGACTACCTAGCATAATCTTTTTTTTTTTTGTTGTTGTTGTTGTTTTAATAATATACCAGTTCCACATATCATAGATATTATATTTGCAAAGTCAAAATTTTATTGTTTAAAACTCGAGTACACTAGCACAATGAAGAGAAGGAAACATCACCAACAGACATAAAATTACCATATGTGTCTCATTCTCAGCAGTGATGCACCAGTAACCCCAGGGAGCAATTTCCCAAGATAGAACACCGTTCCAAGGCACAAATTCATAGAAAATTCCATCGTAATGCACTCCAATCTGCACAAGCATTAAAAGGTTCAATTATAGGTCAAGCTATAGAATCTACTAGTCTGAAACAAAAAAAAGTTTTTTTTTTTCTGAATAAAAGGCTTATCAGACATGCCGATATCCAGTTCAATTCTTAAAACTTCTAAGGATGCCACCATATATGACAAGTAAAGTTTGAAAAGAAAGATGTGGTTTTACTAGTTCTCTTGAAACATGAAAATATAACAACAATAATAACACTTTAGAACCAGTTTTCTAGACATTGGAAATAACAGCAGACCCACAGAAACTCATATTGGCAATAAAGAAAGGGCACGTCCTAAAAATATACATCCAAGATTCCTCTTTGCATAAAAATTGAGAAACAGATTTCACGGAAAGGAAATAGACCAAAATGGAAAAATCGACAGGAGAATTATGAAAAAAGAAACCAATGTGAACACATTTCCTCCTTTCTTTCCATTCTGTAGCTGATATATTATTTTCATGCTAAAGTAATCATCAACAAAATCAAGAGAATCAAGGCAAGCATAAGGTTTGATAAAACTGAAGTACCAATGCAGCATTTTCAAAGGTCTCAGTCAAGCCAGGCAGTTGCCTCAATCCACCACCAGCAGTCAATGCAACTTCTCCGCTTGCACCCTCAAAGACATTACATTGAGCCTGCAATAATATATGATTTCCATGACTAATGCAAAAATGACTAAGCTTGAACCAATGGAAAGCCTAATACAGCCAAAAATTTCTTGGGAGACAACATGATCAATAGTTAGATAAGCATTCAGGGAGATGTGAAGGAACAACGATTTACCCAAAACCATTTTCTAGGGAAGGCTCCACCCCAATTCTTTTCCGAGTATGAAGGAGCATCTTGAAACTCAAACCTTTCACCATCCCACTCTATCCAACCTGCAACCAAAAGTCATAACTGAGATAATATTCTCAATTGAAAACATGGATTTCTTAAGAAATCAAATCTTCAGCCAAGGCGATAGGAACTGATGGTGAACAACATGGCACACTGAGAAGAGATGCAGACTGTAGACTAATGAACAATGGGAGGAAATAAATTAAAAGTTTAATTGACAATAGGAAGGAGACAAGCAAGTGCCTGTTGAAAGTCCACCAGCCATGCAAATTTGCCAATGGGGTTCGAATATGGGAAAAGCTGCAAGCCAGCCAGCTGTTGACTTCTGCTTGGACCCAACATCACCCCATCCATAGATGGGGCGAGTACTGTACTCCCAACATGCAGTTTTAACAGTTCTTGCATAAGATGTCCTGCAATTAAAACCTAAACCAAGTAAACAGGATTACCGAAATAACTGATAGTGACTGAGAAGTTTTGCTCAATTATAATTTTGAGAACCTAAAAAGCAACAAATCACAACATAGACTTTGGAATGAAAATAGGAAATGGAACTTGATAGAAGAGCCACTTCTTTTTCTGATGGCATGTTTGTTATGCCAACGGTTATACAAGGGAGATCACTATGCAGAAGGAATGCTTCAACAAGCATAGGAAAATCATCAAAATAGCAAATTTTTTAATCTTCTTGTAAAGGAATAACACTATTAATTCTTCTAGGATATCAATAAAGGATATTTGGTTTCTTCACACCATGACACATAAGTCTAGTGCACATTCACTGCTAATTAAATGCTTTACTTTTCTGTAGAAAGGAGCAAAAATGACCATAGAATACAACAAGGTAAGGATTTATCACATATGTTTATATTAAAATCATGCTTATGGATTCAAGAAGAGGAGGCACCTGCCATCATCATTAATAAAGCCTTGATGCCAAAGTGGGCTAACTTGAAAGCCCTCCAAAACATTTCTATTGAATTCCTACAAGGAACAGCCACAGATAATATGTAAAGTTAAAAAAGGATCAAAATTAACCAACAAAAACTATCACATGGAAACAGTATTAAGGCTTGCTTTGCAGGCATTTTCCTTCAAAGAGTAGAATTCCAAAACTGCTTACTGACCTCAGGAGGGACCTCCTTAGTTGGAGGTCGTGAGTTTTTGTTGGCTAAAAAAGTATTCCCCAATATCAGCTCATGCCTGCCTATGCATTAAAAAGTTATAAATTAGGCATAGAACATCACTCATTTATGCATTTCATCACTGCACTATTAAGGTATAAACTCGAGAAACACCAAAAGACATATGATGATAATAGTAAACTAACTATAGCTAATAACCAAATAGATACAACTGCACTCAGTAATAAACATGATGCTTGGAGAACCAAAGACTTCCTAACGAGAGGCCAAAATAAAATAAAATTGAATGGCCCAAAATTAGAAGTTTAAACAACCGAAAAGGATCTTTGAAAACTGAGACAGACCAGATATCACTAAGGTTTTGAATTGCTAAAGTCTAACAAGACCAAAAGATTAAGTCACGATGGTGCATAAAAATGAATGAAACATCACAGTGCAATAAAATGCAGAGTGAATTAAAATCAATTTAACATTTGATTAGAAAGTTCAGGTTAAATGCCTGAGAACATCTTCATATAGATTAAGTTTCTAACTTGCTAGATATCCAAGAACAATTATAGGAGGTAGCTTCCCACCATAAATGCTAGCTTCCTCGAAAGATAATATGATAAAATTTTCTACGATGAAGTCAACAAGTAGTTAATCGAGCAGCAACTATACAAAATAAGTGCCTTTTACACCGAGTAGATTGCAGCTTCATTACTACATGATCAATCAGGTGCAATGGGTGGATGTAATAAGACCAGTCCTTAGATTAAAATCTGATGAAACCAATAAAGTAGAAAACTTACTTCCCCAAAAGTTCTGAGATTCATCACTGTATTGGCATATATACTTGTCATAAGCACCAAGAATTTGAGCCCCAACTCCTGTAAATCTAGGTCCGTGCTGCAGTGTTTCCAATTGGGTCAGTTTCCTCCTAAATACAGGATTCTCCACCGAGTACATGAAGCAAAAGCTCTGTTTTCGTTCTGGGATTGATACCTTAAAGTACCAACCCTCAAAAAATTGTCGAGTGGTTCCATCAAAGTGGTACCTATATACAACTAAAGCTTTTCATAATCATATAAAACAGTACAAGGAACCTGAATTTAGTCTATAGCAAAACTAAACTTCCTTCATACTCGATAAAGTAACCCAAAAATAAAAATTAGAAAAAAACATATAAAAGTCTATAAATGTAAGCTTTGAAATGCACTTACTACAAATTTTCCCTTTAAAATCTTAGGCTTTACTGTACTTCTAAATAAATGGTTCAGCTTTAAACCTATAATATTTCTTTATAAATAACCATGACGAATGAAATAATAGTAATACTAACTCATTACTTCAACTTTTTTGGTTAGCTGGAAGCACTACTTTTTCACTTTCTAAACATTTTGAAGGAAACAAAAAGTGCTAACAAAAGCTAAGTCAAACTACGACTTGAATAGAAAATTTACCAAAATTCAATAAAAAATCATTCAAAATCATTGCACAACTGAATAGAAGAAGAACTACCCGCTGTGAGGAGTTCGAGTGTCTCGATTAGCCGGCGTGGGGACATAAACCGGATTGACGGAGACGGGTCTGTCGGATGCCGTAGAAGAAGTTTCGGTATCAGTCTCAGCGGTGGAGCTGCATGCGATGATCGGCGAGTTCGATCGAAACCCTAACCTGAGAGGGCGGAGGCGTCGAGGAAAGAGTCCATTGAAGTTAGAAGATTGGGAGAATTTAACGGCGGTTTTGGAGTTTATAGAACGAAGACCAGTATAACAAGAAGAGAAATGGCGAAGCTCGTTGATAGAGTAAGTGTTCAGCTCCATTGAAAGTTGCAAGAAAAAATAATAAAAGGAACAAAGCTTGTATTATTTTAATCTGTTTTTTGGTGATATAATAGCAGGAGACGTGGCGGCGGTGGCAGAAGCAGAGATGAACCGCGAATGGCAAGTCAACTAATGGTTATTCAATTTAATAATAATTTTATATACTAAATAAATATTATATTTTTGTAAAAAAATTGATATAAAATGTTGAAATGCAAATCAATCATATAATTTTTTGGTAAAAGTACAGGTTCTGTATTATACGGATAAGATGAAATTAGTGATTTTATTATTAAATAAATTAATTTAATTTTTATACTATTAAAAAATAAAATAAATTTAAATTGTAATAAAATTAACATATACAATATAAAAATATTTTAAAATTTATTTTTTCAATCACAATTCAATTTCGAACAAAAAAAATTCATTTAAAAAATCATAAAAATATTAAAAATATTAACTATATTAAACATTAAATAATTTTTTTAAATAATAAATATTAATTTTATTTTAATTTGACCTTATTTTATTTTTTTATAGTAAAAGAACTAATTTGATATAATCTCAATAGTACAGGGATCTCTTAGTTACTTTCACCTATATTTTTTATATAATCAAATATATTTGTTTAAAACTATCTTGCATAAGTTTTAAGAAATTAAGATTGTTTCAACTAAAGTTTTGAAGTCTTGCGAAGCACTTCCACTTGGTGCTACTGCTTTCAAAACGAGCTCTCTCAGTGCTTTAATCCTTTCTCTCATTTGCCTCCCTTGTTCATGTCCCAAAACCAGTTTCAAGCTCTTGAGTACCCGACTCTTAGTGAACACAAGCCCCTCAACTTTAACACCAACCCCCCATATTTCCTCCACCACACGTCCTATCATCCAGTGATCGCCAAACATCGGTCTACAGATCATTGGGACTCTATTTGCAATGCTTTCAAGCACAGAGTTTGCCCCACAATGTGTCACGAACACGCCTGTCGAAGCATGTCCCAACACCATTGCTTGGGGTGCCCACGGAACGAGTTTCCCTTGCTTGTTTGTCCTTTGAAGGAACCCATTTGGTAAATGGTGCTTATGGTCGTTATTGAGAGACCAAATAAACGGAATGTCACTCTCTTCAATTGCCTCTGCCAAGGCTTTTAACTCCTCGCCCGGTGGCGCTGCCGCTGTTCCAAAGCTAATATACACAGCAGACTTAGAACTTTGTTTGTCTAACCATGATAAACAGCCCGTCGTATCTGAATCCGATGGTGGTAACGGAGACGGGGGAAGTTCTTGCGTTAAGAAACCAACATTCAACAAAGCTGGAAACATGGATTTGAGATCATCAAAGAGTGGCGTAGGATAAAGTTCTTGGCAGAAATTCATAACAATGGCGGTAGATCGAGGCAAAACACATCCGATTTTACTCAACGTGTAAGAAAAGAACGTTTCATTTGAATGTCTAGGCAATATTTCATCAGATAAATCTTTAACATGCATTGGAGACAACCCAGGAATAAGCTCTAAAGTTAGGTGTTGGCCACCATTTTTATCACCACCCACATGACTGAAAAGCCTGCGAATGAGATCAGTGTAAACATGGGCTGACAGATTATGAGGAATCGAAACACAAAGAGGAATCCAAGTAGCCTTCATATCCTCAGCCATATCTGCAGCAAACGTCAAGAACATATCCGTGACTAAGCAGTTAACTTTCCTTCCCGTTTCCATTACTGCAGCATCTAAGCCCTTTTGAAAATTTCCAGGAGTTGCTTTAAGGAAAAGGTCCAATCTCTCCACTGGGTTTCCACTAAAAACATGATTTACAGGCACACCATCCTCCACATTATAAGTTCTGATATTGTTGGGGACATCGGAAAACTTAGAATGATTAGATTTTGGTATGGTGAAGAAAGAAAACTGCACGTTGGGCGCTGCACGAGCCAACTTGCATGCCAGTCCTAGGATGGTTAGATCGTGACTGCCAAATGGGAAGGCCAAGACAGCAACATGTTTTTCTTTTAAGCTTTGGGTCACTGACATTTAAGAACCCTATTTTGGTGATTAATTAGCAAGAGAAAATACAAATATATGAAGATCACGCTCTGGGGTATTTATACAAAAATAGAAACGAAATGCTTATTTGTTTTTCTTTACTTTAAAAAAATCAATTTTGTGAGAATTGATACTCAAGCTTTGAATGTGGAGTTATTGTGAGAGCGTTTGCTAATAAATTTAAGGAAAAATTAATGTTAGTTTTAATTTACTTTAAGGAAGTGTTGGTGGAGACTGGTGCCATTGAGCAATATATTTTACATTTATTAAGATATTTTATGAACAACCATACTCCTCCCCTAACATTTTCTGCTTGTCTCACCCATATAAGTAATAAAAATATTAGTAAGACTTAATCAATTTTTTATGTTATAAGTACAAAAATTAATAATCTTTTCCGCAAAATTTACTAATTTTTTTCATAAAATATTTTCAAATTAATAATTTAAAAGAAGTAATGTTCAACAAACAAACTTTTATATTATTTTTTAATTCTTACAATAATCAATCTTAATTTCACCACGATTTTTAATTTCATTAAAATTATAAAATGAACGTTTGAACCAATAACCGTATACTACAAAACTAGACAGTAACGGTTTCTTGGATGAATAACAATGAATCGCACCCAAACATTAGATGATTATAAATTATAAATCAATCCTTCTTTTATATGATATTGATTAGTTATTGGTGAATAATTGGGATGAATTTACGGCTAAAATCTTCTGGTGTGGAGGAGTAACAGCCAGCCAAGCATGGATGCGATTCATGGTATCTTGGAGCTTTAATCTGAGTAGAAAAACCAGGCGATGGAATGACGGCTTTAAAGCCGAAACACCAGAAATCCCATATTGCAAGAACATGCAGAGAAGCAGAACAAAACCCAGATCAACATCAGCCTTTATTGATCCAACCAACTGAGAAAACAAGGAAAAGATGGTAAATATGTCGATGAAAACAACGGAGAAAGTTGAGAGGGAAAAAGTGAGCAAGAGGGTGATTAAGATGAGGAAGGAAGCCAGGAGAAGAACGCAAGCAATGTAGGAGCCATAGAGAGATGCCAGAAAGATCAACTCTAGGTTAGGAAACATTTAACTTCGGGAGAAATTAATTAAGCAAAGCAATGGTTATTGATATGATCATAAAAAAAATGTTTGATCGATAGTGAAGAAGAAAAAAAAACTCAATTTGAAGAAGAGAATGAAGTGAGTTGCACTCATTCTCCAGATCAAATATTATAATTTACCTTGGGACCCTCTTGTTGTATATATCTTTTAGGCATATATATATACGTATCAGCAACATAAGGAAGGAAAGAATCAAACCAAGAACAAGAGTTTTACTGAACGTATATATATATATATATCAGTAGAATTTCAGCAATTTTCTTTCTATATTTATAGTATATGCTAAGTTCATGCATGCAATGCAATCTTGCTTAGCTAATTAAGTTTTATGATACTTGGAATCCTTATGCGGTTAAAAGAGAGAAACGCTAATGATTATTCATTCTTCAGGCTTCTTAGTTATTACTTATTACAGCCTCATTAACCTTAAAAATGAGTTCAGAAAATTATCTAAAAAGAAGAGTTGAGAAAAAAATAGGAAACAAAATAATAATAAAAAGATCGTCGACAGCAGGATTCGAACCTGCGCAGGCATAGCCCAACAGATTTCGAGTCTGTCTCCTTAACCACTCGGACATATCGACGCTTGCCTGTCAACATGTTAATTCTAGAACAATAAGTTATTTGATAAACTTGAAATTTTACACACTCACATTGACAGTTTTTGTTTTATTTGATAGCAAACACAAGATAACAATAATAATAATAATAATAAATATGACAGTTCTCAAAAACCAAACACCTTCATATAGTAATATATACCGTCCATATATCTTTTTGAAACTTGCGTGTTATTGAACATAACATTCCTCTTTTACATCAAGCATACCAAACAAATTCAAGATTCTCTTTTTGGTGGAGAGCTAACCAACGCTGTAATTATAGAAAAAAAATCAATCTATCCAAATAGATTTGAAGATGTCAAAGTCATAACATTTTATCTTGTAACAATAACCAATAATTGAACAAACCAATCATAGTAGCTAAACTAACAGAAATTTACACTCAACTTCCAATAGGGTAGCCACTGTAGTTTAATGTAGTGAATTCCTGTTCTAAACCAGTACTCTGCAGTTTAGTCACCCAATCCACTTTGACATCGCATTTACAGCTGAATTCAAAGCTGCATTACACATTAATTATAAAACACATGCAAGAAACATTGACTAAAAAGACAGATGTGGAGGTAACCAAATGTGATTGACCAAAATTTGCTTTCAATTTTACTCCCCCAAAGAATAGCTATTAGCTAAAACGAGAATGAGAGTCAAAGTAACAACATTACAGTCAGCATTACACAAGGACGCTTTCCATTTGACCATCCTTCCCTAACTAGTCTCACGAAATTCTCTCAACGGGCAATGCAGAAACGGGAAAACGGGATACCGTACAAAGGTTTTGTTTACACTTGTCTGCAGATTACTCTGTTTTACTGCTACAAGGTAAGTACATCAACGTTGGTAATGCTTTTCCACTTGGTTTAGGTATCAGTTGAGTTTCGAGTCTCCTTCTATGACAGTTAAATACAATTTTGGCCATCTTTCCTACAATAATGAACATGAAAAATCAGATAGACCTGCATTACTCCGGCTTGTACGTTGCTAGTAGGTGATAATCTCAATGCATTTGTGCAGTGTCTTGTTAGATGAATCAGCCCCGGAGGCCAAAACATGGAAAAAGAAAATATGAAAGAGGTAATACAGCTAAAAAAGCTTGGTTTTTCATTATGTTGTTTGTTTTCCTGTATATTCTTTCTTCTCACTTCAATGATGAATATACTGGAATTCAAATTTATCTAAAATTACTTTTATTTCCATGTAGATTTTTAGCATGTCATAGGCAGAAAAAAGAACTAGCATTTACTTTGGTTACTTGAAAAAGAAATTGACACTCACCTTGATGATCAAAATTAACTCCTTTGACATATTGAGTTTCATGCAAGTGGCACAATGATGTCTAAATTGTTCTTCATTGACCATTTTTTGGGATAGAAAGAATTAGATGATTCAACATTTAGCTCCCAGACCATGACTATTGAGCAGTTGTGTGGTAAGCCTTCCATCTGGCTTTCATCTTGCACAACTCGTTCGATAAATGAGCTTGCCTGCAATTCAAATATATAATCTTAAAATATTGAAGTGAAATCCATCACCAGTATGTAGCATTTCAGTATAGGTTACGGTGCTAAATACGTTCTCAAGGGGTAAATTTTCCACACCAGGTTTGGGAGAATTCCATTCAAAAATTTTCCCACTTTTTGTTTCCATCTTTTCAGTGCTCAAATATAAATATATATATGTAATCTTATCTGAATTACCAACATCCGTGTCTCTTTTATCCAGAAACAACAACAGCTGTGATCACTGTAGTAAGATGAAACAAGAAGACACTTAAAGACAATCAAAGAAGAGCCAATAAATACTAACATGGAAACCGTCTTCGACCGTGTCAAGCTGTCTTATCGGTTCAAGAGTAGGTCGGTGCCACCGCTTTGGATCCCACAGTATGGTACTGTTGAAGGCAAACCCTGACATTTCAGCATGGAATCTTTGGAATTGCTTAGTTAATCTATTTAGGTGCCATCCAACGACTTGAGTTCCATTACAAACAGGGCCTTCCAATACAGCTCTACTTTTATCCGATGTTTGTTTGGCCACAGGCCAAGTTCCAAATTGCCTATAAATATAAATGCCATAAAAAAGCTGCAGCAATAGGCACATATAAAAGGGAGAAGGGATATTGTGGCTATAACAAATAAAAGAATAAGCAAGGTGTTTCATTCAGAGAATAAGAAACAGACAGAATATAGAAGCATAAAGGAGATACCTAATATGCCTCATTTGCTCAAAGAGATCAATCGAGTAGATGTTATGTTCATTCGCAAAGTAGACAATTCCATCAAGATGATGAGTTTCAATGTGAGATAGTGCCACATTTCTTTGGTGAACACTTCTGTCTTTTATATCAGTCAGATTTTTCTTGCAGACAAGATGCCTATACATAACACCGCTCCTTCTTAGGATGTCAGCTGTTTCATCAGATTGTAAGGTCATCTCTACAACAATCCACAATAGTGGAGGTTGGACCAGCTTTAATGTGTACACCAAACGATTCAGATAATAGGCCTGAAACGATCGAGCATATGTTGGAGTCACAACTATCAAAAGCTTGCGAGATTCCAGATCTATATCTTGGGGGACAGATTGATTAGTCGAGGCATTATCAAAATTCCCTTCTGTCATTTCCTGTCTCTGCACCAATCCCTCTAATGTGAAATTATTTTCAACCCCAAGGTGGTTCATTGTTGATGCTACATTCCTTTGTGAATTGTTGAGTGATTGAAAATTCCCAGCAGTTGATACTACCTCAAAAGAAAATGCCTGATGCTTTGAAATCGGATTCATATATGAAAAGTCCAAGGAAATGAATGGTGTGAATCCAATAAGAAAACCAACTATGAAACAAATGAAGAACTGAAAAACAACCCTTCTCCAAACTTGTCCTTTCTGTTTAGACCTGTCAAGAGGCCTAAAGGATCTTGGTGAGAAAACTCCGATAACTAAAGCTTGAGAATCCAATAAACCGAAAAGAGAAGATAGCAATCCACCAGTGGCTGGGGAACTCTGGCTACATAATGAAGACTTGGACAAAGGAGAAGGAACTGAACGTTCAGCCTCTCCGGTAATTAAAGTCCCTTGTCGAGGCACCGGAGACAGTGTTCTTCTAATGGATGCCATCACTACTAATCTGATTTACTCCTGAACCAATTACTAAAAAAACCAACACAAGACAGCAACCAAATTCATGCATATGTACTCCTTACTGCATTGCACACTCATTTCTATATCTCTTTTTCCAACAATCTAGTGCTCATAATAACCAATAAATTATCAAATCAATCCTACCAGATACATTCAGCTATATGAATACACTTTCACAAAATATAATTTTCCCTTTCACCTTAATGATGCCTGTAAATAAACCAAATCCAAAACAAAGTAATTTGAAATCAAACAGGATGAATACAAAATTCCATTTCTCAAAAACAAGAAAAACGGCACCAGATTTGATTGAATAATCCAACCTCGATGGAATCAGCAGCCGAATTCCCTTCCGATGGAAAATGGGTATTTGATTTTCTTTCCCAAAAGTCGTAGAGGAGAGAGAAGCAGCATCATCTTTGAGCTTTGAGCTTTTTGTTCAACCGAAGAAAACGGAAAGCTTCAACATTTTTCAGATCTTCATTTGCCTAATGTAAAGGTCAAAATGGAGAGTAAAAAAATAGAGCTTAAAAAATAAATAAAAATAGATGTTCAAGGAATCTTTATAATGGCCTTGCTGTGCTTGAAAGCTTGCAGAAAAGAGAGAGACTTTAAAATAGTTCAGAGAAGACGGTCCCACGCTTTCTGTCACAAACATTCAGACACAAAGACAAAACAATAACCGAGATTTTTTTTTTCAATATGGATACTTTTTTAAGCTAAAGATTCATGCGATGAATGAAACCTATAATGGGGTCATCTATTTTTTAAAATGTATTATTATTTAGTATTACTAGGTGCAGAAAGGCACCCAGAGTTGACTTAAGACAGCAATTTCCAACCCAAAATTTGCTGTTCATTCATCAATCATCAGACAATTTAACGGGAAAAATGAATCAGAAATTAACTAGATTCCATTAAAAAATTCCAAATATAATTAAGATTAAGTTTGAAAGAAAAGAAGAGAAAGTTACATCGGAAAAATAAAAAAATAAATCTTGGCCTGCTCCATTTGTCTGGATCCCGTAATCAAAAGTGACCATTTTCCTATCTTAAATCTTTGATTATGGCACTACACGATCTTTACCATCACCATTGGCTTCGAACTGTCGTCATTCATCTTCAAAAACACTCGACCAACTTACGGTGATCTTCCACTTGTTCAAACTCAACTTAGATACCCCAAGGCATGGTTCTACAGTTTCTGTTGCTTTTTTTGTTTTTTATGTTTTTCCTAAGATTTCCATTGAATGGGAAATGAAAAACTCTGGGGATAAAGGAATGGAGCTTCGTTGTTTTCTTTTATCAACTTTCGTCGAATCAAACAAAATAACTCTTGGTTTCAATTTCTTTTATGGGTAATAATGGCCTTTGTTTTACCCTTCTTTACCTGAAACAATGTTACAATCGTGTGTTGGCCTTCCTTTGGGCCTTTTCCTATTTTATTATTATAAAAAAAATAGTAGGTGGACAGGAAAGGCTGCTTCCCTCTTACCTGTCAATGCTGTTTAGTATCACTTCCATGGCTTTTCTTTCTTAATTTCATCATATTATGCTTTACCTTCATTACCCCACACGTGCGAACCAACATACCTTAAATACCACTACCAGTTCCACATTGTAAACATGGCAAGCGAACAGAAGGTGTGAAGCTGAATGGAACTGTAAAACTTGTGGTCCACCCCTCCACCGACCTCCTCATCCTTCAAGATTACATCGTCTAAAGATGGGCAGTGCGCCAGTGCCAAATATATCTTTCATGTGTGTATAGACACATTGCTGTGATGGTTGCAGGTTGCGTATATACATGTTTGCCATCTTGGAATGCATGCTTCAGCATTTAAGATAGTTATCAGTTTTCAGCTCCACTGCAGTTTTGATGGTTTTATATAGGGCAAAAAATGACTCCATTAATGGTGAAAGAAGCAAGTGGTTGGTTCGACCGGTTCCTCATCGAGTTACGATTTCTGTAATTGTTTTGTTGTAGCTGGAACTGTACTTTGAATGATGTAATGGAACTCTGATTGAGCAGGTGATATTGAACTTTATTCCAACGGTCATTTTATTAGGTTTTTTTTTCTTTTTGGGTCATACTGCCATAGTCGTTACTCGTTTTATTAGTTTAGAATCACGTTTTGTGCCAACAAAAATACATTTAAAATAAAAATCAATAGTAAAATAGACAAACTAACCCTACTTAGATAACAATAGTAAATTTCAGCATATACAATATTACAACAGCCTTACAGTTCAAAATGCTAACAGAAAATTTATGCCCAACAGCCTGAAAAGTTGGAAAGGAATTCCACATTAAAATTTTATTTACAAAAGCCTGAGAACTTTTCTTTAAAAGAGAGAGAGAGAGAGAGAAAATCCCAAATGTCAAAAAGTCATCCTAACCGAAAAAAAGACTAGATCTTTCCATTTTCTTTACAGGGAATGTACATGATTCCATTGCAAACCATGCACAACAAAATATAAGAGACAGGTGAAGAACATCTTATATTATTTAAGAAGAAAGAACGAAAATGAGAAAGGAAACAAGTTGGTTACCAAAAGAAATATGTAAAATGAAAAGCTGAAAGGAGAAAAAAAAAATCCCAGGTTCACATGCTACCAAGCTCTTGGGGTGGTGTTTATTGATTTAATTCTTGCCATGTCAAGAAGGTCCCCAAACAGCTTATCCTCTGCTTTTGAAGCCTTGCCTGGTGGAACATAAGATGAAGTGGGAACCTGATAGTAAGAGTCTCTCAGGCTATTATCATCTCTGATGGATAGCCCATCCATTTTCTGATCTATATACTGCAGCTCTCCATAGCCATATGCTCCCATTTGGTTGCCGTACATCTGTTGAGGATGCATGGAAGCCATCTGGTTAGCTGGCATTTGTTGTGGATGCATGCCCATATGCTGCGCTCCTTGGATCGGTTGGGGATGAAAACCAGAAAACTGGTTTTTGGGAACAACCTGGTTATTAATTGCTGACAAATTACTATTTGTGATTGGCTGAATATACATACCCACCACGTGATCACTTCCCATTTGCTGAGGTCTTTGAGGAAGTGTATGTGTTACAACAACTTGAGTAACCACTGACTGGTGGGGGTACTGAGCACCTGCAACTGGGCTAGAGTCTGCTGCCTGTGCTTCCCATGGTGGTGGTGGTAGTGAACCACTACTCTGGGCACCTTCTCAACATGAAATAAGTATATTAGCAGCAAGAATATAACTATTCACCCAGACAATTATAGATATAATCTACATGAATTTGGTGAGAGAAAGACCACGATTATGTATATGAATGATTTGAAATGTGTCATGCTGTTATTATATGTCTCTCCCTAAAACAAGAATGGTGTGCGAGTGTAAGAAAAGTAAAATACTCCAGTTTGAAGAAAAAAGCCTATTACAAACAGAAACGAACCATAGACAGGTGAGTGGGCCTGCTGCTGCCGAACCAGCTGGCCATTCCGGGCAGGACCTGTGCCTTGAGCATTTGACTGCTCATATCGAGGCGAGCCCATGTTTGATACACTTCCATTTCCATGAAAGTTAGGATGCTGCTGCTGAACCAGCTGACCATTCCAGGCAGGACCTGTGCCTTGAGCATATGTCTGCTCATATCGAGGTGATCCCATGTTCGATACAGTTCCGTTCACATGAAAATTCTGCTGCTGCTGAACCATCTGGCCATTCCAGGCAGGACCTGTCCCTTGAGCATACGAATGCTCATATCGAGGTGATCCCATGTTTGGTACAGTTCCATTCGCATGAAAATTCTGCTGCTGATGAACCATCTGGCCATTCCAGGCAGGACCTGTCCCTTGAGCATACGAATGCTCATATCGAGGTGATCCCATGTTTGGTACAGTTCCATTCGCATGAAAATTCTGCTGCTGCTGAACCATCTGGCCATTCCAGGCATGACCCATACCTTGAACATATGACTGCTCATATCGAGGTGATCCCATGTTAGATACAGTTCCATTCGCATGAAAATTCTGCTGCTGCTGCTGCTGAATTTGAGGAGTCAAAGGATCGGTTTGTCCAGCTGAACCAGAAGATTGAATTTTAGGAGAACCAGAGGTACTGTTACTATCAGAGAACATATCAATGAGAACAAGGGCATTCTGCTGCGATGCAGGAGTTGTTTGTTGTGGTTCTCCCAAAGGAACAAGGGCCAGTGTGTTATTTGTCTTGGGTGAATAGTCGTCACCACTAAGCAGATCCATTTTGGGATTCACTGCAGCTGGAAGAGTTGAACCATTAGTTGCAGGAGCCACAGGAAGCGATAACTGATTAAATGGTTGAGAACTTGCACCAGCGCTTGAGGTAGATCTGTGAAGAAATTCTGTTAGTTAGCTCAAGCTACTGCAAACATCTACTCAAGGGACTTAGATAACCCAGTATATAATGAATATCAATGTCAATCCTAGAAGCCTAAAAAATTGGATAAGCAATTTTAGTCACTCCCGACAGAGAAAAACAGACTAATAATAACTAGTTCTAAGAATGCTGAAAAGTTTCCAACTTCAAGTAGTCAAGCATCAACAATAAGGTAAATTATTTTGAAAATCTAGTGTGATAATTCTACCGAGGACTCCTCCAAACAAATAAATCAAATAGCAGAAAGAAACAGGTAACCCGAGTACCAGGATACTGAGGACAAGAGCATGATTAGTTAGCACCAGTAAAGATTAGGACATGCAGCACATGCCTGTAGTAACACAAATATCAATAATTCTAGTTACCACATTCCTGCATACAATAATCTAGACCAAAAAAGGCTAATTACCTCCCATCAGAGCGTTTGCTGCTATCACCTGTATTGAGTAGAGAACCATCAACATTCACCAGTTCTTTTGCAGGTTCAGGCTTAGGTTTGCCTACTTGAGAAGAAGTTCCTGAAGCTAATTCTTCATGCTTTGCCAGTACTCGCTGCAAATCATCATTCAATGCTAAACCTTGACATAGTAGTGACTCATCCCTAAAAGAGATAAAGAATCAAGCCTGATATGCTTTGAATATAAAAACATTGCAATGAATTCCTTGTACTATTCCATAAAGGTAAAAAACAAAATAACAACGCAACTCATACGCCATACATGCCTGAATAAGTGACTATATCATACAGAAATTTAATAGGAATGCACATAAAGATATTCATTGAGGTACTCAAAGAGAGGTAAAAATCCTTCACAAACTGCTTTGGCATCTTGTCCCATAGAACCAAGACATTATAAGTGAAATCAAAAAAAATAACAGACCTTTGGTTTCAACACTCATCATGAACTCACTCCTTCAATATGGTCAAGCATTTTGAAATAACACACTAAGTCTAGGCAGTAAAAACAGAAATAATAAATGAACAAATAGAACAAAAATGGCAGGAACATGGAAATAGATGAGAACAAAGAGTCATCGACATATAACACAATTACTAAGGGCCACTGGGAAATTATAGTAAAAGAGAGTATCCTTACGACGTGGAATTAACAAGGTGTACAACTCTTAATTTGTAAGTACGGCACTGGTCCACTAAGTCAGCAATAACCTCCTGCCTAAGTCCCTGAAATTGTAGACAAAATAAGCAATTTGAAAATGAATCTAAAAGAAACAGAAATTCTTTAAATATTAGAAGAGGTTAAGCGACGTGAAACTTCATGGACTTTATTAGCAGCTTTTAATCATAAGAGCTGGTAAAATATAAAGTTTATAAAGAAACTGGTTCACATACTGATGAATTTGAGCATTGACAACGAAATTATTACACAAATGTCAGTTATATCAAGACTTCAATAGTCACTTTAAATCGGTAAATCAATAAATGACTTGTCACTTGGAAACTACATTATTATGCTTGTGGGAAGTGTCATTTTAGCAAGTAAACAAAATGCCTCCTTTCTATTTCAAATTGTGGACAATACCTCCTTGTTCCCAGGAGCTAAAGCATTTAGCATTTCTGCAAGGACATCCATGATACCTCGTGCGTTCTGAATTTCTGTCAAACTAATAAATGAACAGTTAAAAGAAGACCAGATGCGTCATCAATGATAACATGCCGTGGACACAGTGAATTAGCAAAATAAAGTCACTATAAATAATGGAACAGAATAAGAGCAAACTGAGAAATTAAAACAAATAGGAAATTTTAACCGACAAGGCCCTTGTTCTCTCTAAAAAAGGTCGATTTAAGGGGTGAATAAGAGGTTTGACTTGACAATTACTACTATAATATTTTAGAAAATATTAAAAATTAGCCATACGCACCAAATAGAATGGAAGAGTCTCCTTAATAATGAAAAACCACTTTAACATATGTCAATAAGATTTGTAATTTATTTATTAGATAATGATAATAAGAATTTATTATGAGCAGCAGACTTTCACTTAAACAGATTACTGTACCACAATTTCTAAACAACATCATAAAGGGAAGGTTGGTTTTTCTGAAAAAAGAAAATAGGCCACGATAGAATTTAATACTAATAATGGAAAACATGAACAATCGACATGCTTTTACCACTCAAATGACTGAGGAACAACAAAATTACCTCAGGGTTAGGAGCTCAGGCTTTGCAGAAGGCTCAGCCGTCTCTTGCCGACCAGAATTGCGAATGTTTTGGGGATAAGAAGACAAAGGTTGTGTCTGAGGAGGAGTAAATACAGGTGCAGACATCTCGGATCTCGGGGGGAATACTGCCCCAGCACGCTGAAACAATATATCAGTTAGGCACAGAGAAGAAGATGGGAAAAGGAAGGGATCCCAAGAATACAATGACAGGGTCATGAATTTAAGGGTAGTATATGAGAAACAGATCCCAAGAAAGCATATCTCATACAGTTAGAGATGAGAGGCCTCAGCAGACATACCAACAACTCCTGGTACGCAACATAATATTGTGGATATCTTGCCCTCGCTCCTCCAAATGCTTCTTGCCAAGTGTCAATCAGAGCCAATATCTTCTCTTTCACGTAAAAATCAGGCTACAGTTGAGCAGTACAAAAACTAAGAACAAGTTTACTATGAGAAAATAAATAGAAAATGGATTCACCAAAAATAAATAAATAGAAAATGGGAGTTAAAATTATTTCCTACCTTTTTCTTGACTATTTTGACCATGTCGTGAAGAATACCTCTCTCTGCAACATGCATATGGACAATGTCCCCACAGTTTTTTATGATAGTCTCTAGTAGCTAGAACATGGGAAGCAAATAATTTAAACAAGTTTAATTCTATGTATGTACAAGGTGATAAGAAACGACGAAAGCACCACTGATATATATCCAGGGATTAGAAGAAATAAATGCAAGAAGTTTTCAGGATCTTACAGTTAATGCAAGAAGTTGAACTTTAGAATTTTTACTTCCGAGCTTCTTTTTTATGCCTTTAATGACATCTTTCGCTTGCCTGATAAATAATCATCATATTTAAACACTCAACGTGATTAGGCACAATACTCCCCTGACGGGAGAAAATTGGAAAAGAAAAGCCAACATTTACCAGTAAATGGAATCTATAAGTTTTGACCCTTTGTGCTTGACAATAACTTACATTAACTAAAAATCAACCAGAAATAATTACCAAGATAGAACTTATTTTGAACATGTAATTAACAACCAGATAAAATAACAAACCATTAAGCTGATCATGTAAATGTGACTTCACTCTAGTTCATATTTGGGAAATGAAATTTAAGCATCAGGATAATCAGGACACAACCAACAAAATATTTCAACTGAGAGAAAAGTCGAGTCTCTAACACCAGTCTATATCGGCATGAAATTACGACCTCTATCAATAAATAAAAGCTATATTAAAGTGCAGTGTTATCAATCAAATACGAACAAAGAAAAACGCAAAAGCAATTGATCAATCCTGATAAGCTTCCTAAACCAAATCTCTATAAATTTACAAGCGATAAAAGGGAAAAAAGTATAATAAAATCGAGTACTGAAACAAGAAACAACACAAGAATCACAATCTTCAAATTTATCATTTATTATCAATTCAAAAGTGATCATCAATAGAGTCAAAAGAGCAATAAAAACTTCTCAAAAAATAGACGAGGGATTGGAATCCAGGGTGACACATACCCAGGGTCCTGATTAAGCATGTCACATATCTCAATATTCCTTGCCCAATCAGGCCCTACCAGCAAGTCGTTCGTTGCTCTCTCCACCATAGAGTTCACCATCTTAGTTCTCGGCTTCTCGCACACACACACACAAAAAAAAAAAAAGATAAAAGAAAAGAAGGATGAATCCGATTCGAGTTACCGTCTTGCGAGATTGCAACGAACTGCAGAATACTACGGAGAGTCCTTCGAAACACTTTCTTTATGTAAAAATAAATAAATAAATCAAACAGTACAAAAATCGGCAGTTCTATCTTTCCCCGTCTCTCTCTTCCCTCCTTGCTTCTCTCGCCTTTCTCTCTCCCTATCTAAGATTAAATCAAATATATTTTTTGCCGTTGAGAACAAATATTTTTTTCTCCATTTTTAAAAATTTTCAATTATTTGGGTGGTGAAGAGAAAAAGGAACACCAACCAGAACTGGCCACGTGTTATTAAGTGGAAGCATGCTCTTGGGCCAGTACACGTGTCGATTCGGAGATACCGATAATTTTGTTAACCGCTTACATCAAACGGTTTTTCATCGTTTACTGGACTTCGTGTTTCGCGCGGGATATTTGTGCCGATGCACGATGTCGTTTTAAGTATATTGAACTTTGAAGGAAGCTACCCTTACGTTACCTAGCGGGGATAGCTCGTTCTTCACCGACCAATTAAAAGACAGGTTGGTTTCTTGTAAGTTACAACTTACGACTATAATTTTTTTTTCAGTTTTTTTAATGATTGCGACCATAAAGTTTACATCACTTCCAAAATCATAAATACTTTTATTCTTTTATTATTGCGGCAATTATTGGAGGAAAAATATAAATAAGCCCATCGAGTTGAATTCTGATATAAATAATTTTTTATTTCATATTCAACCGTTTAAATAGGAGTTTTTTTTTTTAATATAAATGCTTATAGTGGAGCTTTAACATAAGTGAGCTCCTCCTTGTTACTGGTATTGGACCCATCATCTTGTTGGTAAATTCTATTGTGCTTAATGTTGGTTTTCACCTCGTTTGATGCTGGAAAATTAGGTAATCACAACATTCCTTTGTGTTGAGGGCATACGTCGCCTCCGTTGTGTTGGTTTCTTTTTGCTCCAAAGAGGATACCGCAACTGAATTATGAGGGAATTAAGATGTCATCAAAATTGGCATCTCTTTTAGGATTGGGACACCTTTAAAATATGGGTGTAAATGAACACAATGTTTGATGAACTGTTTCTGAACCGTTCGTATAACGTTTGTTTATGTTCGTTTATTAAGCTAAATAAACGAGTATGAACAAAATTTTTATGTTCGTTTAATAAACGAATAAACGTGAACAGAAGTGTGTTCAGTTTGTTTATATTCACGAACAAACTCTTTTGTTGACATTTTTATAAGCTCGTTTTTTTATTAATGATATTTTCTTATACAAATATTAAAATGATATTTGTGTGGATGTATTTATTTATTAGTTATTTATTTATTATTCATTAATATTGTTCATGAACATGCTCAATTATATGTTCATGAACATGTTCGTTTAATGTTCATGAACATATTCGATTAAATTAAATGAGCATGTTCGTGAATATTAAACAAACGAACATGAACAAAAATTTGAAATTCTTAATGAATACAAACTAAATAGAACAAACTTGAAAATAAACAAATGAACATGAACGGAAATTTGTTCGTTTAAACTCGATTCATTTACTGTTTTACTTTAAAGATGGTGGTACGGAAGCGGCCTATTGGGTTGTAGGTTTCAGGTAGCATTTTGCAATGGGAGATGTGTGGCCTTTGTAAGTTATTTGGACAGATAGCATATGACAATGCCTGACTATCTTTGGGCTTGATCTCATGAGACTAATACCCTTTTGAGGCAGGGAACGTAACTGTTATACTGCCATTGTCACGTGAGTTTTCTTCATTAGCGGCCCAAAAGCCTATTTTGAGCCCGAGCCAGATAGAAAGAACAGCTTAATTGTGTATATATGTAGTGAGATTCATTACCCCTAAATCTCCATTTTAACCATCAAACCGAATTCTCATTGGCTTTATTGCTGCAACACGCATCAATAATCTTTTTTTATCAAACCAAACCAAATTTAATTCATTTTATCATTTATTACAATAAAAACATTAAAATGATTTTTTTAATATTTTAACCAAAAACTTTATTCTTCAAATTCGGTACTCATTGGGGAATGAATAACAAACACGAATAAATTTATTTTAAAAACACTAATATAAATTATTTCAGGAAAAAAACACAAATAAAATAATTCCACCCGCTCCGCCGAATTCCAGAAATGGCGTAAAATTGCTGCTCATAACTGACAGCTGAAGGCAACGTAGCACCGCCACCCCCTCCCCCTCCCCCTCCCCCTCCCCCTCCCGAGCTCTTATTGAAGAACCCAAATTTAAAACCCTAGATCGGTGATTATTGCGATTAAGCTGTTCCCATCCTTTGGAAAGTTAGCTCTATTTCTTGATTTCAAAATACACAATTAGGGTTTGAACTTTGAACCCCTTACCTTTTACATTTCTCACATTTTGAGGAAATACCTAGAGATAGATAAGACCCTAGATCAACTAACCGTAAATTTGAATTCCTACTGAGGTAGGGTTTTCAAAGAAAATATTCCATGGCGATTATAGGCAACGCGCTACGGCAAGCTTTTATGCCGAAGCACGAGTACGAGAGTCTACGGGAGGAAGACAAAATTTGGACGAGGCTACAGAAACCGATCTTAATAGGCTCCATTGGGACCATTTGCATCGCTATCTTTGTTTGCACAATTATAAGCTTGAAGATTGTGCTTCCGGAAGATGCTTTGAAGCGACCGTTTTGCTACGACTGGAGACTGCAGCCTTTGCCATTGAATGCCAAAGGAGGCACTGGCGATTCAGATCTGTTTCCGGGAGCATTTTATTTGACTGATCAAGAGACTATTGATTACTATTGGATGGTTGTGTTTATTCCATCTGCGGTCATTTTCTTAGCTTCGGTTGCATATCTTGTAGCAGGTCAGTCAAAATTCTGCTATTTATGCTTCGTTTCCTTTAAGCGAAATATTGGCTTTAGTATTATTCTCCTTTAAATCTTGTTTAGAAAAAGAATAAAAGGTAACGGACTGTACATTGTGAAGAGGAAACGTTTCTAAAGATGAAGACAGACTTTGAATCTTGAATGTAGATGGTTATCATGGCTAGGAAATTTAAAGATGTCTTCCCTCTAGGCTGTAGTTTCAAATGGATAGAGAATATAGATGCAATTTAGTTGTTAAATAATTCTAATGAATTAAGCTTCTTATTTGACTTGCTCAATGGCATAGGGGGATCTTATTGGTTGTCCAGTCTAGTTTTCCATGTGGTAAATGGTTGATTTTCATATTCAGTGCCAATTTGGCCAGCTTCTTGAATTTTTCATTGCTTCTATGTTGTGTGCTTCGCATGAATCATGGTTAACCTCTATCTGGTCTTGTAATGTTGACTTTCTTTTCCTTTTTTATTACTAGGTTAAAACAGGCTCGAGAATGTTGGATCATGAATTTGGAGTTACTTTTGTACATGTTCATTTGATGATTTTATGTTTGCTTTAGTGAGGCTACTGTTTTTTTTTTTTTTTTTTGCTTGATGTAATTTGCCGGTTTATTTAGTGCTAAAAATTTAGTGTGCTTTGATGTTGGGTCTTCGGACTTTTTGTATATGCTTGATTTTCCTTATCATTTTTATTTATTTTTTGTTATGTTACTATCCTGGCTTGTTGATCTTTTATCTTGATATGACTATGCTTTCTATTGTCTTACTTTCTAATGGCTTAGTCATGATTCAGGAATTACCGTTGCTTATTCTGCTCCAAATAGGCATGGATGTTTGAAGGTGGTTGAGAATAATTACTGTGCTTCAAAAAGAGGTATGCTGTATTTTTCATTCATTTAATTTAATTTCTTATTGATTTTGGAACTTTGGTCCTTTGTTATAATTCTTTAGAAAATAGAAACTGTTTTCTCACTTCTTGCATTTGGAGGTTTCAAGTAAACTTCTTAATTGCAAAATGAAGTATAAGCTGTGTTGTGAAGCAAATGGTTCTACTTGTTGCAATCTGTTCAGAAGGAATTTGAATCTGTTCTAGGTGCTACTTCACAGTAAATAACCAGCATCTTTTTTCTATTGTTCATCCTTTTGAAAGTTATTGACTATAAAGCTATTCACACATTAGCTGCTTGAATATACTTTCATTTGCTAGCCTAGTTTTCTTTGTAGTTACCTGACTGCTAGTACTTTCATGCTGGTTTTCATCTCTCTATTATATATATATATGTGCACATGTTACTTTCATTGATTGGAGTGGATGCTAAATTCCCATACTGAAATCTGCAGGTGGAGTTCGCTGCCTGTCTATTTTGAATGTGGTTTTTGCCGTCATCTTTGGTCTTCTTGCTTTGTTTTTGGGTTCAAGCCTCCTCACGCTAGGGAGCAACTGCTCTTTGCCCTTGTTTTGGTGCTATGAGATTGCTGCGTGGGGGCTGGTGGTTCTATATGGAGGAACTGCCTTCTTCCTAAGAAGGAGAGCAGCTATAATTCTCGATGAAGGAGAATTCGGTAGTCGAACTCTTGGTTTAGAAATGTCGGAGGCTAACCCCTTAGAAGTCACCCCTGATGTGGAAAGGTGTGTTAATGAAGGCTTCAAAGCATGGATGGGATCATCCCTCCTATCATCTGACGAAGAAGATGAAACTGAGAGTTATCACGAAGCGCCTCTTATAACAGGCACAGGTTCTAACAGGCAGGGAGTGTGATCCTGTATCAGTTCACCAGTGTGGGAAAGTTTTTCATTACTTCGCCATCATAGGAAGATGGGTTCGATTTCGGAGTATGAAAGTTCGTGCTCAAGGTTGCTCACTGAACGAGTAGAGTTTAACTGCTGTGATAATTATGATGTTCAGTTGATTAAGCTGCCCATCGCATCTCTCCTCATAGGTGACTTTCATAGCTTGTGTGAATAATTAACCACAGTGACGCATTGTCGTTTTATGTTTTGAGCTGTATGCGTTTTAACTTTTAACTACACTTTATTGTATAGCTTAGGCACTTCTTGAAATCAAACCAACCATTCAAAGTTATTCAGATGACAGTGTGGTGCTTATGTCACACTTTATTTTTGTGAATTTCAGTACCTTGGACTTAATTAAGCAATATGTTATTATTGTGTGTTAATTGTCAAAAGCCAAAATATAGAACGGGCCTGAGCTACTGATTGAGCCATATAACAGCTTTCTGGCTCTTTGGGTTGGACTACGATTGGGCCTATGTATAACCCAAAATTTGAAAGCCCAAAATTCCAACATGTCCTTTCATCATTAAACCCTAATCTTTTTGTATGTTACTATACTATCGTTCACAGTCGAGGATCCATACTCCCATCCCAAATCTCTTTGTTGAGGTCCTCAGCTACTATCTCCTTAACATCTTCTAATCTAATTACAGCTAGCTTCAACGATGGCAGCCAACTACGATTACGACGAGGCTCCAGCCGCCTACGACGATGCTAACCGCCAAGACCTTGGCTACGATCCGAACTTCGTTCCTGACTCCGTTAAGTCGTTCGTCGTCCACCTTTACCGTCACATTCGTGAGAAAAACGTGTATGAGATTCACCAGATGTACGAGATCTCGTTCCAAACACTCTCCGACCGTCTCTTCAAAGACACTCCTTGGCCTTCAGTTGACGCAGTTGCTCATTACGTTGACAACGACCAAGTTTTCTGCCTCCTTTACCGTGAGATGTGGTTTCGTCATCTATATGCTCGCCTTTCTCCCACTCTCAAGCAGAGGATCGATTCTTGGGATAATTATTGTAGCCTCTTTCAGGTATTTAATTACCTTTAATTTGTATAAATAGCTTTGGTGGCATTAATGATTTATTTGCGCTTCGGTTTTTGTTTAGGTGGTTTTGCATAGGGTAGTTAACATGCAATTACCAAATCAATGGCTATGGGACATGGTGGATGAGTTTGTATACCAATTTCAAAGTTTCTGTCAATACAGGGCTAAAATGAAGAACAAAAATGAGCAAGAAATTGCTCTTCTCCGCCAATTTGATCAGGTAATTCAATTCACCGCAATTATAAGAGCTAGGGAAATGTAATTTGGACAGTAGTTTTTGCTATTGTTGGTTTTTGGATGTTAACGTTGTGTGTATCTGAAGTTACTTTTTTTCCTCTGATAGGCATGGAATGTGTATGGGGTGCTCAATTACTTGCAAGCATTTGTCGAGAAGTCAAATATTATTCAGATATTGGAGCAGGAGAAGGAGGGTCTTGAACAATTTACTGCTACTGATGGGTATGATTACAGTGGTGGAAGCAATGTCTTGAAGGTGTTGGGATACTTCAGTATGGTGGGTTTGTTGCGAGTTCATTGTCTTTTGGGTGATTACCAAACTGGGCTGAAGTGTTTACTTCCTATTGACATCAGTCAACAAGGTGTTTACACCAGTGTTATAGGAAGCCATATTTCAACCATATATCATCATGGCTTTGCCAATCTAATGATGCGGAGGTATGTTTTTGTTTTGCTTATATAATGATGTGATTTTTTCTACCTAAAGTTCAGTTCAATTCTGTTTTAACTGACCTTGATAATAATATATAAAAACTTAATTGAAGGTATGTGGAGGCTATTCGCGAATTCAATAAGATGCTCTTATATATTTACAAGACAAAGCTATATCATCAGAAATCTCCACAGTATAAACAAATATTGAAAAAGAACGAACAAATGTATGCCTTGCTAGCTATTTGTCTTTCACTTTGTCCCCAAACAAAACTTGTTGAGGAGACTGTTAACTCTCAGTTGCGAGAGAAATATGGTGAAAAGATGGCTAGGATGCAAAGATATGACGATGAAGCTTTTGCCATCTATGATGAGCTCTTCTCATATGCATGTCCAAAGTTCATTACACCTTCAGCACCTAGCTTTGAGGAGCCCCTTGTAAATTACAACCAGGTAATGGTTTTATCCCTTTTAGGCAAACTTAAGAATGATTTTGGGGAAAGTAAGTAATTAAAGTACAGAAAGTAAAGCCCTATAGTTATCCAACATATATAATCATGTCACATAAACTTGCTGTAATCAAGCTTGTTCATATTTCTTTTATTGTTAATAGATGCCTTCTAAACAATAAATTAATTCTTTGAACTGAGAGGTTCCACAGTTTTCGATTGAAAAGTTGACACCTGCAATTTCATGTTTAGATTCATAGTAATTTGGATCTTTTAGCTTAGGTCCATTTGATGTTGGTTTATTATGTGTTAGTAAATGGTTAATTTTCCATAATCAGTGTGTCTATTCTAGCAATAAGCAACCACTGTGCTTTTTTTGGACAGAGCTCTATGCCCCTGTCTCCTAGACTGTGCTTATGTTTGTAGGCTTATTTATTGTTGAGGAAGGGAAGTAAAAAAGGCCATTTGGCATGAGCTTAAGCTTGGTCTTCTTATCTTGGCCTTTTTCTCTGTGTGTGTGTGTTTTACCACACAGGATGCCTACAGACTTCAGTTGAAGCTGTTTCTTTATGAAGTGAAGCAGCAGCAGTTGTTATCGGGTGTCCGGACTTTTCTTAAAGTGTATTCAACTATATCCCTTGGAAAGCTTGCAAATTACATGGAAGTGGATGAGCCCACTCTGAGGTTGACATTTTTCTTCATCTTCTTATCCTGCCTTTTTATTTTTGGATACTCATTTAGTGCACAGGTGGGGAAGTTGTTCTAATTCCACAAATGGTGTTAAGAAACCACAACATGTTATTAATTGATACTTAAAAGAATACAAAATAAATGAGACACAAGATGGTTTCTTAGCCCCAGTTGTGGAGTTAAACAATTCCGCTGCTAGTAATAATTCTTTTATTTAAATGTATGCTTCATTTGTTGTATACTGACCTTGTGTCATTTTTTTGTAGGACAATCTTGTTTTCGTACAAGCACAAAACTCATGCCGTTGATTCTGATGGAAAGATTATCTCTAACGCTGATGTGGACTTCTACATTGATGATGTAAGTTAAAGTTTTAGCTTATGCAATGTGCTGTAGACTGCAGAGAAAATATGCTTACTAGCAATTTTTTGTTGACATGCTCTCATGGAAAACAAATATATGGATCAATCTCAAGCTATAGCTAAAATATGGTTTTGGATAAATATTATATTCGGCATTTAGATATTTGGTCCTTGGAGGGTCAGTTGGAAAGAATATCTCTATTCTTGAGCATTGCAAATAACGCTTTGCCGTTGATGCAGGATATGATTCATGTAGTTGAATCCAAGTCAGTTAAAAGATTCGGTGATTACTTCCTGCGACAGATTGTCAAGGTATGGTATATATACAGTACTAACACACATATATATATGTCTGCATGACCAATGTCATTTGGAGATGTATATCTTGTTGTCTTACTGCTTGAGTAATCGTATTTGGTACAGCTTGAAGGAGTGATAAATGATATGGATCGGATAAGTCTGGAGTAGACTTGGCTGCCTACGTGTCTTTGCTTTGGATTGATTGTTTTTAACTTTAACTCGGCAGAAATTTATGCGATATGTATGGCATTTTAATTCCCTTTTTGTCAATTAAATGGAATTTTGGTAGCTTTAGATCTTATGTAGTCTTTTTCACCTGTTGTCTTTTAAGTAAAATTCCTTCACTACAGAGCACTCTAAGAGCTTCAAAAGCAGCATGGCCTCCCCCTTTACGGTTACTGTACTTAATATCACATACGAAAGTAATCAAACAATGATACGTTCAAATTTGATGATGCATGTAGGGGCAGAGGAAAAAAAATTGAGTTAGTTCAGATGACCAGAGTCTTATTTGATTATCTTAATTCAACTTGAGAATTTTGATCTAGTTTTGACTCTTACTTTATTCGAAATTCTGAGTCGATACAAATTTTAAGTTAGATTATTTAAATTTGAGACGTCATTAAATTTGTTAACAATATGAGTATATTCAAAAACTCTTTCTAAATAAAATAAAATAAAATATATATTTAGTGCGATAAATTCCATTTAATAATTTATTAAAGGTTTTAAATCTGTTATTTTTAAAGAATTTTAAAATCTTTATAATTTAACATTTTTATGGCCTTCGAGTTTTATATAACTTTTTAATTTTCGAAATTTTGATTTTGTTGAGTTATTGATTTGATTGGATTCGAAACTCAAGTCGTGGTCACTTCAATGAATTTGTCCCCTGCCTGTCATGGTTAAGGCAACTTTTGGCAACAGAAAAAGGAAGATTTAAATGTTTCCCGTAATGCATTGTGCATTCAAACAAAATGCATGTTGCATTATGAATTATCAATTATGAGTTAATATTTCTAAATTGTATTCAATAATTCAAATAAAAATATTTTTCACGTTAATTTTTGCAATTAATATAATATTTAGAAAATTGATTAAATATTGAACAACTAAAAATTAAAACGTAATTTGGTGATTATGCAAACAACTATAATTTCGTATCCACTTCACAACATCTTTTTAATTAATTCAGTAAATCCATTCCGTCTTTTGACAACAAATTGAAAAACTCTGCAAACCACCAAAAAAAATAAAGAGAAAAAAATGACCTATATTTTTAAATATAAATATATATAAATGTATATGAACTAGAAACATTGAAGACTTCTTTAACTACAAGAAAACACTATCTCAAACCTTTAAGAAGATAAGAAGAGGGGCTTGAGTAACTCATGGCTGTTGAGGACTTCCCATTTTCAGTTTCCTTTCCTGGTGTTCCACATTCACTGAAATCAAGGACCCGGCGCTCCACCTGCAAGAAAATCGCCATGCTAGGTTCAATGGATTGCGCTTAAAAAGATTTATGTTAAGCAGGGCTTTTTAGTAAGTAATACCATGATATTTGAAGCCAAATGTGAATGATTCTCCAACTGATTATTATTATTCTCTTTGTCCATATTATTAGGATTGTCGGAGCCTCTTCCTTTTATAATTGATTGTGGAGTTTCATTTCCCAAAACCTCCAAGGCATCAGCATAAGCAGCTGCGCTATGCCCACTTAATTGTTTCATCAACCCGATGGCATCGTAGCTTCTCTCCCCGGGGCTCATTAGATATCCTATGTCCTGGAAACAAATTCCGGTTATCAGGAACCGTGAACTCGAAGTTTTAAGTGTTCTAAAATCTAACTAAAGTTTTACCTCAATTGTTATATCTGTGTCAATTCTTGGACCAGGTACAAAGGAGTTAATAAACCAAGGAGATTTCCAAGCCGATGGCGATTCGATACTTCTTTTGAATGGAGTTTCACCAAATCTGCCAATCCACATCAAGCAAGCAAAACTTATAAGCGACCAATCAATTTATACTAGCCTTTGAAATGCAGGCAAACTTCGTAGAAATATGATAACAAATAGGGAGCAGTTCGAATCTTACATATTGTAATTTTCAATAGCAGCATTGCTTCCAGTATTATCAACCGAATTCTCTAGGGTTGCTGATGAATTGGAACATTGTACTGTAGTATCAGCAATGGAGGGGCCTTCACTCTTCTTTATTTTCAGATTAGGAGAGCTAACAATTATGCATGCATTTCCGGATAAGCATTCAGAAGCAAGACCCGGATTTGATATAGCTCCAAGTCTTTTATGATACTGATTTTTTGGAGTTCGCATGCTTGAAAACCGTAATGGTAGGCCTGCCTTAAGACCAACATCATCAGGAGAAAACAAAAATATATCATTTATATCATGCTCAACAAGCACCGCTGGAGGCCGTTGAACCTGTCAAAAGTATAAATGGAAAAGATTAGTGGATATAACAGTAACAAAGAATAATTAAGACTAAGATTTCCAACAAAAGACTGCAATATATATGAACTCACAGTTCTGGAAGAAGCATCCATATCAGTTTTGTCCTTGGTATCAATTTTGCAGACTCCCTTTTCTATGTTTCCTAGGGAATTAGTTCCATCAGAACCCTTCGGAGCTTCATCTTCTAAAGGATGAGTTTGAACTCCCCCATTGTCGCATTCTTCATCAAGTGCTTGAGATATGCTTTCTTTTTCTTTAACGGAGACACTGGAGTTGGTTATATGTTCAGATGGAGACAGTTGAGATGTGTTGCCAGTCCCACTCTCATTGAATATAACATCCAAGCGAGAGAAATCTTTGGTCAAATTGGATGCCGTATCAGTTCCCAGCTTTTTCTCACTTCGCCTCTCTGATAAAGGTGACAAAAGGTCTCGGTGGCGTTTCTTCAATATGGATGGTGTACCAGTAAAAGTTTTCGCAGCACTTTTCAGCACAACATCAGGGCTATTGTCCCGCGATGGTGAATCCCACAACCTAAATGGACTGATGCAGTTCGTTGACATCATCAGCTGGCGAATACCAAGGGGGCTATATTCTTGCTGCATGTCACTGCCAGAGGGGATAAGCTCACAGTTAAAAAATGGAATATCCAAGCTCAGAAATCGAGGAGGCTCATAACATAGACCGCAAAAATCTTGTTCTGCAGGGAAGGTTGGCTTATCATCCTCGGTAGGACAAGTTTGTGCTACATTTGATTCTAAACCGAAAGCATTCACTGGAACCAACTTCCGAGAATCCTTGTTGAGATATGATTGCTCTTGCAGATCTGTATTATCTGTATGGTCATCAATAGTATAGATAAAGCCATCATGTGTATTCATAGTAAATTCTTGATCTTGAGTTCCAAAAGGTCGACCATTTAATGGACGAAATTCTCCTCCAAATGTAAGTGTACCATCGTCAACTGCAAGAAGTGAAGGAGACACAAAAGCTTGTGAGGTTGGCAATACTTCAGACACTGAAAGACAATTAGATTGTAAGGCTGGAATTCGTCCAGTTTCAGTTATTTGCATGCCTGAAGCCTGAGAAAGTGATGCATTTGTGAAGCCACCCAATTCAACCATATTAGATCCTTGTGTAAAATTTTCAGAGAATAGAACACTACAACATTTATTATCGGGTATCAATCTTTGCTCTGGTTTGTCTGAAGTCGTAGCCATATTAATGAAAGATACAGGAGCATTTAATCCTACAGATGACTGAAATGCAATGTTCATTACTTCATGGCCTTCGCTAGTCTCTAAACAGTTATTTGGCAACCCTGATGATTCTTTCCCCAAATCCAGAGAAGAAATATTAGGTAGATCTGGTAAACCAAACTGGTAATCCCCACCCGTAGCATTCCCTTCAATAGATATTTCTGGCATGGAGAAGTTGACATCTTCCAAAGATGGGTAATACTCTTCTGAACAAGGTGCTGGACTGGAATTCTTCTCCTTTGCCACACCAAGCTTTTCAGTCACGTAGAAATGCTCTCTTGTATGTACAGCAGCATTAGCCAAATCACCTGTAGACTGAGAGCAGCTAACCATAGCTGATTCTTGGCTGCATTCTGATATATCCTCTGCTTCTGTCCTACATTTGGAAGCACTATCATCTACATTGCTTGGTATGATCGAATAAGATGAAGGCGTAGGCTGGCTTTGATTTGCAAGAAGTGAGAATTGAAATTGTTCTAGAAGACCTGATGCTATATAAGAATCTAATTTCTTTTTGATCGAGCTGTTCCAGTGATTTTTTATTGCATTGTCTGTCCTGTTATGGATACAAAGATGGAAATAAAGCACGTTCAAATACAAAAAATATTAGCTTCCAACTAACAAAACATTAGAGTTTAGACAGATATCAGCTGATGACAGGCGGTTAGGAGGAAGTAAAAAGAATAAGAGACAAATATAGGTAACCTCGAAATAACATTGATGGAAAGGTGTGGCCTCTCTGAATAATAAGTTGACATACCTTCCTGGCAAGAACTTTGAGAGCTCTGCCCATCTATTCCCAAAAATCTGATGAGCTCGAATTAGAGCCAACTCTTCTTCCTGAGTCCAGGCCTGTTTGTTTATGGCAGGATTGAGATGATTGTGCCACCTACATCAGAACTTAGTTGTATTAGCAAAAATGTAAAACAGGACATGTTCTTTTTTCTTATATTTTGAGAAAGGGGAGCATTGCAACAACAAAATACTTTCATAAAATACAAGAGATGTTTGCCATGACATCCCTGAGTTAAAACCTCCCACAAATTGCTAACATCAACAGCATTAAATCAATTTGACCAGGCATAGGACAGCTGTTGTTACCGTCCTAAGAAAGGTAACATTCTAGAGTTCAAATACCGCTCCCTGTCCTATTACAAAGTCCCAAATGTAAATGGGACAAAATATCAAAGTTAAACAGTTCTACATCACACCTTTCTCTGCATTGCTTTCCGATTCGTCCAGGTAGGTGCTGAGCAATGGTTGACCACTTTTTTGGCCCAAATTTGTTCACCAACTCAATTATTAGTTCATCCTCCTGTTTAAATTTCTCAAGCAACTCAGAATGCTTGTCAAGAAAAATAGCTCTTTGTTCTGTCAAGAGCAATCTAATTCAAAGAATTGTGAGAAAAATAAGAAGTAGCAAAAACAATCACCTCTTTTGACCATGGCCCTTTAACAAGCTCAGGATTCAAGACCTTTTGCCACCTATGTAAGCACTGTACATCAGTCCGATCCTTGAAACACTCGGCTGCAGATGAACCAGTTTACAATTAGACCATGTAAAATGATGCGCAAAGAGCTATCAAGCCTCTTCAATTTAAAAAATGATACCTATTTTTTTCCAATTTTTTCCTTTGAAATGTTGAACAGCTTTGCGCAGAATCTCATCCTGGAAGCCAATTTAATTTAGTCAAATTGAAAATTCATTAAATATTAATATTACTAAATTACAGATGTCAAAATGGAACTAAATTAGTGGACGCAATAACACATGACAGAACAAGATCAATAAAGTTATAAACAGAAAGGCGATGTCTTAAAACACAAGAGAGCAGCCATAGAGTTGGAAGAATACCTCTTCAGCTGTCCATTGTCCTTTTGTAGAACGTCTTGTAGGACCAGTAGTCCTCCTACGGAAGGATTGCAAAGTCAGCAAAACTCAGCAGCTCATAAAACAATCAATTTCTTGTAAGAGAAAATAAAGAACTAAACATAGTAAAGGGAGGAGAACAACGCCCAAGAACACCAATACTGGATTTTAATGAAGAGGTGCTAAAATAAACAATCGCATCGGATTTTAAAGGAAATACCCATGAAGAGCTCGCATTCTCTGAGCATCATCGCTGATGCTGAGCCCAACCGAAGGGGTCGATACTGTTCTGTCACTTTCCATAGTTCCATACGGCAATTCCAACTCTACAACGCTTCTCTCCGCAATCTACTCTCCAAATCATTATAAATCAACCTCCTAACTATAAAGTCCCAGCTCACCGAACTACAGAATAAACAAACATAAAAGGAAAAAAGCAATCAGAAAATACATATATCAATACCAGCAACTAATAAGTCAGAACGCAGATGTCAACAATCTGAAAAATTAGTAAAGAATTCGAGTAAAAGGTGTAGATCATGACGGAAATCTAAGTTCATTCAATTTTAAACAATTACTGAAATTGGATAAAGAACCGATAGTTACCAAAGAAAATTGTTAAGCATGTAGCTTAACATCAAGATCAATGGGGGGAAAATCCTTAAAAAGAAGTACTCACCGAACTGAGCTTCGAAACCCAAGAAATGAAGAAGCTGAGGAGAGAAAAAGTAGAAACGACGCGCATTTGCAGATCCAAGCGAAGATTGGTAGAGAAATTAAAGATGGGGGTCTGCAAATGCACTGCGAAGATTATAGAAGACGATGAAATGAAAAAAAAAACTCAGAGAAAGAGCAAAGGAATCGAAGCAGCTAACCAGGAGATAGAAAATGAAACGGTCTGCTAAGCTATTCAAACATAAAGGGGCGGACTAATAGAGTTTCAAACCTATAGTTAAAGATCGAACGTTTTCTGCATTTGATGGTCGCGATTTATCCATGTTGGAATCGCAGCCGTCCGTCGGCTGCCTTCTATTTTTCAAACTCCCAACGATCAAATTTTTACTTTATTATTATTTTGGTGAAAAGACTTATCCGGTCCCTCTCAATTTTAATATTAAGCAAATTGATCCCTCTAAAAATATTGAGAGCAATTTAATCTCCACAAATTTTGAAAATGAACATACGAGGATAATTAATCATAATATTAATTTTTTGGTCAACTTTCATAATTTTTATTGATATAATAATAAATTTAGCCATTAAATTTTATACAAGTATATTTGAAGTTAAAGTTTTTTATATTTTTTTAGATTTTTTAAAAATTTAATACATTTTTTAAATTAAACTCAAATTGATAGAATATGTAAACACTAAAAGCTTAATTTGTTATTATATTAATAAAAATTATGTACAATTAAAGAAAAATATCAATTTTTTAGATTAATTATCTTTAATTATTCACATTTGAAATTGATAGTGATTAAATTGTTCCGTTTTTTAGATGGGTAAATTTGCTCAATATTAAAATTGAGAGGGACTGAAGAGGTGTTTTTACCTAATATTTTTGTTCATTTTATTATAATTATAATTGCTCACTTTTTTTCTTTCCACTTGTTAAGTATTATAAAATTAAAACATTTATACACGCTAACTAAAGGCAAATCACATGGTAGTTGCTATAGTGTATTACGTATAAAACAGTATAATATATTAAAAAACAAAAAGAAGTGATCAATTACATTATATTAAAATAGATAAAACCAATGGATTAAGCTCATATGACGGGATTTGGACGATATTAAATTTAAAGTTTATTTTTCCTTTTTCATTAAATTAATGTCTCATTGCTTCTAAACCCAAAAGTAATTATTTTCCATATTTCCTATTTTTTTCCGAAACAGAACAAGTTCTTCGTTTAAAAGTACGATAATTTTAAACATAATATAAAATTACATTAACTAATTATTCTAGACTTAATTTCTTTTACTAGTCAGTAAATAAATAAATATAGTAATAATATTCCAAAATTTACTGTCAAGTTAAGGTTATGCGCTAAAAAGGGCAAACGATCAATGGTTGTAAAAGAGATTGTGAACTCGTATATTTACTACTCTTCACTTAACGAGTAAAACATAACAATAACAATAATAAAAACCGATACTAAAATTTTAAAGGGAATGAAAATAGGACTGTTAAAATCATTAAAGCTAGAAAATATTAAACCAAATCAAACGTATGGCTTCTAAACTAAGCAAAAGGCATAAACCAGGAAATAAACAAGCACCCATGGCTTATTCTGTGGCCGCTCTCCCCATAAATCCCTCAGCCTATGGCTGGTCTCAGAATCCATCTAACCTGCATAGATGGATCACTTTCATGTCCCTCAACTTCTTCTAGCTTTGTTTGGTGAATAGTTTTCTCTTCCCCGGCCACGTTTTCCGCCTCTGAAGTGCTTTCCTCCCCTAATAAAAGGAATAACAGTTGAATTTAAACAGAAGAGAGAGCAACATTGAAAAGGGATTTACGTGTCCAAACTAAAGAACAAAAGCTGTAGACTACGTTTATCGGCACTGACCTTCCTTGTAAGCGCTTGTTTCCACGGTGCTTTTCTTGGTTACCGCGAAGTAAACTCCAATATTCTCTCTCAGCATCACCTAAACATATTACCCAGCATTTTGTCAGTTGCTAATCTAATATATCAGGTTCATATTATCGACCTAAAGTCATTAGTTCCTCTTGTATTACATATTATTCCTTATATGCAAGATGAATGTTAGTCAATATTGAGATCAACATGCAACAAAAATGGGAAATGATGTTTAAATTAAATCAAATGGAAATTGCTTACCGGTAACTGGTTCTAAAGTGGCAATGAAATTTTTGACAACCAGGCCACCTTCTTTAGCCAGAACTGCAGCAGCACGAGCTTTCTGGGCTGCTTCAGGTTCATCAAACCGAATGTAACCCTTCTCCTCACCAGCTTTGAAGTCAACATACTTCACATGTAAAGAATATATGTCATGAATAAGAACGTTAAGATACAACTGCCCAGTACAATGTCAAATTTTAAAGAAAAAAGATATCTACCTTCACAGTGCCAAATTTTTTGAATGCCTCCTTCAAATCTTCCCGTAAAACAACATTCATATCATTTTTGAAAACAGATGCAGTGTTTTTATGTTCTGTTTCCTCATCCTTCTGGACAGGACTTTTGTTCTCCGTTTCGTCACTCGACACAAGATGTTTATCATCAACCTTATCTTTGTCATCTTCGTCATTTTCTGTAGTCTTCTCTTCATTCTTCTTAGTAGCACCATCCTTTGCAGATTCATCAGAACCATTTTTCTCTGCAGAGTCCCCACCTGCAATGTTCTTCAATGCAAATGCAACAACCAAGCCCTTGGGGTATCTGTGAAAAACCATTACATGGACTACAATTACAAACATTATGGCAATAAAAAAAACTAATGCCAGTTAAAGATTGTGATTAATTACTTACTTATCCTCTGCATTCGAACCTGTGACTGGATGGTTATCCTCATATTCTTCTGCTTCTTCTTCTCTAATAGCATCAAAATCCTTCCTGAAAAGAACATTGTACGAACAATCACATAAGAACATACAATTGTAAGAGCAACAACCCTACACTAAAAGTCAACCGTGCTTTCTATCCGTTTCACACTATAACACAATTACCAAAACAAATTGCAACAGAATGCACGGGGGTGAGTAATACTTACTTTGGTTTCAGTTCCAATTCAGCGCCTGCATAAACCAAGCTTTGCCCCAAAACCTTTTGTGCATCTTCCTCAGCTGAGAATTCAATCAAAGCAGTGCCACAAAAATACTTTTTGTTTGCTACATGACGAGGTAACCTCACACTATTTACCTACAAGAAAAGTAAGAAGGCAATCAGTTTACATTGAACTGCAAACATATTTATAACCCTTAAAACACATAATCAGTTATCAAATAAGTAAAATAATAATAGATAAGAGACCAGCCATTGAGTAAATACCTTAGCACATTGACCAAAAAAGGCTTCTACATCTTCCATCTTGACATTAAACTCAAATGGTGATGCAGCAATTGTTCTACTATCTAATTGCTCTAACAATTCTTCAGGCTCTAATAGTGCAGTGCTTCTACCAACTTTCTTCCCTGAAAGATCGAAACCCGCATTTAAAATTATTTGAAAAAAAAATTGTTTGTTTGGCTTAGCTTATGATAGAAAGAGAAAATGAATTCTCTTTTTTATCTTCATTTTCGAGTTTGATAAAACTTACCATCTTCAGAAACCTTGAGGGAAGAGGAAGTTCTGAGAGTTTCAGCAACGGCATTCAAAGTAGCCTCTGGCACTTCTTCCGCCTTCACATCCCTTAAATTCAAATGGCTTCTCATCTTTGAAAACGAACAAATCAATGCCAAACTGACCACTTTTTTGGTAATTCACAGTCAAGAACAACAACAAGAAGCAGGAGCATAAAATAAGTAAATAAAATATTACACAAACAGAGGGAAATAGTTTGAAAAAGACAAAGGATACTGCCATCATCGCTTTCGTTAATTTTTTTCTTGAGAAAGTTATCTCTCGGGATATTGCTATCACTGAAGTAGAACTCTACCTGTAAAATTACAGAAACAAAATTTCAAAAAATGATAATAAGGGATTGAAAGGTAAAAGGGAAATTAAACCCAAAAATAAAAGATGGGGCGGGGAGGGGAGGGGGGAATATTGACCTGGCGAAGAACTGCCTTGGCAGTATCTTCGCTTAAAGAAGTCGACGCCATTATTGTACGGTAAGTGCTGGAGAGACAAAATTAGAGAGGAGAGAAAAGAGAGAAACAAAGGTATGAAGATGTTTAGGGTTTTGGGAGAGGTGTTGGGTCGGGACTTGGGAGTTGATTATATGGTATGGAATGGTGGGCTTTTTATTTTCTTAAGCAATAATGTTATGTTGTTGTGTCTATAATCCAACTGATTCCAACAAAACAAAATATAGACCGTATTAATCCTTGTCCCTCTGCCATGTCGATACGAAATTTCCCCTTGACGTCCCCACCCAAGTCAAAAATACAATTATATTTTGACCAGAAAATAAATATTTTCAATGATGAATGAATTATGTTCAAAAAATTATGATAGATTCACTAATAAATTATAAAATTATAGATTCATCACACAATCTAAACAAAAATAAATTGCATTTAAAAAGAAAAAGAAATCCGCAAACAATTTGGTTTTTTTTTTCATTAGAAAAGGAGGTGAAAAGAAAAACAACCGAACAACAACGTCTAAAAGGATAAAACATTACAACCGAAACGACAAAAATAATAAAAGCACCTAAAAAGAACAACCAATAACAGCAAAGAAATAAAAGCAAAACCTCCTAGAACCAACCAAAGAAAACCAGCAACCTCTCTTAGAAAACTAGTAGTCACTCTTGAAAAACCAACAGCCAAGAAACAAAACACAAAACCAAGAGAGAAGGCAAACAGTTAAATAATCGGAGCAAATGATAGATAAGATTTCGATAAACTGAAACCAAAACAAAACAAGAGTTGATGAAGATGGTTTCTGTCCTTTCCAATCAATTCCATTACCAGCGTTGGAGCTTCCTCTGCCCAATATCTTTTTGCAGCAAGTCGACGACCCTCTACGGCCAGTGCATGCGTTGCATGATTCAGATCATGCCGGACATAGAAAAAGATAACCTATTGAAACCTCAACATTATATGCTAAATTTCTAAAATCTTGGGGCTCAATATTGATAAATCACGTTCCGATGTTTGAAGCTTCTTAATGAGTGTGAGGAAATCACCCTCAACCTCAATATGTTGGAAACCCAGGTCACCTGCAAAGGGCCCTTTCACACGCCAAAGCCTCTGCCACAAATGCATCTGCAACATTGAAATGAGGATAAGTACACACCCCCATGAGAAGACCATTTGCATTTCTGATTACAACTCCTGAAAAAGATTGTTTAGTAGCAAGAATGTAAGAAGAGTCAAAATTAATTTTGAGAAAACCCCGTGGTGGAGGGTTCCAATGGGCAAATCTAATAGAACTTAGCTTATGATTCGCAGATGATAGAGAATCCAACTCCTTCATGTACCCAGTCACAAAACAACAAATTTCCTGACTCGTTTGTCTAATTCACTCATGGAAAATCTTGTTTCGATGAAACCAAAAAGCCCAAATGGTAACTGTTAAGCCTCTCATGTTAGCCACATCACTATTTAAATATGAATCCTCTAACCATTGTCTGTAACTTGTATGCATAGAGACAGGGGAACAAAATAGACAGAGAGGATCCATAACTTGGATTGTCATTGGATAGAAGCGAAGCAGGTGATCAAAAGACTCCTTCTCAGTCAAACACATAGGGCAGGCACTTTAAGCATGAAGATGGCATTTTTCAAGATTAGAAAACGTAGGAAGAAAATCTTTGTATGTCCTCCAGAGATGTATTTTAATTTTTTAGGGTAGCTGTAAAGCCCAAAGCTTTGTATAAAAATTTGCAGTAGGAGTACAGGTAGGGCAGATAGGAGTAGATTTTTATGCTGAATTTGTATGCGTAAGCAATCTGTAACCACTCTTAGCAGTATACACCCCTGAACCATCCTTCAACCAAATTCAAAAGTCCTTCATCGGCACTCGAGATAAGGGGATAGACAAAATGTTATCAACTTGGTCTGCAACAGCAACTTCACGGACAACATCCTCTCGCCAGGTACTATCCGTTTGATTAATTAAGTTCGCTACCTATGTGTATCTAGTAGAGATAGCCTGACATTGTATACCGTTCCCAGAACCGAGAATCCATCTGTCGTTTCAGATGTTCACACTAGCACCATTTCCAATTCGCCAACCATACCCCATTTCTAACAAGCCACGAGCAGCAATGATGTTACGCCAGGTAAAGGAAAGGTAAGAGCCTAACTCAACTAACATGAAATCTGAATGAGGATAATATCTGGATTTAAGCACTTCTGATAACAAACAGTCAGGTTGGATCCAAAGTCTCCAACCCTGTTTTGCTAATAAAAAAACATTAAAACTGGCAAAATCCAGAAAGCCCAACCCACCCTCAACTTTAGGCGCACAAAGATCCTTTCAATTACACCAATGAATACCTTTCGATGTTTTAGCATTTTTCCACCAAAATTTATTGAGAATATTTTCAAGCTTAGAACATAAAGAACGAGGGAAAAGGAAACATTGCATGGCATAAATTGGTAAAGCTTGCAAAATCGATTTAATTACAGGCTCCTTACCCCCTGAAGATAAAAGCCGAAAATTTCAACTGTCCAACTTACTTTTGAACCGATCAATATAGTAAGAGAATGCCTTCCTCTTAGCGCAACACACCATCATGGGTAATCCAAGGTATTTTTTTGGATTACAAGAAACTCGAACACACAAAGTGTTTGAAACAACAGCTCTGTCCTCCTCTTTCACATTGGCACCAAAGAAAACTAATGATTTATCATAGTTAACCTAATGCCCGGAAGCCCTTTCATAACACAAAATAAGTTGCTGAATATTCTCAACCCCCTCTCTCGAAGCATCACCAAACATTAAACTGTCATCCTCAAAAAATAAATGATTAACAAATAAGGAACCTCTACCAATACAAACACCCTGTACAAGCTTACTTTCTTTAGCCTTTTCAAGGAGCACTGAAAGACCTTTAGCACATATGAGAAACAAATAAGGACTGAAGGGGTCTCCTTGACAAATACCCCTCAAAGGCACAAATGGTTCACTCAGCATCTCATTAATCCCCACCGTATAACTGACAGAACCCACACACCTCATGATAAGAGTAACCCAATCCAAATAAAATCCCATTTTAAGCAACATCCCGGTAAAAAAATCTCATTTCACTCTATCGTAAGCTTTGTTCATATCCAACTTCAAAGCAAAGTTACCTTTAGCACCCCACCGTTTGGATTTAAAAGAATGTAAGATCTCATAAGTGATCAAAGTGTTATCAGAAATTAATCGATTCTAAACAAACGCTCATTATGCATCATTAATATAGCTATTCAGTAAACTACTCATACGATGAACCATAGCCTTAGCAATTATTTTGTATAATACGTTGCATAGACTAATAGGTCGATACTGAGTAATGTTTTTTGGGTTACTAACCTTTGGAATTAGAACTATGTGCGTACGATTAATCTCCTCCGAAGCAATATCTCCGCGGATAACCTTTAAGCAAAAAGAAGAAACCTTTAATCCCACAATGCTTCAATAGCGTTGGTAAAAAAGTGTCAGGAAACCGTCAATACCCGAGGCTTTCATTCACAGTGTTTCAAATATCCTCCTTTGAAAAATCGTCAAGTAGTTTATCATTCATAGCATCCGTAATACTCATATGCACACTATCCAAAATGACATTCGAATCATCATATGTATCAAAAGCAGTAAAAAGATTCCAAAAATAACTTATAGCTATCATCTGAATGTTATGCTCATCTTCTACCCAAATACCATCATCAGTCATCGATCCCTTAATTGTCTTCGATTTCCTCTTAACCGAAGCGGACTTGTGGAAAAAACTTGTATTTCGAGCCCCATGCTTAAACCAATTAATTCACGCACTTTGTTCCTAGTATCTTTCTTCTTTATCCACTTCTAAATTCAACTGAAAATGGATGTCGGCCTACTCTAGAGGATTATCATCAATCAGATCATCCATAACAATAACATTAAGCCTATCTTCCAGTCTCACCTTTCTGGCCTTACGATCAACCCGCAACTTCGAATTCCATTTCATAAGTCGTTGACCCAATTTGTCAAGTTTGTCAAGAAGGGGATCAATATTCAACTCCCAAAACTCTTTTATAATATTTTCACAAGTACCTTCCAAGCACTAATCGGTATCAAATTGGAATCTCCTTCCACCTCTAACACGACCGTTAAAAACTGTAGATATAGGTTTTATAAACAGTGGACAGTGATCTGACATTGAATGAGAAAGATGAATAACACTAGAATTTGAATAAATAGACCACCAACTTGAATTTACAACCGCACGATTGAGTCGATCCCTGATATTTGTAGATTGGAATTTTCCATGTTTCCATGTGTACCAACGACCATTAAACCCCAAGTCATAGAGATCATAATCTGGAAGTGCATTCCGAAATTCTTACATCTATCTCTCTCCACGGGCACGGCCTCCAACTTTTTCAAAAGAATAGGAGATTTCATTAAAATCCCCAACAACTAACCAAGGAAGGGATTGATCAACACTTAGATGTCAAAGCAAATTCCAAGAGGATGATTGGTACCATTCTTCCGGGTGTTCATAGAAACTCGTAAGACACCATCTAAAATCATTATCCTCATCAAGAACCTCTACATCAACATGATAATTAGAGAAACTACGCAAAGTGACTTGTGTTACACGTAAGAACTCGGTATAGAAGTATTACATACAGTATCGGAAAATTAAACATGAGTATAATAAAAAAAATTTCTTTCAAACAATGTGTTTTTAAATCATTTTATTCAAAATATCATCAATTCATTTCATCAACTCAAAGTATTCCAAAATAATATTTTTCCTTTCATTAGGGACATATATAAGTACCATTGTACATGTCATTTTTACCAAGAGTAAATACCTGGAATTTAATCTTCTAAAGGTGAGCTGATGTGATGAGAGGTCCCTTGCCTTGACTTTATCTCCTTGTAGCTACTATATCTATGCGTTAAAATAAATGCGTTAAGCCGGTGAAGACTAAGTAAGCACTACAAAAGTAATGAATAACTATTAAATTTCTCATGTTTATAAACTTCTTGCTTTACTTGCATAAACTATTTAACTTACCACATTAGTTTAATTCATACTTTGATCCACTTTTTCCTCATATTAGCCCATTGTAGACTTTCATAAAACCTCTCAGATATACAGAACTAGCAGTGAGTACCGAAGTACTATCAGTGAGCACATAAGTGCTGGGAAAACAGTAAGCACACACAGTGCAAATCAGTAGGCACACACAATGCAAAATAGTAAGCACACACAGTGCAAAACAATAAGCACATATAGTGCGAATCAGTAAGCACTCACAGTGCTGAACAGTAAGCGTGCTAATGTTCCTTAATGGCATGCCACTAAAATCACAATAGTTCTAACTTGTCTACATGGGCGTAAAATCTCATATAACAATATTTCTCATAGTTATATTTCATTCCTTCACTAAACACAACCACATCATCATGTATATTTCACATATATATCATCATATACCTCTTTACTCTTATTTTCACATAAATTTTTAAAGCTGTCCATTTGAGTCACAGTCACTAAATTATTTATATCTTGAGCTACAGAATTTGAAATTATTATATGCTTGATGTTTCTAAAACTAGGCTCAATTATCTTTTTACCATAAAATTTTCAGAATTTTTACTTTAGCCAATTAGTACCGAAAATTCTTTCAATTTACCCCTTCTCTGCTGCCTGACAGTTTCGACCTTTATTCACTAAAAAATAATTATCTTTTAGTACAGGAATCTAATAATGTTCCCGTTTGTTTCTTTTGAAAATATACTCATTAAGGATTTATCAATACAAATTTCAGTCTATAATAATTTTTCTACATTTTTCTATTATTTTTCAAAGTCAGAACAGGGGAACTCGAACCTACTCTGACCTTATTACACAAAATCAGATATATCTCAGAATATACAGATCCATTTCCATCACCGTTTATTTTATATGAAACTACACTCAATAACCTTTAATTACATATTTAATTCAACTCTTAACTCTTTTTATACAATTTTTGGTGAATTTTCGAAGTTATTCCTTTGATTCTGTCCAAACTGTTTTAATGAGACTATTTCCTTTCTCATATTCCTTTGCACTAAACTTCATTTAATCACACATAATCACCATACTTATAACTAAACATATCATTTTACTCATTTTTATTACAATTAATCATATACTAAAATCATTTACTTTAAAAAGAATAAATTTTCAATTTAAAATCTAGTATTACTTACAACAAAAAAGTTGGTATTCTTCTCTTCTTATTCCTTACTCTTCCCTTTGCCCTTTTCTTCAATTTGGTCCCTCTCCTTCTTTCCTTTCTCTTCAATTTCATATAAACACATATAAGCTAAAGGCTAAAATTCAATGATTTTCATGCTAAATTATGAAAATACACATGTATATCATGAGAATTTAATCATTTCTTACCTTTGTTCATGAAACCCCAAAATTCTAATTCAATCCTTACACACTTTAACCCTTCAAAGTGAGCTCTACAAGGAAATTAAGGTGACTACTAACTTCTTTTTATGCCTTTCTTAAAGAAATTTCAAAGAAAATGGAAGATTTTGAAGCTTGGAAGGTTTAACAATGGTGGAAGGACCTATTTGGAATAAAAGCAAAAGTTGAAAAGGAAAGATATGCATGTGACGTTGGAAATGAATGAAAAAGATGATATTTTCATCTTTTATTTAATTTTATTTCTCTCAAATTCTCTATATTTCTACACTAAAAATATCTCTCTTATAAAAATGGTAAAATGGCACTTTTAGTCCTTGAGCCTTCCAACTTTACACTTTGGCCCAAAACATTGCCTCCAAAAATATTTTTCACCAAATTACTCTTTTGCCCCTCCTTAATCAATCTAATTCCCATGATGACTCATAATTCAATTTGGATAAATTACTATTTAGTCTCTCATGATTTCTCACAATTACTATTTAATCCTTAAATTTTCCTAACCTTTCTTATTTTAACTACATATTCTAATCCTCAATTCTACTCTAATACTGTTCCAACTCCGGTTCAAAAGTACGGATGTTACAACTTGCATCTATGATTTTCACCCAAGCGATAAACCACCTTTAGACCCATCCGCACCAATGTCTATCCTATTATTATAACCACAATACTGTCGAATTTTTTCCATTTTACGACTACTAATTTTTGTTTTAATGAGAAACAAATTTGAAGACGAATCCCAACCAAACACTATTTTTGACAGTTCCACCCTCATTCTTATCGAACAAAAACTCTCACCGTGGCCAAGTTTACCACAGATGAAACAAAACAATCGAAGCTTCTCATAGAAAAAGCGAGCATAATAAGAACAGTCACCAACAAGAACTTTTTTCTTCCTTTTTAAAGCCACCCGAACATCTAATTTAACACGTATCCTCATATACTGAGAGAAACCCAACGAAGACAAATGGACATCATATTCCATAAACTCACCCAACAAATCTCCGAAACGTTTTGCCATGGGTTCTAACATGAGACCTGGAGGAAGATCATGAATTTGAATCCAGAAAACCGCAAAATGTAATCCAATAATAAGCGGGTCTTCATTCTTTTTCATTTTATGAAGCAGTAAGAGGTGGTTATTAAAAAACCACGATTGCCCCTCCAACACCCTATTCATATCCACAATGTGAAAAAACTTAAAAACATACATTTTCTCACCAAGATCTGATATGTATATACCTCCAATGGGGTGCCACAGATCTACTAAAGTATTTCGTAAAGATGGAAAATGTACTACATTGTGAGTGAGACAAATGCCAATCAACGACAATTCCATATCACGGTTAACAGAATGTGCATCTTCATGAAAAGCATTTTCCTCTTCATCATCTGAAAGGCGAAGATTGGCTATATCACTTTCCATTACTGCCAAAAGGCAGTCAAAGTCATGAAAAATTCACAGAAAAAATAGAAAATCCAGAAACAAAAAGACTAGAACGGGAAACCGTGCCACTAAGAGCAGAGAGAAAACGTGCCACTAAGAGCAAATTATTTTAATTATGGAAGATTTAAAAAGCTTGAATTTAGTGGGGAAGAAAAAGGAAATTGTGAAAGTTGTAAATTGAGTGCAGAAAATAGTTAACAATTTGATTTTTATATCTTGCTATTAACGTAATTACGTGATTTTCTCTACAACTGAATCTTTAGTTTTCAACAACCCCAACTTATTTAACAAAATAATTTATAAAGGAAGATTCGATTTGAATCATAAAAATTCAAGTCCTAGTAATTAACATGCTACATTGTGGTTCATGTAATCATATATTTATTGAAAACACATGTACAAAGTAAATGAGATTTTAGTTAAAAGAATAAAATTAAAATTTAAAGAGGTATAAATCTTAAAATTATATATAAATTTTAAATTGATGTATAATTATGTACGTGAACTTTAATTTAATACAATTATACATGTGAGACTCTAATTTTAGTTCAAATGTATTTTTAAAACTTTAATTTTGATTTAATCATACACATTTAAAAAAAATAAACACATCAATTTATTTTTATATTGAATAAACATAATTATTTATATATGCAATATATAATCATAAAATAATAATACATCAAATTTTTATGTACAAAATTACACAAAATCAAAATTCATATATAAAATTACACATTAAATAATAATTCATGAATAATTTTGAGATTTATCCCTATTTGAAAGTTAACTTTAAATCTCATAATGTATAATTTTTTTTTGATTTTATATAAATAAAAATAAAAATAGTCATAATAATTTAATTTTATTATAAATTACTGTGTGCTTTCAATGTTGAAATCTTAAAAATTTGTACACAACGTCGGTTTAAATGTTGTCATTTTTTTTGGGCCAACGAATCTTTGTCATCCCTGGACCGGATAGCACCAATGAATGGGTTTACGTGGTAAAACATAAGCAAAATTTGCAATCAAAACCATGGTAATATGGCATTTGCAAATTTACAATCAAAATTTATGTTGTTAAATTGAAAAACGACGACTTCATTAATCAGCAATAGAGATATGAATTATGTTTATTATCAAATACTAAGACCATAACAGAAGTTCATCTCACTCACCCTCAATCTTTGACTTCATTCTACTCCTTGAAGCCTGCAAATGACAAACAATTACTAGAATTCTCATAATATGTCAGTTTCCATTCCATGTTATCTCTTTCCTTATCCAAATCGTCCAAAGTAAGATATTCAAAACCGAGGTGACTTATTCACAAGGCACATAACATCAATCATAAACCAACAACAAACCACCTTCTTTGAAGGGCAGCAGGTTTCTGGCACCCATCAGCATCTTTAATTGCCATACGAATACCAGTATCTCCTACATAAAATCCTCTTCAAGTTCCTGCAAAGATTTGCTCGTCTCAGCAATTTGTTTGTTGGATGTCATCTTTTCAGATACCATGAGACCCTTGTAGCTTCTTATCTCCGCTTGTCTTTCCTTTTCAATCCTTTCTAGTTCCTCACGTCGTTTCTGCCAAATAAATCAATTGGGTTTTCAGTTTAGATATCCAGAAAAAAATATGCATGTATGTACATATGTGCACATGCATAGAGAGGAAAGCACCATAATCTGTAGATTTTCTGATTACAATCCATTAATTCTATAATATGTTTCAATATTTAGCACCTATCCGCATGAGTATTGATAATTCATATCAACACAACCACAGGGAAGTTCAGATTTTCAAGGCAAATATCTGAATTAGTAGCAGCAAAACAAAGCTGGAAACAAATCCAGTCAAACATGTGCCATTGTGACCGTAGTTCCAAGTCATTTTACCATTTTTATTAACACATATATACATACTTGGTCCAGGAAACTGAACAAGAAAAAAATTCAAGTATATTAAGACCATATGATGCATATAGAAATAGAACTACAACGTTATATGCATATTTAAATAAATGACAGCTTATATTCTTTAATCTTCGTAGTTTGTCTTGTTCCTGTCTCAGCTTCATGACCCTACTATGGTAAAACTGTTCTTATCCTAAGCAAAATCGAGCAGGATAACTTATCTTGCTCCTGCCTCAACGTCAAGAATCTGCTATCATAAAAACTAATTCTTTACCCTAAGTAAAAAAGAGTAGGATCAGTTTCATTTTCATGATACAACCATTTAGGATATTCATGTTCTATAGCACACCCATTTAAATAAAACACAACCTGAGGTAGCCAATCAAATTGACAAAAAAGAAAAGGAAAAAAAAAAAACAGTAGGGAAAGAAAAAGAAACTCACTTTTTCCCTCATATGTTGCTTTCTCTCAGCTCTTTCTGCTGCATTGACAGCTTCTCTCTCAGCTGCAACAATGAATTGTATTATGTGGTGTCAGTTACATCAAGATTAAATAAAAGATTTCAACTGAAGGAGGATGGAAAATAAGATAAAAGAACTAACAAGGATAACATAAACCAAACCAAATTTCTTTAATAAACAACAACAATACTATCTTTAGCGCTAAGTCAGAGCATAAAACGGAACCGAGGGTATGTTTATACCTTTCAAATCAGGTGTCCGTTCTACTTTAGTTCTGTTCAGCCTGTTAACTATCTCATTTATTCGCTTCTCCACTCTCAGGGTTCGGACCTAAATCAATTGATATAAATCAGAAAAAAACATCCACTTATGAAGCAAACACAAGAACAAATAAATAGTAATAAAGAAGTTTACCATCTTGGAATTGTGAAAGCCAACTTGACCAACATCCATAGAAGAGGTTTTCTTCAAATTGGACCATGGAGTGTAAACAACGTCAATATTGTTCACTTTGTTGCCTAGCCTCGCATAATAATTAAAACAGGACATTAAAAATGCAATTTGATTTATATCAAAAGCATGCTTCACTAACATTTTACAAAACTGGAAATTGACGAAATTAAAATAAACCTTGAATGGAGTTAGCTTTAACAAGCTGAGCACAATCTTCGAGCAAGCCTTCGCTTATATCATCGATGGTTTGACCTTTTTGAAGTCTTAAATAAACATGGGCAGAAGACATTTTATCCACATGGAACCTGTAATGAAAAACTAAATTCAAATTCTATTTATATATAGAAAAAAACTAAAGACCTTTCATTTGTAGTACAAATAATGAAATTCAAATCAGAAAATACACGGATGAATAATTTTAAAAGATTACCAAATGTCTTCGGGGAAGCCATATTTGATGAGTTCCTCGTTCTCGTACTTGTCGAGACCCATGAAGATGGTGTAATCGCCAGCTTCTGGTCGAGCTTTGAAGTAAAACACCATCCTTTTTTCCTTTCGAATTTTCGTTATTTTTTGGTTTTCTTTTCCTTCGTTGGGAGATCAGAGACAAAATTAGGGTTTTTGCCTCTTCCAAGAAAATAATTGAAAGTGGGGATTGCGTTGAATCTTGATCTGAAGAAATTCCCTGTTGTTTGATGCTTCCGATTTTACAAATGAAAGCGATTCAACTAAGCCACGTGCCTATCACCGCCTAACCCTTTTCTTTTTCTTTCCTTTTTTTTTTTGGTTGCCTTTTTTTCCTTTTTTACGAAAAAGAAATATAATCAATGTTAGAAACGGATCTACTAAATGAACACAATATTTTTAAATATATTGGTGTGATTACATGATAGTATTTGGTCATATTTTCTTAATTTTTTGATAATATACACCTTACATGCACAGGTACTCAAACTCGAGACTTCTAGGTTGAACAATATCTCTTTTTCACTGGAGCCACTAGTTGAGTTCAAATGAACAGAATGTTCTCTGAACTATTCATGAATTATTTGTATAAAGTTTGTCTATGTTCGTTTATTAAGCTAAATAAATGAGTATGAATAAAATTTTATGTTCGTTTAATAAATGAACGAACACGAACAGAGGTGTGTTCGGTTCGTTTATATTTACGAACAAGCTCGTTTATAAACTCGTTTATTGACTCGTTTAATTATTAATGATATTTTCTTATAAAAATATTAAAATAATATGTGTATGTATTTATTTTTCGTAAACATGTACAATTATATGTTCATAAACATGTTCGTTTAATGTTCGTGAACATGTTCAATTTTATGTTCATGAACATGTTCGTTTAATGTTCGTGAACATGTTCGATTAAATTAATATGTTTGTGAACAATAAACAAACGAACACGAACATAAGTTTATTCGTTCAAGCTCGGTTCATTTACAACCTTATTAGACCGAAAAAATCATCAGTTCAATTAAAAATTTTAAAATTTTAATTAAATTATCAATGCAATCAATTTTTTAATTAATTTGTATTGACTTACGGTATAATTGATTCATGTTAATTCGTAGTTCAATTAATTTTATATTCTAATCGAATTTTAATTCGATCAGTCTAGTTCAAACGTCATGACCAATTTATTAATGAGATTGAAAATTGTGGTGGAAAGTATTTTTGAGAATTTTAATGTTGTTTATCATTGCTTCCAAATGAGATAAGTGTATATATTAAAAATTGTGTTTTAAAGTAGAAAATAAGTATTTAAAAAATTCATTAATATTATGATATGAAGCATGTATAAATTTAAATTATAATAAAATTAAAAATGACCAATTAAATAATTAATATAAACTCAAATTATTTTGATATATAAAAAGCTTAATTCATAAATTGGTGTTTAAAATATACATTTTTTTTCACGTTGATACTTAATTTTTTTTCAAATAAATACTTAAATTTACAAAAAGTTATAATATTGGAATTAAAAAAAAGCACCAAAAACTAATATTAGAATTAAAAACTAATTTATATTGGTTTAAATGAATTTAATAATGTGGTTAAAAAATATTCTCTCTTTTATCTTTATTTCTATCTCTCATTTACTCTCTAAGGGTTTTTAAACTTTGTCTTCTTATACAACACTTAAAATTATCCATGGTCGTTCTTCAATATTTAAATAAGAAGATAATAAATTTTAATAAATTTGAACTCACATCTTCTTGCACTGGCAACAATATCGATATTAATTGAGCTAAGACTCAATCAAATTGCTCCCCTCTTTTAAGTTGAAAAGGAAACTAAAAAAATTAAGATTTGAAGCCAAGAGATTTTCTTTCGATCATTAATTCAAATTTTTTATTTAATTTTGATTTTGATTCTAGAAGCAACAAAATGTTTATCAGTTCAAAAGAAATATATTGCTACTGTGATGCCCCAGTAACCTTAACTCCCAAAATATATCTCATAAATTCAATCGATTTAAGTTTTGTATTTTCTATTTAACCAAACAAAAATTGTGATTTTAGGTTTATCATATTCTTTTCTAGAGTTTCAAAATACTGAATTTTATTTTCTCTCGTTAAAATCACAAATGACAAATTGATATGACAGTTAAAAAATCAGAATAATAAAAAACTGAGCCCTCAAAAGTTTTTCATATTTTTTAGAGATGAGGTGGGGGTCAAATGGGAGAGGAGGAGAGGGGTGGGATGGGGAACATTTTTTTTATTTAATATTAATATAATTATTTTTATTTAATATTTGTATAATATATTTTAAATTTATTATTTTATTTTTGAAAGTATTTTTATGAATTTTTATATATTTATTTGAATTTTTTTAGCATTAATATCAAATTGAGAATATTTGTAAAATTTGAGGGTTATTTTTTTAAAATTATAATTAAATCAATATAATATGTTAATGTTTAGGGTTAAAATTGTTATTATATTAACTTTTTAATTGTCACATCAGCTTATCTTTTGTTATTTAAACATGAGTGATTAAAATGACCGAATTATGTAATGTGAGATGATTATAAGTATAATTTACCATAATAAATATTCAACTCAACTTATAGTATAAATATAATGAAATAATTTATGATAATCCATAATTAATGTTATAATATATGAAATATAAAATTTAAATAATTCATATAAATTATTTGTATAAATTTATTTAAATATGAAATCACATTTATTCTTTTATGGTTAATGTAAATTAGCTATTTATTTAAGATTACTTTTAGCTTGGTTTCACTTGGAAATCACTTTTGAATGTCAACGGAAACAAAGCCTTAGACAAAAACAGAGGTAGTAGAGTACATTGTCCTCCCCCTCCTGACCGGCGAAGAATCCATCAGCGGCGGAGGAGAGAAGACCCAGCAACCCTAACAGTTTTGACAAGAAAAGAGAAAGCAAAGCACGAAAACAACTGACAAAAGAAAAAAGAGAATAGCAACCGGAGTAGAGGAAGGGTGAGCAGCGCTGGCCAAATAGCCGGACACGTGACATAAATATGTTTGTCTCGGATGGCAGAGAAGGAAAACAAATCTCAAATTTAAGTTGATTATCGCTTGGAACTAATGAGATGAACTTTCTGTAAGAATGGTGGTGAGTTTAATAAACTATTCTTTGTCCAGTTTTGCCGATTTTAATTAGTTATTACGAGGATATTAAAATTTGAGTTTTTTTTTTTTTCACATTTCTTGTTTGACGAAAAGGGAGAAATTTTTCTGTTTATTTTGAAAAGATATTATTTTTTACAAAAAAAAATATTCATTTTTCTAATTTCAAATTAATAACCAAAGCAGGCATAAATGTTGGAGTGCAAAGTCTGAATCATAGATACTAATGGTGCCGCATGGTACGATTTAAATTTTCGATATGTTCGGGCTGTTTTTGATCCATGTCATGCTCATATTGTATTCAAAATAGTCAAATCAGCAGGGAGGATGATGAACCAGAAATAAACAACCAAATAACAGGAAGCTATAATTCCATTGATCTAGACAATTTGTCACTAAATGTATCTCATAAATATAAAACGGAACGGAAAGCGAAAAATGGGAATTGTGTAACGAATAGAAATTATAAACCATCTTCTTTCTTCCCCAGAACGCAACAAGTAAAAGTCTAGCCTAATTTACAGGAGACTAAAGGGGGTGGATCAATTGAGAGATAAAAAAACGTGAATATCAGCTTTCGTACTTGCACAGGTTCTCAAATCCCATGTACTCGTGCCGCTCGATTTTCCCGATCATGTTTGATATGCCAACACCACCTACCAAAAGTAAGCCAACAATTGTTTTTTTGAGAAGTTTGAAGCCAAAAAGATAAAAAGTCTGTCAAAACAATTGGAGGAATATCAAAGCTCACCTAGTGATATTGCACTAACAAATATTGTGGAGGCTAGAATGAAGATGATCAAAGATGCCCTTCCAAATAAAATTATCAGCTTTCGGACAACATGCTGTCCGATAAAGGCAGCAACTGTAGCTACCGCAGTGAAGTAGAGAGCTGCAAAATAAAGTACGGAATACGTAATGTAACTCCTGGGAAAATGTGGAACAACGATATGTTCATGTAGAAGCAACATCCCTTGCAGGTTTCAATGTTCCCTTATATTTCAATCAATAAAATTATCGCACTGTTGAGATACAAACTTACCGTAAGGTACTGGAAAACGCTTCAGAAGGTAATATTCTACAACAGACATGGACGAGGAAAATGTCATGGCAAAGGTAGCAGTAGCACTTGATACCTGCATGGAAGTTGGTAAGAAGCCAAAAGAACAAAAATAACAAACAATGGATCATCTTCAAGGTCATAATGAGACAAGAACTGATTTTCCCTCCAATGTGATCATCATTCCAATTAATATATAAAGGATGAACTTCAAGGTTATGACTTCATACTATACATTTAAAGGGTACAAAGAAACTCACTTGAGGAGGAACACCCAACTCCAAGAATAGTGGACCCATGATAAATCCTCCACCTAGGCCAAGTAGACCACCGACAACTCCAGCTAGTACTCCAAAAGCACAGTAGGTAACAAGCTGGACCACTCGAAAATTTGTGCCATGGTCTCCCTTGGATGCAATTACTCTATGTCCTTTATAAAGACTAACTGCCTCATATAGAGATACCCCAACGGAAACTGGGATCTGGACAGAAAAAGGATACATTCAACCAGGTTTCAAAGAAATCATTGTGACGAGGATCAATGATGATCCTCAATGTTAAACAATTTTATCTTAATCATGCCAGTCAGCATTGGAAAGAGGAAAAAGAGATATAAAGTACCTGCAGCAAGTTCAACACCCAATACAATGCCGAACAAGTAGTTGTATAATTCTGTTGCCAAAAGTCAGTGTTCATCAGCTATGGCTCAATGATTCATTTTCTGTTAAATATTTGAACCATATAAAAAGGCAGAGGAAATATAACCTTGGTAATCTGCAGTACAAGGAATGCAATCCAAACGAAACAAAGGAGTCCAAGTTCTTTCCAACAAACATTCTCCAAAATAGAGACCTGCAATCGCAGGGTTATTAGTTTTGAAAACAAAAACGAACTCGGTAACAGCAGATTACAAAGTCAACCTACTTCTTTATCTGAGTTGTCCTTAGGAGGATCACTGCTTGGGCCACTAGGAAGAGGCTTGTATTCCACATCTCCACTACCAGTTTCTGATATCATATGAGAAGTATATGGGCTCAGGTCAGAGGAAAGGATCACCAAATGATCTTAAGAACCAACTAAAGGGAAAAAAACACAAGTAAACAACTGACCATTTGATTCCAAATGCCTAGCGGCCTCCTAAAATCCAAGAGAAGAAGCTTTCAGATAGTTAGCAATTAATTTTAATAATATAAACACAACACATACTGAATGAGAAAGTTACTTCATAGTTTTTAATAGATTAAACAGCAAGAAGATAAAATTCTGAATGAAATTATCCATAAGTTGTCAGTGCTTATGATATTTTGAAATCCTTGAAATCTTTCGACTGCCCATCCATGAAACAGAGATAAATTATTTTAAAAGTTTTGACAATCGCGCACATCAGTATGAGTGAATGAGTTAAAAAAATTCACCTTTTTCAGTATGGTTTCCTTTTTCCACGTTTCTACACCCTTGAAGAATGCCTTTGTTGATGTTCCTGCAAACCATTCGATTGGTTGAAATTAAAGATCGTTCTACAAGAACCTTTTGCCCAGCAAACGCAACACTAAATCAGCCAACCATTACCTAGAAAGAGAATAATAAGTAAAATTGTGACCATCCAATCTGCAAAGAGCACATTAAAAGTGACTCCAATGCTAATTCCCATCATGAGCATTGGCTGGATAAGAAGAGCCAAATCATAATCAATGATAGGCATATCCAGTGTAGGATGCCTTAGCTTAAGGTTGTAGTAAACAGTTGAAGCAGCTGCACCCATGATCATACCTAGGAAAATGCCAAAAAACATAGAAAGCATAAACTCACCTATATTATATCAGGCTCATTCGTTTTGGTAATGATTGATTAATAGCATTCAGAATTCTCACATTAATGCATTTATAAGTTTTGGAAGCATCAAATCAAAACAGACCTATTTATTTCCCTTGTTGGTGTTGGCTAGGAAATTCCAAAATCTAGGAATCAAAGTTAGCTTACAAGCAAAACTGTAACTGCGATTTTCAATTACTGAAGTATGCATCAACACAAAACAAGATGAGTAGATTTCTTTCTTTCATTTTCTTTAAAACCAAACTCAGTTTTCTGATACAGCAACAAAATCTTTTAATAAATTCCCATTCTTTTTATATTTCAAGGGACCTCCCTGTACCTGAGCTATACGCTTAAGCTCAAGAACAAGTCAAACCAGATAAGAAAGAGTGTTTAAATATATACATACATATATACAGAGAGAGAGAGAGAGAGAGAGAGAGAGAGAGAGTCAGTTAAAAAGAAAATATTGAGAAATCCTTTTCTCTTGATTCTTGAAAAGTGAAACTTTACCCAGAAGAAAGACAGAACTCCTTTTTTTTCCCCAATTTTTCGTTATTATTTGCTTCATAAAAATTTTCACCATCTTCTTTATCTCTCCTAAATATTAAAAAGAAGAAGAAAAGCTTATTTGAACATGAACATCAGGTCCAAAAAACTTACATTTTGAAATAGCTGTGGCTGATTTTGCATCAAACCCAATAATAAGGCTAAGCATAGGAACAAAAATGCCACCTCCACCAACTCCACCTACACTCCCAAACGCTGCTCCAAAGAATCCAATTACACTTCCCAGCACAATTTGCCAGTTAAATTCCATTTCCTATTCCCCAAAAAACATGAATCAAAAAGCTTAAAAAAAACTATAAATTAAGGTGAAAAATCAATCAAAGGCGTTAAGACAACAATCCAGTGAAGTGAAAAGGAAAACATTTTTATGATTTGTGAAAAGGAATTATAATGGTATGTATATACTTACAGGCCAAACATGGTGATAACCTGATTCATCAGATTGCCACAAGAAATTAATAGCTTTGAGGAAATAATTATTGTTTGTTTCAGATTCCTTGACAGATTCTCCATTCCTCAAGCTTCTCTCAGCTGAAACTAGCATAAAAGCTACACCAAAATTGAAGAAATTCAACATTATCGACCTCAAAACACTCGGTTTTACACCAAATTTCGCCATCTTGATAGTAAACTCGACCAACTTTTTTGTTTTTGACTCTCTCGCTCTTCTAACAAAACGAATAAGACAACTTTTTTGGTATCAAAATCTCTCCTTTTCTACTGTTAGCTTACAAAGAACAACGTCAAAAAGGCGTTCAGTTTCCAAGGATACAAAATGCATGAAAACAAACAAGATTAGATTTTGGGATTCAAAACCAAAAATAAAAACGATTGTAGAAAAATGATTTTTTTCGGATTTGAGATTTGGAAAAAAACAAACGTGAAAGCATAAAATGAAGAAAAGAATCACAATTCTTCGGCTCTACGACTCACGTCTCTGTTTTTCTCTGTGAAAAAAAAAGGAACAAAGGAATATGACTTTTTTACATGGCACACTCGGAAAATAAATACAGAATAAAGTGGATAAAAATAAAACTAAGATATCTTTCTTTTTAAATTTTTATCATTAATTTTCTTTGTTTTGACGCAGTTTGTTTGTGGTTACTGATTATGTAGGAACTTGGATAGGTGATTATTTGCCTCATTATAGAGTATGTTTAAATTTCGATTAAAATTAAATTAACTGATTAAATTAAAGTAGTTCGATTAATTGATTAATCGATTTAATTCAATTAGAGATCGATTAATAATTTTTTTAAGAGTTCGATTATTGATTAATTCGGTTCGAAATCGAGTAATTAATTGAATTACCCGAAGTTTCAAAAAGTCAATATTATGTATTACAAATTCAGTTAATTTTGTTAATTCGATTTATTTTAATTTGATTAAATGAATATTATTTATTTATTTATTTTGATATGTTTTATACTTATTTTAACCAAAAAAAGAAGAAGAAGCAAAAACATAAAATTTTTGATTAATTCGGCTAACCAACCGAATTACCGAAATAGTTCGGTTCGGTTAATTTGTTTTGAAAAAATTCCGATTCGATTAACGGTTGAAGGTGTAAAAAGTTTGATTAATTTGATTAATACTAATTCGGTTTAGTTAACCGATTGAACACTCCTACCTCCATATCCACTTTGCTCGCTCATACAACAATTTTCTTTACGTGTTACTTTGGTTAAACTTGGTTAATAATCATTATACTTTGCAAAAGTTGTAGATTTAATCCCTGTAATTTGGATTTTTAATGTATGTACTTGTCAAATAAAATGAAATTTTAAGCTCATTAAGTTAAGTTTTATTATCAAAATCCAATGCAGTAAACATATTTCTATATGTGTAATATCATGTTAACTTGTTATTTTTACATATTACTCAAAAATTAAGTTAATAGGTTAATTAGTGTCATTTGCATCAAGACTAAAATTTCAAAAATTCAAAAATTATATGAGCTTAAAACGATACTATTGAATAATATGAACTAAATCTATAATTGTACAGATAGTACAAAATTGAACTTATCCAAATGAATTTAATTGTTGTTGTTTAGGTTAGGGTTATAATTTCATATTTGAAAACTAAAATTGATCAATTTAAAAGCATAATGAATAAATCTATAACTTTTACAAAATATGGAGACTAATTTCAGAATTTAACCTATTAATTTTTTTTATAAGTGCGAAGTTGGAGAAAGGGACTGAATCTGACGAAAATAAAATAAAGTAATTGAATATTCGTGGACAAAAGGAAGGTACAAAGTTCCAAATCTCAATTTAAGAATTTTATATTCCACTTTCTTCTTTTTTACATACTTTGATGTCAAGTTTAAATTAAAGAAACAAAATTTATCTATTTATTTTATAAGCCATAAAAGTATGTAAGTAAATTCCTTTCCATATATTAATATAAATAATATTTTAGATCAATATAAAAAAATATTGTATTAATTCAAAATTTTATATATAATAAATTCAACGATTAAATTATTAAAATATTAATTATAAAAAAATACAAAATTACGTCATATTATGTTCATTTATAACGTAAGTAGATATCTACCTAATATTATTTTTTATTTACTTAATTGTAACATTGATTTAAATGATAATAATCAATTTCACAACTTACGTATGATACAAAAACTAATAATAGATTCTACGCAACTCACCTATAATAATAAAATCTAACCTAATAACTATTTAAATTATCACTAAAATTTTAAAAATAAAAAATACATATAATACAAAAATTAATAATCAAAATCAATCTTCATTGAAAAGAAGCCATTACTTTTAACAGAATGAAGTCATAGCACTAGAGGTGTTCAATCGGTTAATCGAACCGAATTATTATTAATCGAATTAATCGAACAATTAATTTATATTTCCAAAAAATTAATTGAATCGATCGATTTTGAATTGAATTAATCGTTAATGATTAATTAATATCTGACCAAATTAATTTGATTAACTAAATTAATTCAATTTTATCAAAATTTGCGCCCTACATAGCACAACCTTTTTGTTGTTATGAATCAAGCCCTAGGTTTTCATTTTATTTGATGGTAAAACCCAAAAAAGAAAATAAGTAGTTGGGACTTCAAATGAGACGGTGGAAAAAGAGTACACGCTTGTTTTTATTCAAATGACATCGTCGACGTTCAATTTTTTGAGCAAATCTAATCTTTGCGTAGAAAATTAAATAAAATGGATTTGAGAATATTTACAAGTTGCACGTAAGTATGAATAGGCGGACAGGTAGGGAGTAGGGACATTGATTTGACTTATAAATTAAGTGCTGAACCCCATTCTATAAATTATAATTGGCTCTGACTGTGCCCTGACTCATATTTAGCCATAAACTCCCATCAACTTGATTTTTAAAAAATCATTGAAAAAATCTAAAAATTGTAAAAAAAAGTTCCAAATATTTAAAATATAAAATTATAATTTTATAACAATTATAAAACTATAAAAATATATATAATTATGAAAACGTAACAGTTTATAACAAATTCTAAAATATTAAATTTACTAAAAAATAAAAATCGTAAAGAATTAATTTATTTTGAAATTAGTAAAAACTTAAAAAATAAAAAATTGCATGTTCAATGAACATGAATAGATGCAAATCTAGATTCATCCCATCAAAATTAAAAAAATTTATTATTTAAAAAAATTGTAAAAGTATTTTTAAAAAATCACATTTAAAAAATCAATAATGAATGTCAACTTAAACATTTGATTGTTGAAGTTAATTGTGAATATGCATCTGGGAGAGACAATAATAGCAAAATTCGTGGAAATATATTTAATACAATTTCTTATGATTTTGTAAAAGAGAATTAGACGGGAATGGGTGGGATGTTGTCTTTTATGGATTTCCTTTTTAAGAAGCATTTTTACAGGATTATAGACAAAAAAATGTTGTTAAAAGATGATACTATGCGACTTTTTGGGTGAATTATATTGGAAAGACAAAGCTTTAAACATAATGAGATTAATGAGAAATTCAAGTTACATTTAAGATAATAAATATTTTTAATCATCATGTCTACATACGGATTTATTATACAACTTATTTTTTATACTACAAAATTATTTTGTTAAAAGGTGAAATTATCATATTAAGCTTAATTGGGCCTTCATCCAAAATGCATTAATTTTTTTCATAATCAATAAAATGATTTTGTAATTAAATAATTAAAGAAATCATAAATTAATTAATATAAAATTTGAACAGATCATATAATATAATTCAATTAATACATATATATTCAATCTCGTACTGGTAAAAAAATTAGTTTATTTTCTAAATCAAAATTATCGAATATAACTTTAGAAAAAAATTTAATCTCATTTAAGTTAAAATGGAATTATACTTTGAAAATATTAGTGCCGCTCAGCATGATGCTTGAAAGCATTAGAAATCAATATTTAATCATTTATTTTATCGTGTAAAAAAATCATTTACTACTTATTGCCTTAGGGTCTGCAATAAAATCTCAACAACTACCCAAAATTGTACTGAGTTAAACACTAAAATCAGTTGAAATATGTACAGTCCACATAACCAAATAAACCCCATGTTAGATCACGTGTAAATGTCTCCGATATTAAACCAATAGCAGACGACACTGAAAACCACAAGGGAGCAGAAAATTATTTTTCATTTCCATATTGATAGGGGTTTATGTCTACTACTTCATGGAGAATAAGATTTATTATTATAGAGTTAAAAATGTCAGATTAATTATTATTACTAGATTATGAGATACTATTACATAGGTGAAAAATTGATATGATAAAAATACAAAAATATGTTTCAATTTGTTTTATAAAACACTAAATTTTCATTGGTAATTTCAAGATTCAATTATAATTTTAAATAATACATTTAATATTAATCAAGAGGATTAGTAAAAGGGTATATATATTTAAGAATGTTTAATTTTAATAAATATATAATAATATAATCAATAGAGTGTTCTGTTAAACTACTTTGATGGGAACTTTTAAATTTTATCTAAATTTAATATTTTACACATTAGTAATCGTGATCATCACATTCACAAATGGCATATCCCTAAATCTCTAATGTTTTTTGGTTACTCTAAAAAAAAATTCAATTTATTGATTTATATTATAAAACTAGATTTCAATAAAAAAAAATATTTAGACAGCTAGATAAAGCCACATCCACAACGTCTAATAAATTTTAACCTCCTTTATTCAATTAATCAGTACGATTTACGTAAGAATTTAATGAGGCAGCTGGTCCCAGTCTGACTTGTAGTTTGTAACCACATACTAGTCTTTACCTAATTGATAGTAATAAAAAACATATAAATTGGCTATTATAGTTGTACCAGTGCTTTCACTTAATTATATTACCGACGGACATTTCTGAATATGAACTATATATATATATATAATATTAAAATAAGAAAGAAAAAGGCTTCGCAAGTTGGATATAAAAACATAAACAATGCAGCAAGCCATGGGCATGGGAGATTCAATCAGCATCTTATTATGACATTAATGAATATTCTATCTATAAAAAATATATTATAAATGCGTTGTTTTTCTTTAAATTCTATAAAAAAATTTAACACGCCAAGTGTAATTCCTTTTGAATGTTTGTAAAATCAGAAATATATATGAACCTTTACAATAAAATATATTTAAATTTCAAAACAGTCTTTAGCAGAAATTTTACAATAACAATAATAATTAGATACCAGTGGTTGAACAACTTGAAATAAACATCAGTTTTTAATACCCAGAAATAAAATAATTGACGTTTGAGGTTGGATTAAATAGGATGAGTGACGACAATGGCAGATTATTGCAGTTGATAAATTAATTATTATCTAAATACGCCAAAGAAGCTCGTCGATTAGCCAATGGCATGAATGGTCCTTCACCAATTTGATATTAAATTATCATAAGTTAAATTAAAAGACCTTTGATGGAAGTTATAAGAAACAAAATTTATAGTCAACATAACATATATTTGAAGTAATTTACAGTAATATTTAAATATTACAATCATGTGAACATGTGCATAAACTCAAACCAAACCTACCCACTTAGACTTAAAAAAAAAATGCATTATTCTTACTGCTAAAAAAAAAAGCTGGATATTTATATATCTGACTGAAAATATATATTATATATAAACTATTTGTTAGAAAAAAAAAAAAAATTGTTACTGATGAAATGAAACATAGAGATGAATAGTGATAAGATAATGGAGCACGTGGTTTGAGTTTAAAAAAACATAGAGAGTAATAAGACAAGTGAGAGGTGAGGTTAATAATTGAGATCCTATCAAAATTAAATGGCGTGATAAAAATGTGAGTACTTATCGGACCCACCATTGTACGAATAGTGTTGAGTATTTTCAACCACGGTTTTGTGATTGATGCCCGCTGGACCATTCCTGTCGGAGTACTGGTATTCCTCTCCTTTTCTTTCTTTGAGGTCTTCGAGTTGGAGGGAAGGTCAGCGATCGCTTTCAAAATGGCCTGGAATCCATTTATATTTGTTCCAACTTGTGGTTTGCCCAATTTTCACCCCCACTTTATAATTTATTAACGTTTCACACGCCAAATTCCTTTTAAGGAACCATATCTACTCAATTCAACCTTTCTCTCTTCAAGTAAAAGCACTCTCCGTACAAAAGTTTCAACTACAAAATGGATAAGCATTCCACGTAAAACAATTTTAAGTTGGATGAAGGATACTTAGTACGATAGTAATTATTTTATTTTAAAGAACTCTACTGATATATTATAATTACACAATAATAATATATAAAGTTTAAAACTAACTATATTAAAAAAATATTAATAATCCTTTAAAAAATCTATTAGAGTAAAAATTTAAAATCAAAATATCACACACACACATATAATTATTCTAGCAGTCCAAATTTGTTGGAAACTTTGAATATTTACCCTCTGATATTGAACATATATTTATTGTCATCATTATTTTAATCATTAATCAAATATAAATAATTAATAATAAATATCATGTAATTTATTAATCAATCAATATAAATATTTTATAATAAATAGTAGGTGGAAATGTATGACAAAATGTTTCTCGTTAAAAATATTTTTAATTATTCAAATGATATTAACAAAATAACGATAGTTCAATAAATTTAAATATAATTATTTTTTTATATTTTTTATGTTCGATCCATATTTGAGATTCATGATTGTCCCTCTTAATAAATTAAAAAATATATTTGATACTTATTAAAGTGCAGGTAAAAAAATTTATTGGATGAATTTCCCGACTCACCGTAATGTTTCAAGTACAAAGGGGTAGTCCAATTTTGACTACCTTATCATCTGTTCACTTCAGTGTTTCTATAATATGAAACTCGTGTGCATGACTGTTCCCCTATTTTAATTCAAACTTTAAGTAAACTTTATATCGATATGATGTGTGGAAAATTTGAACTCATCCGCCATTTTTGAAATCTCATTCACCACGTGAAATTAAAAAAATAAAACAACAGAAGAATCTATGATTCCACGCGTAGTGATGGGAAAAAGGGTTTAAAGATTTCAGAGTTTTTATAAATTTGTTTTTGATATTTTTAGTAGTAATTTGATTGTCTAAATTTGGTTAAAATGTGGAAAAGAAAAGAGGATTGGACCGTTTCTTAGGATATTTAAAAAAATATTTAAGCTAAATTTGTAAGACGCATTTTCGTTTTCTCCCTTCACAATTAATTAATTAATTAATTGATTTATTCATTGGTAGGTGAAAAGCTAGAGGCGAAGTATTTGTGCAGTCCCAGGTTCAATGATGAACCAGACTTACATTAATTATGATGATCCAAAACAATATTCAAACAAACATTACATGTGGGATTTAGTAATTAGCAATGATGGGTGACGAACGTTGCCAGTTCATGTTGCATATATTATCCCTTTGCTTCAGGACAGTGAAGATGGTCCTTTATATCAAGCGGTCCAGTAATATTTAAATAATCAGTGAAGATGGTCCTTTAGCGATTTGTTCATTAAATAATAAGAATAAATAATCTGTGATCATTATTTGCCCCCGTTGGATCCAATTCAACATTCCTTTTTCCTTTTGGGATTTTGATTAAACCACATGCGAGGGCGCAGCCAGAGACAAAGGAAATAGACAGATTATTTTTTGGATTTATTGTGAAATTCTTGAGCTAAAAGTTGTAAAAATATTTGCTTTCAAATCCTTTACATTTTCATAATTTGAATTCGTCCAATGTTATATATCTTCTACACGTATTCAAATAGTTGGTGTGAAAAAGAAAACTCAAACTGTTGAATTATGGCTCCTATTTCAAGTCAAATTTAAAAAATAATCTTTCAGTTAAATTTTGTTTAATTGTTTCAATTAAACTCTGTATATTTATTTCAATTAAACTCTGTTTATTTGTTTGGATCAAACTCTTATTAGTCTAGATTATTTTATTATTATTTGACTTAAAAATTTAGCCTATAATTAGGTTCTTTTACAACCTTAGACTTTTGGAGAATTTAGTGTTTACGTTTTGAGGGTTTTTTGTTTTCGGGTTTTTGGGGTTTAGTTTTTATCTCCATCTTTTGTACTCTTCGTTCTTTGCCATTATAGTAAAATTATTTTTGCCCGTAGTTTTTTATCCTTTTCGGAGAAGTTTTTCCACGTTAAATTTGTGTGTTCAATTTCTCAATTTCTTCTGTTATTTTTAACTTGTTCGTTGCTTACTCGGATCGATTCTCAACAAGTGGTATCAGAGCTAGTTTGATTTCCGTAGATCAACCCGTTCAAAGATGGCAGCAACAAGGTTTGATATTGAGAAGTTTGATGGTGTCACAATTTTTAATCTGTGGCAAGTTCGGATGATGACAATTCTAGTTCAGACCGGCTTGAAAAAGGTCATTATAAGGAAAAAGCCTGATAATCTAGATTGGTCAGAATGGGAAGAGCTTGATGAAAAGGCCTTATCTGCAATCCAATTGTATCTTGCGAATAGGGTATTACAGAGGTATTGATGGAGAAGACCTCATCCGCCTTGTGGAAAAGGCCAGCAACTCTTTATGCGACTAAGTCTCTAACTAACCGTTTAGTGCTGGAACAACGTCTATTTACATTTTGCATTAACGAATGTGAGCTTCTTAGAGATCACATCAGTAAATTCATTACTCTTTTGAATGATTTAAATAATGTTGAGGTTCAGATTGATGATAAGGATCAGGCTATGCTATTATTGTGTTATTTACCCCCCTCATAGAAGTCTTTTAAGGAGACTTTGATTTATGGTAGAGACAAACTTTCATTCGAGGATGTGAATGGTAATTTGATAAGTAAAGACAAACTTGACAATGAGTTTGGTTCAGATAGCAAGGCAGATAGACAAGCTTCCGTTTTGGTAGCATCAAAGAAACGAGATAAAAGGTGTCGCTATTGTAAGAAATTAGGTTACGTCTAAGCAGATTGTTACAAACTGCAAAATAAAAGGGTTGCTGAGAGTAATGAGGAAAATTTAGCTGGTGCTAATTTGACCGATGGAAGTGGTGATGATTTCTTGTTAGTGCCAATGAGCGAAAGCTCACATCTTTCCACATGTGTCCCAACAGAGAATGGTTCTCCATATACAGTTCGGTTGAAGGTGGAGTTGTGCACATGAGAAACGGTTCATCTAATAAGGTAATCGGTATTGGTACTGTTAAAATTAGGATACATGATGGTACGATTAGGACACTATCAGATGTCAGGTATGTACCCGATTTACAAAAGAATCTCATCTCCTTAAGTATTTTAGACTCGAAAGGTTGCAGAATCAACATTGGGTCGAGCAGCATTAAAGTGCCTCGAGTAGCTCTCGTTTTGTTAAAAGGTAAAAAGACCGATAATCTTTATATTCTGAAAGGTTCTACAGTGATCGGTGAAATCGAACGTCCCTCGTCTGTTACGGAGTTGAAGTCAACTCGTTTGAAGTAGAGGCAACTTGGTCATAGGAGAGAAAAAGGTATGACTGTTTCATTGAAAAGAGGTTCTCTTTTGGATGTAGGTTTTGAAAAGTTAGGGCACTGTATTTGAGAAAATTAGACCCGTGTTAGTTTTGATTTGGTAGTGCACAAGTCGAAGGCTAGAAGACTTCCAGCTTCTAAGCAGATATTCGACTTAGTTAATTCCTTCCATAGTTCAAGATAGGCCCGTGACGAGCTTTGGCGAAGATGGCATTATGGAAATACGAGTCAAGGTGGAGATTTTTTGAATTATGACTTCTATTTCAAGTCAAATTTGAGAAATAATCTTTCAGTTATACTCTGTTTAATTGTTTCAATTAAACTCTGTTTATTTGTTTGAGTCAAACTCTTATTAGCCTAGATTATTTTGTTATTATTTGACCTAGAAATTTAGCTTATAAATAAGCTTTTTTACAACCTTAGAAAATACACTCATTAGATATACCCATTATAGTTTAGAACTCCTAACACTTTTGGAGAATTTAGTGTTTACGTTTTGAGGGTTCTTTGTTTTTTTATTTTTGGGGTTTAATTTTTATTTCCATCTTTTGTACTTTTCGTTCTTTGCCATTATAGTAAAATTATCTTTACCCGTGGTTTTTTATCCTCTTCGAAGGAGTTTTTCCACGTTAAATTTGTGTTTTCAATTTCTCAATTTCTTCCGTTATTTTTAACTTATTCGTTGCTTAATCGGGCCGATCCCCAACACAAACAAATACTTAATATTTAAGAGGTTGTTTAAACGATGACTTATTCTCTCAAAACAATTAGAATAATGACAGTGGAGTCAGAAAATTTGTTTGAAGGGGTCGAAATTAAATTATTTATTTTTACGATAGTAAAAATACAATTTCACTATTTTAATAGTCTATATTTTTATAACTTTTAAATAATTAAATCAATTTTTATTATTTTTTAAAAGGCCAAAGTGTAATTTTATAAATTATAAAAAATCTAAACGAAAAATATTTTATTTTAGGGACTCTTACCTACCTCTTGGCTCTGCCACTGGATAATGGTTTAATGTTTTTGAATTTGCTCAAATTAGCACCTATTGAGTATTTGACTTTGCTAAAATAGTATTTGTGGTATTGAAAAATTCACGAATGTGGCATTCATTAATAATGTAATTTTTAAATATATCAATTCCAACGTGTATTTTATATAGAAAAAAAACACATTATTTGACCAACTCTTTACACACTATTAGAATCTATTCCTAAATTTTATAAGAATCTTAAAATTCAGAAATTTCTCAAAGCTTTATTTGAATCCAAAGAAAAAAATGGGCTCTCTTTGTTTGTTCATGTTGTCGGTTCAAACATAAAAAAAAGAAACCAAATTATGTAAGGTAAGAAAAACGTGATTCTTTGCATCTTCAATGCCACTTGAGTACACACCCTCAAGATATTTTCAGAGAAGCAAAATTCATGGCTGATTGAAGAGAGGATTTACAATGTGTTTAGCAGATGTTAGCTTTGTGAAATTGGGGTCCTTCAAATTTAAAAGTAGTAGAAAGAAAGCGCAAAAGCAATAGATTAAAATTGGTTTGATGAAACCCGTGTATTGACCTAATAATTATATTATTCATTATTTTAAGTGTGATTTGGATTAGAATTTCATGTTGTTTTTAGAACTTTGTCTATTTTTGTAATTCAAAAAAAAATTTGAGGTTTTTAATAATGTGGTGACTGTAATTTGTGCTTTCCCTTCCCATGGCCAAATTAGAAAGGACAAGAACAAAGGTGTGGAGATTAGAGCTAAGGCTTATCAGTGGCATGGTCCCAATGAAAATTTCCCAGAGAAGGAAATTCAGACAAATACAATCATGGGATCCTGCTTATTCAGAAATAGTACCGATGCTTGATGTCCCCACCACCAGGCAACGAACTCCTCCATTAATCGACTAATTACGAAAACCGATGATCCCTATTCTCTTTGGGCCTGGTCTTGTTGGCAGATTAACGATTGTGTTTGCGCCTACACCAAGTCTAGCAGGCAAGGTCCAGATGAAACGAGAAAAGCCCATTCGGTCTGTTTCGGCTCTTAAATCTTTAAACTAACCCAGTAAAGACTTGGTTGGTTAGAGTCACTACTGCCTTCTTTTCAAAGAAATGGGGCAGTTTCAGCTTCAACAACAGGTCATGGCACAGAAGCCATATCCATGCACATTCATGTCTTTAGCTTCTTGTCATAATCCCCCTAAACTTTCCAGAATTCGTTATTTTCCCGCATTTCCCACACTCAATGAATCCATCAAGTTTCATCATCTTCATTCTCTGCCCCCCGTCCAACCCCGTTTGTTATGCAAGATGAATGGCTCAGGTTATTTTCTACTTTACCAAGCCTAGTTCTACGAAAATATCTATTTGTAATTTGAAATGTACTTTGATTGTTGTTTTAGTTTTCTATATGGAAAATCATTCCCGTGCTGACTTCTAAACGAACTCTGTCTGCTCGGCATTTTCCCGAGCATTTAATGTGCAACTTCCGATAAAACTTTGTGCTCCGAGAAAGGGATAATAATTTTTCAACCCAATGTTCTTTTTAGATATTATTTCGGATCTAGAACTTGGAAAGCCAGGGGATAGACGAAAACCCGAGAAGCGCGATAATGGAGTGTTTTGGATTATACTTCTGAATCTTGGAATATATGTAGCTGATCACTTGTTTCGGGTACTCTTTTCCTTTCTTTTTGGTTATTCTTGGTTTATTATTGATGGGGATTTTTCCTAATAACATCACTAATACGTAAAAGCTTTCTGCACTAAGTTTTGCCTACTGAAAAAAATGAGGTTTTGAATGGTTCAATTATTAATCTTCTTGACCCCCAAAATTTCCCTTTCAATAGGTTCAGGGCATTCAGTCTCTATACTTGTACCATAATTGGCCTGCTTGGTACCAATTTATAACGTCAACGTTTTGCCATGCTAACTGGTAAGTTCTATAAATGAATACTGTGGAAGACCAAGTGTGAAAACCCTTAAATCTTTAGATAAATGAATTGCTGTTATTTTATGTGTCTGCCTTCTCATTTAGATGTTCATTTTTCTGCTTATCATCCTTATTTAGGAAGCATCTTTCGAGCAACCTTTTCTTCTTGTACATTTTTGGTAAGCATTTTGCTCTTCTTTGACTTGAGAATCCTTGTATTTTTGTACCCTTTTTACTTTGGGAGTTTGATTGTATCCTTTTTTGTAAAACAGGGAAACTCGTCGAAGAAGAGGAAGGAAGTTTCGCATTGTGGCTGTCCTATATTTTTACAGGTGCTGGAGCTAACATCGTCTCGTGGCTGGTTTTACCAAGAAACGCAGTCTCCGTTGGTGCTTCCGGTGCAGTTTTTGGGTTATTTGCAATCAGTGTCCTTGTAAAGGTAAGCTAAATTTATCCACAAATATAGAGAACCATACGAATGAATACTTTAAATTTTTATTGTTTCAAGGAAAAATAAATTGGAACAAATGGAATGACTCGACCCCTTTTGCTTGTTGTAAGATGTCCTGGGACTGGAGAAAGATCCTCGAGGTTCTCATATTGGGCCAATTTGTTATCGACAAGGTCTGAAATTTTTAATCGACTAGTTTTTATTTCTTGTTCCTGAAAGATTATATTGAATCAACATTTTCCTAATAACGTTTGTGATGTTGGTTTGGGGGCAGGTGATGGAAGCAGCCCAAGCTTCAACAGGCCTGTCTGGAGTTCCCTATCCCTTGCAAAATGTCAATCACATTGCACATCTCTCTGGTGCTCTTATTGGTGTTCTTCTAGTATGGCTTCTCAGCAAAATTCCTTCTGAGCCTCGTGATAATGAAATATCAAATTCTCCTAGAAAGAGAAGATGAGGTTCTTAAGAGTTTCTAAAAAATGCATCAAATTGTGAGTTACCATATCACTATGGAATGGTGATTGAATAGAAGAGGAGACGGAATGTGGCCCAATTGCTTTATACACGTAAAAAATTTAATGGTTCAATGAATTTTGAATACCTCTCATATATGTATACTGTCATCTTCAGTGAAAAATAAAGCAAGTAGACCCATGATTTTTGTTAACATTTCAGGTACTGGGTTGCATATCTAAATAACATATTTGGGTTTTCCCAAAGATATGATAATAGACCCTTTGGGGAATAACATTTCAACTGCAGAAAATAGAAAACATGACATGTAGATGGGGCTGAACGCTATCCTCAGTGTTGAGCAAGTATAAGATCATCCATGGGTTGCATATCACTATTTCATATAACACAAAGGGATAGAAGTAAATTGTTCTGAATAATGAAAATAAAGTCGTGAAACTTCATAATATAAAACAAAACTTCCTGTTTGTAGACATTAGGTGAAAAATAAAAAAGTAACACACAGTTGAAAGAAACCCAAGACCTATCTCGTTTCTAAATTCAGGAATCTCTCAGAACAAAACAAAACATCACAAATTAACTTATGAAGCAGCAACAGCTCCTTTCTTCCTTGGAGTTGCTTGAGTCCCTGACAGACACACAATTCAACAACACCCCATCACTATATGCTATCAACCAAACATGTTTTCGTTTTAAACAACCATGATTGAATACGAAATACTCATAAATACCTTCTCTAAAGCCAGTCTTGAACCTTCGGGGAACATGTCGGAGGTACCTCATGCGGCCAGTCCCGGTCGTCTTTCTTCTAATAGCCTTCACACTCCAGTTATCTTCAAACCAATAACACAACACAACCCAATCAAACAAATTAGCAGATATTGCAAACAAAAGCCAATGTTCAGCAGACAAAATGCCTTTTAAAAAACAAACACATAAACCATATTTTCAGGATTCTATATTTCAACCAAGCAATGACACTCAAAGATAATGAAAAATGGTTTATGATCTGTTAAATCTAAATCAAGAAAATATCTAACTATAAATTTCATTGGATATCATCACTTCTCATGAAAATTTTCATTTGCTAAATTTATCTAAGTTCAGCTAAGCAACTACAAAGAGAGCTAAAATGACTAAAAATATATGTCAGATTTGGAAAATCTAAAGAAAAGAAATAAATAAAAAAACGAAAGATCTTACATTTTCGGATGCGACTGGCAGGGTAGCCACAAGCACCGCAACGGCTCTTCTGCAGATGGAAGCTTCGGCGACCACATCGAACGCAGAGCGTGTGAGTCTTGTTCCTTCTCTTTCCAAAGCTTCCAGTTCCTTTTCCCTATCCAAAAAAAAAAGAAAACCTTTACAGTCATTTTCAATTTCTTTATAAATGGCACGAACAGCAAGAACGAATTCGAATAATGACACTGATGATACCATCTTCTTTTGTTCTTCGAGCTGCAAAAAACACCAGAAAAGTTCTGACGAAATGTAGGTTAAGGTATTTATATAGAGATGAAATAAATTAGGGTTTTGCTCATTGTCGACAACCAAGACGCCAGCGAGAGGTCCAAGACAATTCTAATGGCGTTCTTTTCTGAGCCCATTTACCGGTAAAGTCCACTAATAAATGTAAAGGCCTTTGGTTCAGCTTCAATGGGCTTTTGCTAAATTTCCTTTTTCTTTTTTTGTTCAGAGGCTTATCTTCAATTTATTCATATTATGTGAATTCTTTTAGGCAAAAAAACCTGGAAGAGGAAAATAAAATTTATTCAAATTATGTCTAAAACCAATGAAAGTTTATCTCCAGATATTTTGAGTATTTAGGTTTGAGTTATGTTTTGTGTAGTTGGTATGAACAGATCTTCAACTTCATCATGCGCAATAACATATGTTCAGGAGCGAAGTCATAAAACTTTTTTAGAGGGATCAAAATTAAATTATAATTTTTATGATAGTAAAAATATAATTTCATAATTTTAATAATCTATATCTTTATAACTTTTAAAGAATTAAATCAAATTTTTGTCATTTTAAAAGGGGTCAAAGTACAACTTTTACCTTTACTAATTTAAAATTTTAAAAAGGCATAAATGAAAATTTTTTCATTTTAAGAGGCTGGGCCCTGAACATATTCAGGTTTTAGTTTAAATTATTTTAGATTCTTCATCCATTTGTGTATTGTAATGATTTAACTATAGTATTCAATTATGCATATTAAAATTTGATTCATGTATTAAACTTTTTTTAAAAAAATTTCTCTATGCTTTTTAAGATTTTATCGCTCTCAAGTGGGCTTTCATATAATCGAACTTAAAACATAACACACATTTAAGTACTCTATAAGATAGATATATAAGAGTGTACAAAAAAGACAATTCTAAATTATAGTATCAAAATATGATCAAGTGATTGGCTGAGCCCGGAGATATAATATTTTTTCAATAATTTTACTTGGAAAGCTTAAAAATTAATTTGTTTTATTTTCTTCTTAACAAAATTAAGCAAAATGGAAATACAACAGGGGAAATAATTTAAATATATATAATACAAATATACAAATTACCTTCAAATTTATATATATGAGATATCATTATTTATCTTGAGATTTGTACATATTTGGTGCTACAAATCCTTGCTGGGCTGCTTCGTCATAAAAGGAAAGTTGAAAGCTCCCCGACTATGGTGTTATATATTAACTACCAAGTGATGGAATTCCCATGTGTGCTTTGAAGATCCTTTATCAATCAATCAATCATCATATTCATATCCTTTCTGCATTATTACTAGTTATCATTATTATTTTTTGGAAAAGTTAGATGCTTTTCAAAGTTGGATTTAAAGAATGCATTGCATCAAGTTTCTAGTAATCTTCACAAGAAAACAAAATGGTTAGTCCTTGTCCAGAATACAAATGCAAATGGACTAGCCTTAGTGTTCCCATGATTACTTTGAATTGAACACGAATTTGACAAGCCTATCACTAGGAAAGTCAGAGATGAAGCAATAATATGTAATATGGTCCATGTTTATTTTTATTGGAAAGTCCAATTTAATAAAGCTTAACAAAGATTCATGTTAGGAACACAAGTATCCATTGATACAAGTTTCAGCATATACAAAAGTGTACTTTGGAAATTCCCACTTGATCCTGCAAGGTACAAGAACCATGCAAAAGACCCAATATTATGTATATATGGATTCATGAACATGCTTGAATAATGAGAAAGTAATAAGCAAAAAAGGCAAAGTTAAAGAAGATAATAGAGCAACCTAAGCTGGGGAAGAATCATTGCCTGTAATGTCCAATGCTCAATGTTAGGTGGAGGGGGGAGAAAGTGGACAAGTGGGTTTTGAAGCTTAGCTTTCACCAAGCACATAGATATATAAAAACAATACGCCTCTCGTCACTAACATGGAGAAAGAAACCCCTTGGAGACTGACATAAAGCTACCTACATCAACAACACATCACCCCTCCATCTGCATATGTGAAAGACAGATGGAGTGTGTGTTGGAAAAAGCTAGCTTAAGGGTTGAGATTCAGCAAAGGAAGCTTTTTCTTTTCCCCCGCTGGCTGAGTTTTGAATTTTGATGATGAAAGGGGAAAAGAAAAAGTACATGAAGATGGACCCTGTGAGTAAATGAACACCTTCACGGAGCATGTGAGGATTAGAAAGGTGGTGTAAAGCTTGAGAGAGTGGCGGTCCCTCCCAATATGAAGAAAAAGAGTGGAACATTTCTCTGCATGAACTGGATATCTCTCCACTCTCTCCCTTAGTGCAACATTATCTTCTTCTACTTCTTCTTCTTCATATTATTGTTATGATGATATTCAAAGTCTGTCAATTTCATCTCTATGCATGCGCTTGCTTGCTCGTCTTGCCCTTTTCTCCTATCCAACTTCCCTCATGCATATCCATCTTTCTTTCTTTTTTTCTTTCAATAATTCTTTTAATAATATTTAATGGATTCCTTATGGAGTTGACTTTAAGGCGATGAAGATTTCATATATATTTAAACATTATATATATATACATGAAAAATATACTTAAATTTCTACTATATATGAACCGATGGAGGAGACTGTTAGTGAAGGATTTGGAGGTTCGTCAAAAGTTAAAATCAATGAAATCAGATTCAGTAAGCAAATCAACATCCGCTAGTGCAGACAATGAATAAGTTGGCGGCATGGGCAGCTGAAATAGCATTCAATTCCCCTTAGTGTTTGCTTTTCGTTGCTTGTATGCTTTTACTTATACATTTATATAAACTTAATTATATGCTTTATTTTTTTAATAAAATGATTTAAGATAAAAAAAAATTAAATTGGAACCATGAGAAACTATGTATGAGGTGTGTCTTACATTTATCGGATGTTCTGTAGACACTTAGTAAGACGTTCGACGATTTACTGAAAAAGAGGTAAAACAAAAGTGACGTCCTGATGATGTAATAAAGCGATGAAACCTCAAACGAACGTGGCGGCGACGTCGTGACGAACATGCATGGGACGTCACGACGATTTCTCCAATCTATCCCGCCGTGTTTTAGATTCCGAGCAAGACTTTTTCTCCCAATCAAACTTTGATGATATTTTAATATGATTAGGACTCTAATCTAAGCCTATTTAAAGAGGCCATTGTATCCCTGTTTTGACAAGATATAGTCGCAGATGAGTTTTGGTAAGAGTTTCGTGACAAATATGGAGAGAATTTTGATTCCGAGTTATGGTTTTATTTTCGGGATTTTGGATTGTACGTTTAGTACTTTTAGGTTTGTTTTTTCTATATTGTACTCTCGTTTTGCTTACTCATTTGAAAAGTCGAAATCTCTTTTGCCAATGGTTTTTATCCTTTTCGGAAGAATTTTTCACGTAAAATATTTGTGCTCAATATTTCTACATTTCTTGTTCGTTGTTTATACGGTTTGATCCCAACATTATGAAATATCAACAAGCCAATAATATAAACATGTTTTTGTATATTTGAAAATCGCTATTTTAATTATATATATATAATATGTTGCTATAAGAGGAAGGAGACAATAACAATAGAATTTTATAAAATGTCTAAAGAAGCCTTCTTAAGCTGTAGGCTATAGTTATAATTTTAAAAATATATATTTGTCTGTTTGTTGGAGAAATAAACATATATTATTGTTAGATGATTAATGGTTATAACTTTTCTTGTAATTGGTATAGAAGTGTATCCAAATTCGTGAGAGTGGACAACATTCAAAGCAAATATTAATGATGAAATTAATGGATTCCAATCACGAGTTGTATTATTGTTAGATGAATAAGCATTTCGTTGACTGATTACTCCCCACCACCCCATCTGATGCTGACTTCATGTTGCTGCCAGTCAATTGTTAGGTCTTTGGGAATTATCTATCCATCATACTAAACCTTTTCTGAAAAAAGAAGAAGAAAAATTGCATTCATAAAACACTTGGAATAATCAATTCTAATGGACCACCCATTCAATATGATCCAACAGAAAGAATTAAATCTATTAGATTATGTGAAACTCAGATTATGAATGAAAGAAAATAACCATTCAATTATTTTGAAATTTTCTTTAAGCTGTACTCCATCCCATTTGATTTAAAATTAATTTTTGAAATTATTTAAAGACATACTATCGTAATAAATTTTGCTATTTTTTGAAATAGAGTTTTAAAAAAGTTTCAATCATTTTTAAATATTGTATTTAAAAGTCTTCATCCACATGATGACTTGCGAATGATTTAAAATTTTATAAATTTTTCATAATTGTAAAAAAACTAAAAATGAATTATTTTTATTTAAAAAAAAAAAAAAAGCGGGATCACAATTAAGAAACAATTTTAGTTTGGTGGGATTGTGATTGATATAATATACACTTGACCATTAGAGTGAAAATAAAAACAAATGTAATGTTTAAAATGCGATATACTCGAAATTCTAGTTTTCCTTTTGTCGAAGAACAAAGCCAGCTAAGAGATGTTGATGCCATTGTCAAGCTTCGGAAACAGCCATTAAATTGGATTTATAGATTATTGAAAGTTGCTAATTATTAATGTATTTTTTATCATCATTGATCACTACTTTGCGAGTCAAGAATCCCAATCAAAGAAATTGTAGATTTGGTTCATTTAAAAAAAAAACCCAATTGATTCATTTTCTTTCATGCATATTGTTGGTGCCACAGTTAATGAAGAGTTACCATTTTGATGTAGTGATGTAGCAAAATTACAATAATTTGTTTATTATTTTTATAAGCACTCATGCTTAACTTAAAATAAAGCGAGAATTCGATAAGAAAATTTATTTTGATCATAATAGTGTCATTTGTAAAAAATTAATTAAACCTTGTATTATCTCGTTTTGAGATAAATTTTTGATGCTTTATAAATAAATAAAAAAATTCTTGGGATTAATCAACAAGAGAAAGTGTGCACAATTTGATTCATTTGTAAGGAATGCTTTTATGCTCTTTTATTTTACTTTTGAGAAAATTTCTTTCATTCATGTTTTTATTGGAGAGAGTTTATACTAAGTGTATTTAGGTGAGTGTAATTATTCGAGTGTTGGGATAGATTGAGCTTAAATAATTGTTTTTATAATGAGATTAAATAGCTGGTTTCTTCTCTATCAAGGTCTCGTTGATGCAGATCAAGTCTAAACTGCATAAATAATTTCATATATGCAATTTTTTTTTGTGTGTTTACTTATAAGTATATCATTCAATGTATCAACATCTCTTTGACACAGTTCAATACCAGTTTTATTTTTTGTCTTATGTATTAATGACATACTGCTTATCAATAATGTTATAAGCTTGTCACATGGAACCAATAAACTTCTAGTAAGAAATTTTGAGATGAAAGATTTTCATTGCACAATTTTTTTATTAGGGATTTAGATATATTACGATCGCTCTTAAGGATCTCTTGGATTATTGTACAGGATTATATAAAAATATATTTAAGAAATTTAACACGTAGGATTGTTAACCATGTGACACTTTTATTTTTAAAGAAGATAAGTTTAGTCTCGATCAAGCCTTTAGAATGACATTGAGATAGGAAATGCAAAAGGATTCCTATGCTTTTGTAGTGGTATAATGTGTGTTCATGTTTTATATGCATTTGAATGTTGGTTACATTATTGAGATATTAGACATTTAATCAATTTAAGTATAGATCATTAGAAAGCGATTGAATGAGTCATATGAGATTTTAATTTTGGTATGGTTTAATTTTACTATAGTTCAAAGAGGTCAGTTAGAAATAAACTTGTTTAAATTATATTGCATGTATTTTTCTGCTACACATCCACACTTTATATACATCTTTTGGTTATATTAAATTACATGATTATAGATGGATTTATTAACGATATGCATAACATGAGTTTCATTAGTTCCATAACCAATAAATGTGATTGCTTGAACATACATTTTGATTAAGGTAATTTACATTTGAACTCATGGTTAATTGGTTATACTGTTACATACAATTATAAGTATGTAACTGCGTAGTCGAAGTGGAACATTATTGGATCAAGAATGTCATATATAAATAATAAAATTAATTGTGTATTAACCCAAGTTAAATGTGATATTATAAGTTAAATTTTTTTTAAAATAAACATCAGATTGGGTTTTATTATTAGGATGAAACAAAATCAAATGGTCCAAAACAAAACACATGAAAAACCAGGTCCAAAAAACCAATAAACTAAAGACAAACAAAATAAAATAACAGAAGGATCTAGATCCCCACTGTTTCAATACCCAATCAGATGATTCCAACGCCATTTTCAATTTATGATAAACTATCATTCTCTTAATTGAATTTTAATTATCAAATAAAAGACATGGTAATTAATTTTTAATTTATGATTAACTATCTGGATTGTAATTCGAAGGATGAAGATTAAACAACTCAAATATTTAAACCCATATGAATGCAATTATGTTTTGGCTTCTACTTCATTCTTCTTATGATCCGACAAGTTTGCTCTTAGTTGATTAAGTTTTACATGAGATTTAATTGGATTTTAACCAAAGGAGTTGAAGGCCCAAACGGGGTCCAATGCATGGGATCCATCTTATATGAATCGTATATTATGTACTAGATGCATGCATGCATGTATGCATGACAAGGAGACATTTCTACATTTCGGCGTAAATTGTTGGTAGGAGAAAAGTGGCCCACATCAGATTCGATCGTCAGATAAAAACCATGTGCAAAAGTGTTTGATGCTACCTTCTAAATATGCATCTACTTATTACTATGATTCTGGTTCATCAACAAAATATTAAGAAATTACAAACAGTGCCCCTTAATTAAAGTCTTGCTTTTATGTTTTGTGAATTAAAAATAACTATTTTTAAAATATTTGTCTTCGGCATAAGGATTTGATTTGATTTGTGAGTAGACATGCTTTAATTTTCAAATTTATTAAATTACATAATAATAATAATAATAATAATAATAATAATAAACTCTCTCCTTTTTAACTTTTAATTTAATTTTTTGGTTGCATCTATTTGTATTTTTTATAAATAAATAAATAAATAAAAATAATCAGGTTGTCTTATGATAAGAATAAAAGAAAAAGATGCTGTCAATCATAATTTAAAAATCTTTAACAAGGTTTTTAAACCGTTGATTTGGAAAATAAATGTGTTTTTTTTTTTTTGGCACAAGTAAATACGAGGTATAGCAAGAATTTGTTTAAAATTTTTATACTCACAAATGGGAAGGAAAATGAAGTTTGATTGATGAGTAGTGGAGAAAAATGAAAATTAAGATAGATGGCAAAGGCAAGTGAAAGTAGTTGGAAATTGGAAATGAATAGTAAATTTAGGAGAATTGGTGCATGCAATGCAAAGCTATATCTTACCAACAAAAATGTAAGGAGGGATACTAGGCAACACATGTTAATGAGGCTCCCTGCCTTGAATTGAATTGAAAACGACCAATTATTCCCCGGTCCCTTCTCTCTTATCTCCTGCAAAAGCTGCTTTTGTACGTTTATAATTTCTTAAGCTATAATTGGGGGAAGGGGTCTGTTTAATTGTTCTTTTATATATTAAAATATAGTTGAATTTCTTTTCTTCATGACAGGCTATCTATCAAATCCAACTGAATTGTCAAACCAGCTCAACTTTTGCAGATGACAAACAATGGGTTACATACAGTTATAGCCAGCTCGACCCTTTTTCCTTTGTTTTGGCGTGGAACCTTTATTTTTCAGATTGGTCCCTTCATTTTCCTAGAGCGACACATAAATTCCCTTCATTTTTGTTGAAGCATGTTTGCTCTACTTGCACCAAAAATGGGACTTTCTTTTAATAAATTAAAATCTCCATGTAATTTTAAAAGATGGATACATGTTTAAATGCACATGATGAAAAAGAAAATGGTGGTCGAAAACATTCTATTTGGAAGGAAATCATTTTGACAGCGATACTGCCGGTGTTTGATATGAAGCCAAGCACAACAACAGCAAAAAGCCAAACAAATCATAAATGCTTTAATGGAAAATTTGAAGCTTTGTTACTATATATTGATTATGGTAATAAATCACAATTCCAAAGCCTTAAGGAAATTATAGGTCAAAAAACACAATCATATGCTTATTCAATCAAGCCACTAGTGGTAAAAAAATATTATATATATATATATATATATGAAATACTCAAATTTCAGCTTGGTCTGAATCTCTTTGTGTCTCGCCCTAAAAACGAAAAGTATGATGCCTAATTAGGGAAAAATGGTAATGTACAAGATGTACAGATATAATCTCAGGTCCCTCGCACAATCCAAACAAAAAACCGACCCGTTTTCTTAGACACTTTGAAATCCAACTTTCTTTCATATACGTTCCCAAGGCTTGCAATGGCAGCTGGCTTTGGTGTCATCTTGAAAAAGGAGACAACTCTCTTCCTTAATTTTGCTCATGTGCCTTTGGCTTTGGCTATGAACCAATCAATATCCACTGCTGCATGTTCATGTGCAGACGCAGTATATCTTCCATCTTCAACCAAAAAACCTCTCTCTCTCTCTGACGATTTTAATTCAAAAAACCCAAGAAAAATAAAGCTAAGGGAAAAATGAATCAATCATGGAGATTATGATGATGAATCTGAGGAAGGTTGCTGGCTTGCTGCAAAAGCGAACGAGTGAAGGCCATACGATGTTTTGCTTCATGTTTCCAACACCGTTCAATGTCTTCTGCAATCCTCCTAGCATCCATTGATGTACCAAGTAACCCACGTTTTGTGAACCCCACGGCGTATAGCCCACTTTCACCTTTCCACCCATCAGGAAATGGCCTTCGAGGGTACCCATCTTTCTCTGAGAACATCTCTCTTTCCTGTCAATATTTTCAATTTCCTCTTTTCTTTTAGCCTTTTTTCTTTTGGTAAAGGAAATAAAGATAAAAGGGCAAGTATATATGTATACCTTTAGCCAAGAGGGTACATTGCTTTTATAACCAGTTGCTAAGATGATTGCATCGAAGTTCTCCGTTTTGCCATTAACAAACTCCACGGCATGTCGTTTTAGGCGTTTAATGCTTGGACATACCTAGAGTATAACAACATTTATAAGTTATAGAAATTCGGAATTTAACAAAAAAAATATGGTATGGGGAGTTATTGGGAAACTATGTTTGTGGCAAGAAAGAAAAGCATGTGGGTGCGATTGTGGAAACACAGTTCGTTAGTTGTCATCAATGAAAGAAAAAAAAGGGGAGGTGTGATGTGATTTCAATGAGAAAAGGCAAAGTACCTTAATGTCTCCACTTTTGATATTGGCAAGCGTGCCAACATCTAAGACGGGGGTCTTTCCAGACAGATTCTTGAGTTCCAAGGGACCCAATCGTGGCCGGTCCAATCCGAAGCGAGCGGTGTCACCCAGCATCAACCACGATACAATCAGCAATAAGCGATCGACGAACCGAATGGGTAGCCACTTGAGCAACCACATGGACAACCCGAAAGTTGATCGCCCCAGCATCTCTCGTGGAAGGACGTGCACCTTCAGTTCCATAAAATAAAAAAGGCAAGGTTTTTTAGTGGACTCAAAACTAAAAAAGCAAAAACATGAGTTGATATAGTACGGGTTAATTGCCTCCAGGCCATTCCTCCATAACTTTGGAGTTAGTTTTCTTTAGGGGGGAAAAAACTTAATCATAGGGACAAAAAAAAAAGGTGTAGATTCATGATGATTACGACAATATAAGATCTTAACGATGATGAGCATGCTTGAGAATCCCAAGAAAGTGAAAGCTCAAAGATTTGATCTTCTCTTTAAATTTTGATTTCTATAATTATGTTCAATATTCTTTTCCCTATTTATCCCAATTAAGATCTCTCTTTTGGACCCAAAAGAGATCTCTTTGCTCACCTGAAATTATTACTTAGTAATAGATTGGTTTGAAGCGACACAAACTATGGCAGTTGTGCCATTTATGGTGAAACATGAGCAAAAAGATTGAAAAAACTTGTTCAATTAAAAACCATCTCTTATTCCTCACAAAACAAAGAGAGGGGCTTGAGAAACCTTTTTTTTTTTTTTTTTGGTAGTGAACTTTACCATTAAAACAATGAAAAAGATAAAAGAAAAACCCTTTAGTGGATGTGATTTTGGGTTAAATATGTTTAGTGGGAAAGAGGAGAAATTTTATATAGAAGAAAGTAAAGAGAGAGAGAGAGATGGTTAAGAAGTACTTACTGTATCTCTGACCACAAGTGAAGGCCTAGCATTATGATTGCAAAGATCCAAACACACCTCCATTCCTGAATTCCCACACCCCACCACTAAAACCCTTTTTCCTCTGAACTCTTCTCCACTTTTATACAAACTTGTATGCCTTATGTCCCCACCAAACTCTCCCATTCCTTCCATCTCCGGCATCACCGCCTCCGCATTCTCTCCCGTCGCCACCACCAACCACCGGCACACGTATTCCGTCCCTTTCCCATTTATTCCAACGCTTTTCACCCGCCAAAACCCCAGCGTCGCGTCGTACTCGGCTTGGGAAACCGTCTCATTGAACCGTGGTTTAATATCGAACTCCCTTGCGTATGCTTCCAAGTAGTCCACGAATTGTTGCTTAGTAGGGTAAGTAGGGAAATCAGTAGGGAACCCCATCAGAGGAAGTTCGCAGAACTGTTTAGGCAAGTGAAGGCGTAGACGATTGTAGGTCTTGAGTTGCCACAAAGATGCTATGCAGTTGGATCTTTCGAGGACTACACTTGGCACCCCTTTCTCTTTTAAGCAAGCTGCTGTGGCTAGACCCGAAGGCCCTGCACCAACGATAAGTGGCCCTGGAACACATATGCAACGCCACGACGCCGACGTATTCATCTTCTCAATGAATATGGAATCGTGAGCTTGTTTTCCTTGTATTTCTCTCAAGCAATCCATGAACAGACCGCAATTTGAGACTAATTTTTTTATACCACCACTATATATATAAATATATATATATCCTTTTGGTTAGCTGTACGTAGCTAGCTACTACGCAACTAAATAGCTACCGCTAGCTAAAGTACGTTCAGGTTGAGGTTTTGATGAGTTTCCAAAGGGAAGGAAAAGGAAAAGGAAAAGGAAAAGGAAACTAAAAAGGGCAAGCAATTGGTGTACTTCGAGGCTTAAGATAGAGGGAGAGACAGATGGTGATGTACTGATATAATATATATATAACTCTCTTCTATGTATATATTTCTTTGGAGAATGTTCTGTGAAAAATTCAACTCATATTCATATATGAGGTAAATTAAGTTTAAGAAGCACCTAAAAAAAAGGAAAATTTAAAGTGGGGACAATGTTTTTCTTTTTTTTTCACAAAATAGACAGACAGAGAGTATTGAAGCTTAGAGATGTTGGTAGGATAGAGTGTTTTGTGTGTATATAAATGGTAAAAAATGGAATTAACTTCTTCTTTTTTTACCAAAAAAAACCCTAAACTAATAATCCCAAAAAATAGGATTAAATGTTGAAATTATGATTAATGTAGAAAAGATGCTGGTAGGATTCTCACAGGATATTGAGTTTTGATTATGGTTGGCAATCATAGGACCAAGTTGGAGCGTGGTGGGCTGTGAATAATAGCCAAGATGCCTCCACTTCCAATGGTGTTGAAATTGGAGTATTACTATTGGGATATTATTTGGATTCTAGGGGCCGATTCTGTAATCATGGGATTTTAGATTCAAGACGTTGTTTCAAGTGTTTTAGAACAACAAAAAAGCAGAATGGCATGTGCATGTGGTTCAGTTTTATGCATGAGTTGCCTCCCAGCTTCAGTTTGACACGACTAGTTTGTGTTTCGATGTTGCGAACTTGATTTGGAATTTGAATTCAGTACAGCAAAAATATAGATATTGTGAAGTGGGATTCGGCTTGTCATGAGGCAATGGTGGTGGTGATTAGACTGAGAATGGCATGGCGGTTAGGGTGGGGATGGATCAGTGGCCATTGTCACATTGGTGCATGACGGGACCAACATTTAATATTTGAAGTAATTTCGTGTTTGCAGGGAAGGCCCTACCCATGCCTTCCTGCTTATCTTATGATTTTTCTTTTGCCCACAGTAACTTCAACAAACTGGATACTTAAAATATCATCACATCCCAATAATTCCATTATATATATATATATATTTGATCAAGCTGAAGGTTAGTCCACGATATTTTATATTTTTTTCTAAGTAACTGGTTTGATTTTACAGTTTTCGGTTTGATGGAATTAATTGCGGAATAAAAAATGGTGGCCTAGTCCATAAGCTGGTTCAGGTCGAGCCATTGTTTGGTTTAAATCATGTTCCGACCGGAGACTATACTAGTCTTAAACTTTGTTACGTGACAAAATTTTAATCCTAATTACAAAGCATAATTTGTTGGTATTTAATTACAATAAAATAAATGAATTTCATGTGTTAACCTGATCGTCAAAAATATCATTGTTCCAGTGTAATTTGATTTCGAATCGCACCAACCGCGTTATTATTAGAATTCCTCCCTGATTTTCTCAAAAAAAATTCTTTAAAAAAATTATAACACTAAAGGTAAATCATCCAACATTAATAATTTTTAGTCAAAGAAAATTATTAAAATAATTCCTTACAAAATTTATATAATTAATGAAATACAAAAAGTACATAGGCCTTAGCACATGATTATATTTTACATTTTAATCATGTTGTCTCATCTAGTCAATTTGATCATTTGACTTCCGATGAATCATTTTTTCTTAAAACTTTCTGATAAACCATTATCCTTAGCTGTCACATTTTGCTTAGACAAAAAACATTCAACCATGAAAAATATATAAGAATTCAAAAAATTATAAACAAAAGCACATATATTAAAATTTAAATAGTACAACTTTTTCTTAAAAAGGTAAAAATTATTAAACTTTACAATTTATATAGATGTATACTTTTAATAAAAACTAATATCGCTACCTAACACACTTCGTCTTAGATTAATTATTTTTTTAATTAAATTATAGAATGAATTTTGAATGTTAAAATATAGTTCAAGTTTCTATACTCTTTGTGTATTTGAAATTTAGTTTTTATATTTTTATTTTTAAGAATTTAACCTTTTTATTTTTCGAATTTAAAAATTCAATTCTAATTGTTAATGCCATTAATTTTTTTATTAAATTTACTAGAATGATATTTAAAAAAAAATACTCACATCGTAATCATATAACAAAAAAAATATTGCAATGGATGTGAATTTAATAGATAATTTTAATGGTGTTAGCAACTCTTAAAAACTACATCACCATTTTAGTCAAAATAAAGCATTTAGGCTAATCAATGACCCTATAAAAGTTGAGGTACCAATTTATATCAAGAAGTTGAAGTATAAAACTTAAATCTTAAATTTGAGCATGGTATAGGGATCAAAATTAAAATTTGATTACTGTTATATGATCTATAGAAAAAATACAGTGTCATGTCACTTTGCCATGTTCATAGTTTTTTTTTTTCCCAAGATGTTTATAAATATATAGTTTGTAGCCTTTCAACTACAATTTTTTTTTTTATTCTTAGACACTAGTTAGCATACAAATGATACGATAATAAGATAATTATCACATATAAGTATGTAAATCATTTGAACTAATTAATGCTATTGTAAAAATAAAGGACCAAATCATGTAAAATTAAAATATAAATGTTAAATATCAGACATAGTAGAAAAATCAAAACTACAATTTTACAATTATTTTATAATAATAAAAAATAGAGAAAAAATCATATCATTAATTAGTCCAAATAATTAACAGTGTTAATAATTTTGGTAGCTAATATGGATTTAAAAAAAAAAACTTATTCCAACTTGACATATCAAAATATTCTTTTTGTTAGACTAATATTTTGTTTAAAAATTTCACGTCAAACATTTTATCTGAGTAATTAATAATATTAACTATTTGGATTAAACATTATTAAAAAAAATAGGACCAAATACTATGGTTGAATTATCGCGAAACTTCAAGTATAAAGATTAAATCTTAATTTCAGGCCTAGTAAAGGGACCAAAAGTGATATTTGACCAATTTTCTATGGGGGGGGGGGAGTGAGAGACTGAACGCGTGTGAAGTAGGAAGGATATGCTTAGCCACTAAAGAGTACTTACAATAAAGTATAACTATTAAGTAATAATTATAAAAAAATAATTTTTATATGTTGGATTGGGGATTTTAAAAATAAAAATCACCATACCTAATTACCCTATAACTCTCAGCCCTCCATAAGAAATGGAAACATGATGTGAATCAATCCAATAAATCTCAAAACACACCCTAACAGAATTAATTAACAAAGAAAAGAAGAAGAAAATAAACTTAGGCCATATCCGTCTTATCATGGTAGTAGTAAAAAAGCAAGAGATGTATATTATAAATAAATAAGTAGGGAACTGTTTGATAGCCATGCATGGAGTGGATATATAGCCAACTAGGCATTTAGGCAAAGGCTAAACAATAATAATAAAAAGTAGTAAACTATAGGATGAGTCATGAGATGAAATTACAGTTGATTTTTGAATAAAATCATCAATCAACAAGATTGTATCAAAGACCAGCAAATTCATCTAGCAAACTTGAGTCTTGTCACACTTCAATTCCCCAATCAATCATTGATTTTCTTTTCTAAAGAAAAAAGAAGAAGAAGAAGAAGAAGAACCCTCTTGTAATATTACACCTATCTAGCCTCACACATTGTCACCAATATTTTTAAAGATGAAAAAAAAAAAAAAGGGTGATAAAAGAGTCCAGTTTTGACTTCCCATCCAATCAAAGTGAAGCAGGTAAATAGATACATATGAAAATGAAGAAGTTCCAGTCAAACCGAATTACCGTTTGATCCCTCTCCTGTCCTCACTTAATTTGTCTCACCCACTCATCATCCCTTCATCACGGCGTAATAAATGTGTAATTACAGGAATGTGTCACTCATTCTTACCAGATGACATTATTAATATATTATATGGTTTTACTACATTTACTCATTTATGCTCTATTATACAAATTATATATTATCCTTTGATATAAAAATAACCAAATAATTTGAAAGGTGTTGGTAGACTGAGGATGCCGTACTCAGGAAATTATTGTCCTTTCCTTTTTGCTTTGCTTCATCTCAAAGTTTTATCCCTATCCCTATCCCTATCCCTATCCCGTGCATGCCCTGTTACAATAATTCCATGCTTTCTAATTTTTTTCTTTTAATATATTGTAGGTATGTATGTAAGCCTTTAAATTTTAAACTTATGTGTGTACAACGCTCTTTCAAAAAATCTATTATTGTATGTAACTAAGTACTAAAAATGTCGTCAACATTCAACCAAAGGAGACAATAACATCTTAGTTTAACCCAATGAAATTTCAACATCTAATAATTTATATCTATACTATGTTTAAAAGGTTGATTGAGTTGATGTTGTTTATTAATTTGATCTTAATTCAATTGAGTAATTATTGAAAAGTATTCTTTTTACAAATAGTAAATATAATTATGTGAGTACTTGTTGTCGCGTAAAATTCACAAAAATGTATTTTATTATATTTGAACCTAAAACATCATGGTTTTTACTCTATTCTCTTTCAATAGAGGAAATTAAAGGCGAAAAGCCGAAAGCAGACTTTTAAATTTTGAAAAAGAAGTTATAATGTTTTTTTTTTTCAATGAGGTAATTAAAATCTATTTTTGAAAAAAGAAAGTAAAAGCCTGACTAATAAACAATAATTTGGAATTCTCATTAAAAGAATTTTAATATTTATATTTATATATTTTAGGTAGTAACATGGTTGATGGGCCTACTTCAGAAACCCAAACTGTGCCCAATGATATGAGCTTTCTGTAAAGAATCACCTCTGTGGGTTAAGAGGAGAATGGGGTATTCATTATCATAAAAGTAGCGTGAAATCATAAGGTACAAATCTCATTTCACTTCTTATAAATTATTCAAGTTAAAAAGAGAGCTAAACGATATTATTAAAAAAGTTAATCACTAACTATAAATATAAACAATAATATATTTATGCTTACTTTAGCTAATCACGCTATTTTTGTTGGAAGTCTAAAATCCCACTAACCTAATTTTAAAAAAAATAAAAAAAAACTAAAGCATTTTTATTATCACGTAAAATTTAAAATTTCCGATGTGATAATTATATATGATAGATATGTGCTCATATTCACCAATTAAGCTTCATTTCCATCACTACATATGATTAAGTGACTTTTAACCTAGACAAACCCTAACTTACCACTATCCTTGTATGCTGAAATGTGAAATGACTTATTCTAATTAGTCAACAAAAATAATTATCCAACACCAATGCTGGTTTGTCCATTAATTAAAAGTGGAGGTTTCATCATAATTTTGGGGCATGAGCTATATATTGTGATAATAAGAAAGGTGTTTTGACCTAATAAAAAATCTTCATCCAAAAATCAACAAATGGAAGGATCATTAATTAGCTAAGATTACGCAAACCCCCACAAAATTTCCATCATCTTAATTGATGATCATAGGAATTATTATAAGTTTCTAATTTCTTTATTATCGATCAAATCTTATGTTTCTTTAAAGTGAATTTAGAGCGAGATGTTTACACCTTCAAAATAAAATGTTTTGACTTCAAAAAAAAATTTAAATGAATAAATCCATAATTCATCATGGATTCTTGAATATTAATTTGGTTTGTTTTTGTTTTTGTCCCTTTTCTTGGATAGTGAAAAAAATTAGTATGATAATAAAAAGGTAATAATGGCCATTATTATATTTAGAAAATAGTGATTCGCGTGCTGATATATAAATATGTACTTCAACTTGTAAAAGTATTCACAATGGTTATAGTTGACGATTTTTTTTAGTATTAGAGAAATATTAAAACCGAAAGCAAAATGTAATGATCTTCTAAATTTGTCATTAGCCTTTTTAATATGAGTGTGATTAGCTCAAATCAAATCATGATGATATTTAGTGGGGCGGGAAAGATGTAAAACTAAAGTAGAGCCAAACACTGTGAAACCTATACATTAATTTAATTAATAAACTGTTAGTTAACCGACGAAGATATATATATCAGAGTGACTAAGAAAAACAATACTTAATCAATCATTCAAAATAATTAATTTTGAGAGTTAATAAATTTATCTTTTAATTTAATAAAAAAAATGTGCTGTCTAGCATTATTAACAACAGTAATGTTTGATTTATACTCTCACCAGGATGCGTTTAAAATTTTAAATTAGTTTGACCTCGATAAAAATTTGATTTAACTCTTTAAATATTATAAAGATATAAATTATTAAAATGATAAAATTGTATTTTTAGTATCGTTAAAATTACAATTTAATTTCAACCCCTAAATAAATTTGCCCGGAATAATAACAAGTTTTTATATTGTGTAATCATCTCCATTAAATATAGATCTTAATTTAATTAATATTATGAGAAAAAGTTAAAAGTATTTAGATGATGATAACTAAATTAGGTCGTAAATTTGTCAAAGTGGGCTACATGGCAGTTGTTTAATGGGATTGTTCTCACTCTCATATGATTGCAAATCTCTCACTAAATATAATAAAAGTTCAAATATGAGCTTTTTAAGCCCTTTTTTAAACCAAAAACACAAAAGAAACATTTTTGGGTTCCATCAGAATATCATTGGCTACATTTGATGTATCTATTTCGATAAAGACGTGCTGATGAAGAGATTTTAAAAAATAATAATACCAAAAAACAAGCTAAGAAAATAAAACAATAGCAAACCAAAATTCCATGGATTTAATTTTTGAGAGAAGAATCCCTACTTTGTGAGAATCATTACTTCCGTTTCCTTGTTAGGGCGACTTATTAATATAACACACAATCTTTGTAGGTCATGTCTTTATATATATATGTATGTCTATGATTTATATTAAACTTTCCAACTTTTTCTTTTTTACCTAAAGAGGCTGAGAATATGTTTATGTTTTTAAATCACTAGCAATGCTTGATTAGACAGTCGTGGGGACTTGTCTTCTTTTTTTTTCCCCCAAGATTTAAAGTGCATTTGTCCAATAATCAAGTCTTAGTTCCTAAAGAAAATACATGATAAAACATTTTCTTGGTATAATTTAACTTTTGTCAAGTGGTTTTATCACTTCTTTTGATTTTTTTTAGATTTTATTTATTATGTAACAGTTTCTGTGAAATGTTTTACGTATAAATGAAAATTATGTTGAAAAAATATATACAATATGTAAAAGTATATTTTAGATGAAAATATTTAATAAAGATTCTCGATCCAAAGAAAAGTTTAACATAGGGAAACTTTAGAAGTGGAGAAAACTATAGTATACATGAAGGAATGAGAAATTTGGAAAACACCAAACATCTAATCATTAATCTCATTCTCACACATAATTTAGAATTATCTTTTTAAAAATTTCCTGTTATCCTTTCTAAATTTGGGAGATTCCCTTCTCCTTTTCAAAAACCATTTAATATATATTATGATTGCAATATGATTATAGTTCATGAACCTAGTTCTTCGGGAATTGTTTCAATAATTTTGGAAATTGCCTTTAAAGAATAACACATTTTTTTTCCTTATCTGGTTGCCTGTATGTCAAGAAGCTTGTCCACAGTGTCAAATTCTGTGAGACTCTAAATGCTAAGATAGTTTAAGTATATGGTGGTTTTGCTAAAAATTTAGAATGAATTTCTTCTACTAGTTAATTGTATATCTGATCGAACCTAACAAGTGACTCCACTGAAAAAGAAGATATAAATTAGAATTTTGGATCACAATTATGTGAATAAGACAAAATCCTAACAATACTAAATAGGGAAGAACTGGTTTAGGGTTTTAAGTATTTATATATAGATAAACATGATTCATGAGGCTGCTTTAATCATTTACTTCCCCAATAATCTGAGTTTTACTGCTCTCTCATGATTATTACTATCCAATAAAGAAAAATGACATCTTAAACCGCCCCACCAATGTTGGTTTGCCAGAAAAAGAAAATCCAACAACAATATTGGTTTTCTGATCACCAAATTGCAGTGCTGAGAATTTTTTTTAACGAGTGGGTGACACAAATCCCCACCAAAGCAAATGGTTATGAAACAAAGGGGGTCTTAATGAAGTGGGGGCAAGGGGTGTTTTCAGATACATACGAATTTGGCTTACAGGCGAGATAGATGACCAATATTATATTGATACAAAGAAATAGATATGGTTCGTGGAAAACCATTAGTGGAATGAAGGCGTTAAGTTCGCATGATGTTCATAGTGAATTGAAAGAGTTGTGAGTTTTGAGAGAATATTTTAGAAAAATAATAATAAGTGGAATGTGCATGCCTTTCTAGATTATTGGAAGGCATGTACACAAGTGTTTTATATGTGTCATATATTTGTTAAGTTAATGATGAATCTTTTTATACATTTTTATAAGTAATTTTAAGTTAATTTCGATATGATTGGACGAAATACACATATTAAGCGTATAAGGAACAAATATCAATAATCATGCAATGCGAGATGTAGTCTTCGAGCAAAATAATTTCAATAAATGAGTTTTTTAATAAAAATAGATTGACTTGACGAAATCTTCCAAACAGTAAATGAATTTCTTACTGAAAATAGATTGACTTGATGAAATGTTCCAAAATGAGATAAACCGGTGTAATCTTACATGTATTTATATATGTGTGCAATGAACATAAAATGTGCCCTTAGCCCACCATAAGAGAGAGGATTGGATGTGGGTTCATAAATGTTAGGAATTACGGCAAAGGCAATTGCCAAAACTTTCTTTCCCAAATTTTAGACGGCCCACCAAAACCAGGGTACCTAACCACGGCCTACAAACCAGATGTTCATATAGGTTTGGGGGTTGAATTCTGGTGTGTTGTTCGCATAAGCATATAGGTTAGATGCAGGATACAGTACTACATATAGGAAGTAGAAGCCACAACCTATAAGGCTAAAACTTGCCACATGCCCACATGACATCTTAGTCTCAAAAAAGAAAAACTTGACATGTTCAACTAGACTAAAAAAATAAATATACATGTTTGGTCAAAAAAAAAAAACCTACCCTAAGGAGGCTAGAACTATCGGATTTTGAAGTTTTTATAAAATCCGCCATAAATTTTTTGACATTCAACTCAAATCCTATACAAATACCTTTGTTCGTAAGAAAAAAATTTCTCCTTTATCAACTGTAATTATTAAATTTTACAAGTAAAATTAACAAAGTGGTACATATATGTTAGTCCAATGATACATCCACTTTATAGATGAAAGAATAAATTATAAAAATTTTATATAAAAAATTATATATTTTTCTTTAAATGAATGCTAGTTAAAAAAAAACAATTATATGGCTGATTTTTATAATAATCAGAAATAATTATAGGTTGGAATTAATGAATGTAAAAGTAAAAAAATGGTAAAAATTGATTAATTACTGTTTTGTTTTACATTTTCTTGATTTATATTAACTTTTAAAGAGATTTTAGTAACGTCAGTTAAGACTATAAACTTAATCAAAATTTAATATGAATATAAATAGTAAAAAACCTTCTGGTAAAAAAAGTTAAAATGAGGAAAAAAGAAACTAAAATATGATAACCTCTTAATCCAGTAATGAAATAAAAAAATTCACTATTTATAATCTACTTCTAAATATATCTTTCCCTTGTTTCAAACTATCTTTGGGTTATCTTCATATTAGATTGAAGCCCAATTTTAGGTTTATGTACCACAAATTTAGACGTAGAATCCTGTCGGTCTAAATCTATTTTTCAAAAGCCGAAATCTATAAATTAAATAGGATGTTGTTTCATTTTAAGGATTTTGAGTTTGAACATCTATGTATGTGAGGTATATGTGCGTTGTCAAAAGATTAAAAGAATATGAACAAATATTATCAAGTAATCACACCAATATATTAAAAAAAAATTATGAAGTTGCTCTAGAGACTAGAATTAAATATATGGACTAAAAATGGCTTCTAGATTCTAACCTCTACCTTCCAACTCCGATAAACAAGTGTACGGTGAAAGGGCGGTGCAGGGTTTTTTCATTCGGTGGTTGGGAAAGATTTATTAGACCATATTATAATAATATTTTTCTATAAGATTTCATTATTACAACTTTTTGTTAGGTGTTAAGTATTCGAAGCAGAATTTCTAAGCAAACAATTCTCCAAGGCAAATCATAACTTTGGCCTATTAAATTTAGCTTCCAAATTTTGGGGCAATTATTGCTACTTAGTCCAATGATAATTCAAAGTAATGGTTATCTTATGTTTTCACCTCGCTCTGATGCATGATATAGAAATATATTCTTATAAATATAAAATTTAGTAGTATATAATAGACACCACAATGACAAAACACGTTCAAATAAGACCAATATAATTAACAACAAAAGTTTAATATATATCATTTATATCTAGAATTTTGTTATTTTTACTAAATTTTACTATATTTATGTTTACATGGTAAAGAAAAAAATGTGAGATAAAACACACGTTATCCAGATCTATTTTCCCATAAATTCTTTTGTTTTCATAACACCTTCCTTTAAATGTACTAAAATTCATGAAATTCAAATATGGCGGTTCCTATATCATCTAATAATATCTCCCAGCAATTTATCATAAATAAGTTGCACTGATGGGCAGTTAATGAGCTACCGTTACTGGTTCCAGTCTAGAAGACAATGGCATACATGTAGGCAGAGGAGAAAAAGGAAAAAAACTCTAAACAATCATTGCTCACCTCAATGCCTCGCTACAGTCTACATTGTAGTCATAGTTTTGACACTACTAATTGAAAGGCTAAAACCAATATTGAATACGGAATTATCTGAAAGGAACGCATACTAAACCCTCATAAATTGGGTAGTTGTTAGTTTAGTAAATCTCATAAAAGTCCAAAAAGAAATTAAAACAGATTATTGTCGAAATTGTTGATGTCACAAAAATTAAGGGCCACAACCAAGTGACGAATGGCCCAATCAGTTATGTTTGGCAAATGAATTTGAATACATGCACCACCACTCTCAAAGCTCACCCACCTAAGCCCATGACATAAACTGCATTTAAGTGAACCAGTGGCAGTTGGAGCCATTATGTTGGTTGAAAAATATTGTTGGCAGTGTTATTCAGCAGTACTTGTCCCAAGACTCCTACTACATTTCTCAATATAAATGTGGAGAATTCTTACTCCACTTTCCATTCCATGCAACACTAACTTTTAGATTCCCTTTCCATTGTATTGTTCTTTCTTCTATAGAATTAGTCACTCCTATTCTAGATGAAGGTTCTCTCCCCAGTTCTTGCTTGCCTAGCGGTAAGTTTTTCGATTTCATGTGATTATTCGCTGTTGAATGCAAGGAACTATTCGGGTTTTTTTTACCTCAACTATTCTTGTTTGCTATTTGTTGTTGCAGCTTGCCGTGGTGGCAAGTCATGCTGCTCTCTCCCCCGAGCAATATTGGAGCTATAAGCTGCCAAATACTCCGATGCCAAAGGCTGTCAAAGAAATTCTACATCCAGGTGAGTTTTTAATATCCCAAGAATTCTTTTTTTTTTTAATCATGTTTACTCACCGACAAAACAGCGCTACTGTGATATAAGCTCTTAACTTGAGATGGTCAGGAAAGTGACTGTAGAATATGAGACCCTGGTTTCCCATAGAATTGAATTGAGCCTAATACAGCAAACAATCATTTAATCATGGAAACAGGCTAATAATCAGATATGAGGTGCTTAAAATAGTTCTGTTCCTGCAATTTATTGAAATAGAAAGAGCAGGATACGTTCTGTTTAGCAATATATTTCAGAAACATATGAATAGGATGTGTTCTGCACATATTGACTTATTATGAAAAAAATTGTTGGAATCATGCATTCATCAGCATGTATCTGAGCTCTCTAGCCCACTTTGGTGTATTTGCAGAACTGGTTGAGGAGAAAAGTACCTCTGTAAATGTAGGAGGTGGTGGTGTAAAAGTCAATACAGGAAAAGGGAAGCCTGGGGGTGGCACCCATGTGAACGTTGGAGGCAAAGGAGTTGGAGTGAACACGGGAAAGCCAGGGGGTGGCACTCATGTGAACGTTGGGCGCAAAGGAGTTGGAGTGAACACAGGGAAGCCAGGGGGTGGCACTCATGTGAACGTTGGAGGCAAAGGTGGAGGAGTATCTGTAAACACCGGACACAAGGGAAAGCCAGTAAATGTTAATGTCAGCCCGTTTTCATACAATTATGCATTCAGTAAAACTCAACTCCATGACGATCCGAATGTGGCTCTTTTTTTTCTGGAAAAGGATATGCACCCCGGGGCAACAATGAGCCTGCATTTCACTGAAAATACAGAGAAATCAGCTTTCTTACCTTACCAAACTGCCCAAAAAATCCCGTTTTCATCGGACAAGTTGCCAGAAATTTTCAACAAGTTTTCAGTGAAACCTGGATCAGTGAAGGCAGAGATGATGAAGAACACAATTAAGGAGTGCGAACAGCCAGCGATTGAAGGAGAGGAAAAATATTGTGCAACCTCACTGGAGTCAATGATTGACTATAGCATTTCCAAACTAGGGAAAGTTGATCAGGCAGTCTCAACAGAAGTGGAAAAACAAACCCCAATGCAAAAGTATACGATAGAAGCTGGAGTGCAGAAGATGACAGATGACAAAGCTGTAGTGTGTCACAAGCAGAATTATGCATATGCTGTCTTCTATTGCCATAAATCAGAAACAACAAGGGCTTACATGGTTCCTTTAGAGGGTGCTGACGGAACAAAAGCCAAAGCAGTAGCAGTCTGCCACACAGATACATCAGCATGGAACCCAAAGCATTTGGCTTTTCAAGTCCTAAAAGTTGAGCCAGGAACCATTCCTATCTGCCATTTCCTTCCTCAGGATCACATTGTTTGGGTCCCTAAGTAAAAATCCTGAAGAGTAGACTCATACACTATAGTTTCATCATAGTGTGCATTAAAACAGCTTAAAGCAATAACCAGTTTGTTCTATAATAATATACCCACGAGTTTAGTTATGTAAAATCTATCCATGAATCATGTTCTTAGTAATGGATAAAATGATATTACTTTCTGTATCACAATGGTTTGGTGATAAATGTATTAGTATTTTAAGTAACTTTGCAGACATCGTATTCCAAGTAACTTTGCGGTCATTATGTTTCTCCATTAGATTACTAATTCTCTTTCATCTCAGATTAGCCATCTCCACAGAAAAATTCTCAGAAGTTAAACTATCATGTTCATCACTGGATTGCAGTCTGAGAAGAAATTGTTTTTCCTATGTCCCAACAGCAGTCAATTTTTGGACCAATTTACATGGTACATATGAGAATTTTCTAAACAGTGTTATGTCATGTATCTCGAAGGATGCTAACTTAATATAGTAAGACCAGCATTAAATTTTTTTCAGATATGAGTAGGTTCCAAAGTACACAAATTTGAGCACCTGTACGGAACAAACCATTGTGTGCACTGTGCAGCTCTTCGTGTCTGATTCCTCCACCACCGTGATTAGCAGCTGCAGCATCCTCACTGGCTAACCTCAGGCCCTTGAACGACTTATTCAACAGATTATGGTGATAAGTCAAATAATTATACATTATGTCGGCTCCACAGATCCTTTTATTCCTGCAATGCGGGATCTAATCCACATATTTTGATTTTTTTTTAAACAACAACAGAGCTGAATACCGCATAACCACACACAAAAAAATCTACTACCAGCTACAACTTCTAAAATTATAATGAGTCATTCAATGTCGTCTTCGGACAAACAACATTCGAATTATGGATAGCTTTCAATAAGAAGTTCTTCAATTCTTCATCTCATCTTACTTGCAAATAAGCACTTGTTTGCATTAAAAATATTTAAAAGTGAAAAGAGAGAGAGTAAAAGCTGCTTCAAAAACAACAAACAGTAAAAAATTTGGAGCCAATGCTGTTACCGTATGATAGTCATGATAAAAATCTCTATGATAATAGGTTTCAATAATCTCTCTTTCCTCAACCTTTACAAAGATAGAAAGACACCATCATTAAAAGTTAATAGAGCTTACAAGATTGGACAACTATACGGTGTTGTAATTTCTATAGTACAACAACGGAAAACGAGAACGAGCCAAAGTTGCGAGTTGCGACTGTAACAAAAATGATAGCAAAGACAGAACAGGGAGAATTACTGCGAGGCTAGGATGGTGATACGCAGCACTGGAAGAAACACTTCCTTCCAACATCAAATTCAATGTAGCACGACAGCTTCGCTACGTATCAATTCGTGGAGTAGATATCAATAAACTCACAGTTATTAGTTATCACCACGGTAATTGACATAAAAAACGCCGCACCATCAAAATTCCGGCGACAATGTCAGAAACGAATTTCTTTTGCCGAAGCAGAATAAAATGTCATTGGCTAAACACTAGGGTTCCGGGAAACAATAAAAAAGATATGAATTGGGAAATTGGGAGAAACCAGATGCGTATTCCACGTCGCGGACTGATGTTTGAATCTCCCAAAGTTGGCGCGTACAACTCTACCCTTTTTCCGGAAAAACTATTTACTCGTGCGCAAATTGGCTTGAAATATATTACCCCTGTTACATAAATACCAAATTGTATAAAATGATTTTGATAATTATGACACCTTCATGCAGTGGTGGAATCAAAAAAATTTTTAAGGTCGGAATTAAAATATATATTTTTACGATAATACAAATTAATTTTATCATTTTAATAGTATACATTTTTATTATATTTAAAGAATTAAATTAAATTTTTATCATTTTTTAGAGCGTCAAAGGTTAATTTTACCATTTTTAATTTAAAATTTTATAAATTATAAAAGACCTAAATTAAAAATTTACCATTTTAAGGGGCTATAATATATATACAAATGGAAAAATTACAAAAATCTTAAACCTTGAGGGACTTACTTATATTTTTTAGAAAATCATAATATAAATTTATAAATAATTAAATTGAAAAAAATTAAACTTGGGGCCATGGCTCCTGAGCTTTAATGTGGCTCTGCCACTGCCTTCGTGTTGTATTTTTTTTAGAAAATAGTTATCATATAAATACATTTTAGGATTAATAATGTGAACTAATATAATGTCTATAAAAATATTATTGGTAAAATCATAAAATATATGTTAATTTTAAGTTTTGGTTGGCTTCATGTTGATGTTTAAATTTCTTAATTGTTCTTCTCTGTTTTCTCTTAATAATCGGCAAAAATAATATATACATATTTTTATTACAATATTGGAGTGGGATAAATTGGTTTTAATACGGTTTGAAAATAATTGAATTACTTGTCGTAAAATATTATTCTCGTTAGACTTAAACCTAATTAAAATAACAAAACAAAGGTTCTGTCCCTTTTTTACCTGAGTTAAGGTTAAGTAAAGGAAGACAAAAAAATAGGTTTGATTGAGAGATTTTTCTCCTATTCATGTATGATAGATACGTAAGGAGATTTTCATCCATTGTATGCTATTTTACATATTCCATATTAAAAAGGAATTAGGAATAGAGAATCTATACTAAAGAAGGGTCTAATTATTTAGTATATGTTCTTATTTGATTTGTTACATTGTAGTTAGTTACATCGGCGAATTAGGTGAAGGTGCGGAAAGAGAGGGATTCGAACCCTTGGTAAACAAAAGTCTACATAGCAATTCCAATGTTACGCCTTGAACCACTCAACCATCTCTCTTACATAATTATTATGGCTGATACCTTGAGCGAATAGCGAGTTATTCATATTAGATTGTTCGATAGGTATGAACAATATCAATTATAACTAGAAAACTAGCTATAAAAATAAAAAACTTTTCATCACTGTCAAACCATTACTCCATACAAGTCAATACATATATATTTTTTTATTGTACAATATTATTTTATAATGTATATGTGTAATTAAAAGTTGGCATGTTATTTCAACTATTATTAGTATGTTGCGATAAGGCACATTACATGCTCAAGAAAAAATAAATGTTCAAGACTTAGATATGATAATGTTAGAAGGAATAATCATGAACACCGAGCATGAATTATAAAGTGGACGTGCAGAACATAAAAAAATTGAAATGCTAATAGATTTATTAAATAAAACACAAATACATCATAATTTACATAAGTTATAAGGTATGATTACGAGTACACATGTTACCCTAAAAAAAATTGTACTATCCAGGATTTTTTGGTAAAAGTATCACAAGACTCTTTATACTATACTCTAGATTTTATTTTAATCCTTCTATTGAAAAAAAAATTAGCTCATTTACATTAGATGGTTGAACAAAATAATCATTTCGTTAAAATTTAGTGTTTGTATACAAAGTATAATAAAAAATCATTCCATTAAAAAAGTTATACATATTACGTATGTATTGTTAATATTATTAGTTTTAACTATTACATTTTTTTGGGTGAAATTATTTTATTTTTTTAAACATATACTTGCATTTTAAATAGATAGTTTTCACACGCATACGCGTGCATTATAATATAGTTGATTAAGTTGCTGTCACAAGTCAACTCAATGTTACTCAATATTTATAACAACATAATGATAAATAATTGTAGCACATTTAAAATTCTTAATATAATGTATTTACATGTTTATAACAATATAATGATAAATAATTGGGGTGTATATGACAGGATTATAATTCTTTTACATAAAGGATTTCGCCATTTCACTAGCCAGACGAAAATGCCGAGGTAGCTATGATTCTGTCCAATCAACACAAAGAAGATAGTGGAATTACTATCCTCCGAAGAGTTTAAAGAGTCTTGAATTTTGAGGTCCAATGGAGGATTAGATTATTTCCTAGAGAAGACAACATGATAGCGAATCATTTGGCAAAAGAGACACTCACCTGATAAATTAATTTCAAATTCTACGATGCGTCTCCTTCCGAAGTTATAATTTATCTCCAACAAGATATTCCGTGGAGTGGTAGAGTTTAAACTATAATGTAATTCTATCTTTCCTATACTCACTAAAAAAAATCTATTTTTCTTTTTAATATAGTATATATTAATTACATTATTATTAATTAATTTTAAATCATAAATTTTATTATTTATTATATGTTTCTTTAAATCAATATCTATATTTTAAATACCTGATTTTTAGACGCATAAACTTATGATATACTTGACAGGAATTACAATTAAGAGTGTTTTAAGGTCACTTGAATGATAGAATCTTTATTTAAGGTGACAAATATTAATATTTAAAAAAGAATACTAACGATGTGCGCAGTAAAATAGTTATTTCTTAAACAAAATGCACTCCGGAAAAAGAAAAACTAGAAATACATACAAATAATTAAATGACATTCTAAAGTTGATCTACGAATTAAAACATGAGCTAATCTATTTAGGATATTTTTATTTTTTTGCTAAAGGTTTTGAGGTAATATTATACATAATTTATAATATAAAAAATCAGAAATACTTTAATTTTTTATTTTTTATGTAAAAAATAGTTCCCCAAATAGCAACTTAATAAAAAACTAATTTTTAATTTAAATTTATTTTAAATATTATTAATCAATTTGATTTTGATTAAGAATTGTGTTAATAAATTAAATATTTTATTATTATCTCATATTCTCTATATAAAAAAGACTGCCCCTACTAGTATAACTGCTGAAGAGTTGCTGAGTTGAGACCGATGGTGAATGAAGAGAATCCAGGGAGAAAGACGTCACAAGCACACATATAAATATGATTATTATTTTTGGTCTTAAAAGGTTACAAGAGGAAGGTTAAAGTAAGAGTTAACTAAGCGAGCGAGACGAAGGCGGGACACTAAGGGTGCGCTTCGCTAGGGTTTAAAAACAAAGAAAACAATTGCGAAGGCAATCACTCCTCACTCTTGGTCTCTTCTGAAAACGTAAGATAATTTCTCAAGAATCTTTCTATTTATCCAAGACATTAGTAGCTATTGCTCACGGCATTAGTTTAGACGAATCGATTTTAGGGTTTCTTGCGGCTTTTGGTCCCCCCGGAATGTAGTTTCTGGATAATATTTTACAGTAAGAAATTGTTTTCTTAGCGGTCGTTCCTAACCTCATTGATATTTAATTTTCATCGTATGTGTTTTTGTAATTGATAATTTTGGGGAAATTCGGCATTCCGGGCACTTCTTTTTTGTTTTATTTTAACAAAATATGTGAAAATCACTGGAATGTTGTATTTGCATGTTGAATATTTCCGCCATTTTATTATTTTTTTTCAGGTTTTGTTATTTTTGGTTAAGTCAGGCCTGCTTTGCGAGTATGGTAGAAGTCGATGGAATAGAGAACCTTGAATTCAAGTGGGGTAAAAAAAGAGGAACTGGGGGCGTAAATACGAAAGTTCAGTTTTACGAATCATTTACTTATGATGGTCTTGACTACACTCTTTATGACAATGTTTATCTTCACAAGGAAGGTGAACCATTGCCATATCTTGGAAAACTTATAAAAATATGGGAGACTGCTAGTCGGTTGAAGAAAGTGAAGGTTTTATGGTTTTTCCAACCTTCTGAGATCTCAAATTATCTTTTCGTTGAATTGGCGCATCCAAATGAAGTATTTTTGGCATCTGGTGAAGGAGTAGGCCTTGCCAACATTAATCCATTGGTAATTTGGATTTTATAAATTTTTCAGTACTCTGATATTTAATTTTCCGGAAATCAACAGTTATAGTTTATATGTGCATTTTGTGAGTTTTTATAGTGACTAGTCAAGTGTTAATTTCCCCTTTTTTTTTTGCTTAGCTGTTGTTATATTGTTAAATTTCTTCCATGAAGGAGGTAGTTCACAGTTGGACTGGAACTTTTCTGAAAAGGGAAACTGGTGTCATTCACTTTAGCCTCAAGGATCTTAAAGTTTTTAATTGAATTGTTTGTCAGTTTATGTCTGAAGTAGCATCACGTACCTTGGTTTTGTTTTGAGCAAACCTATCGTCTTAGATGTGGTTCAGTTTTAAAGTTTTCTTGGCACTTCAGCTTACATTTTAAAAATGAAATTTTGTCAGTCAGTATGATACAGTATATAAGCATATACAATTAAATATCTCTTGTGTTTTTGAAAGTGTTAAACATACATTTATCTACTTAGCTACTAATTCTGTTTACATTAATTCAGGAAGCAATTGCTGGAAAATGCAATGTAGTTTGCATTTCAAAGGATGGCAGAAATACACAACCTTCAGATGAAGATATCCAAATGGCTGACTATGTGTTTTACCGTACATTTGATGTCGGGCAGCGCATTATCTTGGACAAGATAGATGGAAAAATTGCTGGAATTGATGGTATATATTTTCAGTCATCTCATTTCTCTTCATTGTGATTTTTTTCTGTGATGCTGGTTGCTTTAACTGTTGAACTTCCTGCTGTTTCTCAAATTCTTGCAGTTAAATTTATTTTTAACCAACCGGGTTCTCTGAAGCGTTGTTCTATTCGTAACTTTAGTGTGGATGAACCTGCTAGTGAAAATGCTATTGAGACAAATGGAAGAGTGGTTATGTCTAAGCTAAACTCATCTGAGAACCAAATTTCTGAAGATGATAGACAAGTGGAACAGAAACCTGTGGTTGCAGAGAATGGCTTTAACCACAAAGTTGAAGAGAATTCAGATGTAAAAGCTTCATCAGTTAAACCGAACCTCTCCCTGCAATGGGAGGTTGTTCCTGGTGTAGTTTCAGAGTCAGGTGAACTGGCCAAAACCAATGACAGATCTGGTGATAGGACAGGTTTGATCCTCGAAATTAAAGCAAATGCAAACTCTAAACTGGAAAACCCTTCTGATGAGGGGATAGGTTGTGTCAATCAAGTCAAAAGTGAAGAAAAACTAAAATCTGTTAAGGATACACTTGAGTTGGATGAGAGGCCTCATAAGAAAGCAAAGCTTGATAATTCTGTGAAAGTCTCCAATGACAAGGAAACTACAAAATGTGCTACAGATCCTTGTGGGACAGCCAAAATCTCTTCCAAGAAGCTGAAGGCTGATGATAAATTCAAAAAATCTACTAACTGCAAATCTCCTGCAATGCCTTCAAATGATGGTATTAAAACTGGTGACAAAGCTATGGAAGTTACCTGTAGGCCTGATTTTGTAAGTGTTATTTTGGGGTTGTCTTCTTCTTTCCCTTTAATATTCCTGATCAATTTCATTTAAAAGGGTCTTATGTTGAACGAATAGGAGGCTCTATTCCACATTACGCTCAAAACGTGGGGTTGTAACTAATTTGTTAAGAAAGACGTGATTACTTTTTAAAATTCAATAGTTATTATGCTATTGTTTGGCGTGATGGCTTTGTTACAGTTCTTGTATTACTATATAGGTGATAGGTAAATCTTGTGACACCTTTCTTTTCTTTGTTCACCTCACTTTATAGCCTATTTTTTTTCCCACCTGCCTTGGATCTTCTTTTTTTTTTTTTTTAAAATCACATGACCTCAAATTTCAATTTCTTTTAACATTTAATGGAAGAATAATGTGGTCTCATGTGATTGTTTCGCCTACTTGGTTCTTGCTTTTACTCGAATTTCTTTTCTGGATGAATAAATTTATTTGTGTAATCCTCATCATCCTGTACAATATCATGCTTGCAAGTTTCTGCTTGCCTCCTTATTGCGGATTTACTATCCTGTTATCCCTCTGTTCTTCTTGATGTGAAAATTTCTTGTGAAGTACTTACATTTTGCTGTCTATTCATGCTTACAGGATAGGAGCAAATGGTTTGGAGAACTCGTAAGCACTCCTCAGTCACTCCTAAACCAGTTGTTTAAATTATTTTCATAGCCTACTTTGATTGCTGTCATTTGTTGGAAAATTAGTCTACATTCTTTAAGCTGATCTTAAACTGCTTCCTACATTGTTTCAGCCTTGGGAAGAAAGGTTGCGGGATGCACATGAGTTTGGAAAACTTGTTCTGTTTCAGAACTTGGATCCAGCTTACACTTCAGCGGAAGTGGAGGTAATATTTATTATGAATCACAATTAGGTTGTGTTTGAATCATTTTGTATTTACATGCATGAATTCTGTTTTCTTTCACTTTTCCTTTACTACATGTGTGGTTTGTACCTTTTTTCTTTGTTATGAATAATGCATATTTATATTGCAGGATATAGTTTGGAATGCCTTCAATGAAACTTGCAGAGCAAAGATGGTGCAGCAGACTGCATATTCTAGCCCTCATTTTGGTATAAACCTATCCCATATGGAACTATGATGGGAAACAGTTTTCCTCTTGCAACTTAAAAAAGTAATATGGATTATCTGAAGTATGAAACAGAAATGTTGCCAAAATAATAGGAAATATTATCTGATATTTTGATTATCTAGATTCCCGATACAGAACTCTGCTATTATTCTCATTTGGTCAAGATATATAGTCAATATTTTGAAATATCAAACAGGATATGTCGGTCAATGTTTCAAGAAAGGTGGACTGAGTATTATGGTTATTGCCATTGGTGTTTGCCTCAAGTTATTTTTGTGATGATGTGTCTTGTCATATTGTCTTCATGTCCTTCCTTCTTCCTAACATGGGTTATCAATATATCAATATCTAAAGCCTTGTGTAGAACTGAAGCAGACTTTTCTGGTGCCCTCAAATATAGCATGCAGTTGATATATTGTGGATTTAAGGACATTAGTTGGTTCATGTTGTAGGACAAGCTTTTGCTATATTCAAGTCAAGGGAAGTTGCAGAGGATGTTATTAAAAAATTGGATGAGAGATGCCTGTTGCTACCAAATCGGAGGTATGTAATCGTTATCAATAAGTGGTGCTGTACATATTTAATCAGTCAATACCTGGCCTGATGCTTCTTGAACCTGTGGGTTCAGCATCCATTGTAAAGCTATGCTGTGATTTCCTTGAGCTCATGTTGGTTAGAGTATGTTGCATCAAGTACTGTATGCCCTGCTGATGAGCTACTGGTCTAGCAAGCCCATCTCGGCCCCCCCCCCCAAAAAAAAAATATTGTAGAATTTGTATATGCTTTTGTTTCGGTACCAAAAAAAAAAAAGGTACTGGTATGCTCCTTACCACCCAAATCATTGAGAAGTTTCTTTTCACAACTTGGGCATTTTCGTGTTTATCTTTTTTTTTTTTTTTATGAACTAGTTCTTGACCAGCTTTCCTTTTGCCTTTTGGTCCTACAAAAAGATATAGTTCTAGGTTTTCTGGTCATATGATCTTATATTCAGTAGTGCCTTCACCTCATTGGCTCTATGCTGGTCCGTCTATTGTGAATTCCCGTCTTATTAATGACCTTTAGATTAATTTTCAGCATGCAGAACTGGCTTTAAGAGAAAGTGAGGATACTCTTTTATTTTCTTTTATTTCTTGTTGTGTAGGCCGCTTGTAGCCAGCATTCCGAATCCTTGCTTCTCAAGGAAGCAGTCAATGTTTGCAGGCCATCTCATTGTTGATAAACTCAAATCCCAACGGGAGATGGTACCTCTCTTTCACTCTTTCTCATTGTTGGTGTCTGTTAGGTGTTAGCATGTAGTAAATTTGATTTATTTTGTGGTTTACTTCTCTTTCTTTTAATTTGTTACTGGATGTTCCCTTTTTCCTCCTCACAGAAAGAAGCAGTATCTACTTCACATTCTTCCCAGCCTAACACAGTTGAATATGATATGGCCATGGAATGGTTTTTAATGACGGAAAGATCCAATCAGTTCTGGAAAAAATTATATGAGGTTTTACGCTGCTGTTAGCTTTTATTTTTGCTTCTGCCCTTTCTTGCTTTGTGTTTGCTAACCAAGTATTTTTGGATTTTCAGCAACAAGGGATAGAGCTAAAAAAACTGAGGGTGAACTTTAAGTCCAAATGAGCACTAATAATTTTGTCTTCCCCTGATTTTGGTGAGTAACTTCTAAAGCAACCTACTGGCTATACCACCCACTTCTGTTGTAAGCATATTAGTGCATCTCGTTTATAAACGATATGGCTGCTAAAGTGCCAATTTTCTGTATAGTATGTTCCTTTGAATTAAAAGGAAGCCATTTTGTGAAGCAAACCACTAATGTGGAGTTCTGTTTAGACATCTAATATGAAGGTATGATTGCCGTTACTCTATTCCATTTCCCTACTTTTCGCCATTTTGCTGTTGTTGTTTGAGTTATCCATAGGCAATCTGGTGCTGCATGTGGACTGCTTTTCTTCCTGTTGGAAACTTCGTCCTAGGGTCCTGCAACTTCAACTGAAACGTCTTTGATATTACTGGTTTTGTTTCTCAAGTTTATGTTGCCTTATTCTTCTGAAAAATGTTGTGCAGTTGTCGAGGTGTTGGAAGTGTGGAAACTTGATTCCAGTTGTGTTCTCAGATGCACTTCAATTAGGCAGTGCAACAGACGGAGTATGCAAAAATGGAGGCCCGAGCTCCTTGTGTTCGGTATTCAGGCAAATTTTGGGTAGAGTGTAATTATGATTTGCAGTTCAGTTTTAGCAAGATGGTTAAATCCCCTCTCATATACGTATATTTTGTCAATTATGGGCAATTTGTAAAATCCATTCTGCGATGCCCTCTTTTTTGCTAGGATAGGTTTTCCTAGCTGGCTGTTGTTTAGTTGAGTTTCCTCCTGCCGAACACTCTTGGGTTGTTTTTGCAGATTACAACTAACTTCCATGTTTGGATCTTTCAACTAAAAACATAATATGCTTAATCCTACAAGCTACTCAATTTTGGGTTAAAACTTTCAGAATTAATAATCTCAAACTTGTTCTTACCAACATTGAGTGTTTCTAAATGGTAACTACGGCCCATGGTGGCACTGGGTGTTTGTCAACAAATACAACTTATGATCTTTTGCGTACGTTGCTTGTAAATTAATGATCCAAATAATGTTTTTAATGGGTAGGTTTTTTTTTTTTTTTTTTGATATTGACATGCCTACTATCGTATTTACTTGTCCTTTTCACTTTACCAAGTTTAGATTTTATTATTAATAAGATAAACTGACATTGGACGTGCTTTGCCAAGAAGAATATCAAGACAACTTTAGTTCATTTCAATCTCCGTGACTATTTTATTCTGTCAAAAACATAAAATTAAAACTTTTCAAGGCAACGAACGTGGCTTAAAACTCAAAAGTTAGTCTTTTTCTTTGAAAAATGAGGTTGGGGCATAATTTTTCAATCGAGGATTCGCTTTTATAATAAAAGGTATATATAAGACATCTGGCTGTTGGCATCTAGTTGCAAATTGCCAGAGTCATGCTATTGTTGCTTTAGATCGCAAAGTTTCATTATTTGTTTTAAGTAATAAAAATGTAAATGTTACTTTCACCGACTTTTTTTATTTATTTTAAATTTCAACTCTTCTTTTTCCAACGTTGTTAAAATTTAAGTGTTGTAAGTTGAAGTGGTCACACAAAAAACATTCCAGCTGAATTCTGCTCACCTAACACCTAATTCATGGAGATTAATGGTTAACTTAATTTGTAGGGTCTTCTCTTTTGCTTGCTTCTGTTTCTTTTCAATCTTTTAATGCTCTATGAACCCTTTTAATTCTTAAACATAGTAATAATACTCAATATTATAGCCCAGAAAAAGAAAGAAACTTAGAGTGCAATTTAAAAATCGTAAGATTTGATTCAACAAAACTTGAAGGGGATGAGAGACGTCAATCAAGGGGACATAATTGCAAGATGAACAGAACAAACGACGTCGTAATACCATTTTTTATTCTTTAATATGACCGTTATTTAAATATTTCATATAAGAAAGAGAAAAAGAAAAGACACCTGGTAATCAATTAGAGCGAGTACAAAGGCATCACCCTGCCCTACCCATTCTCTCATTTCTTTCTTTCTTTCCCTCTGTTCTCGCAGTCTGCACCTTGCTTTGCCTCGCCTTGTTTACTTCTCATCTCTGTTCCTAATCCTCTTTGTTTTCTGTCACATCTAACTCTGACCCATTTTCAAACTGATAAGAAAGAAGGAAAATCGAAGCACCGTCTGCCGTTCGGTGTTCACTATCCCAGTTGGTGGAAACGGAAAGGTCTTTATATATTTTTCCCTTTCTCGCAAATGGGTTGCGCCCAATCCAGAATAGATAACGAAGAATCAGTGGCCCGTTGCAAGGACCGGAAAATCTTAATGAAAGAAGCGGTGGTAGCTCGCAACGCTTTTGCAGCTGCTCATTCTGGCTACGCCATTTCTTTGAAGAATACCGGTGCTGCTTTGAGTGACTATGGTCATGGTGAAGCGGAAGTGCCTCTCCAACACCCTCACCAGATCCCTCCTCTCGACTCTACCCCTCAACCGCCTCCACCGCCTCCGATGATGGAAAACCTCCCTCCACCGCCTCCGCTTCCTAACTTCTCTCCTAGCCCTGTTGTCCCCATCAAACGCGCCGTTAGTATGCCCGCAATGCCCGTTAAGAGTCGCAAGGAGTTCGATGCTTCCCTCGCTATTGAAGAAGAAGAGGAAGAAGAAGAAGAAGATGAAGAACATCACGAGGAACACGAAGTGCTTGCCGGTAATAAGGAAGATTTAAGAAAAGATTCACGAGGGTCCCATAGGGAGGAGATAACTCCCCCAAGGACTCCTGAGAACAACAATGTGGACCACCACACGCCTCCGATGCCCGAAGCTAAAAACGTGGCTTGGGATTACTTCTTCATGGTCGACGATAACATGCCGGGTCCGAGCTTGGATTTGCACGACGATAATGACGACGAAGCTGCTAATACAAATGTCGATGCTTTAGAGAACATTGGCAGTGCTGTGGGCCACGTCGAAGTTGATAGTGAGGTTGAGCCAAAGACGCCGGAGAGGCCGGAGATGGTTGCGATGGCAGCTGGTGTTGATGATAAAGGGAAGCAACAGATACATATCGAGCACTCGAAAACGGCTCCGGCAGATTTTAGAAGAATGGTGAAGGCTGTTTCCGGTGTGAATTTAATGCAGGTTTTGAATGAGATTGATGACCATTTCTTGAAAGGCTCAGAGAGTGCTCAAGAGGTTTCTAAGATGCTGGAGGCCACAAGGTTGCATTATCATTCCAATTTTGCTGATAATCGAGGTAATTTACTTGGGTTTTTCATGGCTAATGTTTTGCAATTGCTTGTGTTTGATCAAAGGCAGGAATCTGTCAACATCTTTTGTAAGAAAGATTGAAGCTTGAAGCATCTTTTTTTTATCTTATTTTTTTTTATAATTTTGAATGGTTTAATACGCTTTTTTGGTGTAAGGTGGCTTTACATTTAGATATTGTTGTCCTTTAGCTTTATGTGGGAATCTGACCTTGACCTTATATCTTTCTTTTTCTTTTCTTTTGTAGTTTTACATATATTAATATTTTTGGGGTCAAATGGGGTGCCTAGTTGACCATTCTAAAGTTTCTAATAGTTTGAAAGAGTCATCATTCTCTTGGTTTGAGATCTAAGAATATGAATTTTGGCTTATAATCTTCTCTTACAGGTTGTAATTGCAGGTCTAATGAGAAATGCTTGAGTAATTATCCTAAGAAAAAAATGGAAAAATGCTTTAATGTTTTTATATTGTGGACATATATTGATCATATTCGGATCCTGTTGATTGTAGGACATATCGATCATTCTGAAAGGGTAATGCGTGTCATTACATGGAATAGGTCTTTCAGAGGTGCGATGAATGGTGAAAATCGGAAGGGTGAATTCGACTCTGATGAGTCTGAGACTCATGCCACTATTCTGGACAAGTTGCTAGCATGGGAGAAGAAACTTTATGATGAAGTGAAGGTGCATTTTAGATGTTGGCTTTATTGTTTCTCTGTTCAAATTATACGGCCCGCTGCTTGCTATGACAATCTATAGAGATTCCTTTATAAGCACCATTGTGATGCTCTTTTCTGCTAAATCTATTGGATGAATGAAAGATTATTGTAACTGTAATATTGAAAAGCTATTCTTTTCTTTGGTTTGGTGTTCTTCTGAATCTTATGGAATTTGGTCACTGTTGTAGCAAGGAGAGATGATGAAGCTCGAATATAAACGGAAGGTTGCTTCGTTAAACAAGCAGAAGAAACATGGAGCTAGTGCCGAATCATTGGAAAAAGCAAAAGCAGCTGTATGTCATTTGCACACGAGATACATAGTTGACATGCAGTCCATGGATTCAACGGTATCAGAAGTTAACCAAATACGTGATGGGCAGTTGTATCCAAAACTTTTTATGCTTGTTGATGGGTAAGTTTTTGTATGAAAATATCGAGAAAAAGGCCCGCATATTGCTTCTAATATTGCTTTCTTTGTATTTGGCTTCGTTCTTTTATAAGCTAATCCCATATTGTTTGTGTATGAAATGAATTTATCATTGCCATAAAATTTGACATTCTAATTTGCAGGATGGCTAACATGTGGGCAAGGATGTGCATGCATCATGATAGCCAGCTGAAGATTGTTGAAAAGCTTAAATCTCTCGACATTGCCCTTGCCTCCAAAGAAACGACAAAGCACCACCACGAGCGCACCATCCAACTTCATAATGTTGTCCAAGAATGGCATTCGCAGTTTGATAAGCTTGTCACTCATCAAAAGCAATACATCCAAGCTCTCAACAACTGGTTAAAGTTGAATCTCATCCCTATTGAAAGCAGCCTGAAAGAGAAAGTCTCGTCCCCTCCACGTGCGCAGAATCCTCCCATCCAAAAACTCCTCCATACATGGCATGATTATCTTGAAAAGCTTCCCGATGAGGTTGCTAAATCTGCTATCTCTTCGTTTGCTGCTGTGATAAAAACCATAATCATCCATCAAGAGGAAGAGATGAAACTAAAAGAAAAGTGCGAGGAAACCCGGAAGGAATTTCTGCGAAAGAGTCAGGCTTTTGAGGAATGGTATCATAAGTATAGGCAACGGAGATCTGGATCAGATGAAATGGATGCTGAAAGAGGGGAAGATGCAAACGCAAAGGATCCTGTATCGGAGAGGCAGTTTGCGGTGGAGAGCTTGAAAAAGAGGTTGGAAGAGGAAGTCGAAGCTCACGAAAAGCATTGCATTCAAGTGAGAGAAAAATCTTTGGGAAGCCTTAAAATCCGACTGCCGGAGCTATTCCGGGCTATGTCGGACTATTCTCATGCCTGCTCTGATGCTTATGAGAAGTTAAGGACTGTTATCCAGTCACAAAAACCAAATACTGCTCCCTCAAAATAGAATCAGCTCTGTTTTGCTAGTATCATCTCAGTGAACTGCAGCTTTAGGCAATGCAATCGAGCAATGTGTTACTTAATATCTATGTGCAAAAGAACACGTGCTATGCTTGTAAGGTTACTAATTTTGATTTTGATTCTACTTCCCATCTAAGGATAGGGACGTAAATTGGTATCTGAAAGGATGAGCACGTGATATCCCAAAATCTGTAAAACGAGTGCAATATTTTGAATCTCAACTCTTCTAGATGCGTATGTTATGCATCAACCCTTGTGTTCAACTATTGAATCACCATGATAGCGACTTAATAGCTGATAAGATACGACTTTTTAAAACATAATCCGTTTGCTGTTCTAAGCCAACACTAAAACATCTTGACAATATTAATGTGTTTTGTTATTTATAATTTTGATTGGCAGTATAATAAATTTAGTCCTATATGTTTATATATTCTATGTAAATATTACATATTAAATTTGTTAAAAGTAAAATCAAATTGATATAAAAAGTGTAAATTTTTAGAGTTAAATTTATTGTTATGTCTATTAGGATATATAATGTTGTGATTAATTATTCTTAAGTGCTTACTTTTAAAAATATATAAATTAAATTACTTTAACTTTTTAGAAAAAAAGAAAACCATAAAAATCTTTTTACAAATATAAAAATATATAGAGAGTCTACTAACGAAATCAAACTTCTCAAATAATTGATTTCCTGCCATCACTTACCATTCTAGTTCAATTTCTAATCCTTGGAAGAATCTTGTCACTTTCAGCTCTGTGAACATTAATATATCTATATATTTTATATAAAACAAAATGCAAAAATGGGCACGCCGCTAGCAAAGGATGACTCTTTCGGCGGTTTAAGTTTTTAACTTTTTGACTGTTAAAGCTGTAAACTTTCCAGTTTCTGGCTTAATCATACTTATATGAGTCTTGTTGCTTACCTTTAAACTCACTCAAGGTCAAGCCTTTAACCTTATTTCCATTATTTCCTCTCTTTTTTTTCTTCACTTAAGATCGATTCCGGGTCTAATTTTTCTTTTATTTATTCCAATTTCATCATTATCTCTTAAGCAAAAAAGTAGAATAAATTGCATTGAATTATTCTTTAAGTTGGTCAAAAGCTGTTCTCTTTTTTAGCATTCTTTTCATGCACAATATGGCTAGCCAAGCCGTTTTTGCAGCCAAGTTAGTTTGGCTTTAAACATTCTCGAAACATAACGTCATCAATGGACATTTCTCTTTTTTTAAAGATGAAATGATAAAATGTAGTTACTTAAATCATGATTATAATATAATTAAATTATACAGTCACGTTACATGCATTTATATAAACCTTATCATCCCATTCTCACCCAAGCCTAGAACATGACTTTTATGCCAAAAAAAAAAAAGCCATAGTTTCTTCATTTCTAGCTTAGCCATGGAAATCAAAATATGGCACAGGCAAAGCTCAAGCAGATTGGAAACCATCAAATTAGGCCGGAGCTACACGCAACGTGGTCACGATGAACATTCGAAGCCCAAGTGGAGAACGTTTTGGAAGATATTCACAAGAGAAAGGAAGAAAATCTTTGCTTCTCCAGTTGGATTCCAGGCTTCTTATGACCCAGATGAATATTCACAGAATTTTGATCAAGGAACCAGTTGGTCTGAACCGGATAATCTTTCTCGGTCTTTCTCAGCTCGGTTTGCTGATCCATCTAGGATCTCAAGAAGGAATCCGTTGCGTTCATGTGATTGGAAAGTGAATGACAGCTAAGAATGTTCTTCTGCTCTGCTGTGTGTGTTTTAGTTATCTTCTCAGTTTGATCTCCTGGTTTTGTATAAATATTTCTCTTCTTGTTGCTACTCTAAGTTTTGATTATAAGATCATTTACTTAGTTTGGACTGATGTTTTCTCTGCAATTATATTGGATTCAAGTCAACGATTAGAATTAAAGATGGTGAATTCTTACAACATTAAGTGATTCAAGCCATTATTTGAGTCAAACCCATTTTCTGTCTTTGCTCCAAAACTATTACTTTAGCTGATTCTCTAAACCAAGATAATATGTTTCAAAGCATGTTTGAGTGTTTCTATGTTGTGGTCTCAATACAAAATGATGAACATAAAACGGAGAAAAAAGAAATGGAATGTTTCAGCTTTCACTTGCTCTTTGCTTTATTCACAAGCAGAAGAAGATATTTTTTTGAGAGGCTTCAGGTCATCCCTCATTTCTTACTGTTCACTAGTGGAAGGCACCATGATATAAAAAGCAAAGAGAATCTTGCAGTACTTTAGTGTTTGTTTCCTTTCTATTTTATGGATATAGTCATACATATTCATGTAGATCTGATTCTATGCATTTGGCACCGCCAGTGCCAAACCATCCTTGATGGTGGATCCACTTGAAGTCCATTGTCAGTCATTCAATTATGCAGTAAAGTTAATCAAGCAAAATAAGCAACTTTTTTTCTTACAACAAATCTAGAAAGAATAAATTAAGAGAAAAGGTACGATGATCATATATTCCTTGTAGTTAACTATTTTTTAAAGGATTCCTTTCATGGTGATGGCATAAACCTTGATGCCTCAACTTTTTAGTATAGATTGTTTATAATTGATCTCCTCAGCAGGGTTTAATCATTCTTCTTTTTCACACAAATCAGCGTTGGAAATTGGAAACTATAGATTCCAAGGGAAAAAAAGTAAGATAACTTTATTTTTTTTATTCTTCGTGTCCGTTTTAATATTAATGTTTAGAATTTACAACTCTTCCTTCTAATAATATCGTTTCTCAATATATTATCAAATAATTGGTGAAGAGTATGAGCATCACATTAGCGACTCGTGAAGTCAACTTAAATCACTTTGGATTGAGTGTCTTAAACATGTAGCTCACATGGTTGGAGACTTCGAGGCCTGTCCCATCCCATCCCATCAGGTGTGGTCCTTGTAGATTTGCAAAAGCCAGTTTAGCTACTGCTGCTACTGTGTTACCATGTAGCATAACCTCAATCAACATCAGCTCAGTTCGACTGCACGAAATCATGGGCAACCAGTATAATATCAATCAGTATCAATGTACAAGGTTCAGGATTTATTCATATAAAACGACTATGTATGTTACAAGTTACAACGATACATGGTTAATGAAAGCCGACATCCATGGTTGCGTAAGGATTCCCGTTAGTAAATATATGATGCAGCTGGTTTGCTGGCCCCATCCTTTCATGGAACTCGTTGGTTTTGATTCTTCAACTCATCACCAGCCACTAGAAAGAATGCAGTGTGCCTGAGAAAACAAATTAGAAGGAAGCACAATACATTAGGAACAAACAAAGATGAAGGAAGATTAAAAAATGTACCTAAAAAATTTCATCATTTTGAGTTTTGAATCGGCATCGATGTTTGGGGTGCTCTCTAATGCCTTCACCATATGATGCAACCATCTCTCTGCAGCTTGGTGCGTGACTGGAAATGGTCTATGACGCCCAGTCAACGCAGGGTGACCTGCCAAGGCATCACAATAAAAAATGAAAACAGCAACATAAATCCAGTCCAAGAAAATGTTAAAACAATAAAGGATAGAAGCATTATTTCCAAAACTTTTATTCTTTATGATTTATTACCCCATGCAACCGCAACACTGAAATAAACTCCCCAAACCAGTGGAAAGATTTAGACAAAAGCTTAATTTTGAAACAAATAAATAGGAGCAATTGACGATGCAATAATGAAAAGATGTAAAATAGGAAGTTCCCCAACCTTTCCTCTTGGAATAAAGGGCAGGTCCTCCCATTCGTTCCACAAAGAATTCATCTTGATTCTGAATGGCTTCTTCTTTCTTGGAATTAGCAAATATTGATCGAAACCACTCTTCTTCGTCATTGTAAACCCTAATTTCCAAGGCAATCAATAAAAAAGAACAAGATATTGAATTCCCAAAAAGACCCATTTGAGAAAGAAAAGAAGATACCTGGTGTAAAAATTGGGATGAACCAGCCAACAACTTTCCTCTTCTTTTTTCTCGTTCAAAATAGCTTTCCTTTTTCCATTTTTACAATAAACTTTCTTAAATTATGGAATCTAAAATCGGTGAGTTTGGTATTTTATTCACTCAAGTGCAACAAATTGTTCTTTTTGCCTTTTATAGTAAATATTATATAAGTCGCTTTTTTAGTAATATGATTTTATAAGTTAAAAAAGTTATGAAAACGAAGCTGAATCATTTTAATAATTTCTTAAATTTATAGGCCCAGATTCCAAAAAAACTTATATTTACAAGATACACAAGTAGTTATAAATTTTAATTATTGAAATATCAATTTATAGTAAAAGATGTTATTCAAACACTTAGAAAATAATTTCTAGCATTATATACGTTACATGTGATTTTACGTATTAATTAATGTAAAATAATAATATTATTTAAATTATTGAATATAATTAAAATATATTAATTTAAATATTATAATAAAAAATTTCAATATAATTAATGCACTTTTAACATATTTAACATACAATATAATTTTATTTTATATAGTTAATGCAAAATAATAACTAATTAACATAATTAAATATAATATTAATTATTGATAGTTAATACACTTAAATTTATATTCAAGTAGTAACTCTATTTTACCTAAATAAAATTAGTACAACTTATTTTTTTTATAATAACTCTATTTTAAAGTTAGTACAATTTTTTTAATTAATAATGATCACAACTTTTATTTTTATTTTTAAATGTAATTTTAATAATATAATGAAAAATAAAGAAGACTTTCATGAGCTCAAAAGTTTTTCTATAGATATAGATTATAGATTATATTGTATAAATACTTAAATATTGTCTTATACGTTAATTAGTAATTAACTTTTCCAAACAAAGACACAGTTGATGGTTTTTAGAGCCTGAAAATATTGGGCTAAACAGAGGAGAGGCTTAAAATAAGCATTTTGGGCCCAAAACAAGTAACCGAAATACGAAACCGCCATACTGGGAGAGAAGTAAGGAAATATATACATTGCAATCAGCAAATCCGCGCAAAAAAAAAAATAAAAAAATCCCAAAATTAAAATTAAAAAACCCTAACTGGCGAACCTTCTCATTAAAATAATCTAAAACATCTCCGATTGTTTTCATCTTGCAAAATTTATAGCTTTTGTGTTGCAGATATATAGAGGGATCTGAGGCGCGACAATTTAACGATGGCAATGGAAGTGGAAGAAATGGAGAAGGCGCGAATCAGGAAACGGCCTCGTCTTGGTTGGGACGTGGCACCGTCTTGTCCAGAGGTTGGTTCCTCATCAAAATAAAAATAAAAAAATAGGGTTAGGGCACAGCTAGATTGAGAAGGGAGAAAGCTAACCTAAAGGGACACAAGTTGTTTAAATGGTGTGAAATGAAAATTTGACCTTTTGGGGGGTCGGAATTGTTTGTAGGCACAAGGAGCTTTGGTGACATCTCGGCGTTCTTCACCGCCCAAGAGGGATGATGATCACGAAGGCCATTACGTCTTTAATCTCGGTGAAAATCTCACTCCAAGATGTAAGCTTCTTTTTTTTCATTTTGGTTCTAACCTCAATTCTTCACTTTTTTTCATATTCTTTATCAATGATTGTTTGTAATGAATGTTTTGACAGATAAAATTCTTAGTAAGATGGGTGAAGGTTAGCCGTCAAAGTGCTCTGCTGTGAGATCTTTTAATTTTTGTGATTCTGGTTGTAGCATATTTCAGCCAAAATTGCTAGTGTTGTAGGCACATTTGGTCGAGTTTTGGAATGTTGGGACCGTCAAAATCGAGAGTATGTTGCAATTAAAGTAGTTAGAAGCATCCGTAAGTACCGTGATGCAGCAATGATTGAAGTTGATGTTCTTGAACATCTGGCTAAGAATGATAAAGGCACCTCACAGTATGTCTCTTCCCATTTATTGTTTATGGATATTGCATCTCGTCTCATTCATGCTAATAGACTCTTTTGGTTACTTCTTGCAGCTTTGTGCAGATTCGCAATTGGTTTGATTACCGCAATCACATTTGTATCGTAAGTAGTCAATGAACCTTCTTTTTAGCATTATGTATTTCTTTTCAGTCGGGCATTTGGAAATTATATTATTGGGAACTTTTTATTTCAAGCAAGAAGATTAGCTTAACATTTTGCTATGAAAGAAGTGGCTGAAGTGTTGAATTTGCTTGTTCTTTTAGACTGAATGGTGTTTGTCTCCTGCTCAGTTTTCTGTGGATCTTTTTAGGCGAACTAGTTGAAATTGAAAGCTTTGATGAGATAGTTGAATCAATGATAATTCCTTGATTATATTTTGTCCTTGTGGACTTCATTCATGTAAATTGGGACTAAACAAGAACCTTCCTGTGGATGCATTTTAATGGTGTTACCAGGTATTTGAGAGGCTTGGACCAAGTTTATTTGATTTTCTAAAGAGAAATAAATACTGCCCATTTCCTGTGGATCTTGTTCGGGAATTTGGACGTCAGCTTTTGGAATCTGTAGCATGTGTGTGGATTGTTCTTGCCTCCTGTTTCATCATATCTCATCTTTTAACCACTCGCCCTGTTCTGTTTCATGGCCTGTTTTGTTGTTCAGGCCTAGTGTTGGGTCGCTTATTCTGGTCCTTGTGTTTAATGTCTTTCTATGCTTTTAATATATCTGGCAGATATGCATGATATACGCTTAATCCACACTGACCTGAAGCCAGAAAATATTCTTCTTGTATCTTCTGAATATGTAAAGCTTCCTGGCCGCAAGGTATTTGGCCTTCTATAATTGATGATTTATACCATTTTAGATTTGGGGTACAAACTCAGTTATGACAATGAAAATGCTTGGAATGGTACAGAGGAGTTCTTCAGATGAAACACATTTCAGGTGCTTGCCAAAGTCAAGTGCCATTAAGCTGATTGATTTTGGTAGTACCGCATTTGATAATCAGAATCATAGCTCCATTGTTTCTACAAGGCATTACAGAGCCCCTGAGATTATTCTAGGTAACCGATTATTGTGTTGGAAAATGAGAATGTGGTTTTCCCTTTGTTTTCTTTGTTTTGTACGAGGCATTACAGAGCCATCAGTAGTCTTCTGCTCTATTCCCCTTTTCAGGATAAGTAAAGAAGTTCACTTTCCAATGATGAACTTCCGGGTTCTAATTGAGTGAAGCCTGTTTGAGGATTACATCATAGAATTTTAAGAGTCCAACGATACTAGGAATGACTAATAATGATTTCAACTGAAAATACTAACTGGAAGTTTAATTAGTCCGTTCTTTCTATTGATTATCTTGGATTATGTTATTCAATTGCTGGTCTGGATTTTTAGTTTGATTTTTTTTAAAATTTTCTGTTGGTTCCTAATTACCAAGCTTGTTTCTGCATGTACTTTGAATTACTCTGATACCTTTCAAGTTTCTAGTGGCACTGACTGTTTTGAGACAAATAAATACTTGGTGCAGGTCTAGGTTGGAGTTATCCATGTGATATGTGGAGTGTTGGTTGTATACTGATTGAACTATGCACGGTTAGTCCTCCTTTTCTTCAGACACATTTATCTCAATTCATATGTAGAACATGGGATCTAATATTGTTTGAATCATGTGCAGGGTGAGGCGTTATTTCAAACCCATGAGAACTTGGAGCATTTAGCGATGATGGAGAGGGTATTAGGACCTCTTCCAGAGCACATGATTCGAAGGGCCAAGTAAGTTACGACTCGACTTCTAATCTCATAATCAACTTATTGTAATCAGATGTCTCACCCTGGTGTGGGTTTAAACACAGCCGGGGTGCTGAAAAATATTTCCGGAGAGGCTCGAGACTAAATTGGCCTGAAGGAGCAGTATCTAGGGAGAGTATTAGAGCTGTTAGGAAGCTTGATCGGCTGAAGGTATGATTTCCTTTCGTTTATCTGCTTTTGACCATTGACATTTGTTGTTGTTCTCTGATCAAACTTGGGGTTTATTTCAGAATATGGTATCACAGTATGTAGAGAGCTCAAGATATTCACTTGCAGACCTGTTGGAAGGATTATTGAAATATGATCCATCCGAACGGCTCACTGCACGCCAAGCTCTAAATCATCCATTTTTTAGGTATCCAAATTAGCTGGAAAGAGTAAATTAATGGTTTCGTAATGCTTTGATGTTTGTGGGAGACAAATGGCAAAGGCCTGAAATTTTGAGATTCCCTTGTTTGTATACTAATAATGTTGGTTTATCGAAATATGGAAGAAGCTGTGTCTTCTTTTAAGTCCTTGTTCTAAGTTTCAGGTTTTGTCCTTCCCTCCATCTTCGAGTACATAACGAGTTTTTTTTATGTTGTCTGCCATAGAAAAGGTGGACTTGCTTGTCATAAGCCATTCAATATCAAAAGGGGTTTGCCCTCTTTCTTCACAGTTGCAGGTTTCCAAGTACACTACAAGCACTGAGCTAAGCGTGCGATACCCTACCCTTCATTTGGCTTTAAAAAGCAGCTTTCAGTGACGTCCCTGGCTTTCCGCCTCGTGTAGGATTCTGAAGTTGAGGTGTTTTAATATCTATAATTGAAGAAGGAATCTTAACTGTGTATGAATGGATTTGGTGGCCTTGCTCCATAAGTGCAAAATTAGTAAAGCACTCCCATCCAATTAGCAAAGCAGTCTGAACAACTCAATGACCTCTGCCAAGCACCAGAATTAATCCACTCCAAGATACTACGTTTATCCTGATTGAACCAAGTCCCACATTTCACATACAAATTGATAACAATGGATGCCTTAGCTGAACATGGAAATCCGCTAGAGCTCAAAAAACCTGTAGCCTCTGATTCTTCTCTAATCTTAACCAAGACCATTATATGCTTTTACCATATGGTGGTTAATAAAATATGGATATTGGAAAAACATGCTAGTCAACAAGAATCTGAACGTAGTTAGGCAGCCATTGATTGCTCCACAAAACTGCGTTTTAGTTTTGATGTGGAGCCAAAAATATAATGGCTCAACACATGTCGAAACCGATGATTGGAACCATGAGAATATTAATGAATGAGAGAGGCCTTTCACGGCTAGAACTTGAGTCTGACGACTTAGACCATTTGGCCATCCTGACGTAATTATTTATTTGTCAGTATCAGTTATAATTAGCTATTATTGTTTACTTTTTAAGTGAAAATTTTAGCAGTACAAGCAATAGATGAAAGAGAGAAGATACCGGCAAAGGGTGGTTAGACCAAACTAAGGTCTATGGCAGTGATGTTAGGATACTTTGAAGAACTTAAAAGAAGAATGGTTCTCATAAATTACACCCAAAAACCAATAGGTACGAGGCTTGCTACTATACAAAAATTTCCAAAAAGAGTGAGAAGGACAAACGCTTTCAGCATCTGCATATCCGCTGACTTGGTTAATTCTCAAGCTTTCGGCTGTTAGTAACCTCTCCAACGGCATCTCCAGGAAAGCTTTCAGGACCTCGTATCCTGATGCTTATGTTGTATGATCAGATGGGATATCATCCTCTGAATCAGACATGATAATTTCAAGGGCAGAGTTAACCATTGGCCTTTGCCTCATTCTATTCTTTGTGCCCAAGTTTCCGGTTCTTACGCCAGGATGGATGACACCTCCAGCCAATCTCTTACTCTGGCACGATCCCATTAACACGTCTTTTTTATGGTCCTCATCGTTCAAATTTTCATTTTCATCTGCAGAATTGCCTGAGTCACTACCATTGCTGTCATCACCATCTGTTCCACTACTATAATCATCATCATCATCATCATCATCCTTCTCATTACCATCATCACCAGCTTCATGTAGCTTATCATCTTCAGTGTCACTACCCGTGGAGTTTGCTTTCCCATCTGAACTGCCTTTTGAGACAGAGCCTTCCACGTCTGAACCTCCGTTGGGGGCAAAAGATTGTCTTGGAAGCTTCTGTCCCTGGCTTTGTTCCTCAACAGTCTTCCTTCTCCTGTATCAAAATTGAATTGAAGTCACAACCAATAAATGGTTGAACCATCAAAGAAAAACACACGATTGACTGTTTAGTGTAACTGTAAACTCCCTTCTGAAGGAAATTCTTAAGGGCTATTCAGTTCAATTCAAGAGAAGCAACTCTTTGGCGTTAACTTCCTATCTCAATAGTAAATGCTTTATAGCACTCTTTTTTTTTTTTCATTTGGTACAAGATATACTAGTTGGGGTTTTACAGTGATTTCAGTTGAACCAGAAGCACAACAATACACGAACAAACATACATAAAGCAAATAATACAAAACCGAAAAGGCGGCAGCAGACATAAATGCCCAGTAACCAAAAGTTTAACAGCTCGAAACAAAATAAATAAATCAGTTAACTTGATATGCTTAGAGAACCTGCTATTACTTAATAACCCAGACAGAAAGACCTATGCACTTTTACACGTATCAGATGTTTATATGATTAGTTAAGATAATTAAGAAGATGAAGATAAACAACAAATGTAATTAGATTAAACAAGTCTTACTTTGTTAATTCTATAGCCTCATCAATAGCACGATCATATTCATCTGCATGATTACAAACCCATCATAAGTCAATCAATGTGCATTTACTAAAAAACAAATGCTAAAGTTTAACTAGAGCATAAGCCGAGTAGATCAATACTATTGATGATCATATTCATCTGCATGATTATAAACCCATCATAAGTCGATCAATGTGCATTTAATAAAAAAAATGCTACAGTTTAACTAGACTACAAGCAAAAGCCGAGCAGATCAATACTAAGATTCAACTACACCTGATTGGCCTGCCTAAGCCTTACAGTACAAATGGTAAGGAAAATGGAGGAAATGGAATAGGTGAAGATATGACCAAGGAGACGCTAAAGAGACATTTCCTTCATCCTGTTAGACATGTATGACAGGACTCCTTCATCCTGTTAGGCATGTATGACAGAAAATAAAGGAAAAGAGGTTAAAACAGTAAATAAAATTTTTAATTTAATTTGAAAGAGGTGTTTTCATCCCACAATTGGCAGGATTGGATTTGGAGGAAGGAAAAGTGGAAATCTACTCAGTTTCCTTCCATCTTCCTATTGCTGTCCTACCAAATGAAGGAGGCAGTTTTTTTCTCTCACCATCCATCTTTTCTCTCCTACCATAGTGTTACTATAGCTTAACTCATGTAAGATGGCCAAAAAGCACAACTCATGTAGGAACTTTCAGCATTTCTAATCACCATAGATTCAAGTGAAGTTATTAACTTGACCTTTATAGAATGCATGTCTAAATAAAGATAAAGCAATTTTAACAGGTTTATAGCTAAAAGGATCATCGGATTGTAACAATTGCAGGAAAGAAGTTTCCATCATACCAAATGTGTAACTGACAGGCCTACGATTGCGACATGAGCGGGTAATCTCAGTACCAGAAAAATTTCTAAAGTCATTTAGTAGGATTTCTTGCCTTTCCTTCCGTTTCAGTGCCCTTTCTTTCTTCTATATAACACAATAAATTGAACAGGTTTACCAACACAAATAAAACAGAAGCATAAGAACAGTGAGATACACCAAGATTTAGTAGAAGATAAAGGACCTGTCAAACTTACCTTTTGAAATTTCTCCACAACAGGAATGACATCATTATTGATAGTCTTGCCAATAGCAACTTCTGCTGCAGTCCTGCTAGCCAAGAGTTTATCCTGCCATTTACAGCATGAAAGAAAATAGTTGCTTAGAATTTCCGCTTTGAGAGAACAAACAACTATTGTGAGCTTACCACAACTTCACGGAATTCCTTGAAATCCACTGCAAGTGTTTCCCAGTGAGAACAGACAGTTGGTAAGGTTGAACTTGCTTTCCCCTTTGCTTTTGATTTAGATTCAGTCCTGTTTATTTCCTTGTACAATCTATAACCAAAGACTGTATTTCCATCATACCTACAAACAAATTTGAAATTATTACCATAAATCACACAACTGATTTTACAGAATCCAGAATACAGTCAACATTTACCAGTACGAAACATTTCCATTCGCCCCTATCTTCTCTTTTCGGAAGCAAGAAATTTCTTTATTACTTTTCATAGCATCATTAATGTATGACACTGCATCATCTTGCTGTAGGATAATAGGATCCGTAAAAGAAAAGTCAAAATGATATGGAATTACCACAAACATTCATCTCAAAACTTACAAAAATAGAAATTAGACATTGATTTTGGGATGATACAAAGAAACCATTCCAAAAACACAGGGACAAACATGATAATAGATAGAGATACAATCACTAATTCAATTAAAACAGCACAGAATTCAAAAGGATGATAGATTACATCTGCTCGAATTTCACAAAGTGCTTTTAGGAGAAGCAAGCGGCTAGTTGGATCAAGTTCTTTGTATTTAGATATCTCCTCTCTGCAAAACAATAAAATAACAAAGCAAAACAACCTCGTTAAAAGCGTGATCTACTATCAAGGATTAAGTGTGCAACTTTGGCTTTATTCATTAATACCCATTGCGAGCAGTGAGTGGAATCTCTCCTTCAGCAACCTGCAGTAATAGACAATAACGAATGAGTACAAACCTCATCAAGTCATCCAGATTACCATGAAGGTGGCACATCCAACAGAAAAATTTTGCCTCACCCATGGCCACCACACGGCAAGTTTCTTGCAAAGTACGGTCACCCATCCATCAGAAACATTCAACAACTTACTCATAGGTGGTGTCCCCTGTCAACAAACAGTCCCACTTAAGACATAGGAAAGAAAAAAAAAAACCCCAAACACGAAACTTTTTATTATAGGGGAAAATGCCAAAACCAGGGAGCAAGGGCTCCACAATCCAACAAAGAACAAATACACTACATAAGTAAACGTGGTCTAATGCTAATAACGTAAAACATTTCTATAAAGACTAGACTCAATGTAATTATAACCAAAACATGTTTATGAAATGCAAAGAAGAAAGTTTGGACCTTCAAAAGTTTGACATGAAGTGCAGCAATTGAGGTATTAGGTTTAACCAGCCCTAACTCGATCTCTTCCATTGTTAGCTTCAAATCAGTCCCGATCAATGGCTCAAAAACCTGTCAAAACCCACGATCAATTGCAAACACTAATATATGTTCTCTCATCTCATGATCTACGGTAAAACGTTGCGTCCTAAAGGAAATGAATGATAAAAAGAAAAAAGAAGATCGCTCTTACAATAAGGAAGTTGAGAACCGAGGCGAGTTCCCATCTGTTACGTAGCTTCGCGACCTCCGAATTGAAAGACGAATCGTCCAAAATCAAGAACGAGTCGTCTCGGGTTTCTTTGCCTTCGACCAAAGGCATTGGTCCGAGAGAGGGTTTTCGGCGATCAACGTCCATTTCTAGATAGAGAAAACGAAGAGTAAAGATTCACATAAGAAAACTAGAAAAGGGTCGTTTGAGAGAGTGAGTGACTGAGGGTTTAGGGGGGGGGTGGGGAGGAGAAGTAAGGGATTTTTCCCGCCTAAATGAATATTACCTCAGAATACTGAAACTAATGGCGTGGTTAGGGTTAATTTTTTATGGGACTGTCAAATTTCAGAATTTAACCATGCTCTGTCTGTCACGTTAATGATAGAGTAAAGGGAGTGTTTATGGGCCTTTTAGGCCCACTGATATGTTCGAATACTCATTTTTGTTTTCGACTTTCCACTATGATCCAATCCGATTCGTCGGGTCGGATCAAGCTTTGAATTATGTTGAATATCAGTCTATTGAACCACAGGTCTATAAATGCAAGTTGCAACGACCAAAACAGAATAAATGATACACCCTAAATCTTAATATGCTTAGTGAGAACAAAAAATAATTGATTAATAGAGGTGAAAATTCTGTCTTGAAGTTTCGTGTCCAATCCGCATTCACGTATATATAGAGATTGACATATTATTATATGTAAAAATTAGAATCAAAATCTATTGTGAGTCGTGTTTTTAAGATATCAAAGTAATTGTTTTATAGCTTGCTATTGAAGTTTAGTAAGAGCATACATTAATTGAGTTGATTTATTAATATGTAAATACCAAATATTGAAGTTTTTCAAGAACATAACGATAAACAATTTCGTCAATAATAAATTTAATAGAATCCGATGTAAAAAACAATAACACATTGATGAAAATGCACTTTTACAGCTTTGCATTTTAGTTTCAAACAAAATATTAGATACATCTATAGCTTAAGAAAGTATAGATTCATCATGAATTATGTTGACCTCAATGCATAGATAGTGTTGTAAATATCCGATTTTTTAAAATAAATTAAAATTTCTAAAACATTAGTAATGAAATTAAATTGTGTAACTCGATTGAATAAAAACACCAAAAATAGTTATGATGTAATTGACTTTTTTAAAAAAAATAAATTAAAATTTCTAAAACATGAATAATGAAATTGAATTTTGTGTAATTAGAAGATTAAAATAAAGACACCATAATGATAATGCATTCGCTTTTAAAACTATAACAATTTTTTTTAATATTTAAAAATTTTTAAAATTTTTTAATCGTTTTAATTGATTATTTACCCATATTTTTTTTCCAATTATATAATACCGATTAAATTGCGAAACTTACCGATCAACTGATTTTAATTTGCTAACAACCATTGTTTTATTTATGTTCAAAATGGAATCATATCCCTTAAATTTTATCAATATATATACGCACAAACCAAATATTAATATGTAAAAAATTTAAAATTTAACACATTAAAAATAAGCTTAAGGGGTATAAAAAACTCACAAAAATTTTCTCAAAAAGATAATTAAATCCTTACTCTTTTTTTGCACTCACTTAGACACTTAAACACTTAAAACACTTAAACTTTCAAAATACATAAAAAAACCTTAAAACATTTAAAAAAGAGAAGCAATTTAACTCTCGATTTTTATTTTGAAATATTTAAACTTTTAAATACGTTAAATAAATCATTTGACCGTTAACTTTAACAGTTGACCGTTAAAATTAACTGCTTCTAATTTTTTCGATTAAAATCACTTAAAACCACCCCATATGACAACCATGAAGTGACATGTGACAAAAGAATTTATAAAAATTATTAAATTTTAATAAAAATATTAAAAATTAAAATTAAAAAAACTATAAAATACATCAAAAAACTTTTTAACCATTTTGTTGCCACATGTCACACTATAATTGTAACACGTGAAGACTTTAACTGAAAAAAATTAAAAATGATTCAAGTACTCAATTGACTGCAAAAAAAAACTTAATTGCTTTTTTTTTTTTAAATTGAAGATATTTTTGAAGCATTTTAAAAATTTAAATACCCTATTGAATGCAAAATAAAAACAAAAACTTAAATATTTTTTTTTAAAAAGTTTGAGTACCTTTTTAATTCATTTTAAAAATTTATATATCTAATGCAAAATAAAAGCAGGTTTTTTTTTTTAATTTAAAATTTTTAACACCCTTAAACTTTAAAAATAATTTCGAATGCACTAATATAAACAAAAAGAAAAATATAAAATCTTTTGTTAGTTTAAACATCTGCATGTAAAAATTATAAATTTTTAATAGTTCAAATATAATTGAACAGCACATATTTCTCATTGCCCCCCATATCTTCCCTATTTCTTTCTCATTCTTTACATAGCAAAAGACAGAATTAACCTCCCCCACAACAAATTCCTCTGCTTTAAAAAGTGATTGAAAAGTGAGAGCTTCTATAATATGGTATAGATAAAACCATGCAAATAGCTCCACATGCTAAAAATTATGAAGCTACCGCATGCTATACTATTATCTTTTTATTGGATGGGTGGTTTCATGTCACAATAATTTACAAAATTATTTAGTACATAAAATTAAAACCCAGTTGCGCGCATACACACTCTCTCTGAAGCAGAACTCATCTATGACCATAAACCCAAGAAGCCATCAAAACTTTAAAGTTCAAATAAATCAATACATGTAATTGATTTTGCCCAATGAATTAGAGAATATATATACAAAAAATATATATGCATATTATTTATAAGAAATACCAATTTAAATTGCCTGTATTTGATGGTTGCCAGAATCTGAATCAGCAAATCGCATCCCCTTCCAGAGTTGTGAAATCGGGTTCTTTTAATAGTGGACTTAGCAACCACGTGAATATGAAGTAGCAGAAATACACGTTACATGTACTGAGACAGCCATTGTTTACACATATCAAGCACGGGAAGAGCATTGGCGTGTAAAGCCTGAAAGGTATTAAAACAACATCAGCACTTTCTCGTCGGCTCTGAATGATTATATCAGATTAGACTAAAAGGGCATCAGATACCACTACAAAATCAGTTGAAGAATGTCACACATTTACAGTTTTTAACTTCAGAGGACCTTCATTAAAGACTAACTCATAAAATGTGACACTAGAGAAAAGGAGGACAACCTGATGTGCAACATATTGAACATCGGCCACGCTTCCACTTCGAGATGCAATCTGGAAAGCACTTTTTAGGCGACCACAAACCACACATGCCAGCACTTTCCTGCAAAGAGGAGTTAGGAATAGAAAAGCAAACAAAAGTTATCAGATGCAGTTTTTAGCAACTAATACAAATATAAGTAATGAAAACAAGGAGGCTGCTTGCCTCCAACCATATGACATCTTTTAGCAGAAATTACAAACTATAAATATTCTAAATCTCCACTAAAAAGAAACAAAAGATGAACCCTTTTCCCATTAAATGGCTAATTCCCAGTTCGAAGTCTTCTATTGCTCGGTAATTGCTGTAAGAAAAAGATTATGGATATAACAGCAAAGAAGATATAAGTGAGGCATGCCCTGTAAGTATTAACCATCTATCAACTAAGTTGGGTTTCGTCTTAATAAACTTGTGACAACTAACTGCAAAACCTATGGCTTTTTTCAGCTGCAAATAAAAACATAACAGTACATCCGTAGGAATCTACTATCAGGTGGCCGTCACAATATTCAACTGATTCACTTAAATTAATGAGCCAAACCAGCTTTATTATTTTGTAGGTTAGGAAGAAAAAAGGACTGGTTGGAGATACATAGCTTGCACAAATCGAATTCATAAATAGAACATTGACTAGCTCAGTGGGTGAAGGTTGGATTGCCAGGCACAAGTCCTTAGAACAGTCGCCTTTTAGAAACCTTTTCCTAGTTAGAATATTACCTAGCTGACTAGTCCACCTATTTGAGGATCCCACAATAGCCTTAAATGAATACATACTGTGTATGATCTGCTTTTACCTAGAAAAAAAAATGCAAAATGGCAACCACAAAAACTTGAAATATCCAAAAAAGACTACCTGTGACTACTAGTCAGCATGTCAATGAGACGGTCTGGGCGTTCCTTGTGTCTGTTAGCATACACATTAATAGCAGCCCCCAACACCTACAAATTCCAAAAATCACAGGATCGCTCATTCATGAAACAAAAGAAACAGTTTTTTTTTTGGGTTGCTTATTTCATTTTATCAAGAAACTACCAAATACACTAATAAGGTCACCATTGAGCTCAATTTGAATAAACTTGCTTCATTTAATTGATTGGATGGCCTTTCAGGTTCAGCTAGACAACAATAACTTATTGGCTGAACTCAAATGAAGAAGCTAACATGCAACCATGCTTATGGCATCTCTGCCTTTTGACGACTAAAGAATACAAATAACCAGAGCATGCACCAGCCTTTGGCAAGTTCGCTTAATATTTTGAACTGCATAAAGTATATTCAGTAGGAACTAATATTCTAAGTAACTTGTATACCAAGAAGATGCTAGTAGGACCCTTTTTTCATAAAAGTTTCAATTTAGAGCATCAGCACAAGCTAGTGGGTAATAGACAGAATTTATCGCTCGAGAATTCAACTGAATACCTTTTTGTGCTTTTAGTGTGTCAATATAGCCGTCAGAATCCAAACACTAATTTCTTAATTATTGTGGCTCCTTGCATAACATACAACTTAACAAAGTCTAATATTGTATTTCGTTGAAAAGTTTCTTTCGGTAAAGGACCTCTGGAACTATCAGAACATAAATTCAAAAAGTATTGGCCCTCTGGTAACTGCCAATGAATTTACTATATCACATCAAAAGAAAGTGCACTACCTGGTCCCAGTCATCATCATCAATTGTTCCTTTAATGTTTCTGAAAAATTCCGTCAACTGGCTGCCCTTTTTCCTTTCAGCAAGCGATGCAGCAACAGCAGCATATATGTCAACAGCTGCATGGCATGGAAAATACGCCAAATGTTAAAAGCAGAACTGCATTAACTTAGACAACTTTAAGAAATTGACAAAAAGGAAAAAATGTGCATCCACCTGGAAGATTAAATTCATAAATAACTTGGAATGCCAAATCAAAGTTCCTCTCAACAAGAGTTTCTGCAATCTCACACCTCCTCCTGAAAAGCAGAAAGCATCACAAACCAGTCAACATTGACAGCAATGTGCATTCCACTAACAATGGATCCGCACAAAGAAGGTGATACATTCTAAAGTGTAGAGTAATTCTATGCATGGTATAGCATCCTCATGTGGATGCTTAATGAATGTAATTAAAATAGTTAACCACCTTATGAGATGGATACTAACAAGTAAGCAAATTTCATTAGCCTTGATTAACTTCAGCATTACATGTGACAACTGATGTTCCACCACTGCTGGCAATTATTTGACAAAGACATAATTACTAACACTGAATTGAATTTTCCCCCAAATAATAATAATGCTTAAAAGGCCTTTTCACTTTATGCATTATTGTTTGAAGTAAAATGCCTTAGACAAAAAGCTTCAAGTAATATAAACCAGTGATTGAAACATATTTAAACTAGCTGCATTTTCTCATTTCTGATAAATAATAATTAACTGAGGAGCCAATCATGGTTGCCTAGTTGTTAACCAAATATTCCAACAATTTGAAACATCAGAAATTTTTTTGGCTACTCTCATGCCTAAACATAATTAAAGATGAGAATAACCTAAAGGTTTCTTGATCATTTGGATTTCCAAAAAGTGAATGTCTCCACTGTGGTCCATCAGCATCATTAAAGGTTTTCACAACTTCCACCTGCAAAGCCCGACAAATATAAACTAAAGATGAGACTTACCAATTTATAAAACATTAAATGAAAGCAATTGGAGCTTGAATTTATACTTTGTGAAATACAGTAACCGATATCCAGTTTAATCAAATGCAGGCAAGCTACTAAGATGGCAACTAATACGTAACAGTATACTGAGGATTGCCATGGATTTGTTCATACAAATTCAATATCTGAAAAAAATGATATTTCTAGGTTCCTTAGCTGCCAAATTTTTATTTCACAAAGGGTTTCATATTTTCTGTTTCAATTTTTTGGTGTAGGCAAAGGTGGGGTTTCAGCATAATAGAAGGTAGCGATATGTGTATTTAGACTTTCAAAAAGGAAAAGAAAAAGTCACAGACACACCCATAAACATGTGAAACCATACCATCTCCTTGTCCACATTTATACAGAATTCAATTACAAGCAGAATATCTTTTCTAAAACCATTCATTACAAGCAGAATATCTTTTCTGTAGCTATTATTACCTGGATTGCCACTCTAGCAGAAAACTTGACAAGTCCTTCTTCTGTAAGCTTCTCAGAGGCACTTCTTCCTCTAACGCCCTTTGTGATCAGCTTGGTAGATTCTCCACCTTTGTATCGTGCTGATAATCCCTCATCAAAATGCATCTGTAACAAAAGAAAGCATGAGTAACAGAAGAGCATTTAGCACTATTCAGTTTCATGTGATTTTGATAATTATACTGTTTGAAAAATCAATCTACAATACCAGGTAAGTTTTTCTGAATGGTAATTTTCGAAACACCTTTCTTCTTCTTCTTCTTCTTTTGGCTAATTACACTTTTAGAAAAAAACAATCTATAATACCATGCAACTTTTTCAGGATTGTACTTTCTCGAACATCAATCTACAATATTGTTGGTTTTTCGTGGATTCTCTTACATATAATAGGCATTTCAGTGAAATAGTTAAAAAAGAGAAGTTTGTAATGCACAGTTACCTTAGAATGTTCCAAATGTCTGATAGCTTCCTCTTGAGACAAAGAATTCATAAATAACTGGATACAACAGAGTCCGGCTGCGACATGATCCTTCTTGATTACCTAAACCATCAAATAAGTTTAGAAAAAAAAAGAAAGTAAATGCAGCCGTTTAGCAACATGTATAGCACTTGTTATCATTCCATATCAGTTACCTGAAATTTGTATAGATAATTAAAGTGCTTATGAGTTTCACAGTAAGTGCAAATACGGCCAAGTGCAGCAGCTATATATTGATTTATCAATGCATTAGGCTGTTTTGCAACTGAAATTCTTTGTGAAATTACTTCCTCCAGAACTGACATAGCACCATACCCAACGCACAAGTCACACAAATCATCAATGGTTCCGTAATCCGTTGTCAAGGGATCTGATCTTTGAGGGGACGATGATGAAGTTACTACTCCCATTGTTGAAGGTTGAGCAGGTGTAGGAACACCATTAGGAGGAAAGAATAACAAGCATGCATCATTGAAGTGACCATGCTTAAACATAAATTCAAGCAAATCCTGACGAGCATACTACAATGACAAAGAAAAGACAATCAAATCAAGGATCTTATCACTGGGATGGAAACCGACTATAATAATGCATACGTAGGTAGGTATCAGTGCATTTATGGAAAGAGAAACATAAATGACAAGAAAGCTTAATCATAGATAGTAGTTAAAATGCAAACAAATTTAACATCAACATACAACCAAGCATGTGAAAAGAATCGAGTTCAACTTACTTCTTGCAAATAGTTAACACACTCAGTATAACGAGCACTGTCCAAGTTACTACGTGGTCCATCTTCAGAGTCAGGGCCATATGGAGAATTACTATTTGAAGATTCTTGAGACCGCCTTGATCTCTCTGAACGAGGGAAGGTAGATGGCATGTACAGAACATTGAGATATGAATCGGCAGAAAGAGAATCATCCAAGATTGTTGGTGCACTTTTGGCCAAATGTTCATACCTGCAGCATAAATTGCATCAGGCAATTCCATTACCACAAACAACCAAATGTTTCATCTCACTTTTCTTTTCACTGATAAAGTTATCAATAGCTGAAATGTAACTATGATAGAGTAATGGAAGTAGAGGCCTCAGAAAAATAGATGCAGGGTCCATCATTCAATAATTGAACCCTGCTTCATGTTAAAGTTTTTGGACCGGAACAATCAGCTTCTTGCTGATCTATAGTGACTCAAGTTGCATGTCATCTTACATTGAACGAACAGCTGACACATCCACAGGTGGACCTCCTTCAATTGTATTAATGATCTCTAGAATGACAGGTGCAGGATCACCCTTGTAAAGTTGAAGAGCTTGCCTGAGCCATAAAATTAGCAAAAGAATAAGAAGAAATTCAGCATTGCAAGAACTCAGCGAAGAATTAACAATCTCCTAGCATACTACATAATGCTTGACATACTTAAACTTCACACGCGCTTGCGCATAATGCTCCATCCGAATCAAAGCATGTCCCCATGCATTCCATACAGGAAAAACATCAATCTGGGAGACCAAAGAATTCATAGCCACAAGACATCCAAATCGAGTAGATTTGAGGAAAATATTAGAATCAATTACTGCAATCTCTGCACAAAATAGTTACCTTACACTTCTTGCAAGTATACACAGCCATGCTATACTGTTCATCAACAATCAACCTGTCACGGAGACGGCCAGATGAGTCCTTGTCAGCAATATCATCAAGAGAAGCAGCTATGCCAGATCCCAGAAGGCTTTGAAGAAGCTCAGCACGTCCCAGCCAAACATCTGCTTGTGACAAAACTTCAGATAACTCATCAGTCTGGCTACCCACACTTGAGCTACCAGCATCAGAGGATGCATCATCAGCATCCTTGCTTCTTTCAGAATTACTGGACAAATCGTTGCCACCGGTGAGTTTCCTCAACAGCGATTTAGCATATATTAGCCCCTGCACATGAATAATAAGACCAGATTGATAACTACCTTGGATAATTATCTCTTCTATTATGCAAGTTAAAAAAAGAAGATGACGAAAAAGAACATACACCATTGATTTGGTTGGAGGTGGCATTTAAAGAACAATAAACCCACAATCAGTTATATAACTATTTCTAGCTATTGGCATTTGAAGGGATTGGAATAGCCAAATACCTGGACGAATGTCTCAGTAGCATGATATGCTCGGCCAATTGTTTCCATTGATGCATTCTCAGGCAACTGCTTGGAGCCCAAAACATTTTTCATCTGATTAACACATAAGTCTAGGGCACTCTTTGCAGACACAAACTCATCAGAACATAAGGAAAGCAATGCCTAGAAACAAGCAAAAAGAAGAATCAGCAGATCAAAAGGTCCAATGATCAGAAAAAAAAAAAAAAATAGGCGCTATAAATCACACATGATACTAGCATAGTTGATTAAAGAAAGCCTGACACGAATTCTGCTCTAGACAGATATGCATAGAATTTGTTACAGAAATACTCAACCCCAGAGATCCAACCCAACTGATCCCACAGTGTGATAGCATAAACATTCCCAGAAAAGTGACATTCTACAAGGACCTGTACCATAATTTTTGAGCTAGCAACGAATAGACAATGCCTATACACGGTTCAACCACGTTAATTAGAACTATTTGCCTGTTCAATTACCAAACCTTGAAGAGAATAATGTCAGGGGAACTTTCATATCTGTGAGATGCTCGAACAGCTTCATCTTTACCAGCATCACCTGTTAGCATCCATTCCTCAGCAATTGAGACAGAAGGAAACCGCTCTTGCCCATCCGCATACGCTGATACACGATCCTCTTGAATCCCAGCCATTGCCTCCCAAGTAACTCTTTCAGAAGGTGACAGACCGGAATTCTTTCTTTTCCGATAAACATCTTTGGGGGCAGTCTTGTCCCCAGTATTACGTGGAGCCCAAGAAAAAGCTCTACGAGCCTCCTTTTGCAAGTTGCTTAAACTACTAGTGAAGGATGACCTTGCAGGTACACCTGACTTTGTTTTTGGTTTTGACCTTGTTCCAGATACAGATATCCGAGGCTCCCGAATTGGAGAGCTAATACTGACAGCAACAGCTTTAGCAGCATATGATATGACAACACTGTTGTCTCTCAAAGAAGGAAACTCTTTAAGGATCTGTCAGACATAATATCAAAGATAAGATTCAGGATTCATATAAATGGGAAATATATGCAAAAAACAAGTTCAAAGGGGAAACAAAAGTGAAAGAAGAATCAAAAGGTGCCATAATCTTTGCTCTCACGTTACAAGATGAGGAACCAGGAACCAGTAGTCAACCTCCCATGAGATCATAAATAGTATCATTCAGAAACTACAGAGTTTAATTTGAAACTAAAAGCCATAAAATGCATCTAAAGTGTTCTTTAAGTGTAATACCTGTGAGGCAGATTGCAGTTGTTTCCTCATCAGTAGAACCTCCAATATTAAATGTGGGTGCTCATGCAAAGAAGAACATCGTTGCTGCCAAGGCAGTGGTAAGGCAGCTAGAACACGAAGGCCTAAAGCCCACGAGTTAAGTCGAGAAACCTCAACATCTGACAGTCTCCCATCTCTTCGCTTCAAGAAGAAGTGAACCTTTACAGAAGGACAGAAATGAATCATTTACAGATTGTTTTCAAACTCAATAAGCTTTACATACGGGACAGACAAATCCCAAAAAGGAGCTGATGAAAACAATTAATTACAAGAAGTTGTTTTGACCGTAGGTTGGGTAATAGTTGCATTGCACCCATAGCGACCGGTAGAGCATCATCAGAGTCACCTAGTGATGATAAAAAGCGGGAAGCTTCTGCTGGTCCTCCACCATTCAAAGGATCCGCTGTGAGAAGCTTCACAAGCTGTCGGCCCTGAAGTTCTCTCCGCAGTTCTGCTGATAATCCAGCACTTTCAGCAACTTCTAAAGCAGCAGAAACAGCTCCTTTCTCAGCTAATCTTAGCGCTAAGCCTTCAGGATCTTCCTTACACTCGGCTTCAACCTGAAATTTTCAGGAAAAAGAAAGAAGCATAAGATGGTTAGTTAGAGACTAGAGTACTTTCTCATTTAGTTCAGGCACTGAAAAGAATACAACCTCTTGCCAGCTACCATGGTGATGATCTACACTTAATATATGGCTGTACCGCTGCAAAGCTTGTCTCCTTTGCAGGACCTGCATAATCCAAAGAATGTGTCATTTTCCAATAAGTTATTACAAAAAGCAAAGAAATCATATCAAGAGGAAATAAGAACAAAAGTTCCAGCATCCAGGGAAAAACAAAGCAATTACTATCAAATCCAGAACCTCATTCCTAACTGGATCACTTTGAGGCAGGTGGCAGCTGCACATGGTCAGAACATCCAAAGCAGCATCAAGTTCCCATCTGTACATATACCTGGGAAAGAAATTGAGATTTGAGAGTCCATGAGTCCAGGCACATTATAAATCTTCCATGAAGTGCAAGTATTGCCAGTTGTTAAAACAGGCTTCAGATAAATAATGCTAAAAGACATGGATAACTATACTCAATCCCCTTCATTGTAGGGCCCATAAGATACTTTTTCAACTGCTCTTATTCAGGCAATCTTTTTTCTAATGATCTTCTAGAAAGCAAACCACTGGGTTTTGTTGCATGCTGTATGTTAAGAAGGAAGACATGTCGTAGCAGTGAAACATCCTAGAACAGCCACCTTATTACAACTCCAATTGACTAGTGTATTTTTGCCTCATCAAGGCCAACAAACAATACCTTTGCCACTTTAAAAGAGGAATAGTGATTTTCATATTTTGAAATTCTGACATGAAACAACTTAAAAAAGGGTTGGGGGGGGGGAAGCAAAAGAAAGTGTGCCCACATATGATGAATTTGATACAAAAGTATGTACCCAGACAAACCTACCATGAAAGGGAGCAAAATGTCCAAGTTTAGAGATCTTAGGTATCATATATTATGAAGATAACAACTATAATGGGTTAGAAACAAAACATTCTTTCTAGCCCTTTTTGTACCCTCATACTGCAAAATCATCTCTTAAGAGATTACATTAAGCAGCCATCATTGCAGCAGAGAAAAAAAGATTGGAAATTTTACATACTTGAGGGCAAGTCCAGCTGCCAGTTGCTTGTCCTTCAACCGCAGGCAATACTGCCAACTATTGCTCCAGATGCTGTGCCCCCATAACCCTGAGGTTGCCCAGAGGCTGAATGGCTTCCTTCTCCTCGTTCAATTAGTAGTTGAAGCAACTGGTCTGAAGCTCCATTACGCAGAAAGCGATCAGAGAGTGCAAGAGCATCCATTAATTTTCCTTCATCAATCAACCTAAGAGAGGGAACAAAATGATAAGTAGTATGACACACTAATCACGAGTGTCAAATACTATTTATAACTACCAGTAGCTCAAATCTTTGCTCCTCAAATAAGGGTGCTAGTGCAAAAACTGAAACCTCATATGGTGATACTTGTAAATGTTAACAATCATATGGAGCTGGAAAGTAACATATTAACTGTCACAATTTGCAACAAATAAGACAAAGGGATAGTACCGTTCCACAGCTTTCTCATATGGATCTTCATTCTCTAAACCAAAAGAAAGAAAAACTGTACTATCAACTTCGGCTGTTTCAGGTTTTAAGGAGTCATGCCATGGGTCTGGAGAAGTGTTATCTTTAACATTTAGGTCCAAGGATGCTGTGACGTTAGAACAATTGACAGTTTCATCAACTTCTGACTCAGTGTCACTGTCAGATTCTCGCAGTCTTTTAATAACAGTTCTTGTTTCAGGTTTAATCTTGCCATCATCATCTCTTTGCATAGCTGTCACGGCAAATTCTGAAACTCTATGAAGATTAGTCTGCATTTGTATCCATCTATTCAAAGTAGGAAACCTGTTTCAGAAAAATGGAAATTAAACAAAGTTGTCAAGCAAATGAGATAGATGCGCATTAACATTCCGCAAGGCATGCTGGGCACCTTTCAGATTGATCAAGAGCAAACTCATAAAACAACCGATCAGCATCAGGTGCCTGCAATAAATCATCATCCAAGGAGCTAGATATAGAAGAGTCACTGCCGCTGTGTAACATACTGCTTCCAAAAACACAAGCCAATACAACCCTGACAGGAGATATTTTAACCAAATGTTTCACTATATCCAATTGTAGAGGGTAAAGAGGGATCCCGGGTGTTGCAGAGGAACGACTGTAACAGCTAGGCTTAGCGTCTTTAGCAGAAGGAGAAAGTACTTTATTTTCTGAACAACTACGAGGGCATGTGGGGATGACAGGAATACATGCCCAACCATTACCAGATCTTGGAGGATAAACCGGGGGTACACATGCTGAAATCACTTCATGAACAAAGTCAGCAGACATTATCTCTGCTACCTTTCCAGCTGCATCTGTGCTGCCTCGGTCAAAGACCAAACGAGTTAAAAGCTGAAAAGTAAAACAGTAAACAGTGAATATTTAGCAAGTAATAAAGAAATCATTGAAATGCATAGCAAGAACCTCAGCTTCAGTAAAATGATATAGGAAGGAAGGTAAGAAAATTCCTTACATCTTTAGGCCATTCATATACAAGTGAGAAAAAGTTGAAGTCGTGAGTTGTATCTGTTCCATCCACTATGTCACCTATTGCAGCAATATGGAGAATAAATTGTGACAAATAGGTTGTGGGCTTTGCACTTAAAGGACCAAAAAGCCTCTTCCCAGCATCCATCATATCATAACCAACCGACTGCACACTATTATCTACAGTCGTGGAACTTAATGATGTCTGATTGACAGCTTTTAGCCCAAGCCCAAGAACACCATCCTTGTCAAGAATGGATTGTACTTTGCGATCACTTCCTGGTCCTTCCTCTTTAGCAAAATTGACTTCCATTTCTTCATCGGTGATAGCTCTGGCTAGATTGTGAAGCTTACCTAAGGTTTCACAGCACAAGGACACATGAGAAGCAATGGAACATATTTACTGCAACAAAAATCAAAATAACAGGAGGCACTGCAAATAAAATAGTTATAGGATCCCTTTTCCCTGAAGAACCTAAAAAAGAACAAGTACCACTAAGAAACTGCCGCTTGCCCTTATGAGCATCTTCAATCATCTGATGTAGCAGTGCAAGGGCACGTTCTCTTTGTCCCAGTCGATGAGAGTCCTTAGCTGCTGAAATGGAGATCTCCCCTGTCAGAATGGCCTGAAGAACTGGAGGACTATCCTGGAAAAGGTCACACAGAACAATCAGAAATCCTACAATCATCTCCCAAGAAAAACACACCATATAAACTATACCTGAAATTCTCCAGTGGAATATATAAAGCACCATCCAGACAACTTTTGAAGGAAATACAGAATGCAATTTTTGAAAAGCAAATAATTTGTTTTCCATATCAACTAGAAAAGAGGACAGGGAAAGGAAGGCAAGAGGAAAATGCAGGCAAAATGAGCATCCAAGAAATTCAAACACTTGCCTGTTCCAATAACTCATGCAGACGTTTGAGAACACGTCGTAATACAGAAATAGCTCCAACTTCATGGATCTGATCCCAGTAAGTGGAACCGACCTTTGGCGAACCTCCTGGATATATCTCAGATAACATAACTTGAGCCTGAACATGATGAATAGAGTCAATAACATGACCACAAAACACATCAACTAATACACTAGAATCTCTTAAGATTAGAATCTTGTTAGATTAGAAGTAGAAAGGGAAGTTAGAGTCTACAAGAGTTCCCCCCCCCCCCCCCAAGAGAATAAGATCATGAATAATGACGAAGATAGAACACTATTTTGTTTCACACTGAAATATCACTTATCAAGCCATATTTAATGCAAGAACATGTTAAATGATGTTTCTAAATCCCACATTGGTTTAAATTTGGTTTGTTTTAGCCTTAACAACGGCCCTTCCACATACTACTATTTGGGATCATGTTGGAAGCTAGGGCCAGAGTTGTAATCATCAGTCAACACTGTAAGAAATTGCAAAAAGAACTAGAAGAGGAAAGGTTGTTCCACAAGTTCTCATATAATTCTGAAAAAATAAAATTGTAATCAATACGGCCAACTAAATTACAGCAATAATGCTAAACCACCAATGTTAATGAATAAGATAACACTTGACTATTAAAAACACAATTTTAAGTTCAAAGGTAAAAAGAAAATTGCCTGATCCAGAAGCAGTAGAGACATACTGGCAGACCTGGCTGAAGTTGCAGCAACATCAATGCACAGAAAAATCTGCAGGACATATGAAAGGTTTAATATTTTCCAAACTAGAGATATGAAAAGGGAAGAAAGAATTAACAATGTAAGTAAGAACTTACGGTAGCCAAAGGACCCAGTTGAGAGCGCAACAATGAAAAATCCAAATCCTGTACTGGAGAAGTCCCATCAGCTGCACGAGATACTGCATTTTCTACCTGCATAAAGCACATGCATGAGCTAGGAAGTTTATAACAGGGGTGATAAGACCCAAGTGAGCTGAGCCACAAGAACCATTAAGTTGTATTAGCAAATGACCTGTGTCTCTTTTCAGTTAAATTAAAGCAAATGACCTCAGAGGAGGCACCACCAAACAAAGTATTTTTGTGAAGTCAACATCACCACTCAAAATACGGAAAACTGCTGGGGTCAAGATGGCTAGATTGATCATTTAAAAGTTCTCATTAAAATACGATAGTGTGATAAGAAGTGACATCTACAACAAAAACAAGATCCCGTATGATCATCTCATATCACAGTCAACCAGAGGGGAAACAATCATGTTGCTAGGAAATACGCACATGCAACATCTTATTTGATGAACTATAGGCAAGAAAGTTTAATAGGATTTGAAAACTAGGCTCTGCCTTCCCAAGTCATATTTTTAGCCCAAGACCTAGGAACATTTCAGATGCAATCTTTAAGGAAAAATATAACCAACTATATTAGAAAAAGAAGCTTAAAGAATATGATTGGGCACAAAACCCCATGGCCCTTTCCCAGATGCAAGGATTGAACCTAGATCCTGCCAGCATTCCTCTAAAGGGACACATGATCACTTGGACAAACAAGGTTTTCTCACATACTAAGAATGCCAAAACAGTATTTGATTAAGTTCTTCATCTCTCAATCATAGTTAAGACATTGCTTAAACCTACTTGGCATAAGAAAACCCACAGCCAGATATGCATAGAACATTGTGAAATGACACCTGACTCGAACTAAACTCGAAATAAGATTACCCTCCACAAGTTGATTAATTTCAGAAAAGCAGGGAGAACAATTCACAAGTACCATAACAAGAACTCTTAAGATATAGAGAGTATTGTAGAAAAAGCAATGTGAAAAAAAATATAAAGAAATTAGTCGGTAAATGATCTGGCACTTACATGCACATTTCCAAATGCGTTATCTACCCACTCAGCTAATTCAAGGGTAGCTCTGTCTTCTGCAGACAATGAAAACCGATGAACTGCCTCTTCTCCAATGTCATATTTTGCTCTTTGCATACAACTGACAAAGAGGAGGAGGGAGATTAATAAACAAATAAGAGAACCTCAATGCACATTTTTAAGATTTATGGATATTTACAGGGAATCAATATTTTTGCATCCAAAAGCAGCATTGATCATAAATATAATAAGCACGCTTTGCAGAATTACTTCCACTTCTACCTCAACTACTACTCTAATTTATTTGTCATAATTTTCTCTGAAGACATTTTATTTTACATGTGCAAAGGAGTTGTCATAAAAATGTTTCAGTTGATTATGAAAGTAATAAAGGATATTCAACCCCATATATTCAAAGGAACTGCCGTAACACAGGTAACCAACTTGACTAAGTCCTAAGTTAGCAGCATGCTACATCATGCTGAATATCATTATTAACTTGAAAAATAAAGGAATTCAGGTATTCCCCTAGCAACCAACTATAGTGATTACCAATTCTAACAGATACTTTGTCATATGGAATAAACAAACGTGTTTGACCAGTTCATATCACATGACCTGTAATGCTAATGAGATACATTTCCTGCACAACTTTTTGCTTTTTCTTAGTTGAAATTAACAAATTTGATTAGAATGTATTATCATCAAGCTTACAGACTAAGTAGCTTAGACGGGGCTGCTCGTAATATAGTCAATGCCTCCTTCCAACTCCATGGCCGTTCGGATAATGGGAGAAGGCGCTGCAAAATTGATAATCGCCATTCCCAATCTTCAATGAATCGTTTACCCATTGAAATTCTCCACTCTAAAGCCTGCCTCCCAGACATGCTTAAACTATCAGTGGATGCATGCTCCTCCTCAGCTGTGCTTGATGGAAGACTATGACGTACAATATCAAGTAGCAACCCTGTGAAAGATATAGCCATTTTGTTTCCACCTTCATATATAGTTAAATCAATATGTTCGGAACCACATTCAACAGACTGTTTAAAAAGGCTCCCGGGTGAGGCACAATGTGTCAAATTGAGAGAGATATCATCCATATGTAGAAGTGAAATTATAACATTCACCATCAGTATCTGCATTTGAACAAAATGAACATTATGTAAATTCAGGAAGTAAACAGCAGGAAACTAAAATGGGAAGTCTACCAGCACTAATGGAAAAGTAAGATAATTCAAAATAAGTCAGAAAAAAAATGACCATATGAATAACTTAAAGAGTAACCTAAATGTTTGCTACATGCAAACAATGATAACCAAGTTACATGCAAAGAAGTCTGACTCTAATATATGCATAACCATCTAAAAACATTTTTATAGATATTTCACAATCCAAAAGATTTTTCCAGGACAACTTGCAATTTTCCATGAATGAAGAAAAGCATAAGATTAACACCCATAAGAAAACTAAATTCTTCCAAAAAAAAAAAACTGCAGACTGTAACAGAGTACCCTGCGTGGAATATTTTTTATGGCCGCCAAATGGTTCTTTAGGTCTTGCAAATGACATAGTGCCACTTGATGAGCCTCTTTCTCACCAGTCATGCTACTTTCCATTGCTCCTAGTGCAAGGACAGTTGATTCCAAAGCATAACGCATGTGCATAAGTTCAATATCTTGCACCCTACCACATTAAGCAAATATAAATAAGAAACAACATCCTAAAGAGAATAGTCATTTGCATAAGTGATACCTGGAAAAGAAAGTGTGAAACAATGGAATAAATAGCAGCCAGTAATAATGATATACGTTATATGTTGAAGCACAGCATGCATATATGTGGCAACCAGGCTAACTCAACATCCATTTATTGTACTAACCATACGATAAAAGATGCAATCAGTAAATAGCACTACCTTTAGTCAGACAGATGAAATTAATTGCAACATTTTTAAGATAAAAAGTCATAACCCTTTCAAAATCCAATGATGCAGACATCTCCGGAATCTATTCAACAAAAACATCAGGTAAGTGGTTGACTTCTTACTATAGAAATAAAATCAGAAAATTGCTTTGCAATCTCATCATATCTCATCACTGGCACCAAGACTACCCCATAAAATGGCTGCATAGTGCTCCACTACAAAGACCAAACTAAGTCTCATCTGTGCTATGTAAAACAAAGGCTTTTTAGTAAGTTGACCTATAAACTAAAGCCCCAACTCTCAGATTGGTCGTAAAGTTTTTTTGGTTAGAAGTGGTCCCTAAACTATCAATTTTGTCCCAGTTTACCCCCAAAAATGATACAACCAATAAGAACATGCCACATTCTTACTGGATGCCATACACCTTTTTGGGTAAAATGGGACACAGTTTATGGTTTAGAGCCCGCTTCTAGCAGGAAAAAAAAAAACTTAAAGACCAATTCGGGCATTGGGATATAATTTAGGGGCCAATTTTACTAATAAAGCCTAAAACAAAAAATAATTTGAGTGCCAATGGAACACTGTAACTGGTTAGCTTCTATAACATTCATTCCAAATGTTATAAGTTAAAAGGGCAGATTGAATTAAATAACACCAGATGACTATGTAAAACAAATATTCAGCTAACAATTTGACAGAAAGTAATATTGTTGTAATCTAAACGCCAGAGCAAAAACAGACAAAACCTTGCAAACAAAAACCAACTTCCTGAACCAACCACACCATTCACCACTACAGTACAATAACAAAATTTGATTATCTGGAATACCTACCATCAAAGTTCAATATTCTATGGATGCCCAACCAGATTTTAAAAATTAAATAAAGCTTTAGGAATTGCATATATCCAAGTGTGACAATACCAATGGGTGAAACCGCTCAACAAAGATACCTTTTCCAGCCCTCAGGAGCAGAAGCAATTGGCTGCATGCTAATCAATTCAATAGCATCTTGAAACTTTATGCTTGGAACAGCATCAAACAGTACCTAAAGAAAAGAAATCCAGTTACAGATCAATACCACACTAAAAGGAAAAAAGGAACTGCTTACAGCTTGCAACAAGCAAAGTGTATAGCATCATGGTTATTATAGACAAACAGTTAGTTTTCCTCCTCTTTTAAGTCCGGGATGAGTAACAAGTCATTATTAAACAGAAGCCTAGAAAGAATGAGGTAAAACTATGCAACCTAGACCAAGGAAGTTCCACAGAATATCCATCAACCTCAAAAGAAAAGGACATATTTAACAAAAAATTACAACTACAGCTGCATACAAGTTATAGCAATGTGTCAGATTTGAATAGTTCTAATGACTTTAGATTCTCACAACATGCAATTTATTTTGCATCTGATGGTAAAACCACGTGTAGTGTGTCATTGTTATTTATGGTTATGATGTTTCTAAGGGTGCTTTGTTTGTGTTAAAAAATATAACTTAGTCATCTAGTTGGTTTTTGTACCTTCATGTTTGACTTAAAAGTACAGTGACTTATACTGAATCAGATGCAACATTACTGTTCATAGTATTATGAATAAAATTGTTCTCAAATGTGGTTATGGAGTCTTACCCGAAGGGGAGATTGAACAGAAAGCCTTTCCAACACGAAATTTTCAACAAATGTGTCTAACTTAGCATCTTCACATCCAGATACTATGTTTTCATGTCCAGACAATAGTAATGAGAATTTTGAACTCCATGGTTGACCGGAATTGACACAAGCAACAAAAGAGGCAATATCAAGGTGATAACATAATTGATCACAGAGATGTTCCACACAAGATACCTGTCAATAATATAAAATTTTCAATTTTCAATTTTTTATCTATAGAATATTCAACTATAACACCATGAAAGTTCAGAAACATGAATTACCTCATCTGATCGGTTTCCATAGAGAGGAGATTCTTCCAGCTGAAAAACATGTGATTTACTTGCCCAAAGAAATTGCATTAAGTTCCGCCTCAAAATTGTTTTACCAGACAGCAAATCCCAACCCATAGTAGCTATCAGGGGCCGAAGCCGAGGGAACAGTACAAGAACCTAACCATATTTTTTTTTTTAAAAATGCATATAAGATTGACAAAGTAAAAGAGTAACACAAAAAAATGCCTGCTACATTTTAGGCTGATGCATTAACTTAAACATAAAATAAGACACGTACATCAGTTGCCACTTCAATGTTCTCCCTTTTTATGGCAGATAAAACCGTATTCATCACACACTCTAGTACATGTAACCCAGAAATGCGAGCAAAATGGAACAAATCTCTCGTGCAAGAACTTGCTGCCATACTCAAGGGCCAATGCTTGTTATTTAAATCTGCAGTAGTTTTCAGTTCCACTAAATACTTATGAAAATGCTCAAGAGGTGGAGGAATTTGGTTGTTATCAAGAGATCTATACATCTCAATCTCTTCAACAAGCAACTCGTCATGAATAACCTGCAAGAAAGCAAGGTAAAATACAAGGTGACAATATGCAAAGGATTTAACTAATAGTGCTAGATCTTCTATTTGAAATTCAAAGTTCATTTTAGGAGACATTAACATCACGAGAACCAATAAAAATTCATTTCAAAACTAACCAAAACCATTTGGAGGTTTTAAATGAACTCCAAAGTCAATAAATTTTATTAGACGTGAAACAAAATTGCAATGACAATTACCAATTTTAAGGTGTCTCAAGGAACTTATTTCGTAAAGAAGTTAGAGTTAAAATTGTCACCAAAAATGATGGTATGAAGCTAACCAAACTATTATATTATAACCGGGTTATGGCATCTCCAAAACAGACCTAAAATTAAGCAAGCCAACATGGTTTGCAGAGAATTATAGGTAATATACAAGGATTACACCAGTATGGATGTTGGGAGCCAGTAGAAGAAAAAAGAAGGAAATACTTGAATCATTTGGACAAGATGCCTGCAATTTGATGACAGAGCTTCTCCATAAATCCGTAACAACTTTTCTTCTGTGGAATGCCGGGACACTCCGAATCTTTCCTTTTCTGATAAAACCCTCTTGAGTAGATCTCGTAAAAGTGTGCTATTAGAAATACCAAAGGAAATGTAAATAAAAATGCAGCAACAAATGAATGAAATTATGCCAATGCCAAAGACAACGACAAATATAGGTCTTTCAAATCACCAAAAGATCTAGGGGAGAAAACTATTGAGCAGATAAAGCATACAAGGTTATTTGTCCATAAATTTTGTCAAATAAAACCTTCATGAAATTTACTTCCAGGAAAAAAGTTTTTGAAGAACTCTAAGAAAATGATAGCAATAGTAGACCAAAAGCATGCTTATAAACATATTTTATTCCATTAAAGAAAGAACATAAAACTCTACCTCATATCTAAATGGCTACACTGTACATTTTCATAATACAATAATATATTTCTCTAGCATCTAACCATCTTCAGCATATATAAAATGGTTCTAGTACATCCAGGAGCAGTCAATCTAAATGTATTGACTTGGTTTAAATCCAATTTACACAAGACGTGTTTCTGAAACCATGATTTCATGAAAGATACACCAAGAAGAAAATTGAAGTTTATTTAATTACATAGACAAAAACTTTATATATCATTTACTGAAATATATTATTTAAACTATTAACAGAATGACAAAAAATGTTAAAGATCTATGGTAGCAGAGGAAGCACCCCTTTGGTTGGGTAAGTTGGTATTCAGCTTCGACCCCTTTTTATGAAGCAATTGTCACTTACTTGGCTTAATCTCAAACTCTCTACTGCTCTTGTCCAAAAAATCACCACTAGAAAATTTCTTGTGTAGTTCACGTGAGGCATCTTAAAATAGCATAACTGTCCTCTATACAAGATGCTAAACTAAATTTCATGCTTAAAAGCTGTAGGTTAAACAAGCCTGATAAGATTTAAAGTGGAGAGAAGTCTAAAATCATTTTTAATGAGAGCACGACACTGATCCTATGCATATAGTTGAGGCCAAGCAGAAAGAGTGAAATTACTCAAGCTCTCCGCTACACTTGTTTACTAAACTTGTAGAAAAAAAGAAATACAACAAAGCACATACCTACCACAACCACAATTGGATCAAATTTTTTTACTTTCTTATCTAACAGTGACTAGATGTCGTACTAAGCATCTTGAAAGAGAAACTACATTGCACTTAAACTTTAAATTTCAGATACATTTTAGCAATAAATGCACACATACCGATACACATTGTCCTCGACTCCATAACCAAGGTGAAGAAAACGAATGCGAGAAACCACTCCGTCAATATCGCCATCCTTCAGATATTCCTTTATAGAATCCAAATGGGCGAACTGAACACTCATTTGTATTAAACTAAGAACCCCCTTATGTTCCTCATCGAATGATTCCACTATCACCTTCTCCTCTCTTCGTACCATTATAGCCATCCCCGAATCATCACCGTCCAATCCTTTCAATTGCCTCTGAATATTCTCACATAAGGCATCGAAAAGATCTGCGTAATCCATAATCATGTTCCTCAAACAAACCATTTCTTCTTCCTCGATCAAAACCTTGTCCAAGATATCCTTGTGCTCCTCCTCACCATCAGCATCAGCATCACCACCTTCCATGACTACATCCGGCCTCAACCTCCTCATTCCCAATTCCAGAAACGTATCTAAAACCCTAACACAATCTCCCAATTCACCATTTCCCTCTTTCAAATCATCACTTCTATCCAACAACTCAGGTTTCTCTTCCTCAAAACCTTCGCTCTCACTTTCCTTCTCTTTTTCAATCTTATCCAAATCAACATCTCTTCTCAGACTAGCCGAGACCTTATCAATCAAAAGTTGAACTAACAACAAAAATTCTGCTCGTAACCGCAATGTATCGGGATCGAAGCTCCATATAGATGTCGGATTATTAAATTGCAAGAGTTCGAGAGTTGAAAGATTAGTTAAATGAGCTGGCGATGGGCAAGAAGGTGACCATGCAATGTTCTCGAACCGACCCGAGTTGGCGACGATTGTTTGAAGGATTGCCAGAGCAAGTTCGGGGTTTTTGGTTCGTAAAACGAGAAGCGTGGCTCGCAACGGTTCGAATTGAGCAAGGTTTAGATGGTTTGCGGCTAGGCGCGAGAGAAGTTCAGTTTCTTTGTCCATAGAAAATTGAAATGGAAACAAAGTGGTTTTTGGGATTTTGGATATTTATTTCACTGAGAACTTGTGATTGATCATGAGAACTTGGTGCTGCATGATTTGGATTCTTTTTGGGTGGGCCTTGGATTGAGAATTCGGTGTTTGGATGCCGGGAAAACAATTGAAGAAAACTCGGTCGGAATTAAGATTTGGGAGAACTGAAGGTTGAAGACAGTGAAAGCGGGGATTCGATATCACTCGGGTCGGGAACCTTCTCGTGCTAAATCAAATGATACTGACGGGTTGTTAAGCCCAACGATGTGGTCTTGGGATTCAATTGTTTAATGAGAGACTTCAAGCTCGAACCAAACCCGTTAGGGCCTGTTAGGCAAAACCCGCAGGTCCGTACCGCCAAAGCAATAAATCAAGGCCCCATATACAAATCCAATTCCGAATTCATGTGCAAGTTTAATGTGTTGTAGTTTATATAATATATAAAAATAATTAGGTCGAATTAAGTTTGGATTTTAGATGTTTAAGTTCGAGTTTGATCTATATTTTAAATGGGTATATTTTTTGTTCATATTTATTTTTGGGCTTAATATTTTTATTTAAACCCTTTTAAATTTTGGATAGGCTTGGACGAGAAATCCAACCCACAAACATGTTTATTTTTAAAAAGAATAAATATCAAAATTATATATAAATTTTTATTTAATGTACGTTAGCTTTGATTTGATGGAATTATACATACAAAACTTCAGTTGTAGTTTAAATGTATATATAAAACTTTAATTTTGATTTAATCATGCATATTTAAATAAATAAATGCATCAATTTATTTTGGTATTAGATAAATATAATTATTTGTGTAAATAACATATAAGCAAAAAAAATGATGTTATGTTAGTAATTTGAGAGAATTTGATTAAATCAAAATTTCATGAATAAAATTGTAAAAAATCAAAGTTCATGTATAAAATTACACAATAAACTAAAATTAATATATAATTTTGAGATTTATCTCTTTTTGAAATAGTGATATATGGGTTATTTGGATGGGTTAGATCGAATTGAGCCCAAATCCAAACCTATAAAAAAATTTAAATCAAATTTCGACCCAATTCATGAACATGTTTATTTATCAAATGTTTATTAAATAAATTAAAATTTTTAATATAAATTTCTCATTGCAGTTTTTTTTTTCATTTTTCAAAATCATTTTTTTTATGAAATGTTGAAAAATTTGTAAAAGAAACTTTTAAAAATATATATCATATTTTAGTAAATACACACAAGTGCGATACACAAGTATTTTAAGTTTTACTGTGATTAGATTTTAAAATGTTTTAAAACTTTTAAGTATTAATAGCAACACACATACATGGTTATTGTACAAATTTAAAAGAATATATAATATATATATATTCTATGTTTTTCCTATTAATGAATATAGTTTTATAAACTATGTATGATTGTGTTAAATACGATAAAATTTATGTTTGTAATAGAGATTGACAATGATTTAATTATATTTCACAATTCATTTTTTAAAATAAAATATTTTTAGTAATATATAAAAAGTTTATTTTATTTTATTTCATACAAAATGAATTTTGTGTTCTAATTGTGATTCATTATATGGATTTTTAATTATAACTGTGATTATTATATGGATTTTATTATAATAAATTTCATTATAGGGATTTTATATAATATATTTAGAATATTATAAATAAATTTATTCTAAATTCATTATATGGGTTTATATTAATATTTACATAATTAAATTTTTAAATTTTTTAAAAATTAGCATAAATAGGTTTTATAAAAAAATTAATAGATTCCATAAACACATTTTCATTCATGTTTGATCTAAGCAATTGTATAATAATAATTTAAGACAATATTTGTTTAAAATAAAATATTGAATTAAAATAAATAATAAATTATAAAAAAATAATTTTTTTATAAATATAAATCATAAAAGTAAAATTATAAAATAAATTTAAATTATATTATTACAATGGTGAGTATTTGGTACACCGATAGTGTATTTTTTTTATATACTGGCGTGATTACATGGTAGTATTTGTTTATACTTTCTTAACCCTTTGACAACGCACACACTGGTGCTCGAACCCGAATCTCTTAAGATGAACAACATCCTCTTTTACACGATAGAGTCACTCGTTGAGTTCGATGGTGTATTTATTTTATTCCACAAGTAGTTTTAAAAAATTGACATGTGTTTTTTAATATATTACAATACTCTTATAATACACTTGTCAATCCTTAACTTTGCTTTTGAAATCTAAAAACTTTCACTAATAGTCTATTGACTACCAAATAATTCCCTTAAAAACAATTTACTTCTTTTTAGTATTTATACAATAAAAAATCATTTTTTACAATTGTCGAAAATTAACAATTAAAAATTTTTTTAATAGAAAAGTTTTGCTAATGAGATATTTACATAATTAATAAAAAATAGATTTTAGTCATAAATTCAAAATTCACTTTGTGGTTCGTTATTCAAATTTATTTTATATTAAATCCCGTATTATGTTCAGTATTATTCAACCCATCTCTTATTTAATTTATTATCAACGGAATAATAGTTATTAGTACAAACCAAATTATTTATTTAATGATAAATTTTTAAAAGGGGTAAATTTTAAAATTATATATGAACTTTAATTTGATATAATTATATACGTGAAACACTAATTGTGATTCAAATATATACTTGAAACTTTAATTTCGATTTATTTTTATATTAGATAAATATAATTATTTATGTATACAACATATAAATATAAAATGATGTTATATCAATAATTATGTTAATAATTTATATGAATGAAATCAAATCAAAATTTATATATAAAATTACATAAAATCAAAGTTTAGATATAATTACACTTAAATCATAATTCTTATATAATTTTGAGATTTTTTCATTTTAAAAAAGAAATAACTATAAAAGAAAAAACGAAAATATAAAAATAAAGGACGGTCGACCGTTTTTGTAAAGGTCGCAACCAGATGTTGCCACGTCATAAAAAATCAACGGCATGGTAAGATCGTAACTAGACAGTTGGTCCAAAGCTCGAAAAAACCGTTCCTATTTTCTCTCTGTAACGTTGACCGCTTTGGAATTTTTTATTTCATTTTATTTTAACGAGAGAAGTTGAATTGACCCTTAATCAAAAAGAACAGCAAACTGGACCCCACATACTAGTGTCTATAAATGGAAAAAATTAAATGGGCGAAAAACAAAAAGATTCCTTCCTTCCCTCCTGACCACTCTCTGCTTGTATTTCTCTCTCCCGCTCACAATCAAAATCATAATCAATTCCTTCTTATAATTCATGGGAAAAAAGCTTATGAATCTGATCAATTCATCACATTAGTCACAAGTAGTAGTTACTGTTTTTTTTTTTCATTTGAACCGGCACATTTGGTTATGGCAGGATCAGGCGATGGAGGAAACGAGAGAGAGGTGTTGGAAGACAGCATCAATCACAGTGGCAGTTTTTCTAGACATAGGTATAGACGAAGCATGAGCTCCGGCGAAGAAGACAAGGGACTTTTAGCATTTTCCGGGTGGGTGTATCATATAGGAACCAATTCGATTGGTCACGAGTATTGCCATCAACGCTTCTTATATGTAAAAGGGAAATATGTTGAGATGTATAGAAGAGATCCTCAAGAGAACCCCGGCATTGTACGTAACGTCAATTCTTCTTACTTGTTTTATGTTTATTGCAGCTTGTTTGGTTTATTTCGCTGTTGTAGTATATTAATTATTGACAGTCGAAATTTTATTTACGTAGTTATAGGACATCCCTCAGTTCAATCAATGCTTACAAAGCTAGATGCTTTGGAGTTTGTAGGAAGCTGATTAAAGTTCATAAAATAATATTCAAAAAAATGCACCGAACTTTTCAATTATTGAATAATTTCATTTTAACAACAACGGCTTCATTGTTGTAGTCTTTAGAAGTTCTGATTTCAGTCTCTTATTAACTTGCTGTTACATGGTTGTGAAATTTGGCTTCTAAAATGGCCTCTTACTCAACTTTGCGGCCTTTGATAGTAGAACTGTCATCTATTATGAGAATGCTACAATTCCTATGGGATTTAAAGAAAAGAAAAAAAGTTCTTGCATGTTTTTCTTTGCTATCACTTGCCAATATTCACGAAGAAACAATTATTTAATTGGTTATTTTGGTTGCTAATATGTTTCCTTATACAGCGACCTATTAGGAAGGGTATCATAGGACCTACACTAATGGTGGAGGAGACAGGGAATCGAAAAGTCGGTAATGAGGTAAGCCAGTGTTACTTACCATTTTATATGTTCATAGTTATTATTCACCATTTTTTTCTGAACTTTGCTCTCAAACTGCACATTGTGCTCTCTTTATTTTCCAGTTTTCTTTTTTTTTTCCACTTTCACTTTCTGTTGTTTGCTTGTCTGAACTGTTTGATTTAGTTGAACCATTTCATGATTTGCTGCTCGACTGGCTTATTCAAATGTTTTTATGGTTAATCAATAATGAAGCTCGATCTTGTGCTTAACAGTTCTCTTCTTTTAACCATTTGTAGGAACTCTACACTATACAGTTTTACAATCGATTAGATGAGACGAAGAAAGGAGAAGTAAGTTTGTTTCACACGTTAATCCAGTTGTGCATGACACGCGACATTTATTTGGACTGTATAGATTTTTGAGTTCGTTGACTTATTGGATATTGTAGGTTACATTACAGGTTATACAAATGTCTGGGTCATAGCATGCTTATCTTGGCCCACTTATTAACCTCTCCCAACTAGTAATTTTGAAACATGTCAAGAGATACTCAGTGCTTTGGTTAACTTCAGTAAGTGCGTGGGGCTCATGGCTCTGCCTAGTATGTCACAGTTAAGAGAGAAGATGTCACTATGACAAGATAATACCTGATTGCCATTGGTAGACCTGACCTACTGTTTCTATAGGTATTCTAGTAATACTGTACCTGGTTGACCTTGTTTTTGGCTTATATATATAGTTCAACCGAGTCACCTAGAAAGCTTTTCGTTACTGGTTACTAGTTAAAGCTGACTTTTTGCAACTTCAAACTACGACTGGGTGTGCCAATCTTTGAACCATGCTGCTCAGAAAGAGATAAGGGTCCCCAATCTCCTACAACTGTCAAAAGGAAAACCTCTTCTAGCATACTGCTCTAAAATCCATGTTACCTTGTTCCCATAATTGTCATTGTTTCAGTATTCTAAACCACATTTTTTTTAAAAACAATTTGGATCAAATTCTTCATACCTTTAGTGCATCCATGAAGCACTTTGTTGGTTCTCCAACGATATCTACGCGAGTGCCAGCTTTCCTCTTTTTTTTTTTTTCTCTGCAGACGATTAACTCTTTGAGTCACTTTTCTATCTTATCAATGGTTATTATGTAGTCTTGTGCGTTGAAGTGACTCATGACTAACTCATACTTTTCTGCTTCAAGATTGGTTGTATCTCGGCTGAAGAATCTAAAAAATGGATAGAGGCATTGGACTATGCCAAGCAACAGGTACAAAGAAGTCAGCTAAAATGGTTTGATTCATATAAAGTGGTTGCTTTCTTAGAAGATATGAACTTCTTTTTCAGTTATGATTTTTTTTTTCTTATTCACTTAACTTGCTACCTATTTTTAATAGGCTGAATATGAGCTTTCAAGAGGAGGTGGTGCCAGAAACAAATTAAGCATGGAGGCTGAGTAAGCAATTCTCCTTGTATCTTTGTATAGTAGTCTTACTCTTACTTGATGTAACTTGAGTTAAAAAATTTTGGTTTTGGTATATTGGCCGGTGATTTTGTTTTCTTACATGTGTTTATTTAGAATTTGTTGTTGAACTAGAAGGTATGGTAGTTAGTAGCTACCTGTAAGAAAATCAAGTTGATTTCTACATGCTTGTACATGTTATACTTTGTTTTGTCTGGCACTATTTTTTCTGATCGAATTATATATTACTTGTTTTGTTCTGAAGTATTGATTTGGAAGGCCATCGACCTCGAGTACGGCGGTATGCATCTGGATTAAAAAAGCTGATAAGAATTGGCGGAGGTGAGTTGGTATTTGGCTTCATTATGATTTTAAGGTTCTAAAGGGGAATTTTGGTTTGTCAGTTCTTCAAAACTCTTAATATTCGAAGAATACTCTTCTGTGTCCACTTTGTAGTATAATTTCGTGAAGGCATTTGAAATGCAATTTATCATGTGAACCTTTTAGATATTACCAATAGAAGTACTTTTGAATCATAATAGCAAGTTAACGCTTCCGATTAAGCCTTAAGATAAAATGAGTGCTGCATCGAATCGTCTCTGTTTAGTGTGTATCCCTAGTCAATTAGACAGCGCTGTTGAATCTTTTATTTTTGCCTTTCATAGGTCCAGAGATGCTTTCACGGTCAAGCTCAAGCTTGGGTACTGGTTCAACAGATGGAGACTTTGAAGGGGAGTTTGGAGATGCAGTTGAAGCACATGAATGGAAATGTGTGCGTACGATCAATGGTATACTTCTTATGCCCTTTTTTTGGGTTTTCAAATGCATTAATCCAAAACAAAAATGGCAAGCTAAAAAAGTGTATAAAAAGTAGCAATGGAATTGAACTTTTTATGTTGGAGCGATGACAAATAAAAGCAACACAAACAAATAATTCATGCAGAATTAGAAAACTTGTAATGATGTATTCTTTACTCTCTCGGTTTATGGTTTACGACACTCAAATCTATTCTTTTAAACAAATCTTTTTTGTCAGAATTTCTCTAGCTTTATCATGCATCAGTTTCCAAGCATGTTGGAATAAGATTTGAATATTTCCTGTCTTTATGTGCAAATGAAAGATTTCATTGTTTGTAAAGATATGCGACAAGTATCTCAATATGCATTGAATGGTCCTAATGAAAAAAGTTATATAACCATCTAATTATTCGATTTGGTTTCAGGTGTTAGAATCCTTGAGGATGTGGCTGATGGAAAGGTATTTATGCGATTATCTTATTGTTTCTTTACTTTATTTTTCCTTTTAAAGTTTGAACAGGCATCACATATAAAGCAAGTTCAAAACTACCAACTTAGTCCAATTCCAAACATGTAGTTCACAGATATTTCACATTGAACTTGTAGATTTAGAATATCAAAGTTTTACAATTTCTCTTCATGTTCTTTGAATTATCTGTAGGGTGGGAAAGCTTCTCTGGTAAAGGCTGTTGCTCCTGTAGATGCAAGCGCAGATACTGTTTTAGAAGTAATCTTAAATCTGGAGCGCCATAAGAGATACGAGTAAGTTGTTCCACCTATGTTCCATGCTTTCATATTTTCGCAGTAATGCAAGTTTGGTTTCTTTACTGACTATCTTCACAGGTGGGATATGCTGACAGGTGACTTGGAGCTGGTAGATTCTTATGATGGAAACTATGATGTTGTCTATGGAACATATGATCCTAAATATCTTGGTCGGTAAGTTGACAGAATGGATTACTTTGAAGAACCATTTGCTAACAATGTGTAGGGCATATATTGTAAACGATGTTGAATTCCTCTCATCAGCTAGAACCTGTATTGTCTCTTTGGTTATTGGCTTGCATTTACTTTTTGTTGCATGTTTGCAGATGGCAATCCAAGAGAGATTTTGTCTTCTCCAGGCAATGGTTTCAAGGGCAGGATGGAGCATACAGTAAGAGGATATGCAAATAACAATTTTAATTTACTTGTATGAAAACAAATATTTTTGTTGCCTCCATTTCACTCGCATATGATATGCATTTATTGGCAGCAATTTTGCAATTTCCTGCTGTACATAAGAAGCGTCCTCCAAGAAATGGATACCAACGAACATCAATTAAACGTAAGAATCTGTATTGTTAGTTGGAAAAAGTATTTACTTTCTAATCTCTATGACTTGAATGCATTGGGTCTTTAACATAAGAGGAAATGCCGCTATCTTTCTTTTGGGGGCTCTTGTACGATCTCTAAGTACTTCAAAATTGGAAGAGAATTGATTTGTAATGATGATTGAATTTTATATTCTCTAGTAGCAGCAAATGCTACTTTTAGAGACCAGGTTTCCTGTCACTACCCATCACCATTCGACCGGTCCGGGCCAATGGGGGGGGGTACAATACTGATATTATCCTCTTTGGTGTCCACTGACTCTTTAAGGTTTTGTCACTCGAAGATGCACCTCTACAGGTTTTAACCTACGAATCTTTTTAGCAACTCTAGTACCATTTGAGCTAGATTCAAAATAAGTTTCCTGCGCTCTAATCTTTGGAGGCGCACCTTAACAAATCCTTGCAGCTCAAGACCTATAGAACAGTGGTGGGGTCATGACATTTCCAGTATGTGGCAACTTAATTTTTCATAAACTAGTGATTATGGCACTAAATGATGACTCTAATATGTTTCTTACGAGTCCTCTTGAAATACAAGTCCCTTTTATAGCCACTCAATTTGTATTTATATTTCCATGGATGGCAGCATCTACTTGGGAGATTAGAAGTTTAACCAATGAAAAATGCCTTGTAACACATATGTTGGAGATGAATACTGCCGGATGGGGTCGATGGAAGAAAAGTAGTAACTGCTCAAAGTTTGAAAAGACCATTCCATTTGCCTTATTATCCCAAGTTGCAGGTTGAGTTATCTAATCCAAATCCTTATTATCTTACTTTTGATATGATACTAGAAATTAATGGCTTAGACATATAGCGTTATGCTGTCTTAGCAAATCAGGTCTGGTATTTCTGTTAGACAGGTGGACTTTCAGAAATTTTCTGCATTTCAGAGACTTGATCAACTAAAGACAGCCTAACTCCACCGATATCCAACATGCACTACTGTTCTTTCTTATCCCTAGGACTTTCATGATCAAGGGACGATGGATCTATGAGATTCTATTGGACAGGATTAATTTTTGTCTCAACCACTTTTAAGGTTTATGATGACAGTGTCACTATAAAGGAGTACTGCTTCCACAGATTACACAGAGACATAGACGCTGCCAAAAATGAGAACATAGATGACATTTTCAAGAAATATTAAAAGCTGAACCGAAACCTGCAGGCTTTTGTCACTGATGTTATTTAACTTATGCCACAATCACTGCAGTGTCAGTTATGTTTTCTTGTTAATGTGTTTCAGGTTTAAAGGAATATATTGGAGCAAATCCATCGCTCAAATGTGAACCTTCCTCCCTGGCATTCCGTTCAAAACATTCTGATGGCGATGCGCCGGATGAATTCTATGATGCAGTTGCTGGTGACTCATCGTCAACATCGGAAGATGAAGAGAGCGATGATGAATCAGAGAAGGAGGTAACCTTTCCTCTTCACTACATTGAAAAACACAAGTGCCTTCCCCTCCTCCAAAAAAAAGACTTAAAATTTGTTATTCTATTTGTCGATTGATGTAACCTATTCATTAATCGTTTTCTTGAAAAACTCTATTATTGATAATCTGCTTTCAGCTTTATCAGGAAAAACCAGTCAAACCGAAGCCTGCACCTGCGGCCATCTCAAGCACAGCTTTGAAGCAAGCTTCAGGTTCTTTATTTTCTTAATTCTGTATTTGGAAAGATCAACCTGCTTTTACCTTTTATTTGGAAAAAAGGAGATTCTATCCAGGAAATTTTTTTATATTTATGTCTTCTCTTATTTTTTTTTTTCATTTTTGGTAACAAAAATATCTTATAGCTTAAAAGATATTCTATCCTTGATCCTTTTGGGAGCTATTAAGTATACTAAGTATTAAGTCACTGCAGATGCAGCTGAAAATGCAAGTAAGGAATTAGATCTTAGTGTACCTCCTATTCATGTTGATCCAAGTCAATTCAACAGTGTTCTCCATCAAGGAAAGGATGATGCTGACACAAATTGTTGGACTTCTCCTGGTGGTGCGGGATTTATGATAAGAGGACAGACATACTTAAAAAATAGTGGCAAGGTGAGGTTTTCCTACCCTTGTTAATCATTTGACATGCATTTTTCATTGTTTTTATCTGTTCTGAGTGCACTCTTCTCGTCATCTTATATCATCAAAGCATGAAATTAAGAATATCTGGCTTATTATAATGGAAAATTGAGATACAAATTGGAATTACAGTTGTCTGCTTGGTGTGTAGTTCTACTCATTCATTATGCTCTCATCCTGAGTTGATTCATATGCTTCTATTGGTCTGTTCATATTCATTCTATTAGCTATTGGTGTGGTGCAGTTTCATTTACCTAATCTTGCCAGGTCTGGTTTCTAAATTTGATTAAGTAACCAAAACCGACTTTACGTTTGTAGCTTCACTGGTATTTCTGTCTTACCTTGTATTCTTTGTTTGGTTTCAAGGTTGAGACCCTCTCATTCAGTTCAGTAGTTGGAAGTTCTTTGTTTGAATCATTATTGTATTTGGCCCATTTATTAATTTTAGCTTTCTTAATGCATGAGTTCTTTGATTGCTTTTAACTATATTTATCTTGCTTAATGAGTTCTCTGCTGCATAAGTACAGTTTCAAATACAGAAAATGAGGAAGCATGATTTTTCCTATGATGAAAATTTTCCTTTCACTTTATAGCTGGCAGTCCTCTTCCATGGTTTTATTATATCTGTAATTTCTTCCTCGCATTCCTTGTTCTTGACAATATTCTGTAGAGAATCAATTGAGTAACCTACAAGTCTTTTCGCAGATAATGGGTGGAAAGCCCCTTCTCACGCTCATAGCTGTTGATTGGTTCAAAGTCGATAAAGCCACAGATAAAATTGCATTGCATCCAAAGAGTCTAGCTCAGGTATTAAACTGGGCTTCGTACTTTGTTTCCCTTTCTTTGAAGGTGTCAATTGTTATGAAAGTCATGTGAAAGTTGCTTCATTCTTAGCAAATTTTCTGCTTGGATTGGTTTCTTTTTGGTATTTACTTTTTTCAAATTCTTTCCAGTAATTTCTTTGCAGATTAGCCATGCTAATATAATTTTATGAAATATTTCTTACTATGTGCATTTTACAGTCTCAATTTTGAGTGCTAAAATCTATAAAATGAACTAATGGCTTTCCTGGTTTCACAGTTTTTCATGCTATGGCTTAGCCATTGTTATACTAAAAGAATACTTTCTTTTTTTTTATTCTAAGCAAAACATTATGTATTTTCTTGGTTTTGTTTATAAGATGCATCTGGCTCCTAGAAAGTCCTCTTTAGCCTTGCTTATGTATGAATGAAGAGAGATTCATGTATCAGGAAGTCAATTTGCATGCTTGTTACTCCTTTTTTACGTTTACTTCATGATTGTTCTTGGCTGAAATAAAAAGAAGATGCCTTCAGTTGTGCTTTTATTAATTTTCCCCGAACTCCATTAGTATTTTAGACTGGATGAAACAACTATCGAACTTTCTGGTGATCTAAACAGTATTTAGTTCCTTCAATTGCTATTTCTCCCTTACCTTGTCCTTGATTTCGCTAACCCCTCTTTCCCAAATCGTCTGTTTCTTGTCCTGTCTTTCTGGTATATCCACACAGCCATTGCAGCATCCTCATCTGAACTGCTAACATCTCTATGTATTATGAGACTTAGCTAAACAGCTGTTGAAATGCCTGGCATATCCATAGATGTAAGAATTTTCTTTCAGTTTGCAGATTTAAATTCGAGAATGGACTGTTTCTACATAGGTCAATTTAACAAATGGTTTGATACTGCTACAAGCTGCTAGGGACTTTATCATTTGTTTTGGGACAGCCACACTATCTATTCTTGCATCTATGTACTCCTAATGTCGCAGACAAATAGCACATCATATTCTCTATCACACTGAACAAAAATGTTCCTTTCCTGTTGCAAATGGCTGATTCGAGAATATTGGAGGCATCGTGCATGATTTTGCTTGATTGAAAAACAGTTTTATGAATTATGACCTAACTGCTATTTTTCATTTTCAGTCTGATGCCGGAAAAAATCTTCCATTTATCCTTGTGATTAATCTCGAGGTACGCATGTGGATGCATTTCTGCATATTTATTTAAACAAAACTGGCAATACATTGGAAATTTTTACAATTGCATAAGATGGTTATGAAAAATTATTTCTATTTTAAAAGCTTAGTCCTGCAGAAAACTAACTATTAAAAGCTCAAAGTTGTTTGCTTAGGACATATAGGTTTGGGATCATTATTGGTAATGACACTTGAGCCATATTTCTGAACACAAAATGATGTTTTCATATGAAGAAATTCTAATCCTGAAATAGCCATGTATTTAGTGGATGATACGAAGATTAAAGTTGAAAATTTTGAACAAATTTTATTGTTGTAGATGGTCAATAAAGATCATGCTCTGACCTTCAGATTCACTTCTAGTTTCCGCTTTTCTCCCAAACATACTGACCTTGGAGGATACAATGGGAATAGTTGTAGCATGGGGAGAATTTTTATGGAATTAATTTTTAGGTTGCAACAACTTTTACTTCGGTTTTTCAAAGAGGATATATGTTTTGGTTTCTTTTTTCCAGATTCCTGCAAAACCAAACTATAGTTTGGTCCTCTACTATGCTGCTGAAAGGCCAGTGAGGAAAGATTCTTTACTGGAAAGGTTTGCGGATGGAACGGATCAATTTCGTGATGCAAGATTTAAACTGATACCAAGCATTGTTGAGGTATGAAATTGTATATTGTAAACATCTCACCTGGTTGTTATCTATTGCTCTAATCCTAGTGAAAAGCTGAGTTGTTTCTAAATGCACAAAGGGGTATTGGATGGTCAAGCGTGCAGTTGGAACAAAAGCTTGCCTACTTGGGAAAGCTGTTACATGCAAATATTTCAGGAAAGACAATTTTCTGGAGGTAATGCACTTAAGGTTTTGCTATTTCCTTGCCTCGGTCTTGAGCCCTACATAGTATCAGGATCTATAAAGTCTTTTGATATCTCTATATTTATTAGTTCCATGGCAATGATATATGGTTCAATGATCTCTATTATATTTCTATTTTTAAGTTGTTAATGCCTATTCTCATAGTTTTCAAAGTTGACAAGCAATCCTAGACTGGTATGAAGTTTTACCGATTAGTTAGATGAGGTGTTTCTGATCCTATACTGTTGCTGAATCTTTTATTGTGCAGATTGACGTGGACATTGGGTCGTCATCTGTAGCGAGAAGTGTTATTGGCCTTGTCCTTGGATATGTCACAAGCTTAGTTGTGGATCTTGCAATACTAATAGAGGTTTGTGCCATGTTGTACTGTTTCATCTGAGAAATTACTGTCTTCTAACATGGGGTTCTGGCTTTGCATTAGACCTGAGCTTGTGAATGGTAGGGATACTGATACTTTCACCTACATCTGCAGGCAAATGACGCGGCAGAATTGCCTGAGTACATTCTGGGCAGTGTTCGACTGAATCGTGTGAGGCTTGAATCTGCTGTACCACTGGATGGCTGAACGTTTTTCACATCTTCCCTGCCTGCCTTTAAGCATCTTGTGCTCCAAGGTTGCCATCACTATGAATGACCTTTCAGTTTTAAACATTTCCTGTGGTATAGCGCAAGGCTTACTTGATGAGTTGGCTTCCAATTTTTAGTGCCATATTTTTATCCCAAATTGTGTATCTTTTAAGTATGTAGTTTACTTGTTTTATACATGAACAAGATCAATTTTTCCTTTGAAAACATGAGCAATTTTTTTTTTTTTTGAGAATATTATATATTCATTTGTACAAAAGACTTCCCACTTACTTTTGGGACTCCTTTCAAGGGCCGTTGGGCTTATTGTAATCTTTTAATCCAAAATCGTTTGCTACAATTTTTTGTTGATAGTGAGTCTACTATATATATTTGGATCTGAACTGGTGTTCATTTTGCCTGAAGAATCGGTCCAAATAATGTTCCATATAGGGGCGACTGTCATGTTGTTCCAAAAGGCCAGCTTTCTTGCTTGGCACCTTGCCCTTAAAGGACAATCACTGCTCTCTTAAATTATCACAAGTTATCTGTTCTCTTAACTTCCATAGGGATTTTGTTCTCTGATGAATGCCCGTTTTCAGGTTAGGAACTTTGGTCCTATAATTGCATGGTTTCGGGTCCTACAGCAAACAAACAACTTTTATTAGAGAATTCTTTTGAAAGGTTTTTTTTTTTTAATTAAAGATACATTGCTTTAATGATTAATCACCTTACTAGCTCCACTCACCATGAAAAAAAATAGGAGATAAAAGAGACCGGTGAAAATATGTGAAAAGACCAGAGCTGTCTAAATCATATTGATGTGCTAATATGCATTGTATTATCTAAAATTTTTAAAATAAAATTTCTCACTTTTCATCGGTGTCAAATATAAATATTGATGATGGTGTTTTTCTTATTGTTGAATGTTTATCCCGTTGTGCTTTGGCTCATTTGTTTCAGCACCACCTATTTTTGACTAAATGTCCCCCCCACCCCCCACCTTGCTCAATAAAGGAAACCATGGAAACTCAAAATTACCCTTCATTCAAACCATAGCCATACCTTAACTCAAGGCTAACCAATGGTCATGTTTTGGTTACATGGGTGCCTACCACTACCCTACCGTTGAGAAAAGAAGAGATTCTCAATTAGTTGGTAAACATGTTTAGGTGTACTTTTGATTAAGCTATGAAATCAAATCAAATATGAACCTATTTAAGCTCCTTCTTTTTTGACTACTCGAGTGGGAATCTAATTCATTTCAACTTCAATATTTTTTTCTCCCCCTTAAAAGATGTGTTCTTTCCCACATCACACGGCCATGCATGCAGTTGGTGCAGTGTCCTTTTCAATCCTGTCAGGGTGAAAACTCTTTACATCTCTTCAATTTTTTTACACATCAAGCTCTCATTACTAATCATGGTTTATAGCTATTAATTCACAGTAGTTGATCTATCTTTGATTCTTGAATCCCCCCTCGTGTGAGTTAAACGTAACCTTACGAAATCACCTTTTGAAGTTTTTTATTTCTTTTGGCTCAAAGTTAAAAAAACAACATAATTACTGCATAATCACCAGTTAAAAGTTAAAACTTGTTGAAAAACCTTGAAAATGTGCCTCCATATGCCATACCAAAAGGAAACAACAAGTAATGATAATGTCAGGCATTTAATGGCACATGAAAGCTCTCTCTAACTCTGGGGTATAGCATAATTTGCATTTGGTGTTTGTGGAGTTCATAGTAGCTTTAACAACGGCAGAATTTTTTTAAATTTATTTTATCAACCCCATTAATTGAAACATAATTATAACACGCAACTGGGATTCTTCACCATCACGGGGCCACTCTGAAATTCTGCAGATTCTGCCTCTGCCCTCTGCTTCTCGTGAATGGCTGTGGGTTCCAAGTATTTACTTTCCACTACCTTCCATAAATATCATCAATATGGACGTGAGCTTCCCAATTTTTTTTTAGTGATGGAAACAAACACACAACCTAAACTTTTTCCAAGTTATGAACAAACTTGCATAAAAGGACAAGTTCTCCCTACTGCGTCCAATATTTGTTACTGAAACTGTACTCCTTTGTTTTTCTTTTTTTTTCCCTTCTTTCTTTATAGATTTAAAAAAATCACAATCTGAAGATAAAATATATATTATAGATACCGAATCCCATTTATTTAGGTTCATAAATATGAAGTTAAAACAAAACCCAGGGAAGCTTTCACTTTGTGCCTGCCAACTTGCATCTCTATCAAGTTACTCACTTTCGTGGATAGGGAAGATGGGAAATGTTACTACTAATTAAAGAAGGGTAAATTCTAAAAATAGTCACTTTAGTTTGTCTCAAGTTATATTTTAGTCACTTATGTTTGAAATGTTACGTTTTAGTCACTTATGTTATTATTTTATTACGAAGTGATCACTCTACCGTTAAGTTCCGTTACCTCTCTAACGGTAATCCTACGTGGCAGTCCAATTAGAATTTAAGTGTCAACTTGAATTTCCAAATGAGATGAGAATAGATTTTTAAATAAATTTAAAATTTAAACCTAAACCTTAGCTTAAAATGTTACGTACTAATTAAAAAAAGATAAACTAAAAAAAAGTCACTTTAGTTTGCCTCAAGTTACATTTTAGTCACTTATGTTTGAAATGTTACGTTTTTGTCACTTATGTTATTATTTTGTTACGAAGTGATCACTCTACCGTTAAGTTCTATTGTCTCCCTAACGGTAATCCTACGTGGCAATCCAATTAGAATTTAAGTGCCAACTTGAATTTCCAAATGGGATGAGAATAGATTTTTAATTAAATAAATTTAATTAATTAAAAATTTTAAACCTAAACCAAAGTGACTATTTTTGTAGTTTACCCATTAAAAATCAATTTTCATCCTATTTGAAAATTCAAGTTAGCACTTAAAATCTAATTGGACTGCCACGTAGGATTACCGTTAGGGAGATAACGGAACTTAACGGTAGAGTGATCACTTCGTAACAAAATGATAACATAAGTGACTAAAACGTAACATTTCAAACATAAATGACTACAATTTAACCTGAGGCAAACAAAAATGACTATTTTTTGAGTTTAGCCATTAAAGAACAATGATGTACTCATGTAAGAATTAGTGCTCCCCATTAAGTAAATGCGTGGTTAAAAAGCTAACTATAAATGGAGAACAAAGATTACGTGGTCAACATCAAGCTGCAATGCAACACTACTCTGACTTAAGTCAAATTTACTATTAGGTTAAATTTGCTACTAGTCCCTATAATTTGTAAAGATTATGAATTTAATCTCTAAACTTTTATTTAGTTAATATTAGTCATTTTACTTTTTCCAAACTTGAAATTTTAGTCTTGACCTAAATAATAGCAGTTAAATCCGTTTTGTTAATTACTAGTTTTTTGCTATGTGTACAGTTGTAGATTTTATTCGTATTCCTCAATTGGATTATTTTAAGACACTGTACTTTTCAAATTTTAAAATTTCAATCTTGACGTGAATGACAGTTATTAATGCATTAATTAGATTTTAATGAATAACATGTTGAAATAATAAGTTGGCATGGTATTATACGTATGATAACATGTGGAAATAATAGCAAAATTTAACTTCATGGATTCAATATTAATTGTTTGGTGATGATTTAAATTTTAAAATTTAAAAAGTATAGAAACTAAAATTGATCAAATAAAAATACAAAAACTAAATACATAATTTTCGTAAAGTATAAGGACTAATAACATAATTTAACCTTACTATTAAAAAGGATGGTTAAGGTTTTAGGCCTTTCAAGGTAAACTTTAAGAAATTCCATATATATATATATATATATATATATATATGTATATGTATATTTGAGATTAGAAATTCGATATTTTGTAAGTTTTAATTTTATATTTAACTTTAAATTTAGAACAACCAAATATAATTAAACTTAATTAAAATCTTATCTTTGATCGTAAGAAAAGCCTCTATTATTGAGGGTTGATACTTCCGTCTAGGGACACTTTCTTTGTAATCATTGGATCGCATGTGGACCAGGAAGCTGAGCAGTCACTGCCAAGCAACACGCATTGCAAGGAAGGAGGAGGGGTTACCTTTGTTTTTTTGTTTGTTTCTATTTTTAATTTCCTTCAAAGGCACAAAAGGCTAGGCTCATCGTAAATCAAGGGAATTGGTGTCGCTTTTTATTACAGCTCTCATCTTTTTTTCTTACCTTCTCTGCACCTGCTTCTGTCTTTTCAACAACATCAAAATTTTAAAACATCTTTCAATTTGTCCCTGCATTTACATGTTATAAATTCATTCAAACATCCACTCTACGTTTTTGTATTAGAAAAACCAACAAAAATGTTTACTGTTTTTACTGTCAATGTTTATCCCTAGGTTTTCTTTTTTTATTGCATGATACTTGTTTCTTTCATTTCATAAAATGAATTTGTGCTTGTGATGGGATAGAATTAGAACTTGTTACTTAGCAGCATCGGTGGAAGGATTCTAGACATTCAGGTGAAAAGAATTAATGGAAAGCATAAAAGGGATTAAAAAGGGTTAAAGTGAGGAATATTGGGATTCATACTTGGTCAAATTCTTGTAACAGTTTTTAAATCTGCAGCAACAGCTTTCATCATTTAAACCAGATTTCAAGGACATATCTGGCTTTCATCATCTTTTATTCCCACGTTATGATATTTTTAAAATTTGATGGAATAAAATGTGCAATTATTCCAAATATTTCAATATTGTCAAGAGCAACATCTAATTAAAATTAGGTTTCGTGAATGTACATGATCATAATATATAAAGTTCCTTTTAACTTACCTTGCTAGCTCAAAACCAAATATCGGGTCATTGACTCAGGACAAAGCTAGAAAAATTTTAAATTAAATTTTAAATTTTTATTATATTAAAAATATAATTTCATAATTTTAATAGCTTATAGCTTTATAATTTTTAAATGATTAAATCAAAATTGTATGATATTTAGAGGGCCAACATGAAATTTAACTTTTACTAAATTAAAATTTTAAAATGATTGGGCCTAAAAAATTCTATTTTAGGAGGGTCGGGGCCCCTATTAGCACCTTAGATTCGCCCATGCCTTGATTCAGAGGTTGGATTTCATTTAATTCATCTTAAAATATTATTATGCCTCTGAAGTGGCTGATCATAATAAAATTTACATCAGACATATGTCAAGACCCTGTTGGATATTATAATTTATAGCAATATCCTAGAATATATTTGCTCATTACTTACATGTACTTGTATTTAATCTAGTAGTTATGCATCTACTTAATTAAAATGCATGAAGCATGGTAAGAGGAAGTGAGAGAAGGATAAAATTTAATACAGAGTGAATTCTTTTGTAAAGGCTATTTCTATTCCCCTCCTTCCAACAGACCCCATATTATAAATACCTTTCTATAACATTGAAGAAGGATATTCCTCTTATGATCTTCTTCTATCTCCCTCGTTTAGCAGAGATATTTTAACTTCATGTCCATGATTCTCCATACAACACCATGTGAACCATCGATAAAGCTCTCTATCTATTTTTACCCTCAACACAGCTCCCTACCTCTTTCTTCCCAATAATATACCATTATAATTTTCCCTCTTTTTCCTCCATCTTCACCCACTGATATATGTACATGTACTATATGTTCGCCACGATCTTATAAATTATAAAAACTATAATCATAATGATCTAAAGAATAATTGATAGTAGCTGTCATGTTAATTGCCTAATAAGTATAGATTCTTGCTATTAAAAAATCATTCACCTTTATCTCTGATTATGCAAACTTTGCTTCAATTACAATGGATTATGCAAAACCTTTTCTTTTTTAATTTCTTTAACTAAGAATTGTATGATGGTTTTAGTGATGCCCCCACAGTGTTGAGATTAGTAATCAAATTAAGACAATGGCAATCAATTTGTATAGGATTCTCTCCAGTGAAAAAGAAAAGCAAAACTGAAGATGGCTCAAAGATAAGAAAGCTTTATTTGGTAATGGTGGCAAACATAATCCAAATAAACTTAGGACCGCAAGGCCCCACGGTTGTCCCCAAAAGCAACCCAATGTTATTCTCATATATCCAAATAAACATCATTCAATTTATTTCATGCTTCATGCCCTCCTTTTATGTTTCCTTTCGCTATTTCCCATGCACCGTATTCATCTAAAGAAAGCACAGAAAACACAACTTGCACTGTAGTTTTGTCTATCTTCCTTCTTCACTACGAGTTCCAATGGAGATTTTCCAGTGGCCACACTTGAATCTCCTCTTTTCTTCCATGTTAATCGCTGTGGTGTTAGCTGCTGATCCTTATTCAGATGCTCTATTGAGCTTTAAATCCGAGATTATTGATCCTTTTCACAATCTGGATGATTGGTTAGAGCCCCATAGTGGAAACCCTTCAGGGAAAGTTCATGCATGTTCTTGGTCTGGTGTTAAATGTGACAACAACTCCACAATTGTTATTGGTTTAAACCTTTCTACGAAGAAACTCGCAGGTGAGTTCCCTGGGAAGCAATTCAGTGTGTTCACTGAACTTGTTGAGCTCAACATCAGTCAAAACTCATTCTCTGGAGAAATTCCCGTTGAAATCTTCAACCTCACCAACTTAAGAAGCTTAGATATAAGCAGAAACAATTTTTCTGGCCATTTCCCAGGAGGGGTCACCGGTCTTCAAAACCTGGTTGTTCTTGATGCTTTCAGTAATAGTTTCTCAGGTCCATTGCCTGTTGAGCTTTCCAAGCTTGAATTTCTTAAGGTTCTCAACTTAGCTGGGAGTTACTTCAGTGGACCAATCCCATCAGCATATGGGTTTTTCAAGAGACTTGAATTTCTTCACCTAGCTGGGAATTTTATCTCTGGAAACATTCCACCTGAATTGGGTAATCTCCAAACAGTGACACATATGGAGATAGGGTACAATTCTTACGAAGGGAACATCCCATGGCAATTGGGCAACATGAGTGAGCTTCAGTATCTTGATATTGCTGGTTCAAATCTCTCGGGATCAATCCCCAAGCAGCTCTCCAATCTCACCAAGCTTCAGTCACTTTTTCTCTTCAGAAACCAGCTCACTGGATTGATTCCATGGGAGTTCAGCAGAATCTTGGCTCTCACCAATTTGGATCTCTCTGATAACTTCATTTCTGGGCCTATTCCTGAGAGCTTTGCTGAATTGAAGAATCTAAGACTGCTCAGTCTTATGTACAATGAAATGAACGGCACTGTCCCAGATGGCATAGCTGAACTTCCATCCCTAGATACTTTGTTTATATGGAACAATTTCTTCACTGGCTCACTTCCAAGAAACTTGGGCAAGAACTCAAAACTTAGATGGTTGGATGTTTCAATCAACAGTTTCATTGGCAGCATTCCTCCCCATATCTGTGCAGGTGGTGAGCTATTTAAATTAATCATGTTTTCCAACAAGTTTACAGGCAATCTTTCACCTCTATCCAATTGTTCTTCGCTCGTTCGAATTCGACTCGAGGACAATTCCTTCTCGGGTGAAATTCCTTTAACACTTAGCCATCTTCCTGATGTTGCATACATAGACCTTTCCAGGAACAAGTTTACTGGTGGAATTCCCTCTGATATTTCTCAAGCTTCAAAGCTTCAGTATTTCAACGTCTCTAACAATCCAGAACTTGGGGGAGTGATCCCTGAAGAAACATGGTCTTTGCCACTTCTTCAAAATTTCTCTGCATCATCTTGTAACATCTCAGGGAATCTACCTCCTTTCAAATCATGCCAGTCCATGCTTGTTGTTGAACTGCAGAAAAACAGTATGTCTGGAGTTGTCCCAAAGAGTGTTTCCCATTGCCAGGCATTTGAGATCATTAATTTAGCTAGCAACCAGTTAAATGGTCATATACCTGAGGAGCTTGCTAGTCTTCCTGCTCTAAGTGTTGTGGATTTGTCGCATAATAATTTCAGCGGTTCAATCCCTGCAGAGTTTGGGAAATCTACAAACTTATTACTTCTAAATGTGTCATACAATGATATTTCTGGTGCCATTCCCTCTGAAAAAGTGCTGCAATCAATGGGAAGAAGTGCATATGTTGGAAACGGGGAGCTGTGTGGAGCACCTCTTAGATCATGTTCAGCTTCAATGTCGATCTTTGGAAGCAAAGGCACTGGGAAACTCAAGTTAGTTCTTTTGCTCTCTGCAGGAGTAACCATAGTCATCGCAGCATTGTTATTCTGGCTAGTTTATCTCCGCAAAGGAAACAAAGGTCAATGGAAAATGGAATCTTTTATTGGACTCCCACAGTTTACAGCAAATGATGTTTTGAGGAGTTTCAGTTCGGCCGATTCCATGGAAGAACAGCCACCGCTATCTGCTGCAGTTTGCAAAGCAGTGCTGCCTACTGGAATAACAGTTCTGGTGAAAAAGATAGAATGGGAGTCAAAAAGAATGAAGGTTGCCATAGAATTCATAACACAAATGGGAAATGCAAGGCATAGGAATTTGATCAGATTACTTGGTTTCTGCTACAACAACCATATGGCTTATATGTTGTACGATTACTTGCCTAATGGAAATTTGGCTGATAAGGTAACAATGCTTAGAGATTGGTCAACCAAGTGCAGAATTATAACTGGGATTGCAAGAGGACTTTGCTTCCTTCACCATGACTGCAATCCTGCAATTTCTCATGGAGATTTGAACTCAAGTACCATAGTCTTTGACGATAATTTCGAACCCCGTTTAGCTGATTTCGGGTTCAAGTATCTGATAGAGTTGATCAAAGGTACAAGTTAACCATTTACTTTCCTTGGATTCATTTATTCAAAAACAACAATTTGAAATTCTTATTTGGAATTTGAAACAGGTCGGTCCAGTGAAGCTATCAAAGATGAACTATACACGGACATATACAGGTTTGGGGAGATAATTCTGGAAATTCTATCTAATGGTAGGCTGACAAATGGTGGAGAAATCGTTCAAAGCAAACCGCAGGACGTTGTTTTGAGAGAAATACATAGTGAAAATGAAGCAACTGATGATTCCACCAACTCATTGCAAGATGAAATAAAACAGATTGTTGATGTTGCTTTGCTTTGCACCAGAAGCAGGCCAGCTGATAGGCCATCCATGAAAGATGCATTGAAGCTTCTTTCAGGGTTGAAAGGACAAGGTAAACAATAGTAAATACTTTTGAAGGAGAGTTTCAGCTTTCAATATTTGCTTCACATTTCAATGGAAGGAGGTGGACCTCAAAAGAAACATATTATTATATAAAATATATATAGTTTTCCTTTTTTGCCAATTATGTAGTAAATACATATTTTTGTAGTTGGGTTTGGCTGATCAGCTTGTTTATATCAACGAATATCTATAGTTATTTCCCGAACAATTGTTTTAACATGGTAGCATTCATGATAGTAGTGAAGAAGAGTTTCGCTCCTTTTGTTTTATGATATTAACGAGTATTCAGATGCAGAAGATCCCATGCTAGACAATTAACTTGTTGGGATCGATGCAAAGAAGATCCCATCTGCTTTGAGGGCAACCACGCGACTTATATAGCAGCTAAGGGAACAACACGTCTGGACTGTGTTGGGCGTAAGGCGGTTGATGCAAGCCTCTCTTTTTTTCATATGGGCCTTCATGGGTTTGAATTATATTTGGTAGTGACTAGCAAATTGGATCAATTTAGAGTTAAATTATATTTTATTTCTCTATTAATAAAATAGATAAATTAATTTTTATAAGTTATATCAAAGAGTAAATTGATTATTTTTATTAAAAATTTTATTCATTTGTATTATTAAAAACTAACGTAATTAACGGAATAACTAAACATGTATACCTCTTGTTGATGCTTAGGAACCGATTTTTAACAATAAAAATAGATGGAATTTTTAATAGAAAAGATCAGTTTATTTTTTGATCTAACGTAAAATACAATTCAACTACTAATACAAAAGTCTCTGTGATACTTTCACCAACAATTTATCTGTTCTAAGTGAGGATAATAAGTCAATAATCAAGGTATATGTTTCACTCAAACAGTGCTGTTATACAACCTTCCTGGAGGTTGTTTAACATTTGACTGTCTAAGTTGGCATTCAGAAACATCAAGTCGTTAGAGTAAAGTGGTGAGTACTCCTGTCCATAACGTGGGCGATCCGGGTTTGATCCAAAAATGACAATTTTATTTTATCCTTTAAAATTTGCTAGGTGCGCCCTGGATGCTGGAAAAGTGCAAGTGTACGTCCAAGAGAAAACCCATATAATGATGGGCAAAGCAAAGGCCCAAACAAAAGATGTTAATTTTAATAGATTATGGAGCCTTTTTTTCTGTATTAATGTTTCCATTCTAATTTAACGATGGGCCGACTCAGTCCAGACTCAATTCTTTGATTTTTTCATTTCACGTTTTGAAAGATATAATTCATCATCTTTGTTAAGGTTCTTTGTATATTGACATAATTAAGTAAAAGAAGATAGGTGATTAAAGCATTCTAACTTTTTAGGCACGTGCAGCTAATTGTTTGCTTTTTATGTCTATTTGAGGACACGCTCTAAATGGCAAATCATCTAATCCACCTATAAATATATTGATACTTTTCTAAATACGTGGGATTTTGATAGATAACAATTAACAACAGTTCAAAATGCAAAATATCTCTTCAGTTGCTCATAATTTTGATATTCAATCAACTGATTTCTTTAGAAAAATTAAAATAATTCAATTTCTATCAATTTTTTTTGAATATATTGGTATGATTACATGATAGTATAATTTCTATCAATTTTGAAAGTGAGAAAATAAAAGTAATTACCAAAATGTCAATGCTTTTTTTCTCAGTTGTACATAATTTTGATTGGTATAATAGCAATTTTAATCCTCAAAGAATGTGTAAATATCACAATTAAATTTTTTTTATTTTTCTAGAATAAATACCAAATTGATACATAATTGATAGAAAATATTAACGTCGTGATTAATTGTCTTTAAGTGTTCATTTTTTAAATTGAGGGATTAAATTGCTCCAATTTTTTTAGAGAGACCAACTTACTCAATATCAAAATTGAGAATGACCAATAAAATGTTTTTACCAAGAATATTATGTCATTTTCTCCTAAAAGACAACCCATAAGATTTTTTTTAATTAATCTCTAATAATAAATAGCTAACATTAAAAATACTTGAAAGTTTTAATTTTCATTCAATTTTCTTTCAAAATATAATTATTTATTAATAGATACTATTATTTTAAAAAAAAATATTTTCATATCTACAGATTGAGTGAGTGAGTGAGTTGAATTACAGTTATATAAATTATCTCATACTTTTAACTTTTTAAATATAGTCTTTCTACTATGTTGTGGCATATACGGAGTGAAGAAAAAAATATGGATTTCAATTATAAATTTTCAAGAGTATTAAAGTGTACTTTTATAGTTGTATGAATGTAAAATTTTATATGTTTTTGAAGTGTTGAATTATAAAAAAATAAACTTTTGGAGGGATCAAAATAAAATTTAAATTGGGGCATAAAATGCAATTTGATCATTTTATTAATTTAAAATTTAAAATTTTTTAAGGGAGCTAAAGACAAAAATTATTTTGTGGTCAATTCCCAATCAGTCTCCTTAGTGCAGCCTCTAAACAAATATGTAAGAATTAACAAGACAAGTGTGTAGCCAAATATGTTAGGAACAATGCTAGGGAGTACTTTGCCGAGATAGATCAACATGATATTGGATGCAAGATTGGACTTCGAGGTGATAAGGATGAGGAGAATAATCCACTTAAGATATGATTTTTGTTTGTTATTGATGCAGTAGGGTCTTGTGTGAACTTTTGGTAGTGTTCATTTGGTCAACTAGAGTTTTAACACTGGAGCAAGTCGGTTATAATAGGTCAACGTGTCTAATTACTCTAATCTTCGATCAGAGATGCCAATCGTTTGAGGTTAGGTTTTTAGTTTTAAGGTAGGTTTGGATGAGTGGTGCGGTTAGTGTAAAAATAGCGATGACGGTGAGATTAGATATTAAAGCGATACTATAACATGAAACAAAAAATAAACTAAACACACCGCACCGCATTGAAGCTCACCCTTAAAAATATTGATTGTTTCACAGTGGTTGAATCTATGAGCGTGGAACAACCAACCACCATCCTCTGTATTGCCCCTGGTTTTGTTTTGACGTCGAACTCTAACTTTTTTTTTTCAAAAATGAGAGGACAAATCGTCTGAATAATATATATATTTTTGATGGCATGAGGTTTCAATCATGATTTAGCGGCATGCGGTAATTGTGGTGACACTCAAATCTTGTTGTGCTTTGTTTTCTCTAAGTTTTTTGTGACTTATGGTTCATTGAATTTTTACAAGAACTCGATTTGTTTGGAATTATTTTGCATCCGTTGTTTTAAGTAAGAGATGTTTCCACTATCATACGAGCAATGATTTATATAGAGATTTGCTACATCGATTTTTTTTCTTGATGATTGGGAGTCTCATTTGGCTGAGAGAATTGTGATAACATATCAACATTTTTAATTATTCCCAATTTAAACAAAGAGGCCAAATTCAAACAGCGAAAGCTGGTTTTATTCATCATAAATTTTAAGTTGTCTTGCCTTTTGGGGTTATGTTTTATTCGTCAAAATGGGACGGAATTTGATTTTATTTAATCACCAGAAAAATTTTGATTTTATTTACGAAATATCGGATTTCCGAGTGGGAGACGAGATTCGGCAGTTCGGCAGTTCGGCAGTTCGACTTATTAATAAGCGAACAAATGTAATGATAAAAAATTGTTCGAAAAGGAGTTACTAATTTGACTTTCCATTGACTGAGAACAATTCATTACAAGATATCCTAGGAGACCGCTTAGTAAACCGAAAGGGATTTCGACATCTATTTGTCCATTTGATCAAAGCAAACAAGAATCTTTTTTTTTTCTTTTTGCTTACCGGTTGAGACTTCGAAAATAAGCAATTTTTACCAGTCTTCTCACTGCTGTGGCTATAATTCCCTCATTGATGCCGGACGGCGAGTTGTCCACCGACGGGACCGGGCCGTCCAGGGCCTCTAAAGTTAGAGCCTTTTGTACTCCGTCGCCGATCGTTGAAATCAGCCGAAAAGATGAAGCTATAGTGGAAAAGATAGAGAAGGATCCACGAAAAATTGCTAGAAAGTTAGTCCCTCTTTCACTTCCCTATACATGTAAATATCTGTTTATTTGCTTCGGTTTTTTCTTTATGCAATGTGGTTTTGCGTTGGTTCTCTTTATTTATTATTTTATTTCTTTGCATGAGTTCAGTTAAATTAAACGAGAACTATCTGTTTGGCTTGAGGGAAGTGGGAAGATGGGGGAAGGGGGTTGGAGGGAAAACATGAAAAATAAAAACCTTGTTAGATGTTTCTGTTTCAAAAACATCGAAAGCCGAATAAAAAAAATGCACTGTTTATTTGAAGTGCTTTTTCCGACAACCTGTGAGAAGCTTTTATATATTTAATTTAGCTTTTATATATTTAAAAATCACGCCGGGTTTCATGCTTTCATTTAAGGTATCAACTGGAGTTATGCAAGAAAGCCATGGAAGAGAACATAATTGTTTATTTGGAGACTGGTTGTGGGAAGACCCACATTGCAGTTCTGCTTATTTATGAGCTTGGTCATTTGATAAGGAAACCTCAGAATAGGGTATGCATTTTTCTTGCTCCCACAGTGGCTCTTGTTCAGCAGGTGAGCTACTTTCTATGATTTTCTGCATTAATACTCGATGGTCGGGAATTATTAGTTTATAATATTATTTTGGCTAAGTTTGGGATTTAATGGAATTTGTTATTGTTTTGTAGCAAGCCCGGGTTATAGAAGATTCTCTTGATTTCAAGGTTGGGACTTATTGTGGTAACTGCAGACACTTGAAGAACCATCATGACTGGGAGCTACAGATCAAAGAATATGAGGTTATTATGTTCTTTGATTGACACAAGTTTAAAACTTGTCCACATGTCGTTCGACATCCTATGTTGTCCACGTGTCATTCGACACCCTATGTTGAAAGCTTAACTATAAAGAGCTATGTCTTACGAAGTTTACCAATTTTCATTTATTACACTCGACCAAATATGTTATCAGTTTTTCTTCCTCCACCCCCTCCCCCTTATAGAAGATTTTTAATTAGGATTATGGACCCTTGAGGCTTTCATCATCCTTGCCTTATATTTCTATTCATGTTGAATTTTTTGTACAGGTTCTTGTTATGACTCCCCAAATATTACTTCGTAGCTTGTATCACTGCTTCATCAGAATGGACTTAATCGCTCTTCTGATATTTGATGAGTGTCATCATGCTCAAATTAAAAGCAACCATCCTTATGCAGAAATCATGAGAGTAAAGTGCTACATGAAGTCACATTCGTATTCTCAATGATAAATTTATATTAGTCTTTATCAGTTGATGTATTTTGATTCTGTAGATTACTTGACAATCATGTAGGTTTTTTATGATAAAGCTACTGCATCAATGCTTCCTCGTATATTTGGAATGACAGCGTCTCCTGTTGTTGGTAAAGGTAATAAAAAATTGCATTTCTTTTGAGACAAAAGTCTGAATTATTACATGGATCAGCTATCTCCTTTTTAATTCCTTTCGGTACAAAAAATTTTCCCATTGGAAGTATGAGAAATTAAAGGTGTTATGAAATGTGTTGTGTGTAAAGGTGGAATCAATCAAGAAAATAGTTTCGAATGCCTACTTCTTTTTTATGGAAAATGTCTTTGGTGAATGAAAACAAATGTTCTTTTCTAAAAATGTCCGTGAAATAAGTTTGATATCACTAAACATTTAAAAAAGAGAGGAAAGGTTAAAGAAATAAATAAAATATCCAATGATATTATTCTTGATTTCAAATTTCTCAACTTTTTCTTTTTGTAATTTCATAAGCTTTTGTCAAGGAGATTTGAGTAGACAGGAACAAATGAGACTGTAAATAGTTCAAGATGCCTCTAGAGATAGAAAAGGAAAAAGAAAGTGGTTTAGGGAATAATTACTGCTAATGGCTTCTAGTTATAAGTATTAACATATATTATTAATTAATGGCTTCAAATAGTGTTTAATCATGAGTCAACTTAACTTGCAAAGTGCCAAGCAAAGAAGTAATGGACATTCCGTGTTTTCAAAATTGAAACGTGTCTTTTTTTTGGTTGTTTATTCTCATATTTGAACCCATTTTCATTTTTGTTTTCTAAAAACTTATTTCCATTTTCAATTATGCTATGCTTTTCAGTTTATATGATACAAATATTTTGGATGATATTGCATCTTGTAGTGCTCTTCAATGATATATTTTCCTCTTTAACTGATACGCTGTTTTAGTTATTATTTGTTATCTCATCTTTTGATAGCTACTTCTTTGATTACCTTATCTTATGCTTTCAGATGCTTCCAGTCAAGTAAATTTACCTAAAAGCATCAACAGCCTCGAAAACTTGCTTGATGCTAAGGTGAGTCTTCGAAACTTTCACTTTGTGAAATCTGGTTTGGTGCAGTCTCTTGTTTTCCTTCTAAAAACTAATTGTGGTTGAAGATAGGGATCTAAGTTCAATTATAATTCCTACATGATGAATAAAACCCCTAAACAACATTTCATGTATGTCATGGGAAGATGTTTGGTGCCTAAACGTTTCCTTGTTAAATTAGAATAAATGTAGCTTATGAAGATACTATTCTTAGTTTATGTAGCTGGGTTTTCGTAATGCTGTTTGAAAATGCTATGCCTACTTGTGTTTGTTAGCCTCTTGAGGACTTTGGTTCAGTCAACCTTTTCCAGACTTTCATAAGCTGGAGTAGTGGCAGGTCATAATTCATCTTGATTTAGTGAGTCAACGAGGACAAGAAGATCTATGTGGCTTTCTGCTTTCTCACTTGAGTGCAACTGATCCCCATTTACTTGATCTCACTAACATACATGTTTGGCTATAGGAGAACTGTCTGTTTCTTCCGTTTGGTGGACAACTGTGTTTGGTCCTCTTCATAATTGCACTAATCAGTCGTAGAACTGCTTAGGTTGAAGTACAGAAATATCTTGCCTTGAGTCATTGTGGTCGGTAATGTTACTATAACTGTTTTAAGGATTCAAGCAACCACTGTAATTTTGGCCAGGTGGAGTAATGTTTATTGTTGTCATATCGTCATAATCATTCTCTTTCTCTTCCTCTTCCCCTTGCTCTGTGTGACTGTGCTACCATATATCTTTGGAGATGCAAAAACCAAAGTTTCCTTTTCAATGAGGAATGTTTCCATAAACTAGACTTTTTAGTTATAATCAAAATTGGGGGGGGGGGGGGGGATTCTTTTCTTAAATCAATATCTGTTCTGATATAGATGCTCAGAGTAGTCAATTTTGTAATATTTCACATGCCGTAAATTGTAGGTATATTCAGTTGGAGATAAGGAGGAATTGGAAAGCTTTGTAGCATCTCCTGTGGTTAGAGTATATGATTATGGTCCTGTCAATTTTGGTTCTTCTAGTTCCACCATGATCTATTGTAGTAAACTTGAGGAGATTAAGCGCCAGGTGTGTTGCAGTGACACATTTGCACTCTCTTGATTATCTTGGAAGAAGCTGTATTTATTTATTCATTTATTTTTTCTGTTTCTTTATGGCAAGAGCAGTGCATACCTCTTGTCAGGAAGAATGGTGATTTTCAATCTGCCAGGAACACAAAAAAGCTGCTCAACAGAATGCATGATAATATAATCTTTTGCTTGGAAAACCTGGGCATTTGGGGAGCATTGCAAGTAAGATCTTGTGAAAACAATTGAATTTCTTGGTTCTGTTAATTTGCAGTTGAGAGCCTTTCCCTTGCAATTAAATAATCTGCTATTAGTGTTACTTTGATTCTTATTTCACATTCTGCAACTGTTTTCTATTTAGCTGAATTATATTCACAAACTCTGTACTCTTGCAAATTCATGTTGGAGAATACCGAATAGAGCATAACATTAGATTCACATGCTATTTAATAGGGCTTTATTTTTATAAGGTGTCTTTTATTCATAGGTCATTACTTGCTACTTTTTTTTTGTGCACTGCCAATAAGCAGTGACTACTTATTTTTTATTCTTTCATTTAATTTGTATCAGTTCTAGCTTGTTGCAGACTTGCAGGTAGTTGCTGATTAAAGCATCCAAGGAAATTCTGATTTATTTCCACCTTCTGCATTTTGCAGGCTTGCCAACTTCTTTTAACTGGTAATAACTCTGAGAGGAATGAATTGATAGAAGATGAAGGGATTTTAAGTGACGATTCTGTATGTGATCGATATCTTGTTCATGCTGCTGATGTTTTTGCTTCAGATTGTATGGGAGGTATAATCTTTTCAGGCCTCTAAAATTCTAGCTTCAACTTTATTGTAGCTATTGTCTGGTTTCTTGGTGGCTCTATACCCAATTATGTGTTCATCAAAGTTCAGTTATTCTGGAGAGATGGGATCAGTGTAGGGACTTTTTAGTAGTAGCTTCAACTTAATTCTGCCTTCTGTCTCTGTTAATTGATGGTTGCATTACGATTTACTACACCATTGTAATTTGTATGTATTAAACTTCTAGTAATCAGTGGGTTTTTTTTGGGTAAATGGAGATTCTTAGATTTTTTATTTTATATGGTCTGCTTATTGTTTCAGTCAACTTGAGTAAGAATCTGAGCTATTAGTCTTTGTTGCTGATATTGTAGATGGATCTGCAGACAAGTTATCTGATGTAGAGATTTTGAAGGAACCATTTTTCTCGAAAAAGCTGCTACGTCTTGTTGGAATTCTTTCCACCTTCAGGTTTGTATTCAAGCATGTATAGTGGTTTTTGGTTATTTGATAGATATATTGCATGGAAACTCTATTGGACCATTTCAATGGTTATAGTACTTGGTAAATAAAAATTTTTTATTTGCATATTATGACTTATGTAGTTCTTGCAACACTAGGAGGCAAGAGAAGGGATTAATGCATGAGGGGCGATGTACTGATGTTAATTCATTTTAACTATGTTGACATGTCTCATTTCTTTCTATCTGGTTACTTTCAAACAAACTCTACTGCTGCATTTTTTCATGCCTTTAAGCTTTTTGCTTTTCTCATTATTTAACTAGCAAGGTGTATCATACACATATTTCTCTCACAAACTTCTATAATTACTTTTACAGGTTACAGCCAAATATGAAATGCATAATTTTTGTGAATAGGATTGTTACTGCAAGATCCTTGTCATACATATTGCAAAACCTTAAGTTCCTATTATTTTGGAAGTGCCATTTTCTTGTGGGAGTCCACTCTGGACTTAAAAGTATGTCAAGGAAGACAATGAAAAACATTCTTGAGAAGTTCAGAACAGGAGAGGTAACCCTTCTGTTAGTGTTAATACTCCTTGGTCACCCAGCTCCTTCCATTTTGTGAATTTGCGTATCATTGAATTGTTACTTTTATCTCTGTATTTTAGCGGATTGGCTCAGTTTATCCTTTAGGCACAATGTGGGCAGATTTTGTGTTTTTTGACATCCTCATATCATTTCTATAAATGTTTGCCTAAGGAAGTGCATTTCCTAATGTCTCGAAGTTATTATGAGACAGAAGCTCATTCATTCAGTCTTTGTCTTGTAAATTGAGCCTCTAGTTCTAGTTGGTTGTAGCTTATGTGACGTTTAGAGGATAATGGTAACAATTAGGAAAACCTTGTGCAAGTATTGTTAGGGGTTCTGAATTGGTTGAATTAATTTATTCCAATGTTTAAAAAACTGGACTAGAAGTCAAACCAGTGAGACCTCCGTTTATTGGTTCAACTGGGCAGACTGGTTGAACTGGCTAGTTGTGCTAAATAATTATTGAATATAGTAAATATCTAATAAAACTGATTTAATGGTGATTCAAGGGAATAAAGGTTCAAATATCATCACATACAATAAAATTTTCATAAAAAAATTTAGAAAAGTCCAATATCTGTTTTTACATTTTTTACTAGTTAAATGGGTTTTATATACTGGACCAGACAGGCAATTGGTTCCTGGTTCAACCAGTTTGCCTGGCAGGTCTGTCTGGGTTTTTACACTAATTGATTCTCGATTCCTTGAATGCTGACTTGGCAGTTGAATCTTTTGATTGCAACTAAAGTCGGTGAAGAAGGACTTGACATTCAGACATGCTGCCTTGTGATACGTTTTGACCTTCCAGAAACTGTTGCGAGCTTTATCCAATCAAGAGGACGTGCAAGAATGCCTCTCTCTGAGTATGCATTTCTGGTGAACAGGTGCTATTCATAAAAGTATATGTTATTTGAAGGTCTGTCAATTTGGTTCTCTTTCTATAATTGGGAAAAAAATAAGATCTCTTTCTCTTAACTTTGCAGTGGGAACGAGAAGGAACTAGATTTGATTAAAAATTTTAAGAAAGATGAAGATCGTATGAATGTGGAAATATCTTTCAGAACATCTACTGAGGTTTCTATTGGTCTTGAGGAGAGAATCTATTCGGTTGATTCTTCTGGTGCTTCCATCAGTTCAGGATATAGTATCTCTCTACTTCATCATTACTGCTCAAAACTGCCCCATGATGAGTATGCCTTACCTTTCCGTTCTTACCTGCTTTTGAACTTATAATGTCACTGTATATGTTTCTGTGTGGAAATTCATTTACTAATTTAGATTATCCACGTTAATATAATTTTCAGGTACTTTTTCCCCAAGCCAAGCTTTTATTATTTTGAAGATTCAGGAGGAACAATCTGCAATATAATATTACCTTCGAATGCTCCAATAAATCAAATTGCCAGTACACCTCAATCTTCAGTTAATGCTGCCAAAAAAGATGCTTGTCTAAAAGCAATTGAAGAATTGCATAAATTGGGAGCCTTGACTGACCATCTCTTGCCACTTCAAAACAGTGTTCTTGATGAGGAAACATTGCTGGTGTCTTCTGATTCTGGGAGCTCTGAAGGTTGATGCAGAGCAACTTTGTTGTCTTATTCTTTTCTTTTTCTTTTTGGTTGGGTGACTGGCATAGAATTAATCACTGTTGCTTGTCTTTAATCTCAGCAAAATTTGATTTTGTTTTTCGGCAGATGAGGATTCACGAGGTGAACTACATGAGATGCTTGTTCCTGCTGTGCTTAAAGAATCATGGACTTACTTAGAGAACTGTGTCCTCCTTTATGCTTACTATATAAAATTTATTCCGAATCCTGAGGACAGGATCTATAAAAAGTTTGCTCTCTTTGTCAAGTCTCCTCTCCCTAAGGAGGCTGAGAGAATGGAGCTGGATCTTCACCTATCTCACCGTAGGTCAGTGATGACAAAGCTTATCCCATCAGGGGTTGCAGGATTTAAGAGAGAAGAGGTAACAATGTTTTGTTCTGTCAGACTTCGTTCTAATTATCTTACTGCCAAAATTCACTGTGTATCTGTGCATATGCAGATTATGCTGGCACAGCATTTTCAAGAAATGTTCTTCAAGGTCATCCTTGATAGATCAAAACTCCTTTCTGAATTTGTTCCTTTAGAAAATGCCTTTCTTTCATCAAGCTCCTCAACATTCTATTTATTGCTTCCTGTTATCCTCTCAAATTGTGAGAATGAAGTGACAGTGGACTGGGGGATTGTGCAAAGATGTTTGTCATCTCCACTTTTTAAGCCTCCTGTTGCAGCTGCAAAGATAGAAAATTTCCCTTCAGATGTTTGCTTGCACCTTGTAAATGGTTGTAGGAGTATAAGAGACATTGAGAACAGTTTGGTGTATGCCGCACACAAGGGGTCCTTTTACTTTATTACTAGCATTGTTGGTGAAAAAAATGGTTACAGCTCATATAGAGATTCAGGCACTTTAAATCACGTGGAGCACTTAAAAATGTTGGTAGCTCCACTCTTGATTCACAACTGTTATTAACGTTATCAGAATAGCTTATGGGGAGGCTATGCTCACCAAGTTGTTTAGATTAGGTTTTTATCTAGTATTCAATTGATAAAGTGTTAACTTCAATGTTGTCAATCAGGTCTGGCATTCATCTTAAGTACCCTGAACAACCTCTTCTGCATGCAAAACCACTTTTTAAGTTGCACAATTTGCTCCACAACCGAAAGCCAGAGGATTCAGGTAGCATCTCGTTTGCTTTGCTTTCATTCTTGTCATTGTTCCCTTTTCGCTAAGTATGTTGCCTGATATTCTGGATTATTTGTGTTCAAGATATGATATTCCAGACCTTGCTACCATCTTCATGGGTATATTGCTGTTTGTTTTGTCAGATTGCATTATTTTTTCATGATGGGAACAAGATTTATGGTTCATTATTTATAGATTAGTGCTACATTGCCTGTAATTGACATGAAATGCCTGATTTATAGTTAATTATTTTTAATGATTTTCCTTTTTTCGATTTGTCTTCTTCATCAGAAAACACTAGAAAACAAGAAATTACCAATTTGAAGTAGTCTAATATCCATGCAGCTTATTTGAGGTGCAAGAGATATCTTGAACTGTATTCTTTTGGAAATGAGAAATGCTCAAGTTGGGCGATTGAATGAGACTATGAGTTCTCACATGGTGGTGAAGATTGAAGATTAATCTTTCTTTTCCAATCCTAGACTTCAGGATTACTAGCTAGTAAGTAGAATCAGGCTATTGCAACAATAAAACGCTTTACAACCGGCCTTGCTGGCCATTCTTTAATCTGCTTCAGCACTTGGATTGATAGGGCTATTGGCTTTTGTCCGAATCTTCCCTGGAAATGTACTAGTATAACGTTAAAATGTTATCTTTAATACAACCATTTTAGTATCAAAAGCTTGAGTCATTCTGGATCCCCCCTGCCCCCCAAAGGAAAAAAAGTTCCTTCTCGTTTTCTCTATCAGTAAATCAAACAAAAGGGAAAAAATGTTTTCTTGTTGATTTTCTGTCTTTTCATTTCTTAAGGCTGTTCTTTGTTGTAAACAGAATCAAATGAACTGGAAGAATACTTCATTGATTTGCCTCCTGAGCTTTGTCAGCTGAAAATAGTAGGCTTCTCCAAAGAGATAGGGAGTTCACTTTCTTTGTTACCATCAATTATGCATCGCCTGGAGAACTTGCTTGTGGCTATTGAACTGAAGCATGTTTTTTCTGCTTCATTTGCCGAGGGAGCTGAAGTTACAGCCCTTAGGGTATGACCTAAGACCACATGATACTATGAATAGTGCTTTTGGTTAAGTGTCTGTTAAGTTAGTTACTGTGCTAGTCCAATCATTTAATCAAGAAATGCAAACATCTCCATTAATGTTACCTATGACTTAACAGTTTGAAATGGTGTTAGGTCCTAGAAGCACTTACTACAGAGAAGTGTCAAGAGCGTTTTTCTCTTGAAAGGCTCGAGTCACTTGGTGATTCCTTCCTCAAGTTTGCTGTGGGCCGCCATCTTTTTCTTTTACATGATGCACTCGATGAAGGGGAATTGACTAGGAGAAGGTCTAATGTTGTAAATAATTCTCATTTATTCAAGCTGGCAACAAGGCGAAATTTACAGGTTTGATTGTGTTTTAGAAAGCGATCTTCTTATGCAGAAGTTTTGACTTCTGTTATGAATAGCATAATTGTTATATTTTTGAGAAATTTTACCTGTTGGTCAACATACTATTTCAAACATAGAACATTTTTATGATTCCAGTCTGCCATTCTTCACTGCTAACAAATGTGGAGTAGTTGCATTAAATGCTAAGGTGCATGTTCATGTCACTCATCCAATATGGATAAATTATCTTAGACCTGTAGACATAGTTGATTATCGAAAAATGTGGTATTTACTAAAATGATTAAACGAAAAAACAATGTGTGTGGTTAGAACCCTCTTCTCCATTTTGGAATTGTTAGCATCAGCTGTTGAAGGAGTTTTGCGTGTACTCAAATGCTTTATGTTAATGCCACTTGGAATGGATAATTTGTACCTAAGAAGATTTAATATGTCCATGTCTATTTTGTGTTTTAAGATAAATAATTAATATTTACGGTGCTGTGTTTCCACTAAATTTCAGGTTTACATACGCGATCAACCTTTTGATCCTTGTCAGTTCTTTCCCTTGGGCCATCCCTGCCCAGTAATTTGTACAAAAGAAACTAAAGGAACTGTTCATTCACAATCTAGTTGTCAAGTAGATCATGCAAAGAGTGAAGTCAGATGTAGTAGAAATCACCATTGGCTACATAAGAGTACAATTTCTGATGTGGTTGAGGCTCTTGTAGGAGCATTTATAGTTGATAGGGGCTTCCAAGCGGCAACAGCATTTCTTAGATGGCTAGGCATACGAGTGGACTTCCAAGGTTCTCAACTTAATAGTATTTGCGCTGCAAGCAAGAGATTTATGCCACTTTCCTCCCTATTGGATATTGGAGATCTTGAAAATTTGTTGGGTTATCAGTTTCTTCATAAGGGTCTCCTCCTTCAGGCGTTTGTGCATCCTTCTTTTAATAGGCACGGGGGAGGCTGCTACCAGGTATGCACTATGTCTGCTTTTCTACTTAAAGTAATTCTACTTTCTTTATGTTTTGTATTTTTCACCTGCCTTGTCAGTTTTATAACATTCTATTTTCTGATGCAACAATTAATAATACTTTTATATTTTTCAAGAGATTGGAGTTTCTTGGAGATGCTGTGTTGGATTATTTAATTACATCATATCTGTTTTCACTGTATCCAAAGTTGAAACCTGGTCAGTTGACTGATTTGAGATCAGTGTCAGTGAACAACAAGTCCTTTGCCAATGTTGCAGTCGACAGACACTTACACAAATTTCTTATGTGTGACTCTTGTCACCTCAACAAGGCCATAGAAAAATATGTCAACTTCATTTCATCATCACCAGACAGGGGATTGTTTGAAGGGCCAAAATGTCCGAAGGTAAGAATTACTAGCTGTTGTATCTTATGCCCCCTCATGCATGCTTTCCTCTTTCCCCCAAGATATAATGAATTTTAGCCATCTTTATATAGTGCAAGTTACAAATGCAAAGCTTTATTCCTAACCTATGATATTTGGATGGCATAATGACAAAATTAGCCCTTAACGTTTGGATGTTTTGTCACTTTGGCTCTTATCGTTTTTTTGGCTCACTTTCATACATATCTTTTTTTTTTTGGTCAAATTGATCATTTTTTAACGGTTTTGCTGACGTGACCGTTAAGGGACTAACGATGCTGACGTAGTAATTTTCTTTTAGCTGGACGCGTCCACGTAAGCATTTGCCGATGTGGCACTATATTGTCTTATATGCCACATCAGCAAATGATTTTAAAATTATTAAAATTATTTTTTTAAAAATATATAGTTTTTTAAATTATTTTTTAAATATAAAATTATTAAAATTATTTTTTTTGAAATAATAAAATTATTAAATAATTTTAATTTCTAATTTCATCATCTTCTTCTTCATTTTAATTTTCAGATTTTCTTACATTTTCCCATCAACCAAACATCCAAATTTCATCCTTTTTTTTTTCTCTTCTATGTCACTCTTGTTGTGAATTAAACCATCCCATGCAAATGTCTCCTCCCTCTCCCCTGCAAATGTTTGATCCATGGTTTTCAAGTAAATCCCTGAGGATGGATTGGTCTTGCATTAAAACAGAGCCAGGGAGGTTAAGATTGGGTGGGAAAGTGATGGGTTGAGCCAAGAAGAAATGGTTTGGAGTTGGGGGTCTCGAGAAAAATATTTGTTGGATTCAATGAAACAGGGAGGAGGAGAGGATTCTCGGGAAAATGATCGATTGTGTCGAGTTGAATGCGTCGTCGGGATTGGAGAAGCAGGGCATGTAAATCGATTTAGAAACAGAGTTTTTCTTGGCATTGAAACTTGAAGGAGAATCCATTAATGGTGGAATACCAGAAGGACCCAATTCATTTCCAAATGAACCCATATTAACCAGACCTGAAATATGAGTTTTCTTTCCACCAGAACTCTTTTGAATAACCCTGCAATTAACTCATTTATTCTACAAACAAAAACTCTTACCTGCCAAAGACATCTAGATGTACAAGTAAGGTTTTTTAGCCTTTTTAGCCTTCAGGAATAGTAAACAAAATGATAGAGGATTGACATTTTCATTGCAAAATTAGCCTCAAACTAAAACTGCAAATTAGTACAAAACAAAAGAGAAGAAAAACCCTTGTTTTTGTGTTCTTGGCAGCTCTTTCTCAACAAGCATGGTTTCTTCCAGCTTTACGGTGGCGGTGAGTTGAGGAAGATGAAGCAGAAGAAGAAAGAGGTTTCATGGCTGTCGAAGAGTAGTTTGCTTTCTTTAAAATCTCTTCTTCGTCCATTAAAATTTGCTCGCACCTACACTCCACGCTGCAAAAACCCCTATCTCCTCTAAATCAAAACATGCGAATCAAGCATAAACAAAACAAAACAAAAATTTGGGAAATTCAACCAAAAAAAAAACAGAAAAACTTACTTTGTACATATAGATGCCTTTGGCAGGTAAGAGTTTTTATTTGCAAAGAAAACAGAAAAACTTACTTGTTCTTTCCCATTTCTTGTTCTTGCAAAGAAAACAGAGTTTTTGTTTTTTTCAAGATTTCATTTGGGTATTTCAAAAATCCGGTTGTTTGAGCAAATAGGGAAGAAGATGAAATTTAATTTTTTACCCCAAAATTTTTTTTACCCTTTTTTTAAAATTTAATTTATGTTTTCACTTCAATTTTTTTGCTAACGTGGCAAATTTTATCTTATATGCCACGTCAGCAGGAGCATGTGTGGCAGTGTCCACGTGGAAAAAAAAATTGCCACGTCAGGGCCGTTAGTCCCTTAACGGCCACGTCAATAAGAGCGTTAAAAAATGATCAATTTGACCCCAAAAAAAAGTTATGTATGGAAGTGAGCAAAAAAAAAACGATGAGAGTCAAATTGACAAAACACCCAAATATTAGGGGTTAATTGTGTCATTATGCCTATTTAGATTTTAGCCATCTTTATATAGTGCAAGTTACAAATGCAAAGCTTTATTCCTAACCTATGATATTTTTATATAGTGCAAGTTACAAATGCAAAGCTTTATTCCTAACCTATGATATTTGGATTTTTTTCTTTTAATTTAAGTTAATGAGGTCTAGGTGGAATTCAATACTCTAATTAAAGCTTACAACTGAATTATATTCATGCTTATTGTCTTATTTTTTTAAGAGAATAGATATGCTGGATTTTGATAATTTTAAAAAATAATTATGAGCATTAGGTAGAATTCAGTATAATAATCGAAGCAAATCTTTTTTGGAACTGATTTAATTTTATGCTATTTTGTTGTTTGAGGACGAAGATGTGGGTGGCAGATTTTGATTCTTTCTTTGAGTTTGATTTATAAGAGCTAGGTGGAACTGATATTATGATAAAAGCAAATCTGTGTAAGAACACAATGCTACTGCATCATACCTTCGGGAAGGGTTCTTAATTTAATTGCTTTAATGTATTGATACAGGCTCTTGGTGACTTGGTAGAGTCTTGTTTCGGTGCTATTCTCCTTGATACAGGGTTCAACTTGAACCGTGTTTGGAAGATAATGCTATCCCTTCTGGATCCTATCAAGAGCCTTTCAAGTGTGCAGCTCAATCCTGTCAGGGAAGTACAGGAACTTTCCCAATCTTATAACTGGGATTTGCAGTTTCTAGTTACAGAAGTTGGTAGAAATTTTTCAGTGGATGCAAAGGTAAATGCAGGAGATGTACCTCTATGTGTTTCTTCCAGCAATATTAGTAAAAAAGAAGCTATCAGAACTGCTGCACATCAACTATATGTAAAGTTAAAGGTAACAGGTGCCGTGCATACTTTCCTATTCCCTCTTCTTGATGTCATTAAAACATGATGCTTTTTGAATATGTACTCGTATTTGGTTCCTTTTAGAAGTTAATCGCATTTATAGCCTAATCTTAGTGTGGGTATATTCCAAACTTGTGAAGCTTGCCTTTTATTGCTAGTCGACAGAATGATTGTGAATTGCGACTTAATCCCTGTCTCTTCTTATCTTTCAATGTACAGGCTCTAGGATATGCACCCAAATCAAAGTCCTTGGACGAAGTTTTGAAGGGAAGCCCCAAGAATGAAGCCAAGCTGGTTGGATACGATGAACCACCCGTCGATGTCACTGTTCCTGACATAATTGGATTTGAAAACATGAAATTGCAAGAATCTCTAGTGAATGATATCAACCCCAAAACCCGTTCTAGTAAAAAGACAACTTCTAGCGGACTATCTTCCATCTCACCTGGTAGCAGACCTCCACCTTTTGAAGTAAAAGCAGCAAGGGGTTCAGTCTCTGGTATTGAAGCCAAAGGCACACCCCCCAATTGCTCCACTGTGGATCCTAGTTGTGGGATTGACTCGCCATCCAAAGGTAAATGATTGTTACACTTTTTGTGACTTGTCAGTGTGGAGCAATTATCTTATTTCTCTTAATTTCTCAGGTGAATCACATAGTCGTACTGCTAGATCACAGTTATACGAAATCTGTGCTATCAATTGCTGGAAACCCCCTTTGTTTGAATGTTGCAAAGAGGAAGGACCTAGCCATTTGAGATCGTAAGTACACGGCGCATATATACAAGAAAAGATAGCTGAAAAGTCTTCATTATGACAGTTCGAAAGATGGGAACTTCAAACTACTTCCCTCTTACTTGAATAATTTTACTCAAATCCTATATATTCAAAATCTTTTGCAGATTCACATACAGGGTAATAGTTGAAATCGAAGAAGGTCCAGATATGATATTGGAGTGCTTCAGCAGTCCTCAAACCACGAAGAAGGCAGCAGCCGAGCATGCAGCGGAAGGTGCACTCTGGTATTTAAAACATGAAGGATACTTACAATAGGTCAACTTAACCGACTGAACCTCATTGCTAGACATAATGGATATCAAGGTTTAAATTTAGTCATTTTGCTATCTCAGTTCAATGGCTCCAGTCTCTCTTCATCCCCTATTTAATGAATTTAAAACCTGCATTTTCTTTAAAAGTCGAATAAAAGATGATTTAACAACAAAATTAAAATTTTGCTTCCAACTTGTTAACGTGGCATTTTTGCTATGTCTATGTATCCAATAACGAATCCAATTTAATTGAATCCATGAATCTGGTGCTGTGTCATGTCATCAATAAAAAAATCCAATTTAATTGGGTATGTATGGATTATTTTCTGAGAGTGTGAAGATTAAATTTATTAAACTCGAGATAGAGGCTTAAAGCTATTCAATTGAGATAATGAGAAATATCTTTGACAATGTCTATATTGATGGCTGTTAACTAAAACAAACTCGGACAAAATATGGATAATATGCATTTTAAGACACATCGACAGTGATATGTTATACATGTATTTTGTCAGACAAGTCCTGATAAAAAAAAATTGTTTGGTTTATTAGACAAAATTTCGATAATCTAAAAGTTAATTTTTTTTTTAATTTATCGAGTACAATTTCACATCTAGAAATTTTAAAAAACATTATACAGTCTAATATAAAATACAAAATTATCAGCTTCGTCAGTGTCGTTTTCAATGGCGGCATCTCAAATATATCAGATTTAAATGATTCTAACATAAAATGAAAACTGCTGACATGGAAAAACAATAATTTAATAAAAAATCACATGGAAAAAAAATATTCTTCAGTAAAAAATAAAGACGAATATAATCTCATTTTAAGATTGATCTCATATCGAGAAGAAATAAGGAAAAAAGAAATATTTCGGCCATGCAATTCTTGGACGGGCACCATCTAAGCCCATTTTATTCAGCCAACCGGTTAACCCAAATTCAATCTTTAGCCACGCGAGTTTGTCGCACGTGCGATCCATTTCCTCGCCAAAACTCCATCACCTTCCCGCCGAAAGAACCCAAATGATAATTAAACATCGAGGAAAATGAAACGTCTCAGATGGAGCGATTTCGCTTCTTCATTTCAGAGAGAGAAACAAAAGATAATCGTCGTTGAAAAAGATGCCGGGATGGGACGAAGGAAGGGTGTACTACAGCAACTAGGCGCAGTTCACAGATGCCTCCTCGGAAGCGGAAGCCGCCACCGCATCGGCCACTTCGAGTCGCCATTCCGTGCTCCTTTAATTCAAGGAGTTCATCAGAAACTTCGAGAAGGAGAAGAACGTGTTCCCTTACGGGGAAAGCCTTGTGAATAACCCTAAATTCCTAGTGGTCCTTCTTGAAGACCTTCTCTCCTTCGATTCCGATCTCCCTTCCCTCCTTCGATCCTCTCCCTCCGATTATCTGCCTCTGGTAAGACACTCTTGCAAGTATTACTATCAATTCTATCAAAACATATTCTATTGCTTATTATTTTTAGTTAGAGACGGCGGCTGCGGAGGTTTTAGGGGGTTCGAAGATGAAAGTAGCGGGAGATTCGGGTGAAATGGTGGAGCCGCAGACGGGCGAGGTTCAGATTTTACTTACATCAAAGGAGGATCCAGTTTCTATGCGTTCACTTGGGGTAATTGTTTGGAATATCTTTGATCCATTGGTATGAACTATGAAAGAAGCTGCGTTATTTACAGTTTTGACGGATTGTTTTTCTTTTACTTAGGCTCAATATATCTCAAAATTAGTTGATATCAGGCATTACCATTGCTGCCTCAAGGGTTAAGGCAAAAGCTACTTATGTGCAATTAATCTGCAAGAACTGTAACAGTTCAAGGACGGTTCCCGGCCGCCCAGGTCTTGGTGGAGCAATTGTTCCCCGATCATGTAACCATGTTCCCCAGGTTTGTTTCTTAATATAATTAACTGTTGATTTTTTTTCAATAATAATTTCATTTAAATCTCTGATTGGATTAACGAAATGACCGTAGCCCGGAGAAGAACCTTGCCCCATTGATACCTGGATCGTGGTTCCTGATAGGAGCAAGTATGTTGACCAGCAAAAATAATCAGAGGGTGTTGATTGTTTTTAGCTGTGTCTTAATATATTTATATGATATGTTTAATGTTAATTGATATGATATATTCTTGATTTATATTTTTAACTTAATACATGTTTATACAATTTTCTGTACGTGTAATTTTGCACGAGAGCGAACTCAATCAGTGAGCTCAACGCCGCAAAACCCCATTCAAGGTCTCGAAAATTCACTAGTTATGAGCAGTTCTGATCTCTATTGCCACATCCAATGTTTTATCTGCTCCTTGGATGACCTGACTTGATTTGACTAACAAAAGCTTTATATATTATAATGCTGCAAATAAGTGTTGGGTTGGTTACTGTATTCAAGCCTATTTATATTTACTAATGTATTCCATGAGATGCATGGCCGTAAAGGCTTTGGCATGTAAATTTTATCTGAAGATGACATGGTAGCCCAATTACTTACTATTTTAAAAAGTTCAATATATTTATTTGTTGATTTATTTTCTTTGAGCGAGTTGAACCACACCCAAACCCAACATCTCTTTGTACATTGCCACATAGCTTTTCATGTAACTGTTATCTTTAAATAAAAATGATGATGTATATTTTTGTTTTAAAGAGATGTACATCAACATCCTCCCAATCATTGTCTGTATTGTTGTTTGGAACGAGGAGTGAACTTGTTTTTGTTCATATATAAACGGCAATAGGAAGAGTAAAAAGTACAAAGAAATAAAAATAAAAAGGTAAGAGAAGTCAAAGGATATATTTAAAAGGTAATATACAATATCATAATCATACTACCTAACATTCCCTCCCTTTCTTTGTTTCACATTTTCGAAATGGCACTCAACAATGGTAACTATTCCCATGACTTTTTTTCAGGTGAAAATGGCATTCTGCCAATGTAATAATTTTGTTTAAGCCTTGTATTATACAGTGTAGTGCTGTTGGATTGTATCAATGTCTATCCCCTTCAACTTCACCACTGATTCAACATGACCCTTGAGAGTGTGGAGCTCCCTCAGCCTTCCAAAATCAAAGCCAAACTTAATTAATTTGTGATTATAGTTTTAGAAGGAAAAATAAACAATGGTGATTGTTTAAGGAAATTACCTTTCAATCTCAGCACGCTGCTTAGCCTGCTCAGCTATTTCTGACAACTCGTGGTGGTCCTTCTCATTGGTCCAGCTGGTTTCTGGGGTGACAGGCCGTGAAGGGTACGTTGATTTGCCGCCCATTGTGCCTCCCTCGCTTCCTTTCCATAGTTCTTTGTTGTGAATGCGGTCTTAATTTGTTAAACCAGAAAAAGGAATTTAGTCAAAAGCAAAATGTAAAAAAAAAAAAAAAAAAAAAGGAAGGAAATTAATGTCTTAACAAAGAAAATGTGGTTGACCTTTTCCTGAAGCAGATTGTCCCAGGCTTTGCCAGTCAAAGAGTAGTGGATGATGAACTTGAGGATATCAAGAGGGATGTATGTAATAACGCTAAATAATCAAAGAACACCTGCCCATTCCCATCCAATGCCTTCGATCCTGGCAAACCGCCAATTTGCATACACCCGCAATGCAAGTAGCCACCTTGTTCATCAAGTAGCAAACACCTGTTTTAACATTCAACTGATCTTTAATTATATATGACTTTAAACAATGCATAAAACTGAAATTTGGAAATATAACATGCAAATTATGCTGACCAGCTGCGCTGCGAGGAAGGCTCCAAGAAGCAAGAGACCAGGGAGTTCAACAAAGGACCAGCTCCTTGACCTTGTCACGAATATGAGTGCTTGACTGATGATACTCACTTGAAGGTAGAGAGCTGAAGTTAACTCATTTGTGTTATCGTTTATTGCTTTTACTCCAAACTTCTCCTGCAAATATGGAAGAAACTGTTTATTTTTTGTCTTTTTCGTTTTCCCCTCTTGATTTGGTTGATTTTTTTGGTCAGTGTGATTCACTTACAGTGAAGAACAGTGTGTCGTGAATCAGCCGGAAAAATATCACGCTCACAATCGCCATGTAAGCCCCGAGGACGACCCCAGTGGCGAAGATTTCCTTCAGCTTCCACGAGTCGGGTGTAAGAGATGGTTTGACCCTGTCCTTGGAGATAGTCATGATGGTTCCATCATTGAGGATGGCAATGATCAACACCATGAATGGTGAGAAGTCAAACTCCCAGATGAGAGCAATCAGCATGAATCCCATTACGATACGGATTGTAATGGAAACGGCATAGATTGTGTAGTTCTTCATCATCTGGAAGATGGCTCTGCTGGTCAAAACCGCGCTCACGATCACACCCAATCCTGGCTAGGTCAAGACTATGTCCGACGCACTCCTTGCAGCATCAGTTGCATCAGCCACTGCAATACCGATATCCGCCTTCTTAAGTGCTGGGGCATCGTTGACACCATCTCCTGTCATGCCACATATGTGCTTCAATTCTTGGAGCCTTTTAACAATCTCGTACTAGAGCTCTGCTCACAATAAATTGTAATTAATTAAGTAATTGACCTTACTGACACATTAAATCTACTATGAATATAGTTGGTTCTTTTTATTTTTTAGACTTAAGATGATTATTCAATTACCAGGGAAGACTCCGGCAAATCCATCAGCTGTCTCAATGAGCTCATTGACAGGAATGGTAGCGATAGCCTCATCCTTACACTGGCCAAGGAGGGAAGAAGAAGGATGCATGTTTGCCCCCATGCCAAGTCTGCGACCGTCTCTTTTCCGATGGCAAGCTGGTCACCTGTGATCATCTTAACATTGACACCAAGGTCAAGAGCCTGTCGAATAGTCTCAGCACTATCGTGCCTTGGGGGATCAAAGAGAGGCAAAAAGCCCACGAACTCCCACGGTCCTCCAGCACTCTCTTTTGTTTTCTCTGGAATTGTCTGTGCAAAGACCAAATAAATTAGTTAGAGAAGTGGTTGATCTTAATATACATATTCATATTGAAATCATTTAGCTTTAGGTTCATCCACCTGTCTAGCAACTCCCAAGGACCGAAGGCCACAGTCAGCAAAGCTGTCAATGACATGATGCTCCTTTTGCCTCAAGCCACCCGTGAGCTCACATAGCTCAATAATCTGGTACCAACCAACATGATAAGATTTTGAATTCAGGAGCCAAACTTGTGTGACCGGTGATTACTCGAAGATTAGAAATGAAATACAATGGCAATTCAGTTGATGTAGTATCTTACCTGCTCAGGAGCACCCTTGCTACAACGATGCCACTCACCATTTCTGTCAATGTAGGTGATAGCTGTGCATTTATCCACGGGATTGAACGGTAAGAAGTGTACCTCAGTGATTCCGGCCCTTGCCTATAGTTTCATAAGCAGCAAAATCAGCAACACATGCAATAGCAGAGATACTACAGTTGGTATGAATGGAAATGTGAGTTGTATCAGATACCTCTTTGGGGTCTCCCAACATCCCTATAATTGAATCATCAATGGCATCCTGGTTTTCAACCCTGGAAGCCCTTGCAGCAATCAGCACAAGGGTGTCTGCATCCATGTCACTTACAAACACCTGCGGATACAAATACCGACTTCATGCTCGTGAAACCATGTTAGAAAGATAGGAAAAATGCTAATAACTTACCTCAATGAGACTCTTGTCTACTGTTAACTTGTTGAGAGTGAGAGTCCCGGTCTTATCGCTGCACAAAACATCCATCCCTGCCATTTCTTCAATGGCAGTCATCCTCTTGGTGATGGCCCCTTGTTGTGACAAGCTGTGAGACCCAATAGCCATTGTCACAGACAAGACTGTGGGCATGGCGATTGGAATTCCTCCGATGAGAAGCACCAAAAGGTTGTCAATACCGTCTCTGTACCTCCTGTGCTGGATCGGGTACATCACCAGGATCTCAATGAGAATTCCAACAGCAATCGAGCAGATACAGAAGTTACCAATGGCTGCCAATACCTGTACCAATAAGCAGTGGGTTATTAAATAATCCAAACATGATGGATTTACATCATAATACCGAAACAACCATGAATAAGGTACCTTTTGGAAGTGACCAACATTGTTGGTGTTGTCAGCAAGGTGAGCAGCCTTGCCAAAGAAGGTATGGACACCAGTGGCAATGACAACAGCCTCAATCTCACCTTGTTTGCAGGTGGATCCCGAGAAGACCTCATCACCCCTGGATTCTTGGTAACAGGCAGGGACTCACCAGTTAGGACCGATTGATCGATCTTGAGTGCATCACCTTCCAAAAGACGAGCATCCGCCGGAATGATGTCTCCCAACTTAACATTAATTACATCTCCTGGTACCAGAATTGCAGCTTCTTGCTCACCCCATTTGCCATCTCTCAACACCTACAAAGTGAACCATGAAGTTGATGGAACCTAGAAAAGAAACTCCAGACAAGCAATAGACATACATGTATGACTAAGCAAACAAAATATACCTTAGTTTTGGGTGCAAGACCAGCCATCAAAGCAGCTGCGGCATTGCCGGCCTATTTTTCCTTGATGAAACTGATGGTTGAGTTGATGAAAAGCAAGGAAACAATACCGATAAAGTCAGGCCAGTCTGGAGGCTTGCCATCTCCATTGGCCAAAGCAATGGCCATAATAGCAGCAACCTCCATCACCCAAGACAGAGGATTCCACATAAAGCCCAAGAACTTAAGAAATTTGCTCTCTTTTTTCTCTTCAAGCTTGTTAGGGCCAAAGATTTGGAGCCTTTTCTCTCCTGCTGCTGATGTCAAACCCTCTCTTGTACATTTCAGCTGCTGAAAAACCTCCTCCACAGGGATTCTCTCCTAATAAAAGCAAACACAAAATACTGTAATTTAGTATCTATTCTTCTAAAATAGGCAACATGAAAACCAATAAGAATGGAAGCCAAATGCCTACAAGATCAACAGTCTCGTTCTTGATCTGCTCCAAAGAGAAATCACCATTGGAAGCCATTGGCGATGAGAAGATGAACTTAGTTATTCCTGAAAGTGTTATTTTGGCTTGAATGAACTAGTGTTTATATAATTAACCCGAGCTTCGAAAGCAAATGAGAGAGGGAGACAGTAACGACATTGAATTTTGGATTATTTTCTTTGGAGGCTCTGTGGTTTGCCATAAATTGCGCTATTAGTAAGTCTACATTTTTCCTTATTCAAGCCCATTTATATTTTTTAACTAAGGGTAAACTATACACAAAGGTCATTGAACTATTAGTAAGTCTACATTTTAATTATTCGATTTTAAAAAGTTATAAAATGATGATTGAATTATTTAAAAAAATTTATTTAAGTCACTAAGCGGTTAAGTTTTCTTTTTAAACATCTAGCTAGCGAGCTCCATGTAATGATTCAACGATCGTTATGATAGTCAATAACCATTGAAGATTTGTGTCAAAAATCAAGAAAGAGCTATTTAGATTTTTTTTTTGGTAAAAGCTATTTAAATTTTGATTCATAAATTCATTATATTTAAATTGTTTCATGAAAAAAACTAAATTATAAAAAAGAGGAATAGAGAGCTTTTAAATGATGCAAGTGACGCAAATAAAGGACATATAGAATCAATTTTAACAACCAGTGATTGAAATAAAAACTTTCAAATAATTTAATAATTATTTTGTAATTTTTTGGAGTTAGAATGATGAAAATAGTTTGGTGACTTTGTGTAGTTTAGCTTTTTAACTAAATGTAAATACAAATTTTATCCAAAACGCAGGTCGAATCAATTAAAGATGAAACCAAGCCGAATAGATGGCTCATGGACGTCAAAATTGCGATATTCGGATAATCGAATAGAGAGACGCGCTAAAACTTCAACCTTATTAGTTGATATTTGATTGTTGTGAACATGATATCCGGGACGGCTAGAGGCCTGCTATAGAATAACAATCCTAACATTCCTAACATCTTGATTTTAATAACTTCAACCGCACATTCCACTCCACTGATCCATCACAGTCAAGCTCGAAGTTTTGGTTCAGCAAACTTAAAAATGCTTCGTAAACAAGGGCATATGCTCTAGTGCTCACACTTAGCAGGAAGCTGAGCAGCAGGCACATCTTTTCTATGCGACCCATTTAAGCAAACGAATAAAATCATGTAAAATCTGAATAAATTTGATGGATGATGTATTATTACATCCAGTTATCATAACTGCAATTCAAGTATTTACATTGGTAACCAAACTCATCATGTAAAAATTACTTTTCCTTCCATATAAGTGCATTCTGCTCCTCTAAAAACTCATAAACACACAAGCCATCAATCCACCTTAACCATCATAAACGTGCCTATCATGTAAAGACCATTACAACCCACCCCCGTAGTTCCAATTCATTACTTGTTGCCTTGTACACTAGTTTACAAACTCTTCATCTCCACAATACCTGCGGACCATATTAAAGGTAAACCTTACCTAATCAAATAATTCCCTCAAAACCCTTTTCCATGTCAAACTACCTAAATGATCTCCTTGTCTAGAAACAACAATGCATTCACCCTTTGAAACAAACTTCAACATAATCTGAAACGCAGTAATATGAGCCACAAGGCATCAATCTCTTCCTTTCTAAACTAAAGTCTTGTGTCTTGTCATGACCAGACCCAACCCGCTTAACCACATCATGAGACAAAAACCAAAATCATCCTCTTTTGGTACCACGAATCCCTCACAGTTCTGTTACCTTCATATTCACTTACAAATCCTCGAACTCCCCAAGAGAGCTGTGGGCGACCAAAAGGACAATTTTGGTTTGCATCTCAAACACAGCTCAGTAGGCTGGGTCAGGTCATTACAAGTCTACCCTATATATGGTCTCTAATAGTCAATCTTACCACCAACAGGTTTTTTCGCTATCATGTGTTATGACCAACACTGCTCTCTAGAACTCAATACAACAAGGCATGTCACTCAAAATTCTGCCTTAAAGAAAAACCATATTAACTAACCATTTCAAGATCATTAGTTCATATTAAAATAAAGTAATAAACTTGATAAAGCCACTCTCAAGCACATTGCTATCATGCACGTGAGAATTGTTTAACATATAAAGGTAAATTAAAGCAATTACCAAAGCCAAGTTCAATGCCATGCACTCAAATTAAGATGAGATAATATTAAATCGAACTAAAACGAAGTCACTAACAATCTCATCAAAATCTCTAATACAAAGATTCTCGATGGTTCCCAATATTAAATCCCAAATAAAATAAGTCTGAAAATAAACTTAGAAAACTTAAAGAAAATACTGCAAACAAATAGGCCCATCGAACTTAAAACCCTAGCTTGGTACGGCGCCAGTGCCTACGCTTAGCATTGTACCTTCAATCAAAAAACAAAAATTTGAAAAAAAAATCAATAAATAATCTGAATAAATCTTAAAAGTGAAACAAAAACAAAACTTGTAACCATGTTTGAGAAACAAAAAATGAAGAAAATATAGACCTAATGGTGTTGTCGGTGCGCATTCGGATCCAGTAAGGAATGGGCCTGTTTTGCCTCATCTTCTTGGCCAGCTTCTTCTTGATCATGAAGGTCTTGTGCGAAGGCTGTCAAATTAAACCTTTCAAAATTGAGACTCAACTGTTCTTTGCACATATATATATATAACCAAACATTTTTGCAAAGGGAAAATGAAAGCAAGAACCACAGCAATTCAACCTTAAAAATGAATAGCACAACTATTTTCTAACGTAAGGAAGAAAGGTAGGGGGAGCACGATTACCATTTTCGGCACTTCAGCTGTTGAAAGGGATGCGGCAGTAAGGTTCTCAAACTGCTGGGTGCGAGCTTTAAAAACAGGAACCGTGAAAAACCTAATACGTTTGTACTGAATCTAGGATTTCTAGGGTACCTTGTTGGGCCATAGGTGGTCTATGAATTTGGGAATGTTGACTTTTTTATGATTTTTGGACCAAATTACTCTGGTGTTTGCGATCCAGTAGATCACTTCTCTTCATTTTGGGCCTTCTCCAATTTTCGTTCTTAGTTTTTCTTAATTTTGAATTTATTTTCATTTTTATATTAATTCAAGAAAATTTTTATACGTATTCATTTAATAACTGTTTTTAAAAATATACATTATTTTTATTTGAGACCTAGTTGGGGAATATAATTATACACTAATTTAAAGGTTGAAGATCAATTGTAGATGAAATTTTTTTTTTTTTAAATTATAATCGTTGTTGAGGGTTATGATATTCAAATTAATATATTTATCTTTCGATCAAAATTATCTAAAAATAATATAAAATATTATATTAATAAGATTAAAATTAAAAAATAAATAATTTTTAAAAATCAATATTTATTTTTATCGAACAACTTAATTATATTCAATACTTATATTTATTAAGTTATCAAATAAATTTTTAATATAAGTTCTGTACTTAAATTTTTAGTTTATCAAACACACTCTAAAATTATCTGTTTAGTATTGCTTATGGCTTCAAAAACATTTTTAACCCAAAAACACTTTTAAAAAGAAATTCTAAACACACCTTACATCTTATCTGCTATTATTTTTCACAATTTTTTTTTAAAATCTATCAAGTAGATTTTCATTGTATATTATCAAATAGGTTTAAAAAGTTAAATTGCTAAAAATATTAAATTTCAATTGAATTTTTGTCACTTTATCAAATAATAGTCAAACTTATTTAATTTAAGTCGAAAAAATTTAAATTAATGTTTTTATTTAAAGTTAATTATAAAAATATATAAAAATAATAATATAAATTTTTAATATTTTAATATTTAATCAATTTGTTGGACAAGATGAGATGAGTTTTATTAAAAGAATAAAATGTAGTCTAAATCTAATTTAATCAAAATGTTATGTATAATTTTTATTTAAAAAAAATTAATATGTTTTGTCAATGTCACTCTGTCTTGAACATAACGAGTGACTCCAATGATAAAAAGGATGTTATTCATTTTAGGAGATCCGGATTTGAGTACCTGTATGTGCAAAATGTGTGTGTCTTGTCAAAAGGTTAAGAAAGTATGAACAAATACTACTATGTAACCACATGAGTATATTAAAAAAAAACAACCACTTTGTCTCGTGACAAAAGTATAATGTTGTAGTCATGAAAAATTAGATTTGATTTTAAACAATACTTTTCTTTATCCCTAATTAAAAAAATAAATCGAACATAACTTATCGTATGTAACAAATATTTGCATGGTGCGTGCAAAAGTAAAGTAAATGATTATAATTTTATTTTTTTATACATTTTAAATTATTTATTAACTTAATATATAAGACAATTTTTATGAAAATAAAATGGGTTATTAAAAAATATTTAATAAAAATTTTCACTAATAAACAAATTAATACTTTTTAAAAAGTTAATATACAATTTTAACTAAAAAAAAATGATCAAGAAGAATGGAAGATGAGCCTACTCCATTGTCTTACTTAGAATATTTCAGGCCATCCTAATTAGTATTTAATAAAAAATTCTAATTAGTAAATAGTAATTTTATTTTTCCGAAGTTCAAAAACTTAACCTCCACTCGCAGCGGATAGTCGCGTGGCGCGTGCAAAAGTCTCTCTATTTCGATCTTAAATACTTCTTATTAATATCTCTTTCTATCTCAAAAGCTACTCCAATTATATCTCTATCTCTATCTCTATCTGTATCTTGTGTTATTCTGTTGTGTTAGTACAGTCTCGCTGCCTCTCTCTAAATATCATTGGATCTAGGGTTCTGGGTTTCTTTTCCGCTTCAGTCAATTGGTCATTGGTCATCAAATCGAGTGGCTGTGGTTGTTCCATCATTGGCTTCAGTCCGATCTCTCTTGTCACCAATGCCTCCTCGCGCATCTAAGCGTAAATCTGCCCCACCCAATTCCTCATCCGTCACATCATCCGACGGTCGTTCTGGTACATCCCTCTCCTTTTCTTATTTTATTTTTTTTCCTTTATAAAAAAGTGATTTTGATGTGTTTTATTGTTTGGTAACCGAGAAAGCGCGGGAAAAAAATCAATGAAAGTAAAAGAATTTAAGCGAAAATCGTACAATCCCCGATTATTTCTTAACAGTAATCATTGTTATTTACTCTCTTTTATTTTATTTTGGTTTGTCGGTGTGTGAATGACGACTGTTCCACTCAGATTAGCTTATCAGAAACCGCGGGAAAAGAGAATACGTTAAATTGAAGAATTTTGCTCTAACTATATTTTAATCATCTTCTGTTAAATCTTCTCCTTTTTTAGGCTAGGAAGCTTCTTAGGATACAGTCTAAATCGATCAATGGCCATATAAATCTGATTCGTTCTTTAATTGAATTATTGAACATTGTTCCCCACTATAATTAATATTACAGGTTCTTTTTCACAGCAAGTTAGGGAAAAATAGCATATGAGGGAGATAAAAAAATAGGGTCATTTAGCATTACAGCTGAAAGTTAATGCTAGGAGTGAGGAAGACATAGGTTCAAACTATTGAAAAGGTCTTTGCTTTTTGTTCATGATGGTTCTCCATGTAATGAGCCCAACTTAGGCTCGATTTCCTGTTGTCAGTAAGAGTCGTGTCTTTTCGGTCCCCTAACTGGTGTGTGAATAGTCTTATATGGTTTAACAATAACAAAAGTAGCATTCTGAGAAGGTTGATATGTAGAATATTGATAATTTTGGTAGAGAATTAATTGCATGGTATTTGGTTCTGAAAATGACTGGAACCGGCATTGAAATTGCTATCTGACTTGAATATTACTTGGATACAGTAATGGTAATGATGGTCCCCTAATATTTAATCGACTAAGTTTTTGTATTTTTCTTGTGAGGTGCCGGATATTCTTATTAGATAATGCTACTTTTTGTTTCAGTCTCAAGTAAAGCTAAAATAAAGGGGTTGGAAAAAATAGATCGCTTGTTCAATACATATGCAAATAGTTCCTTGGGCATGATTGAGTAAGTACATTTTGTCTACATTCTTTTATATTTTTAGAGCTACTGATATGGTGATATGAACTTCTTGCTCTGGCTCAATGATCAATTGGTGTAATTATTTATAAATTCAAAAGAAAATGTCAAATAAATTTTTTATACTTATCCAAATCATGCTGCTATCATTTTTCAAGGTCAAGCATCTCTCTCAGTTTTTGGTTCTTAAAGGAATTACATTTTTCATAATTGTTGTTTGAACATAATGTCTCATATGTTATTGCATGATATGTTGAGTTATATTTCATATCAAGGAACTTACCGTCGAATGCTTAGGACTTCTTTTTGTCTGATTAGTTTGATGTGAGGTCACGCAGTTGCAAACCTAATTTGTATGAAACAATTTAAGACAAGTCCCATTGATGCACAAAGAATGATTTTCTTTACAGAATTACATACATATCTTCTTTTTGACACCCTTAGTTTGCTTGAACAGTCCAGAAGGTATTGAAGCACTCTGTTCAGATCTAGGAGTGGACTACACTGATGTGAGGATATTGATGCTCGCTTGGTATGTTATATGCTGTGGACCATACCTGGCCCTAATGTTTGGTGAGAGTTTCTTCTAACAAATGTGTTCTGGATATTTCAGGAAACTAAAAGCTGAAAAGCAGGGCTATTTTACCCAAGTAAGCAGAAGAACTACTTATATGACTCGCTACATTCAACGGATGCCATAATAGAAAAAGTGAACTGACATTAGATGAGCCATTTCTTTTTTTTTTTTTACTTGCAATGAACCAGGATGAGTGGCAAACAGGCCTTAAAGCATTGGGGGTTGATTCACTTAGCAAATTAAAGAAGGCACTCTCTGATTTGGAGAAAGAGGTATGTTGCGATGGTTATTACAATCATTGTAAAGTCATTTTCTGATAGAAAAGTTGATGTAGAAAATGGAGCCCTCGACTCATAAATAGAAAATAGAACCCTAGATAAATCGATTTCCTAACTAGGATATCTCCATTTTCTTTCTGAAGTAAGCAGTTAAGTGGTAGTACTGATTTGATCTCTTATATATCTGAAAAATAGGTGGAGAAGCCATTCAATTATGAGGATTTCTATACCTATGCATTCCGATACTGCTTGACAGGTTCCTATTAATTGAATGAAAGCAGCGTTTTTTTTTTCTCAGTGCACAGATTCACTTTTATAGGATTAGTTATTAATAAAAAGCTAACACTTATCCTCTTCCCCAGAGGAGAAGCAAAAGAGTGTGGACATAGAAAGCATCTGTGAATTGTTGAATCTTGTTCTAGGGGCTCAGTTTCGTCCTCAGATTGATTCACTAATTGAATATCTGAAGGTAGGCAGCCAATTTTGTTTGAGGCTGTTATTCTTTAATTTTTAGCAAAGGAAATGATAATTAGATGCACTGTTTTTTATTGGAGCATGTATTCCATGTGTGCTTATGATATTTGGACTTGATTTTCTAGGTCCAGAATGATTACAAAGTAATAAATTCAGACCAGTGGATAAATTTTCTACGTTTTTGCAAGGAGGTAAACCTTTTGGAAATCTACAAGTTTGCTAATTTTATTTTCTCATTTGCCGCCATAACTCAATAACATAAAATCATCTTTCCATCTGAATTGGAAGTCAGTGTTGGCTGCCAGAATGCAAAAAAACTAAGAAAAGAAAATGACATGTAAAAATATGAATAATTCATGCTAGATTCACATGGTTGACGTCTGTACTTGATATTTGATGAAAAGGCATTAATTTCTTTTATTACCATTTTCTTTTTCCTCAAGCAACCTTGAGGCATTTATAATAACTTTGAATCTTTGCTAGCACAGATTAGCTTTCCAGATCTCGAAAACTATGATGCAACCCAAGCTTGGCCCTTGATCCTTGATAATTATGTTGAATGGATGAGAGAAAAGCATAGCTAGTGTTGCCATTTTTGGTATGTCTTGCTGATTGCTGATTTCATAAGGTAAATGCTTTCTCTCTTTGTGTATTCCTTAGATGTTATGCCCTTGAATGTATTAAAGAACTATCAATTTTTCATTTTGATTCATTTGTCAACAGGACAAGACCTTGTGGAAAACCTAACCACAGCAACCTTGGAGCTTGGCTCATATCATAACTGATTAAACTGATTTTACTGAACCTTTTTCTCTGGTTAAAGCTGCAATTTTGTTGTCCTCAGATGGTTTATACATTCTGCATTCATTAATATTTCCTTTTTCCTTTTTACAGTTAAAGTTATTTTAAGCAAAAAATAAAGAAAAGAAAAGGATTTGTTACCCAATGAAGGATATATTAATATATAGTTTTAAACCATGTATTTTTATTCACAACAGTTTCATTCTGGTAATACTAAAGAGACCAAGGAAGCTTCAATCTTCATTCACCAAGAATCCACGCTCTTGAAGCTGCAAAAAATCAACCAAAGAACAGCAAATTGTTAATTAACTAAATCAGAATAAGAAGAATAAAAAATGTTCCAACTTTATGATTACCTTGTTTCGAGATTTTCCACTCACTATCAGAGCCTAGAGCCCAAAAGAAATAGCCACGAATTCCAAGTGCTTGTGCAAACCCAATCTTCAACGTCGCTGTTATATCATCATCATATCCAACCCAAGATGAACCAACATAAGAATATGTCGATACACTGTCCATGTCATGTACTACGATGGCACCGTTCTTCTTATTGAACTCCTCTATTTCCAGAAATGTCATCGTTCCATTATCTCCCGGCCCTACTGCAACTGCGGCTGATCCAATCTCATGAAAACTTGGGTCCTTTAGTTGCCAACTTCTTCCATAAAGTGGCAGTCCCATAACTAGCTTGCTTCTAGCCACCCCAGCTTTGATCCATGATCTAAGCCCATAACTCGTAGACACATTACTGCTCGAGTCATAAAGCGCTGCATGAGCTCCTGTCACTGAAGTGTTCCATCCTCCATGATAATCGAAACACATTACATTAACCCAATCCAGATTTTTATCCATAGAGTTCGCTGGGTATTTGCGGTAGACTCCATCCAGGTTAACCTCGACTGAGAAGTACACGGCCGCCGTGAGTAGTAGAGGTGCTCGGTATGTTGCTTTAGCCTCAACTTTGATAGCTTGTCGCCATTCCTTGAGCAAATGGCCTAAGTTCTTCATATCTTTCGGGTTGTTGGGGTATTCCCAGTCCAAGTCCATCCCATCAAACCCAAACTTTCGTGCCACCTCCATAGCTGAAGCTATGAAAGCTTTACGTGACTTTGGCTTTGAAGCCATGCGAGAAAATAGAAGCGAATCGGAACCGCCACCGCCGATAGAGAAAAGGGTTACGGGCGGAGGATTCATGTGGCGCAGGGTGGTAGTAAAATTTGACATCAGTATAGCTGTTGAATTTGATATTTCGAATTTGTAGGTGACGTTGCTTGGCATGAGAAAAGCATAGTGAATATGAGAAAACAAGGATGTATCTATGGCTGATGGTGGGAAAGTTGAATCTGAAGGCCAATAAGCTGCTTTGACAGCCGGTGCCGACGCCATGGCAACTGACCTTGTAGGCAATATTAAGAAAACGATATTAAGAATGGAAAAGAGTTGAAAATATATGATGAGGGCTGCCATTATTGCAGAGGCTTTTCACAATATACAGCATCAAAACACACACACATATATATACATATACAGTTAACTGTTCAAAACAACACCAAAAATAAAAAATAGAACATATATTTTAATAGTCCGTATGTGCTTGAACCTTATATAATGGCCTTTTGTTTTTGGCTGGGCACTAACGTCTGCTTGCGGAGATGAAATGAACGCGAGCGTGAAGGCAGTGACACTGTGACAAGTGGGGAAGTCTTTATATTCTATATTTCAAAAATTTGTCAACTGAAAACTTTGGTTAAAGTATTGGGAAGTCCTTGTATTATAGGGGCTCTATCAAATTAGTCCCTCAATTTTTAAATGGATCAATTTACTTCCTATACTAGTAAAAAGAGTCAAATGGGACCAATTATGTAATAGCGTTAACATTTGCTTTATAAAAAAAATGTTTTAGAAAATTATAATTTTTCAATTTCAATTCAACTCCATACAAAAAAAAAATCTCATTTTAGAACGGGGATGTATTTAAAGCGGTAGGTAGGGTTTTGGCCGCCCCAAAAACGAAAAACTACTATTTCGGATATCTTATAAATAATGAAATTAGAATTTAATATATGGTGAAATTGTACTTTACACCCCGAAAATAAAAAAAAAAGTCTTTTTAGTCTACTAAAAAATGATAAAATTATAAATTAATAAATGATAAAATTATATTTTTAACTTCTCAAAAATTTATAATTAATTTTCAACCTCTCCTAAAAAATTTCTAAATTCGCTCGTTTCAGAACCATAAAAAAAATTAAAAAAATTAATCCTATTAAACAATAAATAATATTTTATAAACAATAAATATGAAGTCTATTTTGATTTGATCTTAGTTGATTATTTTTAATAATATAAGAACTAAATCGTTTCATTTAATAGTAGAAGTACTGATTTAATTAAGGTTTAAATATGAAAGTGATTTCTATACTCTTTCGAAATTTAAAATTTAATTCTTATATTTTAATTTTGAGACATTAAATTTCAGTGTTTTTTGGGTTTGAAAATATTAGTCCAATCAGTTAATTTTCCCGTTAAATCTGCTGACAAGGATTTTATAAAGTGTGTTTTCCCGTCAATTTTCCACCAGGTAATTTTTTTAAAATAAACCTCGTCAGAAAATTAATAGAATTAGTGATTGGATAAAATTTTTAAATTCAAAAAATATAAAAATTCAATGTATCAAAATTAAAGTATTAAGAACTAAATTTTGAATTTTGAATTTTTCAAACCTATTTAAACCTTTAACCAATTATAGGATTAGGAACCTGTTAGTTACCTTCACTGAAAATTTTGAATGGGAGGGTTACCCTTTTACTTTTCAAGATAATGAAAGCAATTATCACATGAAGAAGCAGGCATATGTGTACCTAATAATTAAGATATTTTTTTTTTCATGTTGCATTATTAATAAATGAATTTTTCAAGTCCTTGGTCATTAGAAAAATGAAAAAATTTACGAACAAGTCATGTATTAGCTCTGAAATTTTTAACAATGAAAAATATAAACAAACAAACAAAAAAAAGACACTACAAACAATTACAAGGAAATCAACAATCATCTGTTGTCATTGCCTGCAGCGGCAATCATCGGGGTTCCAATTGTGAAATCTGAGGGTCATTGAATGAGCAAATTTCTTGTTGTGATGCGGACGTACTTCCTGTATTTTTATCTCCTTTTACAGAGAAAGCTGGCCTTCTAGGCGTAGTTGCCGCCATTGAAGAATTCTTAAGCATACTGAAAACTTCTAACATAGTTGGTCTATCCTCTGGATTTTCTTGCACACAAAGCAATGCGATTTGCATGCATCTCATGATTTTACAAGTTGAAGATGAATCATCAAGTGATGTATCGATGAATTCTGTCCCTCTATCATCACTCCACAACTCATATGCCTGCAAATGATAAAAAAAAGAACCCATTAATGTCATTCATTCAGTAGCTTAAATGGGTTTGGTTTTTGCATTTGGAAAAACCTTGAAAGCTTAAACATCAATGAATTCATGGTGATTAACTCACATATTCAAGAAGGTTTAAGTTCTCCTGTGGGCCATAATAACATGTATTCCTCTTGCCACTTATAATTTGCAGAAGAAGAACTCCAAAGCTGTAAACATCATACTTCATGGAGTATATACCTTTTCTTACATATTCAGGAGGAACATAGCCACTGAAATGAGATTTGTTTGTCATTAAAATGCTAAGCAATATACATAAAATCAAACAAAAGGAAACCCTGTTTCGGAAAGTTTTAACTTACTATGTTCCAACAATTCTACCAGTGTTTGCTTCATTTACATCCTTCTTGAAAAGTCTAGCCATCCCAAAATCTGATATCTTGGGGTTCATATCATAATCCAGTAATATGTTGCTAGCTTTTAAATCCCTATGAATCACCGTAATATTCGAATATTCTTGAAGATACAACAGTCCTTGAGTAACCCCTTCAATGATACTCACACGCTTTTCCCAGTCTAAAACATACCGCCTGACTGGATCTGCAACAACCCCACACTTTTGATCATAGCATCAAGTATTAAATTGTGTCCAACATGTGCTCTAAACTAAAATTGAAGACTTAAAATCAACTTAATAGCATACCAAAGAGATAGAGGTCTAAGCTTTTGTTTGGCATGAATTCATATATCAGCAATTTTTCCTCCTTTTCTGAGCAATATCCCAACAGCCTCACTAGATTTACATGTTGAAGCCTGGCTGTCAATGTAACCTCATTTTGAAACTCCTCATGTCCTTGAGTAGAAGTTCTGGAAAGTCTCTTCACTGCAATTTCCTGGTCTCTTGGTAATTTACCCTATCAAAATCCAAAAAGGATACTCAATCATCTTTAGCTGGTGCCTGCAACTTTGCTTCAGCACTGAATGTAAATGCTATTGACCAACCGTATACTGTTTATGTCACCTTGTACACAGGACCAAAGCCACCTTCTCCAAGCTTATTTGCACTTGAGAAATTATTTGTAGCCCCTTTGATGGCAGCAAACTTGAACACTTGCAAATGAGAAGCATCACTGCCAAAATTTTCAGCAGCTGGTGCATTAATTCTTGGGCTAGGAATGCTTGTTAAAACCATTTCCGCTGTAAAAAGCAGCCAAAAAAATGTACAAGAACTTAGAAAAACAAAAGAATCTTTCCTTTTATGCATTGCTATCAACCAAAACATTTGCTCCAGTTCCTATCCTCAAAGTTGAAGGCCATTTACCTTCTGATTGAACCTTTCTTCTACGCAAAAAATACAGTATAGCCACTGCAAGGATAACAAAGAGAGATACTGGAAGGATGATTTTAAGCAACAACTGCTGCTTGTTTGCTTGATTTTCCGCCTCTTGGGCTGCCAATGTAGTTTAGCAGCAATATTAATTAGGATCTGTCATCAAACTTGATGCACTTTTGTTTATCTACTTTGTTTACTTCTATGTAAAGATTGATTTGGCTGAAAGTTATGAATGTTGTTTTCAGCTACACAAAACAAGCAAATAGAAACCAAATCCTAACTCTCTAGTGCAGAATTTTTAAGCTCAAAAATCTTCTGAGGTGGTTGAAAATACCTACCTGCCCGTGATAGCACCCAATTATCGTCATTGGAAAGCTGAAAAGCTTTGAAACCAATAAGCTCTTTCTCCTTTGCATAGGACATTTTTGCTTTGATAGTCTCTACATCATCAAAATTGATCCAAATTGTTGGGGTAGTTAATAAGTTCACTACATAAGTTGCATTGTATACACTAGCAGCTCCATAACCATAGTCTCGAATATATGATTTGATAGCTTTGTAACCCATGGAACCATCAATGTTGACAGCAGGACCTGAAGCTGGTGCACCAATGGCATTATCTTGACTGCTCACCAATTTCCATGCATACCCATGGTAAGGCAAACCCAAAACCAGCTTGCTAGGTGGCATTCCTTTATGCAACCATTCTCTAATCCCAAAATCTGTATTGACATTACTAGATGGATTATACAAAGCAGCATGAAGGCCTGTAAAATTCTCCCTTGTCGGCAAATGATAGTCATATGCCACAACATGAGCCCAATCTACATTTCTTCTTATGGAATCAATTGGATAACTTACCATTTCAATTGTTGGCAAGTAACGAATGGCTAGTGTTAAGATCAGTTGTGACTCACCCGGTTGTCTCTGCTCTGAATTAATGGCAGCTCGCCACTCATCTAATAAAACACCAATATTAGACAAATCTGTACTGTTAGGCCAGACCCAGAACAAGTCTATGCCTTGAAAACCATAACGCCTAGCTGTTTTTATAGAGGAATCAATGAAAGACTTCCTTTTAGAAGATGCTGAAACCATTGAAGATAAAACCGAGTCATCAACATATTCACCAGCCATAGATTTTCCTGTTGCAGATATTCCATTCCAGATGGATAACAGTGGTTTAACCGATGGGTTTCTCCGTTTGACTATGGTTGGAAAAGTTGAAAAATATTGTTGAGAGGCAGAGGGGATAAGGAGCTGATAATTTGAGGCGTTCACATCAGCAAAAGCGTATGAAAGATGAGTGAACAAGGCAGAATTTATGTCTTGTATGGGAAATTCACCACTGGCGTACCAGTACCCAGCTTTAACCAAAGTTTGTGCTCCACACAAGTGGAATTGAGAAGAAGGGAATAAGATGAAAAGAAAGAAGAAGATAATTTTGGATGTCATGGAAACTCAAAAGGCAAGATCTCCTACAAAGCTAAAAACTGTTCTTCAAAGCCAATATACCATCATGTGTTAGCAGTAACTTCTCCATTAAATAGGCTTCCCCAATTGTGAACTGGCAACTATAATACTCTGTACCATGCTCCAAAGTCCATTCCAAACCCCACTTTTTAAACGTTACTACTGTCTTAACCGGCCCGTTACTATTTCCTGCAATGAACCCACAAATAAATGGTTTGGTTCATCAAAGAGGAAGCCAACGCAGTTTCTTTTACATCGACAAGACTTTGGGTTTTCGTATCTGGCTGTCATAGGACCTATCTCATTCAACTCTATCTTGAATTAAGAGAGCAAGGGAGTTCTTTGACACTTGTCTGAAAACAGACAAACAAAAGAAGTAGAAAAGATGTTTTGACAACTACCGTATAGCTAAAATATAACAAATTGTTGAGAGTTATCATGGATTTTCCGCCATGGTATAAAATTATTAGTCAAAAGGTAGTGGAGCAGTGAAGCAAGCAAGCTTAGCAGCAGCAGCCTTCTATATGCAGAAACAAAATTAATTACAATCTCGTATCCTAGACGTCAGTGCCAAGTTGTTTTCAAGTTTTTAGCTGCACGACACAATAGTTATCGCAAAACGACATTTTCGTGTGAATTTTTATTTCTTTTACTTCCGAGAAAAGTAATCACCTACCAAATTTGTGATACATTTTACTTATTATATAAAATCTCTTGAAAGAAACAATCACTAAACTTTAACAGTTAATTTTCATTAATCATAAAATAAACCTAAAAAAATACTTTGATTTCAACAAATTAAAATTACTTTTCTGAAAGAAAAAACAAATCATGAAATCGAAAAAAGTGCCGTGCCTATTACGCCAGAGTTCTCATAAACTGAACAAAAAATCGGACGGCCAGAAATGATTGCAATTGGACGGCCACAAGGGCTCCTTACGTTACTGATTTATTAGAGAAGAAAGGGTTGACTTCCTTTGGAGTCAGCCTATCAACTATTGCCAGTAAATTATAAGCGGGAAAGAGGAGTACCATAAAACAAATGCTTAGCGCGTTTCTCCACGCGCCTACTCTAAGTTTTCTTTGCTCTTCATCTTCTTCCCCTCAACCTCAACCACAACTTCAGCCAAAGCCCCGCCCTTGTCTCTCTTCCATGGCTTCCTCTTCCCTGGTTCGAATCGCTGTTGTTGGTGACGTCGTAAGTTGTCGGTTTTCCTTTTCTTTATTGAATCACATGTATCGTACTGAAATTTCCTTTCCGTTTATATATATATATATTATATATTTTTAACTTGGGCATTTTTTTGAAGCACGATGATTGGAACCTTGAAGAAGATACAAACGCCCTTCAATTTCTTAAGGTAATTTTTGTTTTTCTTTATGTTTGAGAAAGATTAAATTTCGTAAAAAAACTTCGGATTTTTAGATAAGTAAAAAAAAAAAAAAAAGCGCTAAGGATTCTGCTTTAATGTGAAAAATGAAAATAAACATAAGAGGAATTCAATAATATAATTTTCTTATCGATTTGGGTGCTTTTAATTAACTCGGCATTCTAGCTTTGGGGATTTCATTCTCAAATTTTCTGATTACATGTGTTCGATGAAACTGTACAAGTTGCCAGACTACATTTTCACAGGCCCCATTCATAGATTTCAAGTTTCCGTTAAATTAAGATTTGTCTTCTTAGTGGCTTTTTTTTTTTTTTTGGCTTTATATGAACTCTTCTGATGTTTAAAAGTGTCATATGGATCTCAAAAACCTATCTGATAAGAGACTTCGTCAAAATGCAGCCGGATTTGGTGCTCTTCACAGGCAGGTTCCTCTTTCCTCTCTATCCAACCAATGTGTGCTATGATTATTCACTTTTGGAGTCTTCCCTCTAATATTTTCCAGCTCCAATTGGTGAGTCAAGTTGAAAAGAAACATGTATTGTAAGTTGTAACCATGTTAAGGCTAGACTCTGGCACCATTTCACACTCTCAGATATGTCTGAGACACTCTAGAATTGTTCATTCATTTAAAAGAAATTAGATAACTGTAGCTTATGTGCCTAAATCATGCAGCCAATGTCTAGCTCTAGCGCTACCTGGACAACCTGTTACATCCGTCAAGCTTTTGCTTCTCCCCTTTTTTCCTTGTTCACATGCTTTTGCTTCATTCAGGTGATTTTGGTAATGAAAATGTCGAACTAATTCAAGATGTTGCTGCTCTCAACTTTCCCAAAGCAGTTATTTTGGGGAATCATGATTCTTGGAGCACTCAACAGTTTTCTTCTAAGTGAGTTACTTATGCCCGATGGATTAACTAATATGCCTGCTGGGTGTGTTTGGATTTCGATGTGGTGGTTCTTGTTCACGTCTTAAGTTGCTAGCTATGCATTAGAGAATCTAATGATTTCTAATTCAGCACATCTTTTCTTGTTTAGGAAGAAGGATCGAGTTCAACTTCAGCTAGAATGGTGAGCTTCACTGACCTATAGAAAGGAATTTTGAGAATGCATGCTTCTGTGTTTGGATTAGGCCAAAAGTTAAAAATGTGAACATGTGTATAAGGACCTTTTGCATGTTATAATCATTTGTAAGTTGTAGTGTCCGAAGGGCATCAGTTGATAATATAATGTTACTTTCACATTATAGTCTTGGACAGGAACATGTAGGTTACAAACGTCTGGACTTTCCTTTACTAAAGCTCAGTATTGTTGGTGGACGGCCATTTTCGTGTGGTGGTCAACAAATATTTCGGAAAAGGCTTCTTTCTGCAAGGTAGTATTGCATAGTGGCAGCTGTTTGTTAATTTACTACCTGTTTTGTTGACTTTTCATACTTTTCTCATGTTGTATGTTTGGTTACTTTTACTCTTTCCCCACAATGACTCACCTTTCTGCAAGGTTGTATTTCAACCTTTGTCTACTATTTCCTTTCTTAGATAAATCTTGTTTGGCTTGTTTGCTAATTTTGCAAAACACTCGAATCGACTTTATTAGATTTAAACTATTCTGTAATCTAACAATCTAATAAGTTAAGCCTGGCTGTGCTAATGGGATTGATAATTGTGGAATTTGGCTCTCGTCTTACAATTTTTATGCATGCTGCAATTTACCAAATTGGAGTGCCATTTAGGTATGGAATCCAAGATATTGAAGGAAGTGCCAAGAGAATCTATGAAGCTGCGCTTGGGACCCCAGAAGATCATCTAGTTATAATTCTTGCACATAATGGACCCACAGGTGTATGGACTTGCCAATTCAATCATTGTTTAAGACCAATTGGGTTTTCCTATAAAAGCATTAGGCGTTACTTTTTGCAGGTCTTGGCAGTGAATTGAATGACATTTGTGGAAAAGACTGGGAGTTTGGTGGTGGTGATCATGGTGATCCAGGTAATTTATCAGAGTTAGGCTCCTTTCAATACAGTGTTTTACCTTCCCTTCAAAATATTTTAGTTATCTCACTCTGTTTTGTGCTTGAAAAGATCGGTGGAATAATATGAACCTGAAGACCAGATGTAGGAGTGTCAAAACTAATAAATCAAATGTCCTTCCTCATGCAACTATGTTTGTCTATGCTTGAAATAGATTAATGGCCTCATTTTGTCAAAGCTAACAAAAATATCTTTCGGTACAGATCTAGCACAAGCCATCTCCCACTTGAAAGAGACTACTAATATCTCCATTCCACTTGTTGTGTTTGGTCACATGCATAAGGAATTGGCACATGGGAATGGTCTTCGTAAAATGATTGTAGTCGGGACTGACGACATCATATACCTGAATGGGGCCATAGTTCCCAGGGTTAAGAGACCCACAAATGAGACATCCCTGCAAGCATCCAATTCTGATGGCACCTACCGAGCCTTCACTTTAGTTGAGATATTGAATGGACAAGTGAATAAAATCTCCGAAAGTTGGGTGTCTGTTGTTGGAAATGAGACGACATTGGAGGAGGAGCACATACTATTCAAATCGAACGGACACTCTTCTATCTGATTGGGGTTGAGTTTGACTTCTTACACTCTTTAGAGACCAGCGACAGAATTAACCTGCTAAAATTTAAGTAAGAGTCTCGAATTTTGCTTATAGTCATCCGTATGTAGCAGGAATATGACTTTTATCTTCATTGGTAAACGTTTGTTAATGTGATACGGAGAGTTCTGGTTTATATGTTTGGAAATGATAAAAACTGCTAGCTTTCAGCTTGTAGTTTTCTTGACAACCTGAAACAGGGTCCAGGGCGGTCATCCAATCTCTGACAGATAGGATTGTAAATAAAAACAGAGCATTTGATAACCGGTTTGTGAACGGCTTGGCTCGGTTTTTTTACTGTTCAACTGGCTGGTTTAACTTTGCAGGTGGACTAGATATCTCCCTCAAAAGAATCCTATTCTTTGGCAGGAGTGTGGTGAAAGGAAAGAGAGGTGGCAACGGTTGACCAATTAATTTATGATTTGATGTGCTCACCGTTTCATCTTTATTCAGTACTCCATAACCATTTAACTTGGACCTATAACATTGATATATTCTATGTTCTCATAAAATATAGTCATACATACACACCTGAAGGATAATATTATCCTATTTTATGTTCAAATACATTGAATTGAAAAAGTAGCAGTAATAAGATAGATTGTTAATTTTTTTTCCCCCCTTCCCATAATCTATTAGTTAATGATGGCCAAGGACAAGGTAGAGAAATGGGTTAAAATAATCAATTATATTTGGCAATGAAAAAGGGATTTGTGCACATGAAAGTGATGATCCATTGCCTAGATTTCTTCAATCATGATTATAGGCTTATAGCACATATCATAATATTGGCCTCTTTCTTTTGTTATCCACCTTTTAAACAGGTCACTTTTCCTTTTCTTTTTCTTTTATTCTATTGCATATACTTAACATATTTTCATGCTAAACTTTATTTCTTTTTTTTTTTTTGCTACTATATTCTTTCTCTTTAGTCATAATATTAAAACACCTTTAACTGAAGACCTGCCTCTTTCTCTTTCTTTTTCATATTTATTTGTGCACCAACTTATCTTACATTCTATGTCCCTTTTTGACTCACTCTCTTCCTTTCCTTTCCTTTGGACCGAAGCTAGATCCAGTTTTCTGTTATCATGACATTTTTGTTATTTTCATTATTTCATAATTATGTTTAAAAATGTATTATATTAATATACACCTTTTTTATAACATCGTCTAGATTCAAATTTCAAATTTTATGTGAATTAATACTTTAAATTAACGAAATTTTTTTATCATGATTGACATATTTATATATATAATAATTTATTTGTACATTTAGTAAGAGTAATCTTGGCTTCTGCATGGAACTGTGGCCTTTTTTTATATATAATGATTTGAGTGGTAATTAGGTAGTGATGAATAAATAGATTCAGTATTAGTAATTGTTGAAGTATAATTATGGGGGGATCTCTCCAAACCGTTCGTTTTCACTAGCTGTGGATATTGATAACATGGCAGGAATTAATGTGCAGAGACATCCTAGGAGGACCACTGTCTGTCCCTTGGTAATGCCATCATCCATTCTTTTTTGAAAGCCGAAAGACAGACAGGCAAAGGCCAATCAATTCTTTTTTTTTTTTTGGTGAATCCAATCAATTCATTTTAGTTTCTCCCAATGTCACTCCATAATTCCCATTTTTCACAATTTTACTTCCAGCATTCATCATAATTAATTAATTAACTCTACGTTGTCTGAACTTCAATAATTGATGATACACCTATCTCTATTTAGTTATTAAAACCACTCAACCCCCCCCCCCCCCACCCCACTTGTTTCTTAGACAATCACTAAATTTACTACAATCATATATTTATCTCTTTTTCATTTTCATATAAAAATTAAAATCTTCAGTGGCGACCCGAATTTTAAGTAAAAAGTTAAAATGAAAAAGAGTAGTAAATTTTGGAGATGACCAAACAGTAGGAAAGGTTGTTGGTAGAAATGGTCAAAGTTGGAAGACGCTTGTTACAAAAACATGGGCTGAAACTGAACTCAACAAAGCAACGAAAGGGAAAAGAAATGTCGGATTCTGACAATTTTTTATTTATTTTTTTCTGAAATCTTCTCTCCTTCCTAAAGATCCCCCCACCTGCCTTTGACCGAATCTCAGCCGTCCAAATTTACAAATTTCATTTTCTCTTTAATATCTATTCCGTCCAATTCTAGAGCACTAGATTTTAAGAACTACCCATTGTTTTGGATAAAGGGAACATTCAACTTTACAATTTAAAAGTCAAAAACACCCTTCATTTTTTAGCATGAATCTGTTATCAGATACTTACAGCTGTTAATTGTTATTACAGAAATTTGTTTACATTATTTTATGGATAATTGTTCAAATAAAGACAGCACTAATCTTTCATTTCATTCAAAATTAAGATCAAAATACTTAATTAGTAAAGGGTAAGGTGGTAAAACCCCAAACCTAGGTATTGTCAATCAGAAAATGAAGGAAAAAAAAAGGAATCCAGATCATAATGAAGACATCCATGGCTTCTAAGTAGAGTATTTGGGAGAAAAAAAAAAGAAAGAAAAAAAGCTTATTAGCTAGCAATAGTATGGTTATATTTCTAGGCTTACGTTCCTCTCCAGCAACACTTCCAGCTCAGACCCGCTTAGATCGGATCCAGTTTCCCATCCAATTATCCTTTGATTCTTCGCCTTTATTTGGATTTTGGCATTTCATCATCCTCAGTGAATCCAAGTAATAAAACAAACAAAAACCCTCCAAAAAAAAGGAAAGACCAAATAAACCACCAATTCACCTATCACCAAAACCCAAAAACCAGCCCCCCACAAACAGAAAATTTGCCTGAAACCGTAACGAAAATTCAGAGACAAAACTCTCAAGGAAACTCAAGGGAAGACAATACCCTTTCGAACCAAACATCAAAAAACAAATTCTCGCCTGCCTGCCTGCCTTTCTGTATGTTCATTGCATGTATTGTCCAGTTTCGTATCTGAAAAAAAGGGAAAGAAACTGTGCCTTTCGTTCTCTTCCGTCATCTTGTTCATGGGGAATGTAACGTCAAGCGTGGCCGCAAAGTTTGCGTTTTTCCCACCAGATCCACCAACGTACGAAGTTAGCAAGGATTCAGATGGGAGGCTGGTTTTGCCGGGGATCAGAGCTGATTTGAACATGGATGTTCATTTGCTCGATACCAAAGGCGGCAATAAAATCGTAGCCAACTATTGGAAACACCCTATTGCCAGGTTAACCCTCTTGTATTCCCATGGCAATGCCGCTGACTTAGGCCAAATGCATGAACTCTTCATTGAGCTCAGAGCCCACCTCCGCGTCAATATTATGAGGTACCTTCCCTTATCTTTTTATTCGTTTCTCATCTTTTTCTTGGATTTTGATCATGTTCAACTCTCTCTCTCTCTCTCTATTTTTTGTCCTTAAGTTTTATGTATTTTGAGTTCGGTAGTTCTGTTTTTGTTCATATGTTTTGTACTGTTTTGTTTTCTGCATAAATTTTGTCAGAAGGCTTATGATAATTGCTGTTGAAGGAACATATGTTTTTGTCATATGGAATTAATTTTTAATTTGTTTTTCTTTTTGTCTTTGCATATTTGAGAACCTCCAATCTTTTTTGTCAACTTTAAATTATTATTATTAAAACCAATTTCAGCCCATCATTGTTTTGCTTGCTTCAATTACAGGTCGCCCGGCTATGCACTTTTCCTTTTCTCTTCCTCCCTTAAAAAATAAATTATTTGTAATTTTAAGTAATGTTTGAACACAAAGCCTTTTTTTTTCCTCAAAGAGCTTTTCATGAAAATGGCTTCAATTCTGTTTGTTTGCGTTTGACACCCATGTGTTTCACCATATTCGAATATTAAGATACGGCTATAATAATAATAATCTTTTTTAAATATGTAAACAAATATTAAAATTAAGAACCATAACATAGAAAATGAATCTTGAATTTTCAATTATTTATGTGTCCAATGTTAAAAATGGTTTTTTTAAAGGTGAGATATTATTTTGATGTTATTACTTGACTAAGAAATTCCCTCTGTTATTTATTTTCCTTTTCCTTCTCATTTTCATTTTGCAGTTATGATTATTCGGGATATGGAGGATCATCCGGCAAGGTAAATGAGTCTTTGGGTCTGTGCTATTCGTCTTTTCTTTTTCCTTGTCTTTCTCTTTCCTTTGAGGGTCAACAACACCACGACATTATGGATTAGTTTATATAATAAGCAGGTATCATCCTCCAAAAATATATAACAACAATAATCATAACACTATTGAATATACATCTGAAAGTTAAAATAGAATCCACCCAACCTCTATTCATATTTTTTTTTTACATGTATGTCTAAATTTATGTCTGATATTTCCCTGAAATTGCGACAGCCAACAGAGCTGAACACATATTATGACATAGAGGCAGTGTACAATTGTTTGAAGAAGGAATATGGGGTTAAGCAGGAAGATTTGATAATATATGGCCAATCAGTTGGAAGTGGACCCACCCTACATTTGGCTTCTCGTTTACAGAGACCAAGAGGGGTTGTTCTTCACAGTGCCATACTTTCAGGCATTAGGGTCCTTTATCCTGTCAAGATGACATTTTGGTTTGATATCTTCAAAGTAAGTTCCATTTTCACCTTCCTCTTGAACTCTAAATCTCTTCCTTTCTGCCGAAATCCTTAAAAATCATTTGGTCGGAATATTTGCAGAACATAGACAAAATACGACGAGTCAACTGTCCGGTTCTAGTTATACATGTAAGCATCTTTTCCGTTGCATCATTGTTCTGGTTACTTTGCTTAGTTACTCTTCTTTAATCTTAGTTATACAAATGTTTGCAGGGCACGGACGATGAGGTTGTCGATTGGTACCATGGGAAACGATTGTGGGAGCTTTCGAAGGAAAAGTACGAGCCTTTATGGGTGAGAGGTGGCGGCCATTGCAACCTGGAAACTTATCCCGAGTACATTAAACATCTACGTAAGTTCATAAACACCATGGAGAAGATTTCCATTACGAAACCAGAGAAAGAGCTTGATTCTAAACCTAGTATTACAGAAGAAGAAACTAAACACAGTAAATGCTTGAGACTTAAGAAGAAGGTAGCTGGTTCCAAAAAGGAGTGAGGCCTTGGAACAGGTAGATAATATTATTATTCATTTGTCTCCTAGAGTTCATTCACCGAGGGACTGGCAGCCATGGTTCCTTGAGCTTTGATGTTGATCGATTTCTATGAGACATTGTAAGCTGATAGGAACCATAGATATATGTAGTCTCTTCGATTTTGAACCATTTATGGTCTGATAGAAAAATATCAGTGAGAACGCATGGTTCCTGGTCTAGGGTTTCGTCTATAATTTTACAAAGTGAAATATAAATGCTCCTCGAAATTTCCCTAGTCCAAACCTCCATTGACGAGGCATAAATTATTGTATTCTATCTCTACCAATTCTTCAAACTTGGGGCCGACCCATTATAATGATTTGTAAACATGTTGCCCACAAATCTCAAAAATACTATAATTGAGAACTTAGAAATAAAATAATATAAATGTTTAATTTTTAGAATATTTATGTCAAGTATTAATAAAAAAAATATACAAAAATTGTTTAATATAATTTGTTTTATAATTTTAGTTTAAAATCTTTAAATTTTTAATTTGATTTTTAATTTTTAATTCTTAAAAAATTTAAAAAGTTATATTTTAAGATTAATGTATACATTAGATTAAATACTTCTTTTTATTGTTTAATATTTATTTTATTTAATTTATTTAAATAACGATTTTAAATTTTAAACATAATTTTTATTGTTTTAAAAACTGTCTTATTAATTTTAAACTAAATATTCTTAAATGTTAAGCCTTATATTTTAATCATTTTCAAAACTAACAAATTTTTAGGTATTTAATTAATAGGAAAGATGAATATTTTAATGAATTTATTGAGAGGGACAGTCATGAACTCTGAATATGAATTATAAAATGAATATGAATAAAACAAAAAAAAAATCATTAAAATGTTATTTTTTCCTAAAATATGTTTTAAAAGATATGACATTTTATTATAGAAACATTTTTTTTTATATTTTTTCCCTTTCTTAATAGTATTTGAAATAAGAGTTTTAAATAAATACTTTTTTTATTTTTTCCTTTATAAACCGTATTCAAATATTCCCAAAAAGTATTTGGAATAATATTTTAAAATTTAAATATATGTTAAAACCATATTTTTAAAGCTGTTAAAAACAATTTAAATAGTTCCTTTCAAAAAATATTTAATTCAAAAATCAATTTAAATGTTTAAAAAGATACATGGAATTCATATGTTTAAAATGTTAGATGGCATTCATATGTTATATCAAATTTCATGTAAATATAGTGTAAACATAACTATTTAATTAAAGCCTCGTAATATAACATATATTATTATTTTTTTGTGTGATGCATGAATTGATTGTATTTATTAATTAAAATATAATTTATTTTTAATTTAATATTAAAAAATTTAAAAGAACTGAAGAATGAGAACATACAAAAAGATATGTTAAAAAGGAGAAATTAAAATACTATTATTTAAAATAATTTATATAATAGTTGTGGACGTTTATATAATTTTTTTAGAACTTTTAAAAATTAAAATTTATATTTCTAGTTTTAATTTAAATTAAATAATTTTTATTCTATGATAATTTTTAAATTGAATGAAATAATTAAAAATAAATTTTAAAATAAAAATCAAATTAAATAATAATAATATTTTTTTAAATGTAATTATAATAAATTTAAATATTAAGGTAAATAATTTTTTAAAATTAATTAGAATAAATAATATTTATATTTATGATAATATTTATAAAAAATAAAAATTTATTGCGTGTAAAATAATATTGCTGTAGCAAATATGTAAGTGTATACAACGTTCAAGTAATAAAGTGATAAAGAGAGATTGTTAATCAGAAAAAATCCCTTAAACTGTTGACAAAAGAATTATGCAAGCAAAATAAATGTGATAACAAAAATAATTGTGATTGCAACTTGCTTGTCATAACAAATGCAAAAACAGTAAATTGATCAAATAACAAACAAGCAAGGCATCAGATTTACTAAGTACTCATCACTTTTAGCATAAAATTTATATGATTTACATAATTTTATATAGTTTTATTTATATAATCCTTTCACATTTTACTTAAAATTTTAATTTTATTTATTTTTTGAATATACTGGTTTGATTACATCACAGGTAGTATCTGTTCATACTTTCTTAATCTTTTAACAACGCACACACCTTACACACATAGGTGCACGAATTCGGATCTCTTAAGATGAACAACATCCTATTTACCACTGGAGTCACTTGTTGAGTTCTAAATTTTATTTATTTAAATTGAAGAAAAACAATAATTAAGTAAGTTGTGTACATCAATTTTGGATATTGAACCTTTTAATATAATATATATAATTTTTTAAAATGAAACTAAATTTAAATAAAAATAAAAACACCACTATAAAAATATAAAAATTATATTACATGTATACAAAAAGTTAAAAGCACAAGTGATGGTAAAAAAGAGCGTGATGTTTGAGTAAAATGAGTCCATGTAACATTATTACCTACCTTAAAAGAAAACTTTATTTGTTTAAAAGTAATTTTTGTTTACCTTTTATATTTTTTCCGTTTCATGCGAAATGAAACACAATAATTAATATAACATTTCAGGTTAAATAAAATAATCTTACCATAATCGCTAAAAATTTTGTACGATTAAAAAAAAAAAAAAGCACACCTGTTAGCGGTTTATAAAAGAAAACCATAGAAAATCTTTTCAAATATATATATATATTATTTTTAAATGAACGGTATTTGTTAAATTTTTAAAAGTATTAAAATTTTATACTACTTACCGATAAGAAATTGGGTGAGTATTCGAAAGTGTATTTTTTCTATTTTATAAATAATTTTAAAAATTTTCATGTGCATCTTTTTTAAAATATATTTTTTAAATATTTTATTATATTTTTGTAAGACACTTATCAATCTTAAATTATTTGTATATTCTAAAAGTTTCACCGTGTAAAATGTTAAATGTAATAAAGATGTTTAAAATTATAGTATATTTGTTTAGTGCAAAAATCTGAATCAAATATAAAATAGGTTACAGTTATATAATTTTTTCAATTATTTATTTTTAAGGTAATTATTTACTAAATATATTACGAATAAATTATTATTAATTAAACAAAACTAGTCTCTTAACGTTTGGGTGTTTTGTTACTTTGACCCTTTTTTTTTTTTTGCTCACTTTCATATATAAATTTTTTTTGGTCAAATTGATCATTTTTTAACGGTCTTGCCGACGTAGCTGTCAAGGGACTAACGACGCTATGTGGCAAATTTTTTTTTCCAGCTGACCGCGTCCATGTAAGCATCTACTAACGTGGCACTATTTTGTCTTATATGTCACGTCAGCAAATGATTTTAAAATTATTAAAATTATTTTTTAAAATATAAAATTATTAAATTTATTTTAAAATTAATTTAATTTTTTAAAATATAAAATTATTAAATTTATTTTAAATTATAATCATTGTCATCCCTTCTTTTTAGGTTTTTTTTCTCTTTCCCCTTCCCCTTCTTCATTTGTTTCTTTGGGTTTAAAAAAATTACTGTGATGGATTCAAAAATTACTCTTTTGCCTCCATTGAAACGTCTCCATGAAAACCCAGAGAAGCATGAAGATGGAAGCTTTGAGCCCTCTTCTCTATTTTCTTTCTTTCCCTAAAAAATACCAATTTTTTTATTATTCTTTTCAAAACCCTAAATTTTGTTTCAAGATTTGGTGTTAGCTTTCCTTCTTTGGTGGTCGTTTACCGAAATTGCTCCGATGAGTTGCTCGACGTTCAACACTAAAAAAAGGAATGAGTTTTACTCGAGATTGACCCCGATGAACTCCAATCTATTCTGGGTAGATAAAAATTGGAGAAAACTGCCTCTTTTGATTTGCTTCTGGGGAAATGAAGATGGAGAAAGTCGACAGACGGGTCTGAATTTCATGCCAAATCCTTGTTTGTGTGTGACAATGCAATTAGAGATTATGCTGAAGTTGGTCAAAGCTCCAATTCATGTCATGGAATGGTTCACTGAACAAATCACTTGTTAATTCCTCTTTTCATCTACATTGACTGCTTTGTTCTGCTTTTTTTTTTTTCCTTTTAGGGGTCCAATTTATTGGTAGCATAAACATTTTTCTGGATCTCTTGATTATATGTACTTGATGTAGATATGAGATTTATGAGGATTCCCAATTTATGTTTTGTGGTTTGGATTTTGTTTATTGTTCATATTATTCATCTACTCATTATCATTTTCTTTTATATTTTAAAAAAAAATTTAAAATCATTTGCTGAACTGACATATTTTTATCTTATATGCCACCTCAGCATATGTTTACGTGGACGTTCCCAGCTGGAAAAAAATTTTGCCATGTCAGCGTCGTTAGTCCCTTAACGGTCACATCAACAAGATTGTTAAAAAATGATCAATTTGACAAAAAAAAAGTTATGTATGAAAGTGAGCCAAAAAAACGATAAGGGCTAAAATGACAAAACACTCAAACGTTAGGGGCTAATTTTGCCATTATACCTTTTTATTTTTATTATAAAAAAACTAATTTATTATGATGGAACATATTAGATCAATTAAAATTGTGTATATCATGTTTGATTTGGAGTTATATTAGTTGAGGTTTAATTTTTTTTAAAGAAACCATATTACATGGGTTTAAAAAGAATTCATGCAACAGAGAGGTCATGTTAAGGTTGTAATTTAATCGGACACTTTGGAGACGGTTAAAGCTATTCACGAAAGCGTCTCAAAAGACTCACATTCTGCTCTTATTAGAAGGATATACCGCATCCTGTCCCAAAAAATAAGTTGACACCTATGCTACATACCTAGGGAGGAAAATCAAAAGCGCGGATTTCATTGCCAATTTGACCTTTGACGGAGAGGAAGACCTACAACTTTTGGAGGCACCTCCAAAAACAATCTTAAACCTCATTAAAGCGGACAAAAAAAAAAGAATTTTTGTATTCCATATTCCATTAATGTAACTTAATTTCGTAAGTTTAATTTTCAAAAAAAAATTATGCATTAGACCTTACCGAATTTGTTCCAAGTTGGTTTTATTAATTATAATATTGTTTAGATATCATTTTTTAGATAATTTGTTTTAAATGGAAATAATTTATTTAAATTTTGACATTTACAAATGCTTTTTTTTTTTTTAAATATGTATATGTGTCAACTATCTAAAACATCAAAAGTCAACTATCTAAATTTATAATGAGAGTTTAAGATCTTGTAATATAATATATTAGTTTTTTTACTCGTGCCATTCATGGATTGATAGTGTGTATTTAGTAAAATATGCTACATATTTTTTTAAATCTTTGTACAAAAATATAAAATTTTAACTTTAAAATGTATTGTGTTAATTATATTTATTAAAATGATAATATATTATTTATAATATAATTAAAATATTTATTGATCATGATTTTATAAATATTATATATTGAATTTTTTTCTTAAACAAAATTATTATAAATTTGATCATATTAAGAAATTGCATTCCATATAAATAAATTAAAATGAAATTTTTTATTTTATTTTTATCGGTCACATTACATTGAGCTTTTAGTAAAAATGACAACGTAGAGTGTAGATTCAAATATTTTAGATGTTGTATTTGTTTTTTTGTGAATTCAATAATTTTACTTTTTACTTTCTAAATGCATATATTTAGTTGATTTTTGATCATTCGTGGATAATTTAATAAATTTTTATTCAAATAAAAATACTTTAATTTAATGTGGATAATAAATATTTCCGATTTTAAATCATATATTAAAATAAATATAAAATTAAAATAAATAGAATATAAAAATTAAAAGTTAAAGATAATAATGGATTCAGATTTGAACTTGTAATCCGATACAAATAGTATTTTTTTGAACGATCTCATTATAAGTAATGCATTTCAGTGCACTCGAACCCACGTTTTCTTACATTGACAACAATACCCATATCAATCGAACTAAGACTCAATCATCATACAAATAGTAATTTAAAATATTCAAATTCGAATGTTATTGAATTTGCAATATCTGAATTCACAAAAAGTAAGTCAAACATCTAAAATATTAGAATCTACACTATATATTGTCATTTCTATCAAAAGCTCGATGTAATGTTACCCTAAAAATACTTTTTTATTTGTTATTAAAATACTTAATTTTCACTAAAAACAATAGAAATTTGTTTTTTTTTTACTTAATTGTATTAGAATATATATTTACTATTAATTTAATATGAAAATTTTAATTTTTTTAAATTTTATATAACATTTAATATAATTTTTATTAATAATTACAATTAAAAAATAAAAAAATAATAATGATGTTACAGCTTATTTGAATGAAAAGGGAAAGGGGGCCTGAAGTGGCATAGAGAAGGGGCAGGGGATTTTTACTCAACGGAAAGTAAAATATTTATAAAACCGTTAAATTTGTATAGGATAAACCCAAATCGACGGTTAAGATTACATAATTGATCGAGTCATACGGCAGACATAGTAAAGTCTATTATTTATAGTAGTAGTTTAGTAACGTTACTAGAGAATTACTTATCATTTTCATTGCAAAGCTTTACTTTTTCCATTTCCACCGTTTCAGTTTCGTTTTGGCTATCTAAGTTTAGAAAGGCACAGTCGATTGTTTATATCTGGGTGGTTGTTTGGATCGCTTATTTTATCAATGGCCCTGCAGGAGAAAAGGGGTGGTTCCAATGGTGAAGATGGTGGCAAGGACCGGTTTCCAATTGGCATGCGTGTTTTAGCAGTTGATGATAATCCTGTCTGTCTCAAAGTTTCGGAAAATCTCCTTCGTAAATGCCAATATCATGGTTAGTGGCTTTCTTTTTCCCTTTTGAATTCTCTTGAAAATCTTTCTTTATTCTTTTCTGAAAGGTTGAAATTTACTTCTGGATTCTGCTCACAAGTTCCGTGTTTACTGTTCTGTTTATTCTCAATCTTTAATTCAAAATTTTATTTATTGTTCTCAAAATGTTAAATAAATGCTTCTGTCAGGAAGATCTTTGTCTTGTGCTTTGAAGTGAGCATTTAGATTAGGGTCTTTGCAATTGTAGAATGCTAGGTTTCACTTGTAACAATGCTAAGACAGTGGGCTTCTTTTTGACATATCATGTATGTTTTTTTTTTCTGCAGTTTCCACGACCAATCAGGCAACTACGGCCCTCAAAATGTTGAGGGAAAACAGGAACAGATATGACTTGGTTATTACTAGTGTTACCATGCCAGACATGGATGCCTTTAAGCTTCTTGAACTCGCGGGGCTTGAAATGGACCTACCTGTAATCAGTAAGTATTAACCCTTCTTTTCCATTTTATGGTACTGAATTATTTCCATTTGATTTTGCTCTTTCCCCTCTTTTGTCTTTTGAATTATTTGTGGAATGAATGACAAAAAAAATTTGGGTGAAGTTTGATGGTTTTCTAAACCCATAATTATTCTGGATCTAAATTTGATTAGTAGATTAGAAGTGTTTGAGAAAGATTTACTATATTTTCTTATTCTTGATGAAATTCCAGTGTTGTCGGCTCATGGCGATACAGAGCTTGTAATGAAGGGGATTAATCATGGCGCTTGTGACTACTTATTGAAGCCAGTTCGCATCGAGGAGCTAAAAAACATATGGCAACACGTTGTGAGAAGAAACAAACCTGACTTTAAGGATCACATTAATGCACTGAATCAAGATAACGGACATGAAGATGAGGATCCTCTAATCCAGGAAAAGCCTCGAGTTGTTTGGTCTGTAGAGCTGCATAGGAAGTTTGTTTCAGCTGTCAACGAATTGGGTCTTGATAGTGAGTTTTATGCTGTTTAGATTAGTGTCTCTTACTGTGACACAGCATACCAGCTTCATTTTTAGTTTTAATTTTTCCTCTTTATTTAAATGATTCAGAGGCTTCTCCGAAGAGAGTTCTTGACCTTATGAATGTTGAAGGCCTCACAAGGGGAAACGTAGCACGCCATATACAGGTAATGTCCTTATGAATGCCTAGTTTTAGTAGAGTGTTTTGTTACCATTTTACTCGTTAGAATTAGCAACTTCAATTCAAGCTTTTGTAAGAGTCATACACATGGGAGAATTGCATATACTTGAAGTATGAGCTTTTATAGAAGTGTGCAGCATTTAAGCTTTACTATCTTATGTTGTCTTGCAGAAATATAGGCTTTACGTAGGACTCAGCAGTGTTGCTGCATTAGGCCGTAAAGATCCGTCTTACTTGCGCATGGGTCCACTGTTTGGAGATTTTCACACATTGACTGGACCTGGGAGGATTTCAAGCGCCTCTCTGCCATCTTATCAACCAGGTGGAATGTTTGGGAGACTGAACTCCTCAGCTGCTTTAAGCCTACATGGGATTTCTTCTAGCGTGATTCAACCTGGACATTCTCAAACATCGAACAATCTGATCAATGGTTCTGGGAAGATCCAGCCAGCTGTGGTTCCTGCAAAACAGAATCAAAACGGAACTTTGTTTCAAGGGATCCCAACATCGATAGATCTCAATCAACCTTCGCAGAACGAGCCCACCAACGGCTGTGGAGAATTTAATCGCGTTAATGATCCGAACTTCCAAGATGCCAGAGTGGCGGTTGGTGGCTCGTGTAATACTCTACCTGTTTCCTCAGGCAACCCTTTACAAAAGAAACATAGTGGTGCATTTGGAAATCAATCATCCCTTAGTAGCAGCCTTCTTGATCTTTATTCTTTCAAGGCAAAGTCAGCAAATTTGGAGGAGTCTAAAGGAGACATCTCCAATGTTGGTCTAAATAATTATATCATTCTGAATATGGATTACGCAAAAAAGCAACAGTGGGGAGATAGCAGACACGATTACAACGGCAATACGAATCATTCATTCTGCCGAGCGGATTCCCTGGTTCTGTTTTTGTTTGTATGTTTTGTGTTATTTTGTTGTGTGTATAAGATATGTCAGAAGACTTATGATGCTTTGTGTTGAAGGAATTCCTTCAACATTTTTTTTTAAAAAATTTGTTTTGCTTGCTTTTAATTTCAGGTTGGCCGGCTGTAACTTTGTCTTCTTCCCTTTAAAAAACATAAAAATAGATAAATAAATGAATTTTCATTTTATAAACTGATTGAAAATTTTATTTCATATAATAATGTTTTTAGTAAGTGAAGATAATAATTAGAAGCCAAGGGAAATCTATGTGAATCTCAAATGTTTTTTTTTTTTTTTTTAAATATCAGTGTCCGATGTTCAACATCAAACACGTATTTTTGATAAAAATAAAAGTAATCATCCTAAAAAAAATATCATACTCCTATACAACATACATTTATATCTAACATCTGGTTAACTTAGAGTCGACCAAATCTTTATTCAATATTTTTACCTGTATGCATAAATTTATACATGATAAGTTGCTTTCATTTCCCCCTGTAATTGCAATGGCCAACAGAATTCAACACATATTATGACATAGAGGCAGTGTACATTGATTGTTGGAAGAAGGAATATGGGGATATGGCCAATCTGTTGGAAGGGGAGCCACCCTTTCAGGCATTTTGGTTTGATATTTTCAAAGCATTTTCACCTTCCTCTAAACCCTAAGCACTTCCTTTCTGCTGCAATCCTTAAAAATCATTCGGTCGGAATATTTGCAGAACATAGACAATACGAGGAGTCAACTGTCCGGTTCTAGTCCAGTTATACATGTTTGTGTCTTTTCCATTGCATCATTATTTTGGTTACCTTCCTTAGTTCTTCAATTTTAGTTATACAAATGTCTGCATGGCAAAAACGTTGAGGTTGTCGATTGGTATCATGCGAAACGATTATGCATGGGAGCTTATGAAGGAAAAATAGGAGCCTTTATGGGTGAAAGGTGACGGCCATTTGCGACCTGGAAACTTATCCCGATTATATTAAACATCTACGCAAGTTCATAAATGCCATGGAGAAGAAATCCATTACGAAACCAGACAAGGAGATTGACTCTAAACCCAGTTTTACAGAAGAAGAATCTAACCACAATAAATGCTTCAGAACAGGTAGATAATACCATTCATTCGTCTCCTAGAGTTCATTCGACTGACTTCATCACCGAGGATCAGTTTCTATGAGACATATTGTAAGCTGAGAAAACCATAGATATATGTAGTCTCTTTGATTTTGAACCCATTTATGGCCGCCCATCAGGAAAATATATCACGCAGAACATATGGTTCTTGGTCTAGGGTTTCACTTGACTAAGGTCCAAACCTCCATTGAAGAGGACCCAATATGTGCATAAATTATTGTATTCTATTTATACTCAATTCCACAAAATCGGGGACCGACCCATTATTTCTATCTTTGGAAGAAGCTCAGGTTTGAAGACCAAAGGAGCAAATATTAATGATTATAGTGGTAAACGAGCAGTGCTATCTCATCTACTCGAGACGAGAAGTGGCTAAAGAATTAAGATTTCGGCCTTTTTCCTTTTCTTTTTTTTTTTGTCTAATATGATATGATTACTATTTTTTATTAAACAATAGTGAAGATTGCGTTGCATGGCTGGAACCGAGCTAGTTTAGTGGCGAATTGGATATTGATTTGTAAACATGTCGCCCACAAATCAGCCACTATATATAAACTAGAAAGAGACGGCTATAAAGCAAACCGGTAAATTAAACTAGAAAGAGACCACTATAATCATTAGGAAAAAAACCCCTCTTTCTCAAGCATGGATTTATACATGACCACATTAAAATAAATTCCAATAAAATAACATACTTGTTTAATATTTGATTTATGAAATTTAAAAAATATATTTAATATACAAATAATTTTAGAATTAAATTCAAATAATAATTGGAATGAACTCAAATTTATTCATATCAAAATAAGATAAGTTTTTTTCTAAAAAAGAAAAAGATAAGTTTAGGGTCACTCGACTAAAATCGATTTAATTATTTTTAATAGTAAATGGGATCGTGGTCTTCTTTTTTTCTTTTTCTTTTTTTCATTTGAGTGTTTGATCTAGTAACAACAAATGACAGCTAGCTAAGCTAGATTTGCGATATCTACAGCCAAGAAGATATACGTGCCAATTAATGTTTCAAAAATTTTAAACAATACTACTCTTTTTTCTTTATATATCAATCAACATCTTAGCACTTCACCTCCACCCCCCCCCCCTCCCCTCCCCAAAAGAAATTATTCATTAATAATTTGCATCAGCCATTATTAGCTCCTAACTCTAAGATTTAAGATAATATTTAGAGTAACCTTTATAACTTAAAAACCCTAAGTCAAGAGTTCTCTCTTTAGTTTCTCTGGAGAAACAATAATAGTTGTGACCAGGTCAGAGTTGAGAGGTGGTTGTTGGGATTTTGCTAGATAATGGAGGTAGCGGAGAAAGATGAGATCGCTATGTTAGAAAAAGAATTGATACAACTCTCGGTAAAAAAATTTTCAATCGTTCATACAGGTAAGTCAACTTTATTATGTACTGTATGGACAAAAAAATCTTATAATCCGGATAGTTTTAGGGCGCAATTGTGGTGTATTTGGAAAACGAAAAAGAAATTTGAAATACAATTAGCAGGCCATAACCTTTTTATGATTACATTTGAAGATGAAGTTGATTTAGAATCAATCCTTGAGGGAAGGCCGTGGTTTTTTAGAAGAAATCTCATAATTTTTACTCAACTCTCAGAAACCATGGAAAGGAAGAAAGTGAAGTCAGTTAATTCACCGTTCTGGCTAAAAATTGGCCCACGCCCACCAAAAAGTGATAAGAAGGATCTTATGCATACGATTGGTTTCACTTTTAGGGGTATTTTACAATCAGAAGTTAAAAGAGATTTTTGTCGTATTAAAGTGAATCTCAATGTAAAAAAACCTTTGAGGAGGGGGGATTTTTGTTCAAGTAGAATCCAATGTGAAAGTATGGTTGCCATTCAAATATGAAACTTTGCCTATTTTTTGTTATGGTTGCGCGCGTATGGGACATAGTCTTAAAGATTGTTTGGAAGTCCCAGAAAGTATGAAGGTTTTGCCAGAGGATGATTTACCTTTCTCTGTTGCTCTCAAAGCACAGTCTAAGCTGGTTGGTAAATTAAGCCAAAAGTTGGGCTTTAACGTTAATAAATCATTGGCTTTAGTCTCATATAAGGGGGATGAAGAGACCAATGTTCCCGATTCTGGGTTAAATAAAATTTCAAGATCTCAAATGTCACATGTAACTGATACGGAGGATTCCATAAAGATGAATGCAAAAAAATTAGAAACAGTGGCAGTGAACGATGGTGGCCTCGAGCAGTTGGGATCTGATTCTGTCTTACTGGCAGAAAATTCCATGTCAGCAGTAGTAGTCTTTGAGAAGGATTCGTTTGGTGATCAGTGCTTTTCTGAAATTCTGGAAGCAAAATCTAATTCTGGTAAAATTGGATTTAATATTGTAGAGTCCCATCTGGATTCTATTTCCAAGGATCCTGCAGACAAAGAAGGAAAATTTTCGTTAATTAAATTGCAAGGTGAATCTTTTATTCAAAAGGATGTGTTGGACGTTACTTGGGCCCAAATAATAACTGATAGAAATATAAATGGTATGGGCATAGAGGAAGTTGGTGGGTTAGATCCCAATGTTGGGCTTATTTCCTCCAAAGGTGAGTTAGCAGTAGATGGGTCAATTTTTCCAAAAAGTGGCCCACAGTTTCCAAAAAAAAAGTGGGAACGATTAACCAGAGTTAGTAATGTTGATGATAATCGAATTGATGATACACAAAGAAAGAGAAAAGGCTGTTGGGAGGAAACCATTGATAACGTTGACTTGGAATTAACTTCAATAGCTGGGAAAAAATTGAAATCAGACATTGCTGAAACAGATTGTGTGGTGAGGGACGATGTTGGTAATTTTACCTTAGCGCAAGCTTTTGTTCCAACCCAATTAGGATCGACGACTGCCAAATGCCGAACAGACACAATGAAACTGTTAAGTTGGAACATTCGAGGATTAGGGGGTCCTCGAGCTAAATGAGGTCTAAAGCATATGCTGAAGACCTTTAATCCCCAAATAATATTCTTCATGAAGACTAAGATCAACAGTGCACGTATGGAAAAATTTCTAAGAGATTGTGGTTTTCTTTATGGGATTGATGTAGCAACTGAGGGCTCTAAAGGAGGTTTGTGCCTCGCTTGGAAAGTGAATATTTTTGCATCCTTGAAGAGTTCCTCTTTAAATCACACAAACATTGAGATAGAAGAGAGTGATACAAAGAGTAAATGGCGATTCACAGGTTTTTATGATTCCCCTTATGCAAATAAGAGAGAAAAATCTTATGAACTCCTACGCCGACTTGGGTCTAGTTCTCACCTTCGTTGGCTTGTCTCTAGTTACTTTAATGAAATATTGTATGCGATTTAAAAAAGATGCGGGGTGACCAGGGATGAACTTAGGATGGAAGAATTTAAGAATGCTTTGCAAGACTGTCAATTAATGGTCTTAGGCTATTCTGATGCATGGTTCACTCGAGAAAGAGAATTTACCAAGAAATAACATTCAAGAAAGACTGGATAAAGGAGTTACAAATGCCGAATGGATAAGTATGTTTCCGAATTCTTTAGTTAAACATTTACCACATTCTATATCAGATCATAGTCCTTTACTCATTAAATAATCATAACCCATCCTAAAAGAAATTTCAATTTGTAGCATGAATGTTGCTTGAATATACGTTTGGCGATGTGGGGAAAGAATTTTTGTTGATAGGTAATGAGCCACTTTCAGTGAAGTTAGGGCTGTTAAAGCATAATATCCCTCGCTAACCAATAACAATTCGAAGGGCAAAAATTACAACTAAACAGAGCCTGTTGAAAATACTTTATTACTATTTATTGTATAAATGATGAAACTCTTGTAAAAATTATTGATACTAAAATCCATTTGAACCTTAAAGTTGATAAAAATGAGAGATATTGGGAGCAAAGAGCTCGAGCAAACTAGTTAAAAGCAAAAGATAAAAACATGACGTTTTTTTCCACAAATATGCCTCTCAAAGACGTTCAGGAAATCGCATTGAAACTCTAAAGTCCTCAAAAGGTAGGGAAATTACCGCTAAGACTGGTACGCAAGATCTGACTCGCAAATATTTTTTTAATTTATTTTCATCTAATGGTCCTTGTGCTGCAACCCATATATTACAAGGGGCTAAAAGAGTGGTTAGCCAGAGATGAACAGTTCACCTTTAGAAAAATGTATGGATGTATTAGTGTGGGAAGCTCTTAAAAATATGGGCCCAGCAAAAACCCTAGAGGATGATGCTTTTCCAACCATATTCTTTCAAAAATTCTAATACATCGTGGGTAGAGACGTTACAAAATTCTGTCTTCAAAGTCTCAACGAAAGTACGAGCTTGGAAAGTATTAACTCCACTAGTATTGTGCTGTTACCAAAAAAACCTCATCCAACGAGTTTAGTGAAGTTCAGGCCAATCATTCTATGCAATGTTCTTTATAAGATAATAGCTAAGATGCCTGTGAATCGTGTGAAAGTGGTTTTGGGAGTCCGAATCGGTCCTGCGCACAGCGCTTTTCTTTCCAAGTCGATTACTATCAAATAACATATTGCCAGCCTATGAAATTTTGCACACTTTTAACAAAAAAGTACTGGTAAGAAAGGATTTATGACCTTAAAACTTGATACGAGTAAAGCCTATAATAAAGTGAAGATGATATTCATCCAGATTATGATGTTAAGGATGAGATTTGATGTTTGTGTTGAATTCATAATGAAGTGTGTTTCACCTGTTTCTTATTCTGTGGTACTGAAAGGAATTAATGGTGATAAGTTTAGACCTAATCGAGGCCTTCCTCAGGTTGATTCATTGAGCCCATTTTTATTTTTAACATGCAGTGAGAGTTTGTCTTGTCTAATGCGACAAGCAATTCAAAAAGGCTTCCCAACAGATGCTAAAGCGAGTCGTTATGGCCCTCAAATCCCTAATCTACTTTTCGCAGACATCTCTATTTTATTTGGGGATGCACCAATCTAGGGGGCTGACTGTTTAAACAAATTTTATCAGAGCATGAACACTTTTCTGGTTAGTGTATTAATTTTGAAAAAATCACCTTGTTTTTTAGTTCAAATACAGATAATGGTGTACATAGAATAGTATCAAATTATTTTGGGTAGAAATAAAAGACCATCATTCCAGATTTTTAAAAGGAAAAATGCAAAAACGCATCGATAGTTGGACCGTTCGTTCCTTTCGCAAGGAGGTCAAGAAGTGTTCATTCCATCAGCGTTGCAGGCAATTCCTATTTATCCTACGGATTGTTTTCTATTACCTAAATCCTTTCGTTCCGAATTAGAAAGTTATGGCTAAATATTAAGCAAAAAGGCCCAGGGAAGAAGGGTAATCATTGGTGTTCATGTACGCAACCGAGTGAACCTAAGGAGGTCGGTGGTTTATGATTTCGCGATCTGTCCAAATTTAATATTGCATTGTTAGCTAAACAAGATTGACGTTTATTTACTTATCCGGATTCATTATTAGCTCGTGTTATGAAAGCAAAATATTACCCGAACACAGATTTTTTAAATTCGAGTTTAGGGACTTCACCTTCATATACCTGACCGAGTGAACCTAAGGAGGTCGGTGGTTTATGATTTCGTGATCTGTCCAAATTTAATATTGCATTGTTAGCTAAACAAGATTGACGTTTATTTACTTATCCGGATTCATTATTAGCTCGTGTTATGAAAGCAAAATATTACCCGAACACAGATTTTTTAAATTCGAGTTTAGGGACTTCACCTTCATATACCTGGAAAAGCATTTGGGCAGCCAAGGGGTTGCTGAGTAGTGAGATACGCTGGAAGGTTGGTTCGGGGACGAAAATTTTGGTTAGTCAAGATGCTTGGCTACCAGGATCACCATCCTACAAAAATAGACACATCGATAAATGCAGGTGGTTTAACTAAAGTTTCTGATTTTATAATAGCTGAGCAGATGTGTTGGAATAAAGAGCTGGAGAATCAAACATTTCCAGATGAGATGACCGTATCTTGAAGATCCCTTTACCACGAATAACAACAGAAGATGCTTTGGCCTGGAAAGGTGAGGCGACGGGACTTTTTTCCGTTCGAAGCGCCTATAAACTATTACACGAGGGACAATTTTGACCTAATTATACAAATTATATCTCTACAGATCTATACAGAAAACTATGGCAAATGAAAATCCCAGGAAAAACTAAAATCTTAATGTGGAGAATTGTCTGGAATTTCCTGTCGACTTTTGCAAATCTTCACAGTCGGAGAGTACGAAGCCAGAATGTATGTCCACGTTGCGGAGTTTACCCAGAATCCCGGTTTCATGTGTTTCGTGAATGTGAGATCTCAGTAGAAGCATGGTTTAATCTTAACTTAGCATGGATAACACAAAACCCAACAGTAAGTAATGAAGAATGGTTTACCTGGGTTTTTGATAATTGATCCGCTTTGCAAGTAAAATAGTTTGTCTGCGGTATATGGGGAATATGGGTACATAGAAACAAGAAATTTCACGAGAACATTTCCCATTTAGGAAAGCATATAGCCGAATGAATTAAAGTTTTTTGAGAGAATTAGATGAAGTGAGGAATGAGTTACCTCAACCTTGTAGCCTCTTCGTCTACCCAGATCTGGTCTCCCCCGTCGTGCTTGGTCACGAAAATAAATTATTGTCAAAATGAAGCAAAATCGGGATCTGGAGTGGTCGCTCGGAATCATCGAGGAGAGATGCTGGCATATGGACAATATTTGCACTTAAATGTTGAGTCACCATTCGCTGTAGAAGGGGTTGCGTGTCTCCGTGCGATCTAGATGGGTGCACAACTTGGTCTCCACTCCGTCATCATTGAAGGCGACGCAAAGACCATAATAAAAAAATGTCAGTCTAGCGAAGAAGACAGATCGGTAATCTGAGCTATTATTCAGAATATTAAAAACATGCAAGATTGTTTTAGATCTATAAAGTTTATCCATGTCTTTCGAGATGCAAACTCGGTAGCACATAATCTTGCAGAGAGATGTTTAAAAGATGGAAGGGAGTCTTACCAGATCTTTGATGAAGGGATGGCTGTTGATAGAATGCTTGAAGAACGAGTCACCCTGAGAAGATGGGTTACTGAGCCGGACTGACGAAATCTTTAAGAGATTGTTTTCGTGTAGCAGCAGAGAATATTGAAAACGCAACTCGTTTTTTTAGGAGAAATGCTGCTTTTACTGCCTGGCACCACAATTAAATATTAGTTTCTATTTTCGATGAAGTGGGAGCTGGACTAAAATATCTGTTAGGATTCCCTTTAGTTCATAACGCCGTTTGGCATTTTAAGTTCAGTTTTTATTTCTATTTGTTTTATTTATGTTTTGGGTCATTCTTTTTAGCCCAGTAATGGGGTAGATACCCATTAGGAAGATTTTTAAACAGTTGTTAATTGTTAGTAACAAAAGCCCAGCTAAGGTTTTCTTAAAAAAAAAAAGATAATGTTTGGAGTACTATTTTAGCTACAATTAAATAAAATCCATCATTTTTATATTAATTAGAAAAATAACATTTTAATTGATTGAGTCTTAACTCTATTGATATTAGTGTTATTGCAATACATTGGAGGATTGAACTTAAGCACACTTAAATATATAATATCTTTAATTTAGAAATTTTTAAAAAATTATAAATAATTTAAAAAGTTATGTAAAAATATTTATTGCATTTTTATAATAATATATGATTAACAATTCTATTAAAAAAAACAAAGTGCCAGCTTCCCCGCCTTTAAGGATACCAAATTTTTAGTGAAATGCTACATCTATATATATATATTTTATTTTTTTTTATAATCCTCACATGGCTAAGGCTAAGTTAAATTAGTTACTTTATTATAAAGTTTATAAACATTTATGCATTAAAATGGAAGCTCCTAGGAAGCCCACTTCTCATTATGCCATTAATTATAATGTGGCAAAAGAGAATATTCTTGTGAAAGACACTGACAACATTAGGGCAGTTTCTATTTTCAATTTTTGTTTTATAATTAACTCCAATACTTAGAATCATTCATCAACAAATTAAAAGGTTAGTAATATTTTTTTTTAATATACAAGTGCTCTAATCCAAATCTTCTAGGATGAATATAATTCTCTTTCTCATTAAAATCACTCGCTAGATTCTGATATTTATTATTAAATGGACTTCACTTTTTGAAATTTACAAACATCATTATAACTATTATAACCACAGTATTTATTTGTTTATTTAGATAAAAATATTATACGATTACATTTAAAAAATAATAATGGTAAAAACTTATCATAAATTAACATTTAAATATATCACATAAATAAATAAAAAAGAAAAAAACAAGAATCTCATGTGATAGTGTAATTGTTAAATCTGTTCATCATCTTAAATATAACCTGAGTTCAAGTCATGCTAATCATATTACTCGAGTTTTACTCTGCTATTGTAATTCATTAGAAAAGAGAAAAAGCATCCATATATGATATACCCGTGAGTCAACTGAATGTCAAAAAGAAAAAGACGAGAAATTCCTACACCAGGGAACATGAAAGTTTTTGGAAGACATGCAGACAAAACTGCATAGATTCTTTGACGCCAATGGCAATGAATACCAGACAAATGAATGTCATAACCATATCATCGTAAAAGGAAGGTAACATGACAAGTTTTTCCTTTTATATAAATTTATATTCGATAATTGATTGAGTTTAAATTTATATATTAATAATGAAATAAACTTATGCCGATCTTATCAAAGATAAAATTATCCTTATTTAACTTTTTTTTAATTTGATTTATGTAAAGTAGGTCTATTTCTTATCTTTAATATTGTATCATTTAAATTTTAATAAATTCATTTAGCTCAATCATTTATAATATGACATGGATTTGAGCCGTGTTATTTTCATCGCTACCTTAATCTTAATATTATAGGTAAGCTATACAAAATGTCACCGAATTATATTCATGTTTTTGTTTTAGTCAGCAAACTTTAAATTTTTTTAATTTGAATACTAAAGTTTGAATTCATTAATATTTTGGTTATTCGTTGTTAAATTGATAATGGAAAGTATTTTTCTAATTGATATAATAATATATTTAGTCCAATATTTTCATATTCTATCAATTTGATCTTAAATTTAAATTTTTATATTTATAAATTCTATCAATTTAATCCCCAAACTTTCTAACCAAAGCTTTTAGCTTTAAAAACAAAAGCATTCCATGTCTATTAATTATTTTATTTATAAACACCGTTCAAAATAATAGAAAATACAGAATTTTAAAATATAATATATAAAATTTTAAAAAATAATAATAGAAAATACAAAACTTTAAAATATAATATTTAAACTTTTAAAATTAACATTTTTATCTTTAATTACCAAAACATATCATTTTTATTAAATATAAGTACCGATTGGACAAAAAATAATTCCTTTTTGACATATCAAACTTCATGTTGTTTAAAAGAGTAGATATTTAACATCTTTTGATTCTAGCAATCCCTTGTAATCCTATCATCCCTACATGTCTTGAACTAAACCTCCCTCTTCATTTGGCTTTATTGTTAGGGACTGACCCGATTAAGCAACGAACAAGTAAAAATAATAAAAAAAATTGAAAAATTGAACACACAAATTTAACGTGAAAAAACCTATTCGAAAAGGATAAAAAAACTACGGGCAAATATAATTCTATTATAATGACAAAAAAACGAATAGTATAAAACCCCGAAACCCGAAAACAAAAAATCCTCAAAACATAAACACAAAATTCTTCAAAAGTGTTATGAGTTCTAATCTTTAATGGGTGTGTTTTCTAATATTGTAAAAGAGCCTATTTATAGGTTAAATTCTTAAGTCAAATAATAATAAAATAATCTAAACTAATCAGAATTTCATTAAAACAAATAAACAGAATTTAACTGAAAGATTATTTTTTAAATTTAATTTAAAATATAAGTCATACTCAACATTTATCAAATTCTTCTTTAATATTAATTTGCATTGGCTCGTTATACCGAAGTAATTAAGAAAATTATATTGTCCAAAGCTCTTATACCGAGCTTAGCTCTTATGGTTTAATATTGACTCACTTCAAGCCAAATGGATTCCGTTTCTTCAATAAAAGAGCTTCCCTCCATAAAATAAAATAATAAGTCATGAGCATTCAAGTGTTTGATGATTTGTTCACAATCACATGATCCACTTTGCTTTACTATTCCTTTTTTTTTTTTTAAATAATCACCAAACAAGTTGTCTGAATGTTTAATTACGAATCCAATCTTAAGTCATACATTTATTTTGAAGAGATCACACTTAATACTTAAAATACTGTTTTATAATACTTATCCTAATTTTAAATATATATTATATATAAGTTAAAAGATAAACCTAAGGATAAATTAGTTATATTTGTAAAAGAAAAAATTTATTATTAAATAAGTCGGTTTTTTGAAAATTTAAAGAAATATATTGTTTTTAAAGAATGTGTGAAAACGCGTTTAATTGAATGAAATTTTTTTATAATTATCGAAAAACGTACTCTATTAGATGCACTTTTATACTCTCTTCTCAAAAATAATTTATTTCCTAAATTAAAAAATAATTTATTTAGTCAATTAATTTTTTTTGATATATTTATTTAAGTAATTTAACCTAAACTGAAAGCTGGATTTTGGAATATACAATTCTTTTCATAGAGACATTGAGCTTTTATTAGACGGATTGAAAATGTAAATTGTGACTAGTAACACATCCAGCTATGAATTATTGTCTTAAGTATTGAGAAAAAAAAAAAACAAATATTTTCTATATAAAACTGAAAATTTCAATTGATCCACAATTAAGGGGACAATGGGGTAAAAAAAATGATAAATTACATGATTCAGATTCAAAGGAGAAAAAGGAAATTTTGATAAAATTATAAAGCTTGTGAGGAATTTAATTTTAATAAGAAAGACCTTTTAGGACAAAATGAAAGAGGATAAACAAACTTTTTATTTGGGATTAATTATGATAGTTTCATGGATCTGTTTAATGTGTCCATGAAGTGCATCACCACTCATGTGGACCAATATTAGCAAGCTTTACTTTTGTTGCTGTATTGCTTAAACTAAAGTGGATTGAAAAATCAAAATCTTCTTTATTAATTTTATCATTAATCTCACAAGCTTCCATCAGTTCATTGAAAAATTTGGATTTATATCCATGTTTGTTGCACGTCTATGATAAAAAGATGGCCAAATTGTTGAATGAAATTGAGTCTGCCCTACAGCCCTAGTGTGATGATTGTTGCCCCTCAGATCCCATCATGATTTTTGGCTACAGCTGTTTATGGACCATATTTAATTTGATCAATCTTTTTTACAGTAAAATCATTTGTTGAAACATTTTTTTGGATTTTTGTTTTCATCGTCTTAGGTGTGATTTGGATTCGAGTCGCACTAGTCATATTGTTGTTAAGGTTTTATCCCCTTCTTGTAATTCAAAAGAGAAAAAAAATCGATTTAAAAATTACAATTTAATTACCGGCTGATTCCCTTCCTATTAATTGGTATTGCTCCTAAAATTAATAAAAAGGATTAAATTATGTATCATTTATATATTAAATGTCAAATAAAGATACATAACTTTTTTTAAACTCTACTTTCAAAGTTAAAAAATTCCACAGTATTTGATTTTGTGAAACATACATATAACAAGTAAACCAGCTATTATGTAATAGTTTATGTTTCCTTCTAAATACAATAGAATGACTAAATTTAGTCATGAAATAGATTAGATGAACCTTTGGACAATAAGTTCTCCCTTTCTTATTAAATTCCTGTAGCTTGCTTTACATTGGTATAACACCTCACTTGAAGTTTTCAATTATCAAATCAAACAGCAATGCTGAGTTCCTAAATTAAAGGCTAATCCAACCACCAAATATATTCAATTAGACTAATTGCATCTCAATCCAAATGAAGCCATGGCAAAGACTAATTTGTGAGTTTGAAAGAAGGACTTGACCCGCAGGCTAATAATAGTATTACTATCCTCCACAATAAAATAAAGAAAACCAATCAAAGCTTTGCTGTATTTAGCTGGATGGCAACCAAAGTTGTGAAAGATTTGTCATGGCATTAAATTATTAATTAATGATTAAGCAACTTGCTTCATCACATTATACATTCCCCCCCCCCTTTGTTGGTGTCTATTATGGGTCGTTAATTATTGTGACATGACCCTTCCTAATCTTTCATTACCATTTCTAAGCTGTGCTTCCTTTTTACATATGCAATATTACAAATTTGAGCTTCACATGAACAATATATTTCTATAGGCCACTTGTAGGTTGGTGGCATGTAATTAAGGTTGTTTTAGATCTCTAATTAGGAACTCTTTATTGTATTATAATTATTGGACCAAGATAAAGAAGAAAACAGCTTTATATTCAACCTAAGATCTAATACAGCATATACGTACTGTAATACTATACACACATGCATACGAGTGGTGTGGACAGTGAGAGTTCCAAACTCCAGCAAACTGATATCCTGCGACCGATGTGTCATTATCAAAAAAGGCTGCAACAAGCATAGCATTTCGTCCCGAGGGTGGGTCCCGCCTGAGGCGGTTTAAGCCTATAAGTTGTAAACGTGGGGGACCCCCTGTCTTACACCACAAGGGAGCATCCAAAAATGAGGTGTACTTTTTTTGTGGTACTTTTGGTTGGAGGGCATGCTGACCTATTCCCCCGAGAACACTAGGGTAGGGTCTCCCTTCTTTTCTTATTGCCTCCCCGCCCCCTGTTTGTTTCTCTTTTTTACAAAATTAATTTTGACTTTTTATAATCATAGCCATAATTATTTGGTATTGTAATGGTGATGGAAGTAAATCTGTAGTGTATCTTGTCTAGATATGATATCTAAATAATATATACTGTTATTGAAAATATTCAAAATAAGATTAAAATAATAATAATTGTCTTAATTATTTATTTGTTTTTAAATATATTTCACGTGAAAATTATTTTTTTACAAAATAAATTATATTACTATGTGAATGTTTTTATTTTTATATTTTTATATAAAAATTAATAAAATCTCACATGATGATGTTTGAATTTAACATCATACTTTTGAATATTTTAATTTTATAATTTCATCAAAGTTTCATTTAGTTTTTACATAATTTTAATTAAAATATTTTTATATCACTTTTTTATTGTATCACAATCTAATAGCCCTAAAAAATTTAATATATGAAAAATATATATCGGTTTTTAAAATTCACTTAGAGAATAGAATCCGTGTGTTAGTATGATTAAGGGTGTTCATTATTTTAAGTGTGACTTAGACTTGAGTCACGTTAGTTACATTCTTGTTAGAGTTTTACCCTCTTGTAATTCACAAAAAAAAAAAACCCTACTTGGAGAATTAAAATAAACTTCACAAAGATAACATGTTAGGTAATAATCTTAAGGATAAAATATGTTATAAGTTGGGTGTACTTTTTGAAAATTTGAAAATTAATTTTTGTATTCTTATTTTCAAGAATTTAGTCATTGTATTTTTCAGATTTTAAAATTTAAATTCAACTATTAACATTGTTAATTTTCTTGTTAAGTTTGTCGATGTGACATTTAAAAAAGAAATTGACTCGGTGACTATGTAATGAAAAATGGTGGTGTAATGAACTTGAATTTAACAACAACAAAAAATAATGTTTAACAGTTGGATCTGAATTTTTAAATTTCAAAAGTTGAGTGACTAAATTCCTACAAATGATAGTACAGGGGCTAAATTTCAAATTTTCAAAGAGTACAAATACTTATAGCATATTTTTTACATAATTTTTTATATAATGTCTGGAATTATCCATAACCCCTTTCAACCCTTAAATAAGAGGATAAACGTGTTTTAGCTCACTCGAATTCACGTTCTCGTGCATGGACAACAATGTCGAAACTAACCAAGCTAAAACTCAGTTAGAATTTACCGTTATTTTTTAACATATTTCAATTATTATTTTCAACTTTAAAAATATAATGCGTTAATTATAAAAATATTAGGTTAATATGTGCTCTTCAAAGATTTGAAATTTAGTCATTATATTTTTATTTTTATAAATTTAGTCTTTCTATTTTTTATTTATATCACAATTTAGGTACAATTGTTAATTTTTTTTGTTAAATTTATTGGTGTGACATTTTAAAATTAAAAAAAATTCATTTGATAGCAATGTAACTCAAAAAATGACATTGTAATAGACTTAAATTTAACAAAATAATTTTAACAGAAGTAACAGTTAGACCTGAATTTCGAAATATGAACAAAGGGATTGAATTCATAAAAATAAAAGTATAAAGATTAAAATTCAAAATTTATGAAAAATATAAAAACTTATGAGATATTTTAACTAAAATATTATATGTTGAATTGATTTTTTTTTAAAAACATTTCACTTTATTTTATATATATATATATGATATTTAGATGATGAAATATGGCTAAATAATTGCATTTCATTAACTTAGATCAAGAAAATACTTTACATAGAAATGGAATTAAAATTATAATAACAAATTAAAATATTTTGGTCAAACAATTTGATTCTTTTATGGGTATGATAAGATTTTAAAAGTTTTAGATGGATATATTTTAATTTTTTGTGTGATATTTTGAAATAAAAAATTATTTATTTGATAGTTACATAATTTATTTTGACATATTTACTTTATTATAAATTTGAAAATTAGATGATGAAATATGGATTAAATAATTGCAATTAAAATTAACTCAGATCGAGAAATCACATTACATAAAAATGGAATTAAAATTATAAAAAGGAATCAAAAGAATTTGGTCAAATAGTTTGATTCTTTTACGATTAAGATAAGATTTGAAAAGTTTTAGACGGGTATATTGCAACTTTTTGCTGTGAAAAAAAATATAATTTTTTGAATTTAATAAAATTAAATATTTTAATTATTTTTTTAAAATGATAATAAAATAAGGTTAGTATTTGATACAATTTATTTTTTTTATTTTGCGAAGTTTTAAAATATTGTAATGTTTATTTTTTTTATTTATATTTTTAATAATTCTGTGCGTACAAAATATTCAAATAAAATAATGCATATATGTGTATATTACTCGAACTAAAAAACAAGTTTAAGTAACCATTTTAATTAATATTTTTTACTAAATTGAATATAATTAGAGCATTCTAAGTACAATTCTTATGAAGGTTGAAGATTCAAGGTTCATAATCACTTTTAATTTGTTTTTTTTATTTTTTTAATTATATAAATATGTTTTTATAATTTGTAATTCTATTAGTCACCAACAGTTTCTCTTCAAAAGTAGATGGTTTTTCATCGCTTTCTTAATTTGTTTACATTTTAGACTTATGTTGTTGTAAGTTTTATATTTTTTTTATATGTCTTCCATTGTTTAATAAATATTCACTTTTAAAAGTATTTGTCTACTCTTATAACATGTTTTTTTAGTAGTACTTATGCATGTAATCTTACTTTTGCAAGTGATTTTAAGGATGATTTTATCGTCATCTTCTCCAGTTTGATGGATGCTCTTTTTTTTGTTTATTTTTACCCATCGCTTTGAAACATATAGGCCTGATTTCTTTATTGCATTAAGTACTTACAATTACTCTAAATATGTCGTGCTTAAATTGTGACAGAACTGACGAGTGTTCACTAATTTTTTTCTGATTTGTAAATGACTTAAAGAAATTTCATTAAAAAATAATAATTTGTAGGGTCAAAACAATATAACAAATTAAAATTTGTTGTAATCAGCAAAATGTTATTAGTTAATGAATAATTACAGGCGATAATTTTATCAATCAAGTAGCTTGAATTTAAACAAGGTAATTCTCAAGAGATCAAAGGAATTGTGAAATGAAAATTATGTGGGAGGCTATAATTAGCTTCCCAGAATAATGGTAATTAGCAATAAATATCAAATTAGTTACCATAATTTGTTTAGCTTTTAGTGCTAATCTTTTATAATAAAAGCATTTAAGAAAATTAAAATTTAAAATTCGAAATATTAAATGTAAAGCGAACGATGTTAATACACACTTTAAAAACTATATAATAAGGAAAGCGTGCCTTTAAAAGAAGTTTATATTAATTGGAAAAATATTTATAAAACCGTTAAACTTGAATGGGATAAACCCAAGCCGACGGTGAAGATTATATAATTGATGGAGTAATACGGCAGATATAGTAAGGTCCATTTATAGTAGCTTAGTAACGTTTCTACAGAATCATTAGCGGGTGAAAATACAGTAGAGAAAAAATAAAATAACAATAGAAGGGTTTGAAGAAAAAAAATTATAAACAAGCTCAATTACCAAAATAATTCCTCAAAAAAGAATAAATAAAATAAAGAAAAGATGCTCTGTTCTGTTGACATGAAAAAGCTAAAGACAAATACAGAGTAGAAAGAGGGAGAGGAAAAAAAACCTGAGAAAGAGAAAGAGCAGAGAATTGCTTTGCACCCGAAAGTTCATAGGAGGAAAATAAAAAGAAAAAGAAAAAGAAAGATATCTGTTGTTTCTGGGAGTTGAGGCATTTCGGCCATCAACATCATCATTGTCTCTTTGTACAGCTTTTACTTGCAAAGCTTTTATTTCTCCCACAGTTTTATCTTCCAATTCACTCTCACTTCCAATTCTTGTCTTTGTACTATCTGGGATTTATTTTAAAGTTTAAAAAGGCAGTGGATAAACTTGAAAAGATTGAAACTTTGGGTTTCTGATATTTGTTTTTGCTTTGTTTTCTCATCTGGTTGTTTGGATTGCTTATTTTTATCGATGACTATGGAGGAGAAAATAGGTGGTTCCAATGGTGAAGATGGTGGCAAGGACAGGTTTCCAATTGGTATGCGTGTTTTAGCAGTTGATGATGATCCTATTTGTCTCAAAGTTTTGGAAAATCTCCTTCGTAAATGCCAATATCATGGTTAGTGGTACTTTGTCTTTTGAATTCTGCTGAAAATTTTCTTCCAACTTGAAATTTACTTCTAGATTCTGCTGACAAGTTACGTGTTTACTGTTCTGTTTATTCTCAATCCTTAATTCAAAATTTTCATTCATTGTTCTAAAAATGTTAAATAAGTAATCTTAATGTGTTTCTGTGTGGAAGATCTGTGTCTTGTGCTTAGCATGCGTTTAGAATTAGGTCTTTGTAATTGTAGTATGCAAGGTGTGACTTTTAACAATGTTGAGACAGTGGGCTTCTTTTTGACATATCACTCATGTTTTCTTTTTCCTGCAGTTACCACAACCAATCAGGCAATTACGGCCCTCAAAATGTTGAGGGAAAACAGGAACAGATATGACTTGGTTATTAGTGATGTTAATATGCCAGATATGGATGGCTTTAAGCTTCTTGAACTTGTGGGGCTTGAAATGGACCTACCTGTAATCAGTAAGCATTAACCCTTTTTTTCCATTTTATGGCACTGATCTTTTTTTCCTTTTCCCCTTTTGTCTTTTGAATTATTTGTGAAATGAGTGAAAATTTCTATTTTTCTTTTGGGTGAAGTTCGTTCCCCATAATTTTCTGGATCTAAATTTGATTAATAGAGCAGAAGTGACGATATTGTCTTTTTTTTCATGATGAAATTCCAGTGTTGTCAGCTCATAGTGATACCAAGCTTGTAATGAAGGGGATTACACATGGTGCTTGTGACTACTTATTGAAGCCGGTTCGCATTGAGGAGCTAAAAAACATTTGGCAACACGTTGTGAGAAAAAAGAAACCTGACTCTAAGGATCAAATTAATGCATCAAATCAAGATAAATCTCGGGGAGGAACTGGAGAAACTGGTCCAACATCTAGCAGTTCTGACCAAAAGCTCAGTAAGAAGCGGAAGGACCAAAGTGAAGATGAGGAAGAAGAGGGTGATGATAATGGACATGAGGACCCTTCAACCCAAAAGAAGCCTCGAGTTGTTTGGTCCGTAGAGCTGCATAGGAAGTTTGTTTCAGCTGTCAACCAATTGGGTCTTGAGAGTGAGTTTTATGCTGTTGAGCTTAATGTCTCTTATTATGATCCAGTGATCCTCATGCCACTTGCATTTTTAGTTCTAACTTTTTGTTTCCTCTTTGTTTAAATGCAGAGGCTGTTCCGAAGAAAATTCTTGACCTTATGAATGTTGAAGGCCTTACAAGGGAAAATGTAGCAAGCCATCTACAGGTAATCTCCTTATGAATGTTGAGGGCTCACAAGGGAAAATTTAGCAAACGATCTGCTAGTTTCATGTTATAATTAGCGCATCGTTAATGAAATTTTACAACTTCAATTCAAGCTTTTGTAAGAATTAGGTTGGGCCGTAAGCATGGGAGAAGTGCATATTCTTGAATTATGAGTTTTTATAAAAGTGTGCAGTATTTAAGCTTTACTATCATATGTTGTCTTGCAGAAATATAGGCTTTACCTAAAAAGACTCAGCAGTGTTGCAACTCAACAAGCTAACATGGTTGCTGCATTAGGCAGTAAAGATCCGTCTTACTTGCGCATGGGTTCACTGGATGGCTTTGGAGATTTTCGCACATTGACTGGACCTGGAAGGCTTTCAAGTGCTTCTCTGTCATCTTATCAACCAGGTGGATTGTTTGGGAGACTGAACTCCTCAGCTGCTTTAAGCCTACGTGGGATTTCTTCTGGTGTGATTCAGTCGGGACATTCTCAAACATTGAACAATCCGATCAATGGTTTTGGGAAGATCCAGCCAGCTGTGGTACCTGCAGACCAGAACCAAAATGGAACTTTGTTTCAAGGGATCCCAACATCAATCAATCAACTGTCCCAGAACAAGCCAACCAACCACTTTGGAGAATTTAATCGCGGTAATGATCCAAATGCTTTTGTTGTTGCTACGAACTTCCAAGATGCCAGAGTGACGGTTGGTGGATCAAGTAATACTCTACCTGTTTCCTCGGGCAACCCTTTGTTGTTACAATCAAACACACAACAGACACAACATGGTGCATTTGGAAATCAATCATCATCCATTGGCGTGACATCACTGAATCAGGAGCCATTTGACATGAATGTTCGCGGTTCTTCTAATTTTCTTGATCATGGTAGATGCAGCGAAAATTGGCAAAGCGCGGTTCAATTATCCAGTTTTCCTTCAAATGCATTGTCAACAAGTGAAGCTTTCAGTCATGAGCAATTGCCGAATAATAATTTGCAAGAAAGTATTTCTTGGACGAGCTCTCACCTTAGTAGCAGCCCTCTTGATCTTTCTTCTTCCACGGCAAATCCAGCAAATAATAATAAGAATGTCATTCAGAATATTGATTACAGAACAAAGCAACAATGGGGAGATAGCAGACACAATTACAACGGCAATATGAATAATTCATTCAGCCGAGCTGACTCCCTGGTTCCTGCAAGTGGACCTATGATGGACCAAAGCAATGTCATCAGTGATAAAATGAATGATGTTTCTTTGTTCAGCCAATTAAGTGGTGACAGTACTTATGTTGTTCCACACCTTGAGGGTGAGAAATCAGCTTTCGACACAAAATTGAGATCCAATGACGACTTCCTATTTGAGACAAAGCCACTAAACGGCTTCAATCAAAATAGTTTTGAACCTTTGGAGAATATAATGATGTCCATGATCAAATCGGTATGAAAAGAAAACTTCCATTCTTGCTCTTAATTTTGAACCCTTGTGAGCATAGTGCCTTAAAATGACTGTAAATTTTCTTATGCAGGATCAAAATAATGAGACCCCATTGATGGATGGGGAATTTGGATTCGACGCTTGCTCCCTTGGATCTTGTATATGAGATGGTTGATGCTGATTCTGAGATAAAAGACGGTACAAAGGCATAAGTCTACTCTTTTTATGGGAGTCTCTGTTGCTTCATTTAATATGTTGAAATTGATGGCAACATCCTCCTTTTTCCAATTTCTTTCTCTCTTTCACGTCCTTTCGAACACATTGATTGAATTGTAGTTTGAGAAATTTATAGTTTCTCTTAGTTTTAGTTTCATTTGTATTTTGTTTTTCCTAGTTTCTTTGAAGGTAACACAAGAACTTGGAGTTTCAGTATTTCCACCGCTGAAAACATAGCTTTTAGATGGAACATGGAAAGCCCTTCATGTGTGCATAACAACAGTGATTGAATACAGTTGTGAATTCGCCATTGCTGTGTGGTTGATGGGTTTTTTTTCTTCTTAATTTCAAGGTTAATTGAAATAGCCTTCTTATCTGGTGTTGGAAATTCATAGTCCTAACAATGAAGAAATAAATGATCAGGGTGGATATGCTTCAAGTAGTAGACAATGTGATAGTTGACTGAATTAAACAGAGAAAGTTGTTCTTATTCTCCTTCCCAACCCATTTCCCTAGCTCTATGTTCCCATGTTGTAGTAAGTTTCCTCTCTTTGATCAGCAAAGCCTCAGCCCTTTCTCTAGCCCCCTCGCAGGTTTCCGTGGCGGCAATACATTTTTCAGCTTCCCTTTGGTACTGGGAAGCCACCCTTTTTGCTTCACCAAAGGTGATGTTCATATGGCGAGCATGCTCTTCAGCAACAGCCTCTTGCAACTTCAATTCCTCTGTCAGAAGGTCTACAAATTGCTTCTCCATCTCTTGCTTCAGATCAGGGTCATTGCGTCCACAATCTGTGTCATCACGCTAACATGATTTTGGATGAATTTTTAAAGAAATATAACCAATTGAGTTAATCTAAAACAGGAAAAAAAAATCTAACCTGTGTCTGACAGATTGGCCAACCCTGTTAAAACAATGACAGTCAACAGAAATATACGAACTCAAATATTGTTTTTTGGTGAATTATATGAACTCAAATTTAGTTTTTACTTAATTGAAATGTATGCATGATAATGACCAAGAAAATATGCACCACAACAATTAACAGCAAATTGAAGAAACATGGATTTCCAGAATCAAATCTCACACAAACATGAAATTTATGCAAAATTAGCAACAAAAAACAGATCAAGATCTCAAATTTCTTAAATGGGTAATCCTTAACTACACTCCAATGAACAAACAACCAATCAGAATCAAAATTTGAGAACGACTCAGAGTTACAAAGGAAATTAAAAAAAAAAACAACATGAAATTTGAATAATAGAAATAAAATGGCGTAAAGAGGGAAGGAGTAAGTACAAGGGGCAATCTTGACAAGGGAAAGAGGTGGAGGGCAATCACAGATACAAGGAGGGCAAGAGAATTTGGAATCGGCAAATCTGAGAGTTTTCTTGAATCTCCAATAAAGAGCAGGTCCACACACTCCCAATGCTGAAACTAGTGCAAATATCACTAAACACGACATTAAACGTGGCATGTTTCTTTCTTGTCTCTCTTTTTACTTGTTGATTCTCTCACTGTCTGTGTTTTATGGAAACCAGGGATTCATTGATTGATGGCTCAGCGAATATATGAATCTACTGCTTCAACTATCTTTTCAATGTTTGCTGCATCTCATGTTTGGCTCTTGACTTCTTTCATTGCATCTCAGTTTTTCCCCCAAAATCTAAAAGGGTGGGATTAGATACAAAGGAAAGCTCTCCAGGCCCAACGTAATCCAAGTTGGCTTTGGGCTTGGTTTATTCATTTCATTTGGGATAACTCAACATTTAGTCCCTGAACTTGGTAATGTTTCCTAATTTGATCACTGAATTTTTTTTTGGTCCACATTATTCCCTGAACTTGACAATTTTTCTCAAATTTGATCCCCATGATGATTTGGAAATTTGAGATTATCCCAAATCATCACCTAAGCAAAACCCTGGATTAATCTGGACCATTAATCTTGTTGGTAAACATGTTAAAGCTTGATGTTAGCCTCGGACGATAAAGATTCATTCATGCCATCACAGTTATGAAATGTAATATTATTTTAAGACAGTGGACATAGTTTGTCATACAAGTAATGAAAATGGCAGATTCCTATATCAGCCTGAACAATTAGATGAGAGCATTTCTGCAAATTTGAGTTTCAAAACATTCATTCAATCCAAATAATCAAGTTTTGCCAACACAGCTTCTGTCAGTCCTTAATTTAAGCCTGTCTGAGATCCACATAGTGCTCATTTAGCCATTTTTGGATGATTTCAACTTCTTGCCGCCTCTGTTGAATAAGCCAGTCCGGATCGTCCTTTGTGGCGGCTCGGAAATCAACATGGTGAGCTCCTAATATATACCAATGGGAGAGCTTGTTTAAGTTGATAGACAACTAAACAAAAATGCTTAATCATAATTCACATACCTTTTTCTGTGACAAGAGCAATGATAGTGGCGGATATATTTCTCAGCACACTGTATATATTTCATATCATAAATCAGTTTCATATCGTAAATTGTTATCTAGGAAGCTAACCAGCATACTGTTTCTAACAACTTACCCTCCTCTGCTCCATGGATCCTGCATTCCATTGGAAAATATGATGTTGCTACCGAATCTCTTCAATACTTTCTCGATTCTCTGCATAAGAAAGAGGCATTAATAGTTCAAATCGAGTACGCTAGTAGCGGGACCGACTTGTCGAAAACGGTACATCTATATAGAAACAACCAACAAGGAGAAGCGATAAAGAAACAAGAATTAACTCACTTCACCACCGTATTCAGTTGTGATCCAGTGCGGCCGAGGCAAAACTCCGTATTTCATTCGGCATTGTTCTGCAAATCTTTTATAATCAAAGCCAGATGGAGGAAACATGCTCTCATTAGAACAAGTCATTGGCATAACCATCTCCGTGCATGTCTGCATAATCATTTAGAGAATTACTTTCCGAACACTACGATGCACTAGGGGGAGTAATCAAACTCTACTTTTAGCTTTTTATATTATTCCGATCAACATCAGTTGGCTCCAGCATGTATATACACTGATGTGATAGCAAGTTTACCTGCCAGTGCCAACCATGAAGACCATGAGGATCAACTTCATGTTCTACCTCGAAGCAATGTTCCGTCTGAGAATAGTTGTAATATAAGCTTGCTGCTGCAAAAGCACGACTAAGCTTCGTTGCCCCCGATGGAGATTTATCAATTATCTTGCACATCTACGTGTAAAAGAATGGTTTAAGCGTCGAAAGAAGAAATCAATAAGAGGATCTTCGAAAATGTTAAAGTTTAGAGCTTGATGCAAAACAGCTTTATTTACAAGTCTTACCTGCTGCACAGGATAAGCAGGTAATGGCTTTAAGAAATTTGCCTCAGTTGGATAGTTAACCATGGCTGTATAAACAAAAGCAGTCCATAGCCACTCTAGAACAGAAGCTGTTGAATGAAGGCTCCTGAACTTTGAACAAATAAATATGATTAGTTATAAGGAAAAAAAAAAAGTAGAACATGAATGGTAAAAATCGGTTCATAACATTAGAAATGCTAAATTTCTTGTGATTGCTGGTTATCAGCTTGGGTGAATGTAGAAAGATTTTTATGGAAAAAACTAAATAAACAATTGCTTAAATGGAAGTTGATGTAACAAGATTCCCAGAATTCTGGGAAAAGCCATTGAGAACACGAAAATAGTGCCTCATGCATAAATAACCAACTTGCACAACAATCTAACTCAGCAGACAAGTTTACTTAATATACTTCCATTTCCATGACTCACTTGCAGGTCTTGAAAGCTTTGCTTAGTTCAGCCAAGGCTTGTTTCTGAGTTGAAATTGCCACCAGTTCAGCCCAGCTCCCCTTTATCACTTCATAGCAATTCTGGCTTACATCCTGAATTCCCCATTTTAGTTTTAGTTACAAATGAGAACTGAAGAAAACAGAGATATATACAGTTAAAGCACAAATTCATCCATATGTGAGAACTAAAAGATGGAACCTTGAAATCCAGGGAGACAGCATCGTAGAAGCTTGACCATGGGATTATCTTATCAAACTGTAATATAGGGGCTGAAGAAGCCAATGCACCAATTGCTATATGAGGGTATTTAAGTCTAAACCATGCTGCCAACACTGTGAGAAAGAATGTTTTTCATAATCATAACAAAATGGCTGTTTTCTTTAATGAAAGATTTCCCTGAAAATTCTTCAATGTCATCAGAAAGTTCCATTCAACCAGCAGAAAAGGATGTTCTAGCTAATTATTAGTACCAGTATTGTCATATTAATCCATAAATCACAACAATGACTTCTTGAAAGAACACTAAGAAGATGGAGGGCTATATGGTTTGAACTTACTTCCTCCATAAGATCCACCGAAGACCACCACTGGGGATGCTTCAGATGACAGGTTCTGCTTCAAGCTTCTTATCAGAACTGCGAAATCAGCCAAGGCCTGCTGTGAATTTAAGAACCCCAGGGTCTTTGCTGACTGATACGAGTCCTTCCCAAATGGCATTGACTCCCCATAAAATCTATGCTGAAACGTTCCCGATAGAAACAAACCCATTAACATTGATTACAAAAAGAAAAGAAAAATCATGTTTTGGGAAAAGATTTGGGTTTTAGGATTTGCTTTCAGTCTTAGAAAACACCCACAGAGTTAAAACAGAGCAATGTATTTTGTGTGTTATTACAAAAACCAAGAAACTATTTTTGAGTAATGTGAGCTATTCCTCAAGTAAATTTTCTTTTTCTTACAACTCAGATAAAAGAATCCTGAGAAAGTGAACATTACCTCGATGAAGAGAAGGAGAGCTTTGAACTTGGGAGCAATGTCAAGCATGAACCCTGTGTTAGCAGCAAACCACTCAATATCTCCTTCATTCCCAGTGTAGACAAAGATAGGAGCGCCTTTGTGCCAGTACTGAGTGTTTATTAGGTACTTTTGGTAGAATATTTTAGAGCTCTTGGGGTGGAAACTGAAATGGTCTAAAGTCTGAGGGAAATAACGAGTCTTGAATGGAAGCTTTGGTTTTGGAGTCTCGGCATGTTTGATTAAAGACTGAGGGAAAAATGTTTGCAATGAATAATGACCTGCTGCTGCTGTTAGTGTTACACAAAATGTGGTGATGAATAGAAAGAAAATAGATGGGCAAGGAGCCATTGGTGGTTCTACTGGGCTTGCTGCTTTCCTGGAATTCAGCAGCTTCACTCTTTTTATAAGATAGAACAGTGGGGGAAAACTAAAGGGAAAAGTTGATGATTCTATATGTTCATGGATGATGGTTATGGCATCATTGACATGGAGCATGATGATCCATGAAGTAGGCTGAACATTTTTATTTTTGAGTTGAACAATAATTTGTCAGCTACCTGCCAACAGCCAGCTAAGGCAAACAAACAATAGCAGATTAGCAGCAGGTCATTGGATGAAAAACTGTCATAAATAAGCATCAATAAGATAAACTGATATCATTGATTCCAGGCTTCCGACAATCAAACTGTTAGTGTTATCTCTATTTTACCCATCACAGTATCACACAGTAAATCAACATATTGGAGACACTGTTTAGACCTCAGAGAAATTGGCATCTTAATCATCAAAAACTATATATTAAGAAAAAGAAAGGGTAGTTTCAGGGTTCGCCTCAGAGGACTAGGCCTAGAATTTGAGTCAATGACCCTGTATAAACTAGGGTCCAAGACAAATAAAGTAATTGTTTACTTATCAGAGCTTCAAGAGGCAAAGATACAACATGCCCTCCCTGCATCCCACTGAGCACCTTGGATTAATATTAGAATCTGCAATGAAATTCTCTGGCATCAACATTGTTCTTTATTTTTGGTAATTACAGATTTTCTTAAAGGAAAACTAGGTGGCACTCAATACCAGGTTTAAGTGAAACAGAAAAAAGATTAATTATGTTAGGTCATTTGCTTTTAATTTATGATACCCTAAAACCAAGCCCCTCGTTTGCATGTAGCAATAATTGGAAAAAGCCAAGAACAGAAAGATAAAATTATTCCAACTGCAATGGTGGGGGCACACAGGATCACTGCCCTGATCCCCTAAGAGCTTGTCCACTGAGATCTTTTTGTCTTAGGATAGCAGCATATTGTAAGATAAAAGATATGAAGACAGAACAAAAGAATATCTCAGTTTTGATGTGATGTAATGGTTGCAGTATCTTATTTATAGTAATAACATTATATTCATCACTTTAGTCATATTTTGAAATGTAATAGATAAAATTATTGTTATAGTAATTTAAAAAAAAAACTTCAAAAACAGATTTCTTAATTTTCAATTCAATAAGAGAGTGAAGTTTGGCAAGGACAGTAAACCTTACACCATTAATGGTTTTTTTTTTTTTTCCTTCAGTTGGATGAGATATCAATTGAGCTTTCTTTGATATTAAGAGCTTCAACCATACATTTAAAGGTTAGATGTTGATGAAATATTATCAAAACCAAAAGAAGAAATATATAAATATATATATAGCATTTAAAGTTAAAAAATCATAATAACTAGCATTTATTTTGTGGATTGATGCACCAACATAATTGAATTCTAGTTTGTCCTTAACCCAACCTATATATATCCACTAACCTTACTCCATTAATGGTTTCCCTTTAGTTGGGTGAAATATCAATTTATCTTTCTTTTTTTTAAGAGCTTCAATCATATAGAGAAAGAAAAGAAGGTTAAATATTTAACAAAATATTACTAAAATCCACGTATGATGGGACATAAAGATTTATACATAAAGTTGTGCATCTATGTTTACAGATTGACTAAGAACTCATTAACTACATAATGAATTCCTATTTTGTTACTCTACTTTTTTTAATTTTGAAAATCAATTGATACCTTCATAGTATATGAATATAATCCAACTATATAACATAATTTTCTTCAGGGAAATCCCTTAAAGAGAGCCAAAAGCAATGCTTTTTTATGACAGTAGTCTTTTGAATTTGTTGGCCAGCCTAGCAGGCATTATCTTTGGGTTTATATATATAATCTATATGCACGCGTTTATGATTGTAGTAGGAGGGTTTTTTTGAAATGACCTGGATTTTACTCTGGTTTCTGTTTTTCTGAGATTCAATCGGATTGGAATATGTAATTTCTTAATAATGGTAAAATTTAAATTTTTTTATATTCTATACAAATTTCCATGCGCATTTATCAATTCTTTTCTGTATCGGTTTTTTTATAAATATAAATTAAAATTTGAGTATAATTTTTCTTCTTCTTCTTCTGTTCACATTCATTTCATATGCTGAATGAGAAAAAACAAATGGAAATCTAGTGAAACCCAATCAGAAAGTGGATAACATGTGAGGCAGCAGCAGTGGTTGAATCCAAGTTGCAGATAGAAACTCCCTTGTCTGTGAATACCCTCCTCCTTCCCTCTTATACACTTGGTATTTCTCATTCTCCAGCAAATAAGAAATATGACTACTATCCTCATTGTCAACAAACATGGACATCTGAACTGTGTTTTTTATGTTCTGCTCCTTTCCTTGTACTACCAGACATGTGGTTTGGCTCAAATACGTAATCTCTTTCTCCAATCTTTGGAGTGGAATCCATTGTCCAACCCTTTTATCAAGCTTAACCACGTGTGTGCCCCTTCCTTGATCCACAAACACCGATATCAGCTCCTCTTCATACCAAATCAAGAACCTTCGTCGCGATTTCCCCAAGTACCGAGATGCTGAACATTCAATATGCCAACCAATATGTGTATCGCCTTCATCGTCTGAAACATATGACGGATCCATTTTCCCCAAATAATATAAGGAGTCGCCGTCAGATACTGGGTTGGTAAAAGAAGGTTTTGGGAATGTGGCAGAAGGAACTGTGATCTCAATCCAGTTGTTGTCACCTTGACCCAAATACCATACGTTTGTTACTCTTTGCTGTAAATGTGGGATACCAAATATTTTCCAGTTCGGGGAAGTGGGTGTACCCGAAAAGCAAACGCTTCCATTTGCTTCAAATCAGGAACTTGAATCCTTGTTCTCCTGAAGATTGAAGTTGGAGGCTTTGTGACGATAAGCCAAGCTTTATTAGAGACCCTAACTTCACATCCTGCAAATTCCGGAATATTAATGCTCTAGGTTAAGTTGGTAATTGGATCATATAAATTATACCTTGTTCCCTTTTCTCCTCCTTGCCGAAACAAAAGCCATGGATATTTGTATGGAACACCTTCTTTATTCACCCTCCACTCCAGTCCAGGGGAAAATTGATTTGATCGGCTAATGTGGGAAGATGTTGAAAGATTAGTATTCGTAAGTGTGCCGGTAATCGAAACCAAATGCATTCACTTCCACTCCCATTATTTGAAAATCTTTGTGCAACCCCTCTATCTGTATCTGACAATTGGATCTTGTATATAGAATCACAACCCCCTACACTGAAATATTAGCAGGAAAGCCACCGTTAATAATCTTGACAATTTGTAAGAACCATTCAAGTATTTATGTTGCAAGTATAGGTCACACATGTTCCATAATAACAATCTTTCATAGTGAAAGCTTACCCCTTATAGCCTGACATGTATAACTTTCAACAGTTATTTCTTCACCAGGCACCGCATTGTCTCTGGAAGAATAACTACAAGAAACGGAAATAACATGAAGTTTGTAATTAAACTAGAGTAGTTACCTACTAGTATCTTCAAGTACCTCCAGATCAAATGTATCCAACTCAAAGCACACAGGTCTGGTAATCGAGAAAGAAGCTGGTCGCAGGGCCTCCTTCTTTGCTCTATTTTTTTCTAACCACAAATTCATTTATCTTAATCACCACCTCTTGGCAGTCATCGTCATCAAAAAGATATTCAACCTTTTTGGAGTATATTATGACAACACCAAGGAAGAGATAGGCTAATAATATGCCAGAATATCAAGCTGATTTTGCAAAATATTATCTGCAACACCATAAAAACCATGACTAAAGTTTCTGACAGTAGTCTTTCATTGCATATACTTTGGGTATAAAGGGATGATTTATAGAGTGGTAGGAGTTTTTTTTTTTTTGAAATGGGTAGCTACTTATTTGGTCAATTGACCAGGATTTCACTTTGATTTGATTCTGTCTCACTTTTGTTACTGTTGTGTTGCTTTTATGGATTTTATGCAGAGAGCAAGCAATTGGTACAGACTTCAGATGATTCAAGTTGAGGGTTATCATTCGTGACATTTTCGATTTTCTACTAAAACGGTTACACCCAACTTTTAGTTTGGGCTTATAAAAAGATTAAGCTGGCCCATCACAAGCTTGCCATAGATTATGCTCAACTGAATTAACGGTAGTATAGTTTCGGAATTGAGCTCGGGAAAAAGCCCAAAGCTGCCGCTGTTAACTATGTCTTTAAAATTTCATATATTGTTTGATTGTAAGTTAACTGAAAATTCAGCTGGAATGGACTAATTCTTCATTATTTTGCTTTACTTCGTCCTTAAGTTTGCTTCTAAAATATGATCCAAAACCCTTTCTATTTCCATAGACGGCCCAGAAGCTTCCACGTGCATCTGGTAGTCTCAACCATTCACATATATACATACACATGAAAGGCCCTTAGTCCTCCACGTCTCACTTTAAAACTTTCTTTGCATAGCCCCATTTTTTTTAAGCTTTTGCCTATATTAACTTATCAGGAATCGGCAAAAAAGCAGATTACAGGCTATCCTAAAACCCCAACCAAAATCTCTCTTCATAACGATCTAAAAGCGAAAAACCCAAAACAAATGTCCCAGAAAACAATGGAAGTGGTGAAGAATTTGGACATCAAAAGATACATGGGAAGGTGGTACGAGATAGCTTCATTCCCATCAAGGTTTCAGCCAAGGAATGGGGTGAATACAAGGGCTACCTATACTTTGAATGAAGACGGAACAGTGCATGTGCTTAACGAGACTTTCACTGATGGCAAAAGAGGGTTTATAGAAGGTACTGCGTACAAGGCGGATCCCCAGAGTGATGAGGCAAAGCTGAAGGTGAAATTCTATGTTCCTCCTTTCTTGCCCATCATTCCTATCGTTGGAGATTACTGGGTTTTGTACCTTCATGATGATTATCAGTATGCTCTCATTGGTCAGCCTAGCAGGAATTATCTTTGGGTATGTCTTTTATCCCCTCGTATCTCCTTTGTAGCAATTGAAGTCCTTGATTCTTCAAATGGATTTACACTCAATTTGCTAAGACAAAATGTTGGGTTTTTTGTTCTTTCTTTTTTGTAGGTATTGTGCAGGCAAACACATATGGATGATGAAATCTACAATCAACTGGTGCAGAAGGCTAAAGATGAGGGCTATGATGTGAGTAAATTGCACAAGACCCCACAAAGCGATCCTCCACCTGAAGGAGATGAGGCTCCCAAGGACACCAAAGGCATTTGGTGGATCAAATCCCTTTTAGGCATGTAGGAAATTAAGAAAATGTTGATGTATTAATGGTTTCGTGGTACACATGAAAATAAATGTTCCATATCTTGTCTTTGCTTTGGAAAGATATAGGTCGGTTTTCATGCTTTATCCCTTTCAAGGGTCACCTACTTCCATATCTTACTCAAGCAGAACACTTTCTGGCATGGATCATATAATGGTTCAGACAAGCGCTTAGCATGAACATATTTACTTTGCCACTGCCTGGCCCTGGGCTGGGTAGAAAATGAATTGATTGCCATTTCAGTCTTTGTTAGTGATACTGAGTTGACATCCATCATTTGGGATCTTGCAAGCCGTCCTAGCAAGGCTAACATGTGTAGTTAGTGAACGCAAGACCCGATCAAACAAACATCTAGACATCCTTTGAATCTTGGAAGAGTATTCTGTTAGCATTTTCCACATGCCCCCATGAAGATTGATATCACACACCCAAAAAAAAAAAAAAAGATTTTGAGCAAATAAGAAAGAAAATTTACTAGTACTTAGAAGGCATGTTGCAAGTGCTATATAATATATGTATGTATGTATGTATATGAAAATCATCCTTTTGAATGTTTTGGTTTCACTTCACTTTTCTTACAGTACCATCAGAGCTTTCAGTCACCAGAACAGGTGAATGTTATCATAGCACATCTGCTTTCTCTGGAAGGTTACAGTAAGGTACAGCATTGATTGGTTCTCTTGGCCTGCTTGTAGAACATCTGTTTCAACAAGCATAAGTAGATTAAGATGATAAACTCTTAATAAAATCGAAATGTCACATGCCTACCATGTTCAGGAGCATTTGAAGACAAAATATGGGTATACTGACTTGCCATACATTGTACACAACAAAACGTTCCAAAAGGACATGATAACAAAGAAGTAGGAGGGGACAAAATAAAAACTAAAACTAGAATGGCGACTACTGATAAATATGATATGTTTAGAAAAGAGTCCTGAACCCTTGGTTTCAAGGACAAGTTTCAATCCCAGGCAACTATATATATTGAGGAACGGGATAGAAAGAAAGGACTCCCAAGCAGTTAGATGCATATGCAAAATTTCAAATTGGCGAATGCACATGTACCTGAGATGACGCACTCAGATCTGAACTCTTCTCAACTAAACTGTCCAGCTTCTCACCTCGTTCAAGTACACTATCAATAGTTTTATGCTGCATCATTTCAATCAATGAGAGGAATAAATAATCAATCATATACTCACACAACATTAAACTTCTTTCCACATTTCATCTTCAAGGTACATATTAAACAGCAGAAGATAACAGAAAATCACACAGGAATGAAGAAAATACAAGGAAAGAATACATTAAACTGCTTGAAGTTTCAAACACACCATTAGCTAGCAAATATTCCTTAACAATTCTCAAGTTGAGAAAACAGACACTGCTCATTAACTTCATGGTGTGCCAAACAATCCAAACTGTGATATAATTTATTGATGGATATATAATCAATTTTACAAGAAGTTACAGCCAGGTATTAGAAAATAATTGCAAGAACTAATTTTCACAAACCATAAGTGAAGAATGGAACCTAGGTTCACTTCGGTTGGCAGTAAGCATAGACTTTTCTTCTATTCTAAAAAGCCACTTGGCAGTTTATATGACCTAAACTTACAACACCTCTCTTTCCACCAAATGACAAAAGGTTAGAAGAATAATTTTAGCAAACTCATTTAGGCACTTTTCCAGTCATTTCCCTGACAAGAATATGGAGGAGGGAACAGGTTGAAACCAATACACTTGCAAATTGCATTCTTATAATCCAACTGAAAAAGCATACAGTTCTTAATATCACTCCACTTAAACAACATCAATGATAACCTTAACTAGTTAGCTATTTATAAATAAATCTTTTTGTGACACCTTATCATTTCATCAAATAGTTCCAATGTGAAAAAGAGAAAAAGCATTCAATTTAAAGCATGTGTTTTGCATGTTACAGTACAAAGTAAACATTCACAACGAATATGAACTGCCAACAAAATGATAATTAGAAGCTGAAGATTGCATGGTATGATAGATGAAAGCTAAAGGGATAGCACAAAAAATATTCAAATCCATACAAGAACAACTTGAAATTCTTACAAGGATGATTTTAGTTTCATCCAACTCCCTCTGAATTTTCAATAATTTATCTGCCTCTGCAGGGTCCTGAAGATGGAAAGACGGTTAAAAAAAGTTATCTTCAACAAATGGTTTCTGATATGAATTTGAAAAGTATAATTCCACATCCCAAGTTAAAACTCAAGAACGAGAAATTGAGGAGGAAAACAGATACCTGAAATTTAACCAGAGCTTCATCCAGGTAGGGCCAAGATTGAGTACTATCAGCTTGCACAGTTCTCCATGATTCCCCAAAATTTTTCAGGTGTTCATCTAGCACCTGCCAAACATTATCATTTGAAATTTATTAAACAAACCACAGAAGCTACAAACTCACAGATAAACTTCACAACAAAGCAAAAAAAAAAACAAAAAAAACAAAATTAGATGCATAACAAATGCGATAATATGAGACCCAAAGACTCTTGACATCATCTTAAACTCTAATCCAATATCCTCCTCCACCCATTATCTAGTTATCACTATCAGATGCAAAGAGAAGGGGCAACAATCTTCATCTATCTATCCACAATAGAAAGAGCCTAACCATATCCAACATATGAACCAAGTATCAAGCATAAACATACGTGAGTCACTAGTGAACATCAATCAAAAACTAATAGCATTTAAAATAAATTTTGTAATTGTTACTGATACTAGTTATATAATCTTGAAACAAGACAGTTCATATGAAAAAGTAGTAAGAACCCAGAAAAATTTGAACTTAGTACTCAATACAACTAAAAGCAAAACACCAATATTGCAATTAATAAGATTAGATGATATTGAAGCTTAAAGAAAATCATTGAGACAAAAAAAAAATAAAGCTGCAGCTCGTTTACCTGGTTGAGAAGCGAAAAAGCACTTCGAACAGGATAGTGGTCATCCATAAATCCCAAGGCAACAAGTCCATTTCTGTTGTAAGCGTGTACCTTGTACTCTAAATAAACATCGCCAAACAAAAAAATTGGAATTAAGAAAAAAAATACACCATAATATTTAATCATACTCAACCAGATCATCTTTCAAACCCAAAACAGAAATGAAGTCCACAAAAATAAAAAAGAGGCTCATCCATATAAAGTCAAATACTAAAAAATCTTTACTAATTGTGTGAAAACACATTGGAATGACAATTTTTTACTACCAAAATTGCAATTTTAGAACGTATCGAAAAAATCAAAATCTAGTAGAAGAGAGAACACAATAGCTCCAGATGCAGATGCTGAAAAGAATATTTGGTCACATCTCCAGGAACTCCACGGGTATGACAGCAGATGCTGCTAAGATTTTGATTCCTAAGGAAAGGGTCCCTGTATCTAAGAATGCAGAGGAATTAACAGAGGAGTCTGGTGATGGAAGTAATAGAGTTCATTCAGGTATCAATAAGGATGACTCTATCAGAAATTCTAAACTTGATAAGGTAGACTAAGCTTGTAGGAAGGATGGTGGTTGCAATAAGGCATGAAAATAGAAAATCCTGGATCATTGAAGAGATTTGCTATACTGAACAACACACTTTCCTTTAATGACACAGACCAGCTCTAATCCTGGACAGAACAGTGTCAATAATCAATGGCTGGATGATCCGGATCATGTTAGTGGTGGAAAGAAGTGATCTTCAAATCACCAATAAAACATAGGACAGCAGCAACAGTACTTACAGATTGAAAGAAATCCTTAAAGAACAAAGAGAGTAGGCAGTCTGGAAGGGGGGAAAAGCAGGTTAAGGCAATTTAACCTGCCTTAGGGATTGTTCCCTCACCTCCTACATGAATTATATTTTCTCGAAAGTCAGAGGACTTAGTTACCCTCCAAAGCAGAAAAGAAGAACATATAGAATAAGATATTTAAAATTTGAACTCCCCCCCCCCCCTTTGAGTCAAGGGTGAAATAGCACAAAAATTTGCAACTGTGAAGAGGGTATTTTAGCGATGAAAAATACATCACAACTATTTAGATGCTTAAAATGGAAGAATATGGTTCTTGTATACGGATAATTTGCAGGTTGACTAGGTGGGCAGTTACTTATAAAAGTATCACTTGCTTTGTTTAATTTTCAAAAATTGTGCACTTCATCAAGCTATGGGAGTAATGATGGAACTGATAGAAGAAAGCTTTAGAAGCATCTATTTTTGCCATGTGAAGGTTCTTTTGCCGATGTTCCTAGGTTATTGGAAGGTCAATGGAGACAAGGAAATATTGGAAGTATCTAGTGGCACTGATGAGACCAATATTTATGAAAAGAAACATACTAGCAAAGTGTTCTTTTCTTTCTTGAATTCATAAACTAAGGCAGTAAATGCCAAAAAGAAAAACTTAAATTAGTAATTAAACGATCCTTCAAACTTGTGCCTATAACCTAACTGCATATCTCTATGAAAGTTCAGATTTTAAAGCGTATTAATTAAAAAGATATCCAAAGGCGGTGTAATTTAATCTAATCGCCACAAAAATCGATAATCATCAAAACAAATACAAAATTAAGAAAGTTAAGCGGACCTTCGTGCTCGACGGACTGGCGCTGGCCGGGAGGTGTACGTTTGGCGACGGTTCGAGCAACAAAGACGATAAACTCCCTCACGCTTGGCCTTTGGAAGTAACCGAAATGGCTCACATCAGTTGCGTTCGCTAATATGATCGGATCCGGTCCTTCTGGGTTGCACTTCAACACCAATAACGACGTGATCTTCATCTTCCCAATTCTCTCTTAATTTTCGACAAAAAAGAATGATAATATTAATAATAATTTTTCTTTCTTTTCTTCTTTCTATCTGGTGAAGTCGAGCTTTTTCTCAATTCGTTGCAATCGCTTTGTCTAGCTCGCATCTAATAATGTGCCGACAAAAAGAAAAGGTCAAATTCTACTTGTACTGGATCAATTTTAGTAGTTTTTGAATTTTAAAATTCAATTCCTAACTAGATGGTAATAATTAAATTTGTTTTCATCATTAAATTTGTTACTGTTTTTTTTGTAATATGTAAAATTAATAAGTTTATATAACACCACTCATATAATAATATATTTGACACATAAAATTTTGAAAATAACAAAATTTAACTTAATGAATTTAGTAATTACTTTTAAGTCAAAATTAAAATTTCAAATTTTAAAAGCACAAACACTGAAAATGACCAAATTAAAGTATAGGTATAACTTATGCAAAATACAGGGTCTAATATAAAAATTTTACCAAAAGAAAATGCGATTTTCCGAAGTTGAATACATTAGGGCCGTTGATCTGTATGGTCCTACTAGTGTTAAAGGTCGTTTAATATTTTTAATAAGTGTATGTACTTTTCGAGCTAGACCCGTCCGGTCCCAACTAACTTAAAAAGCTTGGGCTTGATTAGCCCGCTTGGAAGCTAACTGGCATAGCCCAATTTAAGAAGTAAGGTTTTCTTTTTGAATTTCAGAAGGTTTTTAATAAGAAAATGAAATAAATAAAACTAAGAGGTTAAAATCAATTATTTAAACAGATTGTTTAATAAAAACTAAGGTTTTGATTATCCAAAAATTAATAAAAAATTTTAAAATTTTGATAAAAAATAATAATTTTATTTATTTTTAATAGTATTTATTACTTATGGTGCCTAATGTTTCAACCAATTGAATCCGAGTTGTCGGCAACAAGCTGGTAATCCTTTCAATTTATAGGACAAGGAAAATAATTATTTCAATTTATAGATGTTGGCTCGAACGATGTTTGAAAGAAGTCAAGAAGAAGTCATACTTCATATACACCAGAAAGAAAAACGAGAAATCAAATGGTCAATAAATTATGCATGACTTCTCTTTGAAAGACGAAGAAACTGGTTTGAGTGGTTTCGTTATCTGTGAGAACAAAAATACGGATGCTGTGACAAACTCGATTATGAAAAAAGTAAAATAAAAATAAAAATAAAAAAGAAAGTAAATCGATCAAAGTGTTATCAAATTCGATTTCAAATACTAAAAATTTCATATCCCCAACCCTAGAGAGATTATCAAGAAATATCAACAAATGATTTTGCTGCCATGTCCACGTCCATGTTCGTGGAGAATCGGACATTTGATTATATGGCTCCAGGAGCAGGAGGTCTCCCACTTTCACCACCCTTCACTGCATGTTTAAACCAACAACCAAAGCATTCGACATTGGCAGGTGTTTGTGGCAATCTTGGAGCGCCTGGTTATACTTCTCACCGTCTGGTACATGCCGAAGCCTTGCTGTTTTTTTTTTTTTTTTTTTATATTAAAATAGTAAAATTATATTTTTATCATCATAAAAATTATAATTTAATTTCAAATTTTTAAAAAAATTTATTATCATACTAATTCAATTTTTAACTCTAAATTCATTTACTTAAAAATGGAATCATTACAGTTATAATACAATAATTTAAATATTATGATCAATAATGGATTTAATTTGATTTTGTGTAGTAGTGAGTATATTCTAATATATATTAATTTAATTTTTATATATATATTGATCTTTTGATTCTCAAAACTAACAACTGGTATTGATTGGATTTTAGTTTCATTGACATCGATATTATTGTCAGTGCAGGACGATGTGAGTTCAAGTGCGTTGAAGCTTATTATCTTCCTATTTCAGAGTTGAGAAAAAGCTACGGATAATTCTAAATATTGTATAAGAAAAACAGATATGACAAGAACCTATAATGTGACTAATGTTAAAAAAATTAAGAAAAAGCTAGTGAAGATGACCACGCTAAACTTTACATCACATTGCAAGAGCTAGACACTATTTTGAACTCTGATTAGAGTTGATGAGAGTGCTCTCATGTAACTTTACATATAAATTTTAGTGATTGTTTTTTGTCCGTAATTATTTTCTTTTTAAAATTTGAAAAGATTTTTTCACGTAAATTTGGTGTCTCTTCGCATGCATATATTTATTTCAATATATTAATATACTATATACTAATTTTAAAATATATTTTAAAACTAAAATAGATTTAAATATTTGATATCAAATAATATTTTATTTGTCCCAAACTTGAATTTTAAACAAATCTTATAAATGTTAAAATGAATTTAAAATAAATATTTAGAAGTATAATGAATAACAATAGTTATTTTGCAATAAAAATATCATGAAGGTCTTTGTATAAAGAGACAAATTGCATTGTCTTTCTACTAAAAAATAATAATCTATACATTAGAAAAATACAAATTTACCCTTCCGTGGAAAACTCCATCCAAATGTGATATTAAGTGATTATTTGGTTTTTTTCAAAAAAAATTATGTGAGTGATGAGGAATTAAAGGATAAGTAGGATTAGGTAAAAGTATCATAAAAGTCTCTATCATAAGAGTTGAATTGCATTTTGTTCTCTGTTATTCAAAAATGGGTAAATTAATTCATGTTCGATAGATTAAAGAGTAAACTTATCAACTTGAGTAACTAAAAATATCTACTCAATTAAGAAGATATATAGGTATGTTTCAATTCTTTAAACATGCTATTTGTGTATACAATTTTTTTTATAATTCTAAAAAAATAAACATTATTTATAGGTACTTATATTCTTAATAATTTTCAAATAATTTTTAATAATATTTAATAATTATTTAAGAAAGCACTCTAAAATGAGCCTAGACAGATAATTAATGTCAAGTTCATTCGAGTTTGGACAATCATTTATTCAAGATCATTCTAGATGTTATTTTTAGTATTTTTAGAATATTTTTAATTAATTTTTTATGTTTTATAATTTTTGAAAAACCCTGTCTAAGATGAAATGAACTAAGATAACCTTTATCTAGGTTCATCTTGAAGGTGTTTTTTTAAATAATTATAAAAATTTATTTATTTTTTAAATTTTTTATTTTTAAAATATTATTATATCAACATAAAATACACATTATACGTATTAATGTTTGATTCCTCCAATAACCAGTAACCATCTAATCACATTTGCCTCGTAGATCTACTTGTAAATGTTTAATTTATATCATTAAAAGATTTACGATATTAGCTTTATAAATATTAATAGAATAATTTTATAGTATTATTAATACACAAACATCACTTTATATGTGGTGAATTTGCAGGAGGGACTGAAACAAGACGTTTTTAGGGTTAGGCGTCTGCTTTAAGTTTTTTTAGTTTTAATTTATTTTGCTGTTTATTTCAGCTTTTTTAGGTGTTTTTTTCTTTTATTTTGAACCCCAAGGCACCGAAAAAGTTCTCCACTGGTCTTTTGACAGGTGGACTTGTGTATAGGGGAAGAGTCATTCATTAATGCATGGGTTTTTCTTTAAAAAAAATTTTACATCATCTTAAAAAATTGGTTTAATGGTAAAAAGACTTTGATAAAAAATTCGATTAAACCCTCATGAAAAATTTACACCTAATTAAATTTTTAAAGATGAAAAATTAATCAGTTAAGTCACTCTATCAAATTTAGTTGATATGACTAATAAATTAATTGAGTAGTGACACGTGACATTTATATGTACATTATGGTGACGATGTAAAAAATTATTTATAAGGGTTTAATTTAATGCAAATGAATTTTTTTGTATCGGACGGTACGAGTGAAATCGAATGGTACAAATCGATATGATCGATACAGATTAAAACTTATCTCGAAATAGAATCTAAAGTTTATTGTTTCGATTTAGTACCAGAACAAAGCGCTACAGGCTATATGGGTAATATCAAAACGAAATTGACTAGCATGAATTATATTCGTGAAATTTATTGAAAAATATTGGATGTATTTAATGAGTATGTTATATTTAATAGAAATGGAAAGACAGTAGGTGTAGCGTACAACAATACTAAGTAGTTGGTGTATGGAGTTGTGATTTGTTGGTTGTGAAGACATATTGTTGTCTAGAAATCAGGAACAAGAATAGCAAATAAACAAAAGGCCAATTCCAGAAGGCGGTTCACTAAAATAAATTCTGACCAGCTATTAATGCGAAAAACTTGTAAGGGAGTTGTCAAAAACAAAATTTTAAAGCAGTTAATCTCTCTCTGCCTCATCCTTTTTTTGTTCCTTTTTATTACATTGCATTCCCTTGGAGAGTTTCTTTCATAGTTTATTAGAAACTTGACGGGGGAATGTTTATATAATTAGTCAGTCAATTGTAAGTTCAGGTAAGTTGATTTCTCTTCATCACAATATCCTAATATGTATATTAATGATGATGATGATGATGGTTTTGCTGTTATGAAGATTGGGTGTGATCTTAGATTTATGCGTTTTGGGAGATGTTTTTAGATGAAACGAAATAAATATTTAAAAGGAAAGAAAGATAACGTATGGGGCTGTTATATTTTGGCTAGTGAATTCAGGTATAATCTTGAAAAGAACATTGCAGGATGTTTGGTGGCAAAATGATCAGGTGTTTGGTTTTAATTTCCCTGTTGATTCAAGTCACTTGGGCACAACAGATTGGCCAACCTGAAGCCGGAGGCGATGGTGGTGGTGGTGGAGGGCTACAAAGGCCTCTTGCGAAGCCTCCGGCGCTTATGAAGAAATGGCCAACATTAAGCGGTAACGTAACAGTTGCTTTAGTTTTAGCGCTAGAACCTTGCCTTCCTTTTCTAAGCAAATAATAAAAATGGTGGGTTTCCAGGTTACCCGCCCCTTGTAATTGCTCGAGGAGGATTTACAGGGCTTTTCCCAGAATCGAGCACAGTTGCAAACGACATGGCCTTGAGTACAGAAGTTTCAGACGTGGCTTTGCTCTGCAATCTGCAGTTAACAAAAGACAGCGTTGGCTTATGCGTGACGAGTATCAACCTTGCAAACTCAACAAACATCGAAGAAGTCTTTCCAAATGCTTCCAAAACTTACAAAATCAATGGAGTAGATGTTGAGGGCTATTTTGCCAAGGATTACTCATCTAAAGTATTAAGGAGCAAGGTCACCAGTAAGTGTCTCAAATTCTTCTTGTCACCCAAGAAAGAAGAGACTAACTTACAGCTTCTTCTTTTTTCCTCGACAGTTGTCCAAAATATATTGTCTCGAACAAATGCGTTCGACAATACAAATCCGCTGGCTACTGTTGAGGAGGTTTTGTCGGCTAGGCCGCCGTTGTTTTGGTTGAATGTTCAGGTTTCATATTTCTCCCCGACCGACCTGTTTTCTTGTCACCAGCTAATAATATGGTCTCACCACCTGTTTCTGTATCGCAGTACGACAGTTTCTATGATGAAGACAAACTCAGTATGTCGGAGTATATTGAAAAGACTATTGGACTTGAAAACATACAATTCATTTCATGTCCCGAGATTGGTTTCTTGAAGAACATGGCGAAGAAGGTTACCAATGACACAAGACTGGTCTTCACGTTCCTCGGTCTCGATTCAATCGAGCCCACGGAGAAAAAAAAATATGGCGACATATTGAAGGATCTTAATTCCGTCAGAACCTTCGCATCTGGAATTATTGTTCCGAAGGAATATATATGGCCCGTGAATGGAAATAGCTACTTGGGACAGCCCACAACCCTTGTGGCTGATGCTCACAAGGCTGACCTAGAAGTGTTTGCTGCTATTTTTGCAAATGATGTTCCAGCAAGTTACAATTACTCTTATGATCCCTCGGCTGAGTACTTGCAGTTCATTAGTGATCCAAACAACACGGTCGATGGGTTCATTACGGATTTCAGCCAGACAGCAGCAAACGCCATTGGTGAGCTTATTAACTGCTGTTTGAATCCAAGCTAGTTATTAGATGCTCGCTTGTGATTAACATTTACATAATAATAAATCGTCTTTTTGATGCAGCATGCCTTTCGGGTAATGAAACTGAAAAGAAAGGTAAATGCGTGCTAAGTTTGGATCCTTCAAATAAGTACCATACCATTATATACCCACACACTAATGATTTTGTGGCTTTACAGGGAATGCTTTGGTTATAACACACAACGGAGCAAGTGGGATGTATCCCGGTTGCACTGATCTGGCTTATGAGCAAGCTGTGAAGGATGAAGCCGACATAATAGACTGCTCAGTCCAGATGTCGAAAGATGGAGTTGCCTTCTGTTTAGATTCGCCTGATTTGACGAGGGACACTACAGCAATGTCTACCTTCTTTTCTCGTTCTATCACCATTCCTGAAGTTCAAAAGGAGAAGGGAATTTTTTCGTTTGATCTTACATGGACCGAGATCCAGAGCTTGAAACGTAAAACTCATTTTTTAACACAAACACAAAGTTAAACGTCTTACAATCTGTTAGCACTGTGACTAATGTATCTGTTGGTTTTAATTCTTCAGCTAAAATTTTAAGCCCTTTTGCACAAAACTCTGGGTTAGAGAGGAACCCTGACGCCAAAAACAAAGGAAAGTTCATCTCACTTGGTGAGTTTTTGGGGTTTGCTAAAACAAAACCAGTTCAAGGAGTTTTGATCAACATAGAAGTAAGATATAATCAATTGACCAATACGCAAAAATATATTTATATATATATATATATATGCAAAATCCTGACACTGATCGCTTTCTCTCCAGAATGCTCGTTACTTGGCGACGCATAAGGGTATTGACGTTATAGATGTAGTGACCAAAACCTTGAAAAATGCAAGCTTAGAAACGAAGCAAGTCATGATTCAATCAGACGACAGTGCGGTGCTATCAAAGTTTCAAGGTGAGTCTGGTTACAAAAGATTGCTCCGGTTCGAGGAGATCAGCGGGGCATCTAAACAGGCAGCCAAAGAGATCAAGAAATACGCAGATGGAGCTGTGTTATCCAGACGTTCCTTGATAGCCATCGACCTTGACTTCACCAATCATCAAACCAATGTTGTCCAGGAACTGCACGCCTGCAACGTCTCGGTTTACGTCCATGTTATGAGGAATGAATTTGTTCATATCCCTTATGATTACTATTCAGATCCCACAGTAGAGATTGCCACTTATGTTGTAGACGTAAAAGTTGATGGGGTTATAACTGAGTTCCCTAAAACTGCCAGCAGATATTTGAGTGAGTGCAAAAAGATAAAAAAATTGCTTCCATGTTTTGCTATTTATCTAACTCGATTTTTGGTGGTTGCAGGGAGCCCATGTGCGGACAGTAATGCAGATTATGCCATCTTAGCAGCTCAACCAGGTGAACTCCTAAAGATAATTCCTAAGACTCTAAAGCCAGGAGCATCCCCACCAAGTCCCAAACTTGAGATTAAAGATATTGTTGACCCTCCACTGCCCCCGGTAGGCGTTGCCCCGGTTCTTGATTCCAAACCTCCGCAGCCGGGTCCCCCTGCTGCAGCAGCACCTGCTCCTTCAAGCGGCATGGCGGTTGCGGCCAACTTTGGTTTTTGTCTGGCTGCATTTATGGCACTCGGCTTGCTATCTATGGGGCACTGAACTTTATAACTCTAATTTCGTGATCCATTTATATCCCCTGGTTTGTACTATTCTGCACCTAACAGCTGAATTTACTTTGAATATATGTACATGTACACCAGAATGTTGATAAAAAGAATTTTAAAATAAATAAAATCTTATCAGCTATTGCAAATTTAGGTAAACAACTTACTCAGTTAGATCATTTGTAAGCTTTAGCCACTGTACGGTTAAATACCATTGATAATCAAATAAAATGCTGACCTGATCTTCTTTTGATTAGTAGAGTAATAAATTTAATTTTTAATATTTTATATATTTTCTCAATTTTATTCTAATTCTGAACTTTTAATAAATCTTACCATAATGTGTGTATTTTATTAATTTGACGTTGATTCTTAAAATTAAAAAAATTATAAATTTAAAACTTTACTAAATTAAATTTTATTATAAAAATACATAAAATTTAAAATTTGTTCTAAATAAAATACTTATCTACTGCATCAGACTAGTCATATTTGACTTGTCCAAAATAAATAAATAAATATAATTTCCCATGTCTTTGGTTTAAAAAGGCATCCTTTTGTTAAAAAAAATGTGAATTTTCCTGACAATCCAGAGGTTCTTCTTTCATTTTCCTCCACTTTCCCACCAACCAAACAAAAAGCAAAAATCAAAATACAAAGTTTTCACCTTTAATCAACCCCAAAACGAAAAACGCTTTTGATTTTTTTTTTTTGGTAAATAAACGCTTTTGAATTTAAGAAGAAGAAATGGGATTATCTGGGAAGACAAATTCGCAGTTAATAAATAGCCCATGAAGTAACGCTCTTCGATAAAACGGGCCACAACTTCACCATTAAACGACGCTGTTGAAGACGAAGATCAAGAAGAAAACGGAGAACCGAAAAGGGAAGATGAGCTCTCCGATTCTCTTACTCTCCGTACAATTTGGGAACATATTGTGTTTTTAATTTAAATTTTATGCATTTTTATAATAATTTTTAATTTTTTAAAGTTTTAATTTTTTTAAAATTAAAATCATGATAAATTGATAAAATTTATAAACATTATAAGTAAAATTTGTTATATTTTTTTGAATTAAGATTAAATTAACTGAATATCTAAAATATTAAAATCTAAATTTGTTACTTCACTGATCCAAAGATAATTATAAGATAATTATGTCATCATTACGACTAGTGACCAAAAATATTTATGGATAAAATGACTAAAATTTATAATTTATCTATTGAAAGTGATTAAAACTTACAATTTATTTGACAAAAATAATTAAAATAACAATTTTTAAAATAAATCACAAAAATAAAAATAAACTCGAGTGACCATCTAGATAGTTTATTCAATAATACTCTTTTGATTTTGATTTTTTCTGATAACTGAAATTCTAATTCAAAAGTAATGAGTTTGATATTAAACATATAAAATTAAACAATGTAAAGATGCAAAACAAATCCCAAACTCAATGAAATATTTTATGGTGCAAAGGTTAAAATCAAATTAGAAAGCCCCAATTGGCAAATTTTTAATTGAATTATAAATTAATTAAATATTCCAAATTTCAAATTTAATTTAAATCCAAATTCATAAATTAGCTGAATTAAATTAAAGAATTAGGCTGAACACTGCCTATACTTGTAACTAAATCACTCAAAACAAAAATATTCCTCTTTTATCACTTTTTTGTAAACTGTTTCTCAAGTACAAAAAGAGGTCTTAACTAGAGCTAATAGTAAGTTGAATCGGGTTGGGTTCAAGTCAAATTTCAATAAAATTTTAACTCAATTGTTAAATTTGGGTTTGATTTGACTTAAAAAATAAATTTAAAATTTTGTTCAAGTCCTACCCGATTATAAAAGTTAAATCTGAGCTCGACCTGTATTAGTTTTTTTAGATTATTTTATTATATACTACAAATTTAAAAAATATATAATATATCAAATATACTTAAAAACATTAAACAAACATTAAAAAATTTAAAATATATTAAAAATTCTTTATATTAAAATAATTGTAAATAAAATAGTAAAAAAATTAATAATAAAACATAACTTCTACAATATTCAAATAATATTAAAAAAAACAATAAAATAATAATAAAAAATCTTGAAAAACTCTTATCCGAAACCCGACTCGTTTAAAAATTGATCTTATTTTTTTATTCAAGACCAATTTTCGAACTTATATTTTTATTTAAACTTTTTATTTTTCAAATAAACTTTTGAGTCGGATCTGGCGGCCCGACTTATAATCAAGTCTAGTCTTAAAAGAATGAAAATAATGGGGCAAGTGATTAGGATCTACTGAAGCTAATAGTACCAACCATTCATCCATCTTCTCCAAAAGTCTTCACAAGCCATTGTTGCAAATGGAAAGCATCTCATATGTATGCTCATTGCTGGGTAGCACCAATTTTTTCTTCAAAACTCTAAAAGCTATCACAATGGAAAGCTGCATTAAGCATAGAAAACAAGTTCCTTAATTATCCCCTGAAGCCTTCAGCTTCTACGCAGGTGACGGGGCCAGAAGAAAAGGGACCTCCCTCATCACACCCAGATTTTATATTATATAATCTGAGCGAATCACCATAATTTTACACTAAACGGAATAGGTGACACCATTTGTGATTGGTTCAGTGTTACATTCTCATGGTATTGGGGGAAAAAAGCATATGGTGGCAACGTTGTTAGGATCATTCGTGATGCGACTAAAACCATGGCACATGCCTATTCCTGGATCCCTTATGGTATAGCCGAGCCTTTGAGGTTTCGTTAGTTGAAGAATCTGGGCTGTTACACCTTGCAAAACAGACAGCAACAATGTAAGCTACTTATTCCAGTATTAATTGCTGATCCACCTTCGTTTTCGGGCTGGCCTCTCCTGTTTAATATCTGAATCGGAGGGAGTTCTTTCAGTCTTGGCCGAAGGCAACGCCTCGCTCTCCATCTTTTTTATTGCAACCGTGTCCTTTTCATTGGGCATTGGAATTTGGAAGTTTGAACCTCTCACTTCGTTTCTTCAGCTTCTCAACAGTGTCAGATGGTCTTGTATCAGCATCCCTAATCTCTGGCCCACAAACACCATTATCGTCGGACACAGGATGATGATTCTCAGCAGGTTCAATAGACTTACTGGATTCATCCGGGGTTTTGTACGATTTTGAAGATCCCACATTATTAATATTTTCAATCTCCTTGAACTTCGAGGAAGATGATGACTTGCTGTAGGTATTGTAATCCCTCTCCTCATGGCTTGTCCAACGTTCCAATTTGGAGTGCCTTCGTTTCGACTCTTGCTGTTCATCATCTGAAGATGCATCTTCTCAATGTTTCCGGGAAGAGTTATACACTGGGTTCTCATTCTTCTCGGCACTTTTCAAGCCCTAACCAAGGCAAAACTCAAAAGGTAATAATAATGACAAAAACAAATATAATTGTTATAACTATAATAATAATGTTAATAGATTTGTTCTGCAGCAAGGTCATTCCATCATTTAATTGAGAAGGGATGCTGCAATATAATACACCATCTTTATGTTTATGATGGCAAAGGGAAAGCTATGTTGCTCGGACTTTTCATTTTCACGCATGTATGAAACCAACATCTAACATGTGATTCTCCAAATATAAGAAAAACATAAAAGCAATTTAATATACCCGTATTGGATACAATACCCATATCCAAACATGGATATGAGGTGAGGTATGATTCTCCAAATGGCAACTTTCTTTCATGTTCAAATTACATCTTGTCATCTGAAATCCAGCTTACTGTCAATGTAACTTATTATTTTCTTTCAAAAGTACAACTTTTACACATAAAAATGGAGTGCCAAAAAGAGAGTAATTTTTCAATAGAGTTAAAAAAAGAACTTCTAAGGAATCCTTCCCCACCAAATCCCCCTGATTTGGGAGGTTCAAAAAAAATGAAAAGTTGAAAGGTCTTCCCCCTTCCCCTTCCGAGACAGGAGAACAGAATTCACTTTGCAAACCTAAAAAATAACAGAGATTATGACAACCAGGTCTACGGTAAATTAAAAATATTGCTTGCTGAAACTGTTGCCCAAACTGATTGCATGATCATGGAAACAGGGATGACGTGGTGTGTTCTTCTTGCAGCCTTGTGAAAAAATTGAAAAGACAATAGAGCTAATGACGAGGACGATAAGATTGGTCTCATAGTATACTAATGCTACTTGTTAAATCCTCAGCACATGTATCAAGGATGGAGTAATTGAAACCAGGATCTCTGTTTCCGAAGAAACTGCATCAACTTTCAATAGACGATTTATCTTTATATAAGCATGCACATGTATAGGCTCATTTCCAGAAATTTGCTGCGTATATTTCTCCTTATTACTAAAGAAATATTATGTCCTTGAGTCTATGAAACATACCGTTTCATTGTTAAGACTACTTAAATCTTCATGACTTCTCTTGGCAGAACCCAAAGTGATTGGACCTCCACCTTCAGATTCTCCAGTCTTCCTAACGTTTTCTTTACGTTTCTTCTCATGCCCCCTTTGGCTATCAGAACCATTGACAGCATGGTCACTCCGAGTGCTTGACCTTTCCTGCCTGGACTTTCTCTCATCATTACTGAATTGATGTCCCTGTGAATATGGATCTTCGCGCCCTCTGTAGTGCGAGTAACCTTCATCATCATTCCGATCCCTTCTTTTTACGTGTTCACTGTTGCGTACTGCCTCTTTAAGTTGGTATTCTTTTTCAGAAACTCTATGTTCATCCTTTTCCCTAGTATGGCTAACCCATGCTTTGTCTTCCAAACCACGGCCACTCCTCACAGTACCCCGTACTTCTTTCTCCTGTTTTGATAAACTTTTGTCATGTGATTGCTTTAACCTATGCCATTCATCCCTCTCCATCCGCTTCTCAACCCTCTCTCTGTGCAACCAGACGATCTCCTCTTTGTCAGCATTGACCCTCCTCAGATAATCCTCATCTTTCCTTCTTTTGTTGTGGTAATCATTGGCTGTTTCATACCTACTCTTCAAATTATCATCTCTTTCCCTAAGTCTTGTACTAACATCCTTATCACGATGAACTTTATAACTGCCATTAACAAACTGTTTTCTAGAAGGTGGATAACCATCTCTTTCAGTCCTCTCATTTCCTCGAACCTTAGCCCTGTTCCTAGAACCCATTTCATCATCATGTCCTCTCTTAAAGTCCTCAGATCTATTTTTTCTGCTGCAAAGATCATCTTCTCCCCATTGCCAAGTACCATCAGTGTTGTCACACTCCCTTAGCCTATCAAAACCCTCTGTTTTAATGGGAAAATCGTGTAACAAGCTAGCATCAAAGTCTGTAAGAGGATAAGAATCCTCTCCTGGTTTACATGTCATGCGATTTCTCTCAATCTCAAGTCTCCCATCACAATATTTTCTCTGGGAACTATGATCATGTTCATCAAGATTCTTCCTGACATTCCCAACACGAGATGAATGTCCACCCTGAACGACTTCCTCCTCAGCACTCTCTTGTCGTTTCTGATAATCCCTGCTGCTGCCAGATTTTGTTTTGCTGTGTTCACTACTTCTTGCAGCCCTAGAATCCTCTCCATCATCAGCATTGTGAAGCTTTCTTTGCTCCACTTGAAAACGATTTTTTCCTTTGTTCAAGGGATTGAGTGAACTCCCATCTTTATAGGTGTCATTTAACAGCCCCTTTTCAACAGGGCTTCCATCAGTTGGCTCAAGCTCATCATCAACACCATCCATACGCTCCACACTTATCTCCCTGGCATCTCTAACTAAGAGAGGAGATTTAGCATCCACGCTTTCGACTGATTCTTCCTCATGTCCATCACTGAACTTATCCGGTTTATCTTGAATAAGTGCCCCATGAGGGGATATTTCGCCCGCTCTTCCCCGTCGTTGCCTGTGTGAAAGAGAGGGTTAATGGCATTATTCATAACAGTGTACTGTGTAGTATAAATTACAGCCTCAAAAATAAACTAAAACATCAAGGTAATGAAAACCATAAAAAGAGTAACATTCATGCTCAATGTCACAACAAGCCTTTTACACCAACTTGTATTTCTCACTTACTAACTATAAAATATCATGAAGGCATGGGATTCATCAATGAAATGGGCTCACTAAAAAAAAAAAAGTGTTAATGATGGCAGCAACATGAATTAATTTCTCTTCACAACCAAACATCTAGGAAAGAATCCATCTGCTTAAAGGAAACAAACTATGTTGAAAACAACTACAGCTAAATAAAAGTCAAAGACAGCAAAGGCATATCTATGTAAAAGCTTTTTTTTTCCTACTTGAAAAATGCAAGCAGAAAGCTTATAAATCAGAATACAACCAAAACTAAGCAAATGTAGGGTCATCAAGGTGGACAATACTTCCCCACTCCACTTGAAGTAGCATTGTAACACACAAAAAGCAACCATATAGATGATATTACATGAGAATATTAACTTTATCCAAAAGAAACAACAATAAATTAATTCAAGGTTCATACCTCTCATCGGGAGGAGCCTCAAAGTTTCCACTAGGGTGCATAAGACTCTGACCCCTAGATCCAGGACCATCTGGACACGATGCTCCTGCAGGGAAGGGCAAAATCTCATCATGTTCAGGCACATTACTCTGGGCAGAATTAATAGCCCTCTTTCCAATTAATTCTCTCTTTCGACTATTATAAGAATCTGGAAAACCATCAAAACATTCATTATCTTCATGTGCAACTTCAGCTTCAGATGCAAGATCTCCTATAAGATCCTCCCTTGGCAGTTCATTTTCTGTTTGGTTTTTTACACCATTCTCTGTGGAGGAATCATTGTCTAGAGTATCCTGACAGACAATCTGTTTACACAACTAAGAGTTAAACAACTTTCCAGCCTATCAATACTAAATAAGACTCGGACTAAGTGCAAATGAAACAAGGTTGACATCTAACCTCGATAATTGCATCTGAGTCACGGAGACGAGGTGGCCGTGTATCGATGGAGGGGAGGCGTTCCCCGCAACCTCCCTCCACTTGTATTGCTCTCCCAGTTGGCTGGTACAGTAAATTGAGAAAAAAAAAAGTAGTTATTGAACAAAAAGAAATAACACAACCGGTCTAAAATACATGGAATTGTTCAGTACACTCATAAAAAAAAAGTTAATATTGGAGAACAAGGGTAGAGAAGATACAGACACAGAGATCTAGCAGATATCTTAAAGCTAAGATATCAACAAGGGTAGAGATGATACCCATAATAAGTATTGTTGAAGAAACATCTAACAGGATGCTTTTACAATTATCATGCATGTATTATAAAACTAGCAACTGAAGCTTACAAGTGGTGGTCGAATTCGAGCAGTTCCTTTGGTAACTTCATTTTGTCCCCCATCCGACGACTTTCCAAGATTAGCAGCACCAGCTCGAACCTCTTGCCCAGTTGCTGCAGCCAATTCTGGAGGCAAATCTGGATCATAACCCTAAAAGAAAGCAAGAAATTAATAGAACCGCAGAAGTCATACCATACCATTATCCTAGTATTTAAATCTTAAATGGGAACATTTTTTCAGATATTCATAAGCACCTACTTACCTGCTCTGTTCGCCCACTTTCATAAACGCGAATTTTGCTTTGCATGGTCGTCTCCAAGCGGTGTTGTTCCTACAAGATTTTAAAATCCAACCTTCTTAGACCTTAGTTCCTACAAGCATGAATAAGTTATCACTGAAACAATTACCAGTTGTTTGCAATAGTCTTTCCAGCCCTCCTCATTTAGACCAAAGTTGAAGAAGTCAGAGAGATCAACACCAGGATACTTCCATGGCTTGTCCTCAAAACTATCAATGCCAACATTGAATATGGTTCTGGAATCCACAAGGGTTAATAAAAAATTAGTCATGCTAGAACAAAAAATAAATAAATAACTAGTCATGCAAAACCAAAAATTATATTAAAACAGTCTGCACATGATACTAGAAGAATGAAACATAAGAAAAGTATGACTGAAGCCAAACAGCATCCTGCAACAAGCAATTTGTCTCCATTTCCAGCTTCCACAATCCATAATAAATTGGATTTAGTATAAGATAATTATAGATATTGATCAATTACTTGTGAGAAGGAAGTGTAAATTCCAGCCCTCCACGCCCTGCCATATTGTTAACCCCTCCAGGCATTCCAAAACTAGGATGGAAACCTTTTTGCATAGGAGTACCAGTTTTCATTCCATGTGGTCTCCAATCACCTCTACCACGACCAGCCATAACACTCATGATCAGACGAACCTGAGCTGGGGCTGATCCAGGACAATTAGCACTGGTTCCAGGCATTGGTGCTGCACCAGGTCTTACATACTGCATTTGCCAGAAAAGAGATTACAGCATTAATCAGAAATCAAAGTGAACAGGCATTGCAATTTTTATCTTCTACTATAAAAATTGCAGTTTAGAACAGAATATGGGACCAGCGACATATATGCAGTGAACTTTCCATTGGATAACACAATCATGACTAAGGTAAAGTTTTGCATCATATCACCAAATATTTATAAGAGACTGATAAACCAGGAACTTAAGCTAAATGAAAATAAGAAATCCACCTCATAGTATGCACCAAGGTAATAAACTAATCAAGAAACAAGGATATCGAATGATGCACTGATCATAAGACACTTGATAAGGTTGTAGTACATGCACGTGCAACCAAAATGTCAATTACAAGAACAAATCTCAAGTTGCAAATAACTAAAACTCTGTGATATAACCAATGACTTGGGTTAAGAAAATCAGATCAAGTGCTGTTTGGAAATGAGCTCGGACAAGTATAAGAGAAGTGTATTTCCAGCGAATGTTATGTAGTTGATGTCGCATTTCAAGAAACAGAAAACATTGTGTGTTTAATTTGCAGAGTATAACTATAATGTTATTATGCAAAGTTCCATCTCTTTTAACAATATATCGATTGCACTTCTTATTTGCAGTAGTATCTGGATTTCTGTTTAAGCACAGATTACTTGACGGGCATATAAACAAATAGTTTAAAACATAATTGTTCATATTCAACAGCTCCTACAACGAAATATTGGTGTAGGAGACACGTGAAAGATCAACAGACATATCTTCACATATTGCATAAAACAACACACATTAGCTAATGTGTACCTCGTCTTCAAAGGGATTACTATTGAAACAATTAGCTAATGTACCCCATAACGTTTGAAAATCAAAATTTATGACCAAACCCTTGTTTTTTTATTGCATCAGCCAACAATATGTGGAAAACTTTTGACCGCTTTTGTAAGTGAATTTTCGAGTGAAGCATTACCACTCTGGTCTTGAATCTTGATATTCATAGACTTTTGAGCATACTACAAGCACCATCATAGGCTGGCCAAACAGACCGAAGAATTGTTTTACGGATAATCATGGTGATTTCTGAATGCAACGTTATGATCTTCGATATTCAAATATAACATCAAAATATAATCTCCATTCGAATATTTTCCACTTGGCCAAAAAAATGGAAGAAAATACAAATGCTGTATATATCATTTCATTCAGTACAAAGGTTACAGACCAATAACTGTACTACATCCTAATCATTCATCAAATAATTGGGGTATATGACAAACAAAAACCCCATTTTTGTCCAAAATTCTCCAAATTGTTTGATTCAACAACAACATCAACATGTTAACACACTGACCTTAAACTGAGAATGGAACGGATGGTACCCATGATTGCTGTAACCAATTTTCGGCGCAACCACGCTTCCTCCTCCACCGCCGGCGGTGCCAACCTTCGCTGCTTCTCCCCCTTCTTTCTTCTCCCCATCCGCCGTCTGGCCTCCTTCTTCACCCCATTCATGCTCCTCCATCCCTGGGTTTGCATCTGCGTCAGCCACTATCACAAGTGGGTCCTCATCTTCGTCGTCATCGTCATCTTCGCCAATCATTCCTCCTCTTTCCATATCCATCATGTCGTGGTTGTTGTCGTTCAACACTATCCGTAGATCATCTTCACTGTCACTATCACAACCATCGCCTTCATCGGCTTCCGCTTCACCGCCTCGAATTCCATTACCACTACCGTTAGCATTCCATCCGGACTCTTCATGAGGAACCGGTTCGGTTAAACCCGGGAAAATGGGGTCATCACAGCGGGTACCTTCAATTCCATCACTACCCCCTTCTTCAATATCGAATTTAACGTCCTGGCCATCCGCAGGTTCGTGTTTAGAATCGAGAAACATTGGTGCAGGAGCTGAACCGCGGTTGAGATCGATGGGACGGTGGTGATGTGGGGGTGGAGGGAAAGGGTGGTGAGGTTGGGGAGCAGTGGATGACATCGTGGTAGTTGATGAGAAAGGGTGAAGAACGTCGGAGTAGAGATCTCCGAACTCATCGTCATCTTCCATTGGAAGATGAAAGTAAAGAAGAGAGGCTGAGGCTGAGACTGAGACTGAGACAAATAAAAGGAAGGAGAGTGTTAGGGAAAGGGTTTTGATTCTATTTCGCTTTTTTTATTACGATTTTACATGCATGACTTCTCTTCTGTTTTTCCCTTCTTTTTTTCTTTCTTTTGAATTTCTTCTGCTTTTTTATCCCCTATAAGTTAACCCATATGTTTGACGTTTTAATTTAATTATAATACAACCTACCAAATTGATTCAAGGTTAGTTTAATAATATTTTTTAAAAGCGCTTTTGGGTGAAAGTATTTTTTGTGTCAAAAACACTTTAAAAAAATTGAAGAACACTTTATTTAATAATACTTTTATCTCGAAAGTATTTTTTGTTCTAAAAGTACTTTTGAGAAATAATATTAAACAAAGCTTCAATCTCCATATTTACTTAATATTATTTAACCCTTCAATTTTATTTTATTTTTTATTTTTTAATATTTAAATTTATGTTATTTTTTAATATTTTTAATAATTTAAAATTTTAATTAAATATTAACATGTTATCCACATGCATGATCAATAAAAACTAATAATATGTTAAGTTTTCTATTTATTTGAGGTGATTTAATAAAAAATACAAATTTATAAATTAAAAAAAATAAAAATTTAAATAAATAACTAATTTTTTTTATAAAATTAAAGGGCTAAAAAAGTCATTATGCTATCATTCCTCTCTTCCTCAACACGGTAAAAATATGTTTAAAAATTTGTATACTCAATACATGCATATTTGAGTATTGTGTGATTTTTTTTAAAGTGTATTAATTTTGGTTTGAGACTTTTAATTTTATTTTTCACGCTTTTTTTTAGTTATTTTCGTGAATTTTTCTTGTTTTCTCTTTGAAGAAATTAAGAAATTTGTATTAGTTTATAACTTTGGATTCATGAAGTTATAAAAAGATTATCATGCATTGACAATGAAGATGATGAACATGACGTCCAAATTTAGACCACCTGTGATGAAGACTATAAACACTTGTTTTTTGTCACTGACAATAATATTACAGAATAAAAATATTCTCTGCAAGAGAATTTTTTGAGCACATCATTTTTAAGCAATAACAATCGTAACTCTGGATAACTTCCATATTAGTAAAGTTGTGGAATTAAGCCTAAGAAGATTAAGAGGATTCTTGGGTTTGCCCCACTTTTAGGATGTCCTAAAAAGTATAGTTTGGAGGCTTAAATACGTACATCGTTAAGAGGCTGTTTCTTAACTTTTCTCTAAAAAACAAACGTTCTCTCCCCCTCTTCCCATAGAACAAACAACGCATTTGCATTTAAGTGTGTAGAATAACACTCTTCTTGTCAAAATGTGTTATGTATGCATAACTCTCATGTAATTGTCATTATATTTACTTCTTATATAACTTTTCTTCCAGTATCTATGTTCAAGTAACTTCCTTCTCTTCCACTATCCATTTTTTGTCACTCATTCACCTCATTCACCTCATTCACTTACTAATTTTCCTTTGATTACTTCATTTGAGGCTATAGATGAATGACCAAATGCTTCATCTAGGGAGAATTTTTTGGGTGATATTTTGGAAAATTAAAATATTTTCTAAATTATTTTATAACTTTCACTTTTTAACTATGCATTGCTTTCATCTTCATTGTTGATATAAGTGTACAACAAGGGGAGGAAAGTAGGGGAGGAGTAAGGTAGCTATAAAGGTAATAGAGATTGAGTGCAGTAGGCAAGTGCTTAGGGTTGTTGAGAAGGTGAAGATCCTTTCCTTATCATTCTTCTAGGTATTTATAGGGGAGGATCACATGCTCAATTTCATGCCTGGTGATGCCACCTTATTGACAATATCGATGGTGGTCTACTCGTGTGGTAAATTAGGTGACAAGTCGATTGTCCTCAAGTGTGGTACTGCTTTGATATTCCAGTAGTTGAGATAGTATGAGATTCTTACACCTCAGTGATCTTTGGTGATAAGTGTGTTCCCACTAAAATCGGGTGACTTGATGGGTGAGACATAAGAGTGGTTGGTCATTGGGTGACCAACTAGTTGATTGAAGACACGAGACTATCTAAGTTATCTTCAGATGAGGAGTTAGTTAGGTGATGCAAGGTTCGGGTCAGGTCATGACTCAATTCCCAACAAAATTCAAGCCCAAGCTCGTTTTTAGGTTAACTTGATCCGCCTAAAGACCCATTTCACTATTTAAAAGATAATAAAATATTAAAAATTATATTTTATATGTTTTATAATTAAATTTATTATTTTAAAAATATTATTAAAATTGAATTTAGGTCGATCTCGCCCGACGTGCTAAAATTTTTGTCTAAACTCAATCCTAATCGAGTCAGGCCTGTTGAGCTAGATGAGCTATCGACTTTTAGATAGATTTAGTAGTACGTGTTCGGGAGGCATAGAGGTATAACAAAGAAAATTAAAATGCATTCTTATATTAATCCATGCAGGTGTTATGTTTACCTTCATCATTTCAAAATTACGACATTACTCAAATACTTTTTTTTTTAATTAATATTAAAAATTAAAAGAACTATTTCTTGAGCCCTAAGCAAAGTGACGAGGCCCAATTGATAATAAATAGAGAAGGCATGAGTTTTTCTTTAAGCGAGCCCAATTTAATTTCCAATATTTTTTATTATAATAAAACCCTTTCCCTTTTAATATTTTCATACTCGTAATACAAATCGATCGATTCCTGCTCCTCAGATCGTTAAGAAATCCAAAGACCCATATGCTATAACAGGTATTCATTCTACGAAACAGATCGTTCCTGTTTATCAATTTGTAAATGTGCTTTTATATTTTTCGAAATGAAGTTACTGTTCTTTGCAGTATTGTCGAAATTCTTTAGAATATGAAGTTTTTATCTCGTACGAATTTATGGGTTCCTTTGGGAATCCCAGAAAAAGAATACATTTCGTTGCTAGATCGTGATGGTATTAGTTATATGGGTTGTGTTTGGTTACATTAGTGACCATTTGATTGGAAAGAATAATTGGGTTGATCTTGCTTTCGACCACTGATAGTAATTACTAAATATCTGAATTGTAGAATCAAGTTATGTGTTTTTATTTGGTTAATTTTACTGGTTTGAAATGATAACTGTGGAGCTGAAATTGTGGTGTTTCATCACTGTGATCGCAGTCGTTTCACATAAAGAGTCTGGTGATTCCTCCAGTGTCTGTCTGCCTTCTGTTTTATGTTTCCGTTCCAGCTACCAGTAGCCCAAAACTAAATAAGTAATACTAAGGCCATGAAAATGAGGTAGTATCCTTTGTGGCTTTTCCAGCCAACTTATATACTTATTTAACAAAGGATGCTTAATTTTCAGTAAGTACATATGTCAAACATATATTCGGACATTCATGCTGACTGCAGGTAACATAGCCTTTGCCAGAAACTGGAGCAAGCATCCAATACATTCTGTAACTATCCCTCATAAACCATTTTTTCCCGAAATTTATTGTCCTCAGCAGCAAAATAAGATCTGATACCCAAGTCCTCAAGGCAAATAGGGATTTTTGTAAACATGAGGAGGTGCTTGTATTTTTGTCTAAGTTTCCAGCTTCTACAGATAACCATTTGAGATTCAAAGCTGATTTCTCTGACTTACTGCCTCCCTTGGTATAGTCCAATCAACGGAGAAATGCTCATCTAGAGATTTCTTTTCAAAGATTTCAGCTTTTGTTTTGATTCACGTGGTCTTAGCTATTTGGTCTTGGTCCTAACTCCTGAGTGTTGATTGTTAATAGCCTCACTGTTCTCATCCCACCAGTACAATTAGTGTGAGAAGTTGGAAATCTTGGAGTTTTAAACCTGCTTTTCATCCAATCAGCTAATTTATCACGATTAAATTCTTCAATTCGAAGGGAGAGATCTGAGCTTGGACCAACTGCTTTGGAATAAGGGCTTTTATAAACAAATGCTCTAGGGTCCCCAGATCTTTATTGCAAGTAACTAAATCCAATCAGCTAGTATATCACAATTAAATTCTTCAATTGTTCAAAATGGACTTCACAGTGAAGTGCATGCTTACTTGCTCGGTGTTTCACATGCCTGATAGCTGATATTTTTGTCCTGCAGTTTTCTAGCAGCCAAAGAGAAAATAATATTTTCTTTTTCTGTAGACAATGATTGGAGTTGGGAAGATAAAGCAATACTCAAACATCCTAGAGAAGCCCCTTAGCAAGGGCAAACAAGAGGTTACTTCACTCTCTCTTGATATCTCTTCCCCTTATGTTATGCTGAAATGCATCAGAAAATGATAAAGATTAAACTAGAGAATTGCTTTCTCTTTTCCCTTATTTATTTAAACTGTAAATTCGTATTCTTAGCAAGCAACCAGAGTTTGAGATTGTTTCAATAATTCACCTTTTTCTTCTTGTTGCAATACTTGACATCTATTGAGTTTGTTTCCTTTAAATTTTATTTTCTCATTGAATTATTTGATTTATCCATTAAATTAGTCGGGAAATTATGATCAAATGAGACAAATTAGTCTCAAAATAAGAATAAAACAAATCCGTTGAGATCCTATTACTTTAGAAAATAGAAAAGGTGTTTTCATAAACCAAAACTAACCGAATCAATAGTAGCTTTTATTGGGGATAGTCAAATTTGAACTGTTGAATGTTGTGCTTCCATTTCAGGTTAGCTTGAGTGCTTTTGCATTCTTGTTCTCTGAGCTTGTTCAGTACAATCAAACTCGGGTTGACAACATTGCTGAATTAGAAAGAAGGTACTTTTTCTTAATGTTTTATGGTTGAATCTCATCATTGCTGACTGATCTTGAGATCTGATTATTTCACATTAAAGCTAATTTTGGGATGATGCTTAGTTCAGTCAATGGCTCTTCTATTGTCAATGAATCTAATTTCATTCACGTGAAATGGATCAGGCTGGAGGATGCAGGGTATGCGGTTGGGGCTCGAGTTCTTGAACTTTTATGCCATAGGGATAAGGTACAACACATTCATAGACTATACCTCAGATTGCTATCGCAACAAGGTTCTCTTTTTTATTCTTCACTAGCATTCTTAAGATGCTACTTGCAAGTTGGACATCTACCACTCCTAGTTTTGGTAATGAGGTGAGAGAGTTTTGATGTAATACAAGGATGCTGGCCTAACACACCTTTTATGCTTGGTGGCTGTTTTCTCAATTATGTTTGCATTCATATTTTTTTTATCTGGGGTTAGCAATGTGTTTGCATAAATGCGTGCTCATTTGTGTGAACACGTATGCTCTTATATGGTGTCAGCACCGTTACGAATCTATGCTTGTTTATGCCTCAGGGGAATAGAAGGGAGACACGATTGTTGGGTATTTTATCCTTTGTGCACAGCACTGTCTGGAAGGTGTTATTTGGAAAGGTAAGTTGGCAATCTTGTCTGCTGGTGAAACAATTGAAAGTTTGATGATACTGTCATATGGAATTTGGCTAGTTTCCTAGAAGCCTATAGGCATGATAAATTTAGCTGGCATTTGCTTAAAATCAATGCAGTATTAATGCTTCTCTTACCAGCTTTTTTTTTTTGGTACTATGTTAGGTGGCTGACTCACTTGAGAAGGGCACTGAACATGAAGATGAATACATGATTAGTGAGAAGGACCTCCTTGTGAACAAGTTATGCATTGTCATCACTCATAACTTATAATGCCATTGTTTCAACTAGCTTGACCTCTTGTTCTAGGTAAGTAACCAACTGGTCTGTTTGCATTGTAGGTTTATTTCAATTCCAAAAGACATGGGGACCTTTAATTGTGGGGCATTTGTCGCTGGAATAGTGAGGGTAAGTGTTGCCTTCATTTTGTGTATAAAATGAATAATCTGGTGGAAAGAAGCTCTTATAGGCTCTCTTTGTTGCTTGGAAGGGTGTTCTTGATGGTGCAGGATTTCCGGCAGTAGTAACAGCTCATTTTGTACCCATGGAGGGACTGCAAAGACCTCGGACAACTATTTTGATAAAGTTTGCTGAAGAGGTAGGCACCACTAGTATGCTATTGTAAAATGTATTTGATGCTTGTTCTGATGTGTATGATTCATTAAATATTATCTAGCGTACTTTTTTGTTTAGGATTGACAAAATGTATAAATGCGTCTATTCATATATTTAAATCTCTACGGGATCAAAATACTGTCTTACCCAAAAATAAAATGAGATTCCAGTATGACTATCAAAATACTATTGAGAGAGTTGCTTCTAATGTGAAAGAAGAGTTGGTTATGCTGAACAATCAGTATATAGAGTTCAATTTTCATAATTTATTTTAGTATAATACAGTGTGTTTATGTTCCCGTTTGCTAAACAATAGTCAGCTGGTAATGCAACTGTCTTTTTCTTTTACTTTTAGAAAAAAAAAGTTGCGACACTGCTGCTGTCCATTTCAAAAGTAACATATTTCGATTCCTATCATCATCATAACTTGCTAAAGGATGAAGGTCCAAATATGTTTCCTGTTCTTCCCCTGTTATATTTGAAGAAGGCTATGTTGTCAGTCTGATACTGGTATATGACTGCAATGGACATATATATTTTTCAATATCCTTGAAGAATCATACACTGCATCATGTTGGACATGAATACATTAAAGTAAGAAGAGTTGGAGTGACTTGGGAAAAAGGCATTGAGGCCCAAAATGCAACATGTAACTACTAGCTTCTATTAGAATATGCTATTATTTCTGTTTGTTTTGCTTAACATTCTGTGTCATAGAATATCAACTTACTACATCCATATTACTGAAGACGGTTTTTCGAATTAGTTCTGAGTTGATGTATATATGTATATACTGGATTTAAGATTAATCCTGCTCCATTACTGCTGCTCTAACCAGGTACTGCAAAGAGAAGCGAGGTTAGGTTGATTATTATGCCTGGGGTTCTCTTGAGTTGTCCATGTACTGCAACATCGTGAAGGAAAAACTGAACATCGGCTGCTTCCTTAATCTAATAACATGGATTAGTGATGGTTTGTGTATTATGGCAACAATGGTAGCAAAAGATTATTACATGTAAAAGTAAAAATGTCATCATTACTGTTAGTTTTGTGTTGATTATGACCTCAAATGGATTATTACCGAGGAGAATACGAGTTTGTTTGTTTTGTGGATTTTCTTTTAAATGAATTTTGTTTCTTCGAAATTTGATAATGAATCATCTTTCGAATTTTCTGTTCTTTTTCAAGAAACTTTTAATTGATAAAAAAGGACCTATTGTACGCTCGACATACGGCGGTGTATAAGAATAATAAATAATACTAAAAAGAAGAACAGTCAACTAATCTTTCATAGCTCAGTGGGTTAGAGCACCCGTTTACTAAGCGGGAGGTCCTGAGTTCGACTCTCAATGAAAAAGCATTGAGTTTTATTTTTCCTCCGTGGGCCTCTAATATGGGCCAAAGTCATTGGTCTTGGGTTGGATCACGGCAGCAATTGGTTCCTTGACGTTTAATTTCTTTCTCACCTTCTGTTTTTATTTTAACCCTAGAAACCAAAAACCCTAAACAGTCTCCGCCACCCAGCAGATCAATTCGTTGAGGGCTCCTGGCTCTTCATTTTCTTTAGTCTCAGGTCAGCGCCTTAATCTTCGTTCCCTGCTGCTATTTTTCTTACATTGTCATCTAACGTTTCCTTTGATTTCTTCACCCAAAATTACTGAACGATTTTTTTTTTTGTATTAGCTGAAATATCTGCTTCTTTGACTTTGTTTCTTTTTTTCTTTTTTACCTTAAAGCAGAAGCTCCGATCCCATCTTCAGCTCCAAAAATGTCGGGGTAAGTGACAACTCTATAAAGATTCTAGGCCATGTTTAGTAGAATGTCGGTGCTTCTTTTTCCATGAAATTTGTTCGTGTCGTAATTATTGGATTTTTTTGATTACCTACGTATGACTTCAAAATGCTTATGTTTTCCCTACATAGACTTTGGGCTTCGTTTGCTTTTGTGCGGGATGAATTGCAATGATATCTATGAATGCTAGTATAGATTGCACAGTGTGTGTTTTTATATCGTATACTTGCTTGAGTTGCTGTGTGCTTCTCTTTTTTTTTTTCAGTATCTGTTAATAATACTTAGTATCTTAAGATCGTATTAACTATATGTTTCTGCATTGCTAGGAGTTGTAGATAGTATTTCAATTTTGTCCCTTTTTGAGATTACATTCTTAACTCATCAGTTTATACCCCAGCTTTTATTTCTTTGAAAGACTTTATGTCTATATCACTCTCAGATCTCTCTTTATAATGTATGCATATATTTATTCTGTGCTCCTGCCTATGGCTGTTGCAGAGAAGAAGTTGCCGTTGCCCAACCAGAGGCACCCGCTACTCTTGGTGAGCCAATGGACATCAACACAGCCTTGCCTCTTGTGGTGAGGAAGTCCCAAGCTCATGGTGGGCTTGCTCGTGGCTTACATGAAGTTGCCAAGGCAATTGAAAAGCACAATGCACATCTTTGTGTTTTAGCAGATGACTGTGACCAACCTGATTATGTTAAGCTGGTCAAGGCACTCTGCGCTGACCATAATGTTAAGGTGCTACGTGCACCTAGTGCAAAAGCTCTTGGCGAGTGGGCTGGTGTAAGTCACATTTCATTGCTCATTCGTGTTTTAATTATTTCCTTGCATTTCTGGACATGCTGAGGGCACCATATGATGTTCTAATGTCATGCATGTTCCCAGTATGTCTTGTTCTTAGTTTAGGTGTATCTTGTGAAACTCGTATCATTTTGTTTTCTCTAAGACTTTATTCTTAGCCTAGGAACTTGTATGTTTGTATGGCATGGAACATTGAATTATTTCTCTCCTACAAATCCCTTTGACCATGTATCCTTAGTGAATGTTACTACATATTACTCTGACTCTGTCCTATAGAAAGAGACTGATTGCACAACGCCCCTGCATGCAGTTGTGTAAGATAGATTCTGAAGGGAAAGCACGGAAAGTAGTTGGTTGCTCTTGTGTGGTTGTGAAGGTATGAGCATATACATGAAATACATATTTGCAAACTTCTGTTTTAATTGTTTCATCAACCCAATATCTAGAAAATTTAGAAAGGATTTATGATTCTTGGGATGATTTTATTATTCTTTTTCCTGCAGGATTACGGTGAACAACACGAGGGTGTCGAAGTTGTTCAGCAGCACAAGGATTAAGTAAAGAGGATGGTTTCTTTGGTAGAATCAGAGTTAATTTTTGGTCATTCATGATATTTGCTTGGGTAATCTTGTTTTTTCAAAGGCTGAACTGCTTGGTTTTTCTTATGTAAGCTACCTTTCTCATTTTAGATTACTGGCAAACCATTTGGAAATCCAACAATTTTTATCTCATGTTTCTGCTTGTTTGTTTGTCTTTCTTTTTTTCACCTCTCTCAAACATTTTTTATATATCTATTTGGGGGTTCAATTCTCTCAAACGTATATGAGTTAGGTTTTCTTTGGGCCTAGTTAAGTTCGATGCAAGATGTCTAATGTTCTGGTCGCCAATACAATCAGGGTGGACTAATTATGGATATAAATTGTCTTGTTTTCACTTGCTTAATTAGGTTTGATTAAATTCATTTATTTAGTAAAAATGAAATTGGTTTTCATGTTTGAGCTAGATAATTTATTTACAACTTTGAGTTCAATTTGATAATTAACTAAATTTTAGGGTCTATTTAATAAATCATTGAAAATTTTTAACATGAAATTTTCAATAAAAAAATGTATTGAACTTGGGGCATGTGAGGAGTACAAATACCTTATTTAAACCCAAAGAATTCCGCAGTCAATTTTATTTATTCACATCATATAATCTTTTATGCTGCTTAAAGGTATTGCCATAGCATTAAGTAAAAGAAAGAGGCCAGTTCCATGAATATGATTGGATTAGTGAAAGTGGGTGAATTGGCTTTTATTATAATGGTCAGGTCTCGTGGTCCATCTGCTACCTACTCTAGTTTATGTGGCTTGTATGGTAAGTTGATCCTACACCAGACACCCAACATGGTTTCTCAACCACTACTACCCTGATTTCAATTTTCAAGCCTCTGTGCTTCTTGTTCCATCTACCTTTCCCCACGATTGAAGGCTAAAGCTACTCGTCTTTTCAGTTTGTTGTTTGGGGTTTTCTCTTTCCTTCTTTGTACTTATCTTGATTCAACAATTTAGGAAATTTCACCACCAACTGTAAAAACAAATGGCAAATGATCGTGGGGTTTCTTGAACAGGACATTATATATATATTATCGAATACATGAACCAAATGTGTTTTAAAAAGAACATCCATCCGCTGCAAATACTGTGTTTTAAGTACCGTTGAACACCAAACTGGGGGTGGGGGCAACTTGGTTGAACACGGTATAGTTTATGCTTATGATTCAACTGAATCTTTTGCTAACAAATCCTGAAGGAGAGAGATTTAAAAGTATCAGCAAATCGACATAATCTTTCCAACATTTTATAAATAAGAATGGAAATCTATTCAGCAATCCAATTTGGACCAACTCTGCTATAATAAGATCATGTTTTGAGTGATACTAACTCTATTTTGTACCATTGGATGTTATTTTATAGCTTCATCATCAAGTCATTATACCATATCTGATTCAGTACCAGTTAATTTTCCACTTCTTACATTAAAACTTCATTTCTTTCTCTGAATTAATGATTTCAAAGTCAATGTAAAACAGTTAAAGAACAATAAATTAAATGAAAGTACTAAAATCTTCAATCATGTCAGCTATTTTTTATGCAGGCTGAAAGAGTAGCAAAAAACCAAAACAAGTTACAATTTTTAACTTGTACAAGCTATTGACTGGTCAGCAAGAGTGAAATTTCGATAAGAAAATTGTTAGAACCCTTTACTCAAACTTGGCACAATCTGAACCACCTAAACCAAACTCATTTTTTCCCAGCTGCAACCAAAGGCAATGGCTGTGGCTTACCTTTTCCCTATATATGTAACCGTATAGCATCATAATCCATACCAGACACTCGTTGCCTCATCTCCCACTCCACTCTGCGTCACTTAGTTTCTTTGTTTTTTGCTCTTGGAGTGAGGAAATCCATAGGAAACAAGTTTTTTTTATTTTTCATAATGGCAGGGACTGGAGTGTTTTCAGACATATTGGATGGAGAAGTTTACAAGTACTATGCTGATGGTGAATGGAAGAAGTCTTCTTCTGGAAAAACTGTTGCAATTATCAACCCTACCACCAGAAAAACTCAGTATAAGGTTCAAGGTTGGCAAGCTAAACTTGTAAAACCACTGTTTATTCTGCTAATCATGTAAATCATATATGCATGCTTTTTGTTTTTCCCATCAAATTTTGCCTTATTTTGTGGATACATTGAGGTGTTGTTCTTCATTCCTTATGAAACTATGTTTGTTTTCGGGGTGATCTAGATTAATCAAGGTGCCTTTGAGACCACACTTAACTATAGCCCAAATTGAATTAGGGGCTGAAATCATATTTAATGGCTAGTTTGTGCGTCTTGGTAGAATGATGCCTGAGGTGGTTTTATTGTGGTGGTGCAAACAGCTTGTACTCAAGAAGAGGTGAACAAGGTTATGGAATCAGCAAAAATTGCACAAAAATCATGGGCTAAGACTCCACTTTGGAAGAGAGCCGAGCTCCTTCATAAAGCCGCTGCTATCCTAAAGGAGCATAAAGCACCAATTGCTGAATGCCTGGTTAAAGAAATTGCAAAACCAGCCAAAGATGCCATTACCGAGGTATAGAATAATCTTCTCCAACTCTTTTTATGCACTTGTTTAATTCAGAACTGAAAAACAACTCATCTCAAGGAAATTGGTTTTTGATGTAATTCCATGAAGGTTGTGAGGTCCGGGGATCTTGTTTCTTACACTGCTGAAGAAGGGGTAAGGATTCTTGGTGAAGGGAAATTCTTGGTATCTGATAGTTTTCCTGGAAATCAGAGAACCAAATATTGCCTCACCTCCAAGGTAATGTTTCATTCATTTGCTTCAGCATATGAAAAATCATAAACAGAATCCTGTGAAAGCAACCTGTTGTTCATGATTTACAGTTGCAATTCAATGTATACAGGTTCCGCTTGGAGTGATTCTGGCCATTCCACCATTCAATTATCCAGTTAACCTGGCTGTTTCGAAAATCGCACCGGCGTTAATTGCCGGAAACTCCCTTGTACTCAAGCCACCAACACAGGTATTTTTTACATGCATATATAGTGATAATACATTGTTGAAACATATCACGTGATCGAATTTCACAGTGTGTCCTAAAATTAGTAATCTTCTTACAGGGTGCTGTTTCTGCTCTTCATATGGTACACTGCTTTCATTTGGCTGGTTTTCCCAAAGGGCTCATTAGCTGTGTGACAGGGAAAGGCTCCGAGATCGGGGACTTCCTCACTATGCATCCTGGAGTTAACTGTATAAGGTAGTTCCATGACATAGTGGACACTTCATTTACTATGACAATATAGTGTATAACTTGCATTCCCTTTTTCCTCAGCTTCACTGGTGGAGATACCGGCATTGCGATCTCGAAGAAGGCAGGAATGATCCCTCTGCAGATGGAATTGGGAGGAAAAGATGCATGTATCGTACTTGAGGATGCCGACTTGGATTTGGTTGCAGCAAACATAATAAAAGGAGGATTTTCTTACAGGTAAAAGAACAAGACATTACTTGTTTTCACTTCTACTAGACATTTAACATGGTGTTTAACTCTTTTTTGCTTGTACAACTACTACCACAGTGGTCAAAGATGCACGGCTGTTAAGGTTGTGTTAGTGATGGAATCTGTTGCTGATGTTCTGGTGGAGAAGGTGAAGGCCAAAGTGGCGAAATTAACGGTCGGGGCACCGGAGGATGACTGCGATATCACTCCCGTGGTGTCGGAGTCGTCGGCTAATTTCATCGAAGGGCTGGTGAAAGATGCCAAAGAGAAAGGAGCTACATTTTGTCAAGAGTACAAGAGAGATGGCAATCTTATATGGCCATTGTTGTTAGACAATGTTCGACCCGATATGAGGATCGCATGGGAGGAACCTTTTGGACCGGTTTTACCAGTTATAAGGATCAACTCCATTGAGGAAGGTATCCACCACTGCAATGCTAGCAACTTTGGACTCCAAGGATGTGTCTTCACAAAGGATGTCAATAAAGCAATATTGATCAGTGATGCAATGGAGACAGGTACGGTTCAGATAAATTCTGCACCAGCTCGTGGACCAGATCATTTCCCATTTCAGGTAAACAAAATCTATACTACATATCCCAAATTGGATGACTGTCTTGTTATATCAGCAGCATTGTAAAATTATTGAGAAATGGTTTGCAAACAGGGTTTGAAAGACAGTGGAATAGGATCACAGGGGGTTACCAACAGCATTAACATGATGACAAAGATCAAGAGCACAGTTATCAACTTACCAACCCCGTCTTACACCATGGGTTAGGCATTTCATAAATATCAGAATAACAACCAGTTAAGATAGTATTTGTGCTTTACAGCTTATTTCCATATGATGTTTAGTGAAAAATGGAGACAGGCAAATAAGAAAGACAGTTACATATGCATAATATGTTGTCTCTGTTATCGAATGTATCAAAGCTTCTTCGAGTGATGTACCTATATCTCATGTTTTGAAGACTTAGCAGAGCTTTTAATGAACATTGGTTTCTGGGTTTAGGCTATCCACTTGAAGCCCAAATATAAACATCAAAACTGGCAGAGATTGGGGCTGAAACCAGGCAAGTGCCATTTATGGGTTTGGGTTCAAAGTCCAGGCCCGTATTACATTAATTCCTAAGATGCATAAGCAAGATTATTTTGATAAGCATTAAAATAAAATTATATATCAAGCCATTTCATATGGTATAATTTACTTTTCTTTGTTCTATGTGAATCGTATAATTAGATCTGTTCATGGTCCGAGTTATTCGTCTAGATTCGAAGTCTTGTCCAAAATTTAGAAAGATTTGAGAAAAATATTAGTCTCAAAAAAATGAGTTTGGATAAAAAATTAGTTTCGCTTAAAACATGGATCAGGCTCGAACTTGAATATTTAAGGTTTAAGCTGTGGATCAGAAACTTGAATGTCAATGTATGAGTAGGGAAACCGAATAATTAATGTCTGTTGAGGCTTAACTACCATCTCACTTTCTTTTTCCAATCTATTTTTGGCCTTCATGTGATATAGCTGATTGCTTATGTGCTTAAAACATGGGTGATTTTCAAATTATAAAACCCTACACAGTCAAGCAAGCCTGTATCCAATAGTCTTCGTGAAATTCAGACAATGTAAGTAGGGACGTTAGCTACAGATTTAAACCCCAGATATTATCAAATATATTATGCAACTCAGTTGAATTTGGCATGAAATTCTCGTCTCGAATGATTGATTGAACGTAAATGGAATTGGAATTTTGCTTTTTCCAAGTACGAATGTTTTCATGTTTCATCCCTCACCTCATCCTCATGTGCTGTATACCTCGTTAATTATGGGTTCAATTTTCTTTCATTTATTATTAAAAATTAATATTTGGTTACCTATAAATCACACACACACACACAAAAAGAGGGCAGAATACATTCACCACTTAAATTTAAAACAATTTAATAAAACTCAAAGCTTAGGTCATCGAAACTTGTAGCTATTTATAACTGAAATAGTAATCAATCAATTAAATTTTATATATAATAGAGTGGTCATCAATCTCCTATTCATATACCAAAATAAGCAAATTCAAAAGGCTAGAATAATATCATAAACATTCTTAGACCCATCAACGTGTGACATAAGCAAAGTAGATTGATGGGTTTTTGTGTTTTGTTCATTAGAATGGGTTTTCTTTTCTGATGAAACACCCATATTATTCCATTATCATATGCTTTTTAAAACAACATAATTTGTATTATAATCAACTTGCTCCCATCTTTATTCTATTCATTGTTGCACAACAAAATTAAAAGCTTTATGGTTACCGCTTAATTCCATACTTTCTGGGTACATGAATAAAAATAAATACATAAATCCATTCATTCAAATTTGAAGAATGAGAAGTGGATGTCAAAACCATATTTTAGTTCTCATAAATACATAAATACATGAATCTTGATTTGTTCTAGTCATTGATGATTTTGATTACAAATTTCACCCATCTACTTTACGACGAATGTTGAAAAATTAGTCTTTTTATTTTAATTCTCATATTTTATGAAAATTGAGAAGCTAGTTCAATTATGTAACACTAGTCAACCTTTCGTTAAATCATTGATCTAAAAACCAACACTTCAATAATTTCTATGCAAACAATTAGTTTTTTTTTTTTAAAAAAGGAAAAGAAAATTCAACCGTTTATAATATACAACAAATTAATAAAACTCAGCTTTTAAATTAATATGTTTGCCCATAACTCAACTAATTTTTTTTTCAATTTTCATACAGTTAAAAAGGATAAAATTTTGTCAAATTAAAGACATTACTATATTGAATTTAGAATTTGATTTCTAATATTTGAAATCTTCTTATCTATCGTAAAACTAGTGTCGCCTTTATACTAAAAGAAGAAACATCTAAACACGGTTCTATGGCGGAATAAGTCTCGAGTCTTGACCCACTACCAACTTTGAGACGTTGAACTTGTTCCTTTGTCATGTTTCCTTCGACTTCATGTCTAATTCGAGGCACATTAAGTTTTTTATATGTCGGGGCTTTTCTTTTTAACAAATAATTGGAGAAAAAAATACTCATTGTGCTACGTACGTATTTTGGTGTTGCAGATTCATTAAACCAAATTAATTTCTTTTCTTTTCTTTTTTTTTCTTTTTTGAAAAAGAAAGAACAAATCCCAGTAAGAAAGGGAAATGTTTAGATTATATATATGAAAGGTGTTCATGTGCATGCATGGCTAGATTTATTCACATATTTGCCTATATATATATAGTTAGCTAGCTGGAAAATGAAGCAAGGGCCTTCCAAGAAAGTTCAAGGAGTAGATATTTATGATGAAAGATTGCAGAACCGTATCATGATCTTTCTATTAATAGCCCCATATGTTTCTAGCTATCTTCACCTTCAGCTGAAAAATACTAGACTCTATTCTAATATATAAAACCAAATATATATAGTACACTACCCAACCAAAACAGAAAAACAATGTTCTTTGATGTTGCTTGTGGTTCAACAGCGACAAGGTTTGAGACTTTATAGGAAATGAGACAAAATAAAAATATTATTGATCATGCAATTCCCGCAATAAAACTGACGATCATCATTGATCGAATTGTATCAGAAACGAATTCATGCAGTATTCATATGCACATGTGTGTGTCATGATTTATGAGAGGTCTTTGGATTTTCTTTTCTACCTATACATACATATAATATAAATGAAAGAAGGGGGTAAGCCGTGCAGAGATCCTGAACAAGTTGTTTTTATTTATTTATTTTTGTGTTTGTTTATTTACTGTAATCAGATTTTCATCATTGCGAAAGTAATACTTTTAAGTTAGGACTAAGATATATATATATACATCTTCATGTGATCTGGTAGCTTAATATGTATACACAAAATGTAATGATGATATCCAATATTGCATGTTATCATTCCCACCATTTAGGATTCAGCGAAGAAGCAAATATATATAGAATATCTTATAAACGTTAACTAATATGCTGATTAATGTGATAATTAAGGGGAAAAAAGCATCATAAAAAAAAATCAGCTTTGATTTAACACAAATGTATTAAATATAATTTTTTAAAAAATATTATGCTAAATTTATTTAATTTATATATATATATAAAAGAGTAAAACTACACCTGAATGTATACTTCTAAATTCAACAAACTCACCCGAAATTTAAGAAAAAATTAATTTTAAAAAATTAAACTAAATAAAAATAACGAAGGGAAGGGGAATGAAAGCCCTATTAGCGGTCAGGTTAAAGACCAATTAGAGAAGAGTTGGTGATTTTACATTTAAGAGCTTGTTTTTGTCCCCACTAATGTGGGTTTGGGAGATAATTAGCGGCGTGAGATTACGAAAAGTAAGGGTGGTTTCGACAATTCGCAAAGTGAGAAGATAAGGAAACCCTGGTGGTGGGACAGGGACGCTGGCCGACCAGGCGAGACCTCGGAGCTTATTTTGCCGTGACATCACATTCACCTTGCATTCAGCTCACGTATGTTAACAAGGTTTAATTATTAACAATTTCAATCTTTTTAGATTAATTTGGAGTAATAACAAAGGAGTGAAAAGCATATTTCCAGAAGGTATAACTACTTACATTCGTCTTCCAACTTAACTGTACATTCGCAAAAGTAAGAGCATCTGTTCAATTAGAGTGGACATCAACTTTTAAATCAATACAACTATATATGCGTAATTATATAAAAATCGATCTGTGCTGCATAATTATTGCGTGTAATATCTATTTTTTAACATTAATTTCATTATAAAATTTTAATATATTTATATAATGTCTAGGATTATTCATAATCTTTCATTAATTTTTTTGAATATATTGATGTGATTAAATAGTAGCATTTGTTCACATTTTCTTAACTATTTGACAAGACACACATAAATACTCGAACTTGAATTTCCGTGCCACCCATTGAACTCATCTCTCATTAAATTTTAAATAGTAGGATAATGCGTTTTAAAATTTTCACCTACCACCGCATCCATTTTTTTTAAAAAAAAATCACTCTGTTCAGGACCCCATCTAACAATTCAAATTTTACCACCGCTAATACAAAAATCATAAAATGTTTAAAAAATAATATTTGACAAACATCAATTCTAAGTTATTAAATAAGGTTAAACCAAACCCTAAAAAAACTTAGGCAAGTTAGATGATAAGTAATAAGATGAGGCGCAGGCATTCAATGGGTCGTTGGACAAAAGGAGTGGAGATTTTGCTAATTAACATTGCACAGGGATGATAATGATGATATGATGAAGAAGCATTTAAGTAATTAAACTCATAACAACGCCCCCTCCCTCTCTCTCCTCTTTCTATATTTAATAATCCCAACCCTGGGAATACCCAAGTAAAAGAAGACTCCTCCTCCCTTCATCTTCACTCTTCGGCAGCCCATTGACACAAATCCAAATATCATTCCCGATCCTAAAATCCCCTTTTTTATTTACAACGTACAGTTGAATTATGCAGCCTTGTAGTCGTGAAATGCAAGCAATGAACTCTCTCTTAAACCCAACGCAACAAATCCCTCTCCAAGACCTCCAACCCAACGGAAACAGCAGCACTCACCAGGCGCAGATCCACAACCCACAGTTCGATCCCACCTCCTCCCACGATGACTTCTTAGACCAGATGCTCTCCACTCTCCCTTCTTGCTCCTGGTCCGACCTCAAGTCTCCTTGGGACCCGCCTAAATCCGATGAAACGCCGCCTTCTAATCCTGACAATAATGTTGGGTTTCACTACGATGAGATTCTAGCCTCCAAGCTTAGACAACATCAAATCAACGGCGGCGGCGGAGGGACTACTGCAGCTATGAAGATGATGATGCAACAGCAGATGATATTACCGGGAAGACCCATCGCCGCCGCAGGCGGAGGAGGGTTGACTATGCCGTTGCATAACGATATTGTTGTTGATGGGTCTTCGTTTAAGTCCCACAATCAACAGGTTGACGTCACTACTCACTATCTTAATTTGTTTCCTGTTTGACTATATACTATAACTTTAATATAGACATAACAACAATAAATGAGTGATGATGAGACTGAGTTGTTTTTTTGCAGGGTGGGGAGGGTTCCGTGCAAGCTTTGTATAATGGTTTCGGTGATGGATCTTTGCATGGGACTAATAATCAGTCACCGAACCAGCCTCAGCATTTTCACCATCCTCAGGCATATTTCTTTTCTCTTTTACATTTTCCCCAAAGAATCACGAAGACCCTAAATGGGCTAATGATACATATCCAGTTATTCACAAGTATTTTATTTATTGTTCAGGGAGGCAATACGCAGACACACAGCTTTGGAGCAACAGCCGGGACAGTTATGAACCAAAATCAGGCAAGCGGTTCGACGACGGGAGGTACACCGGCTCAACCCAAACAAAGAGTTAGGGCTAGAAGGGGTCAAGCTACTGATCCCCACAGTATCGCTGAAAGAGTAAGCAATCCCTTTCTTTTAATCAGTACTTGGTTTTTTCCTTCTTGTTCATTAAGATTTGTTTGTTTTTATCGTAAAATACATTAGGAAGCTGAAAAAATGATTTGATTCGATCCGTATTCTGAAATGATGTGTGTTGGCAGTTACGCAGAGAGAGAATTGCAGAGAGAATGAAAGCCCTTCAAGAACTGGTTCCCAATGCCAATAAGGTACACTTCGCGCCGGCCCTCCGGCTTCAAATTCTTTGACTATTCTCGACGGTCAAATGTTAGGTATCAGAATATAAGGGCAGGTGTCAGTTAGTTATATTAATTAATGGTCACAGTCATGTAACTTTAATGCTATTTGGTCCCTATCCCGAACCTTACTCCTAGAAAAAGAGTTGAGTTAGTAACTGAATGTATCAGGATTTTTTTTAAGTTATTTTAATTGAGCATCATATATACATTAATTAGGAAAGTTAATTAATGCATGTTCGCATATAATTATATATGTTTTTGATTGTGTGGGTGTGGAATGACAGACAGATAAAGCTTCAATGCTTGATGAGATAATCGACTATGTCAAATTCCTCCAGCTCCAAGTCAAGGTTTCCACACTTTATCTCTCAATTTTTTTTTATTTTTTATTCTGAAATATTTTATTAATTAAATTATGAAGGATTCCCCGACCTGGTTGACATTTTAAAAAAATGATTTAATTATTTATTTTATACTTAATCCAGTTGTAATTATATGTATGGGCCTTTCTGACACTAAAATTCTTTGCTTTTTTGCTGTTTCCTGGAAATTATACAGGTTCTGAGTATGAGTAGATTGGGCGGTGCCGCTGCTGTTGCGCCCCTTGTTGCTGATATGCCATCTGAGGTAAACCCTAATTCCAAAATAATCCCCATTTTCATTTTTCACTACAGTTCTCTAGTTTTTTACGTTCATGGTAATTTTCTATCCCCCTCTCTCAAAAAAAAAAACCCACCATAAATGTGCTGTTTATTTTCCTTTTTTAAAGAAAAACAAATGGAAATGGAAAATTATTACTAAATGTAAACATAAAAAAAATAGGCTTCTTTCTTGTCTTGTTTAAATCATTCTGTTTCTCTCAAATCACACCACTAAACGACAAAACAAAAGTAGCACGCTTGCCCCCACTGTCATAGATTCCTCCTTTCCCTCTCTAGAACTTTATTTATTTATTTATGTTTCTTTTCTTTTTTTGAGTTTTTAGTCTTTTATTTTTTTGTCCAAGCATCTCTTTTGGAGGGCCAAAAAAAGAAGAGAAAATTATAAGAGTACTATGTTTTTTTTTTTTTTTGTCATTGCAGGGAGGTGATTGTGTTCAAACGACTGCTAGCGGTGGTGGGTCCCTTCAGAGAAATTCTAACGGTAACCAACCGTCTGCGAATAACGATAGCTTAACGGTGACGGAGCACCAAGTGGCTAAGCTCATGGAGGAAGACATGGGGTCCGCCATGCAGTACCTGCAAGGGAAGGGACTTTGCCTCATGCCCATTTCCCTAGCCACCGCGATCTCAACCGCCACGTGTCATTCCAGGAACCCCATGATCAACAGGGGCAGCAGCAGCAGCAACCACCCTTTGCGTCAATCCAATGGCGATGGGCCTTCCTCGCCTAGCATGTCCGTCTTGACTGTCCAGTCAGCTACAATGGGTAACGGCGGTCTGGATGGTTCCGCTAAAGATGCTGCTTCCGTTTCCAAGCCGTGATGACGGCGTTGACGGACTCTAAGCTGAAAAAGAGGTGGTAAATTAAAACAAAAAGGATTTGTGGAGGGGAATTAAAAGGCAGCTTTAAGTCTAGGAAAATAAGGTGGTCAAGAGACGACACCGTATTTACTTGGACTTTTGGTGAAGCCTAGGTGCTAATCAGAATCTGACCAAACCCCAACTAAAACAACAACAACAACAACAACAACAGATATAAAAGAAGAGGAGGATAAACCCAATCCTTAGAACAACTTATTATTAATATTTTTAATTGCATTTGGTTTGTTCTTGATATTTGCATTTAAATGAAAAATGAAAAAGTACGGGTGTGCTGATGTTACTTGGTATTATTTGATATTTAAATAATTACGCGCAATTATTATATGTGGATGACCTTGCCAGTTTTATCAGCCCAGCCAGCTTTCATCACTTCGAAGCAAGTGGGGTGTGTTTTATGAGAGATTAATAGAACATGGATTAGCTCACAGCTCAAGTTTGTCTTCAGTTTATTATGATCTCTACTAATAGAGATGACGATTCATTTTGGTTGCTCATTTTTAAATCTCCTTGGTATTGTATTTTATTCAATAAGCCCGGGAGAAGCTGTGAACTGGGGCCATCCATAAAGTCAAAGAGCGTTGACTCCATCTGGCCTCGTTACGTTCTCGCATAGTAGTGCCAGACCCCCAGCGGCGTTTGTTTTCTCCTCACTCGTGAAACACACATTATTTATGTAAGTTAATGGTTATAAATTACTTAAATTATTAATTTTAGGAGATGTCGCATGTTTAATGTGTTGTTGTTGTCATTATATAGTAGTAATAACAAGATCATTTATTATATTAATAAAAATAAGGGATTGTTAGGTCAAGAAACATCAGGACCACAAGCTAGCAATTAAGTTAAAGTTTGACCAACAACAAATAAAAATAATAAAAAGGAAAGGAAAGTGGGTAGCAACTAAGGTGAACAACAACAGGCTGCATATATGAGTTCTGTGGCTGAGTCAAAGCGCGTAGATCTCACCATCCTAGCAGAGGAACACCATATCAGTTCTTTCACCTATCCTCAATGTAATCATTCCAATCTCAAAACAGCATTTCAAGAAATATATAACCCACTTAACCATGAAAGACTAACTTGGCAACACAACATTGCCAGCAAATTTCAAACACATATCCACATCCTATACAAACCAATATCCGACGCTTCGCAACCAATTAGAACAGCAGTCGGAGCCCATCTTTTAAACATTAAACAAGATGGTAGGTCACCCAATTTTTCCTTCAACATTCTCAACTTGTAGGATAATGTTAGGTAGAGTTGAGAGTACACTGGTTACCTATAGCATCTTCTTCACATTGACTTGACACCCAACAACACCTGCAAATATCTCTTCATAATACTTCTTGCCTGCATGAGATAGAGACAGAAGAGAGAGATGCTGCGACTAATCTCAAAGCTCAATTTCAACAGATCTTGTTCACATCTAATAATTTTATACATCCACTACAGGCACATGGGTGTATTAAGAGACATGAAGTCCACTACTTTGTGTCAATGACATAATATATCAAGTATTAAATGATATAAAAGCAAGTAAAAGAATATTTTAGCCCATCTGCTCCAACAAGGCAGTAAAAGATACTACTCCAGTCTAAACAGGAAAAGGAAAATTAAATTAAATTAAACACCATTAAAGCTGGTAGATAAGATTTCAGAATCATATGTATTCTTCTACAAGTACATTCAATAGTTTAAAATATTGATTAGCTGTATTCAGAGTTCACACTCTCATTCCTTTTCTAAGAACACCTCTTACCATGAATTTAATGCTATCTGTGCATGTCTAGAGAGAGTATTACATGACAGACAGATGCCATGTGTTCAAACTCATATTAAACTATATTTGACCATTGAATCAAATCCCTGTTAAATCCAAATTACAGCTTCACTAGTTGCATAGTGAAAAACAGACCACAAGCATGGTAGGTTGTAGTTCCATGTAAGAAATGGAGAACCAATAAGATTGTATGAATACACAAGCAGAAGATAAGAATAAAAGAGTTCTTCCTCCATTTGTAAAATAAACTTGATAGGTTGTACTTCTGGTCAATGTTTTGGGAGAAACAAAAGATAGATGCACATAGAGCAAGCAGAGACACATATTTAAGAGTACCAAGTCATGACAATGAGACGAACAAAGCGATGCAAGTCTTATGCATAGAACAATATATAGCCTAGATTTAGAGCAGGAAGTTAAAAGGAATGAAAAAGAAGTAAGAAACACATCTCAGCATACACACATATGCAGTAAGAGGAAGAAGTCAGCTCAACATTTACACGGTACACGTGCAAGTTTAATTGGGATAATATGGAAAGTCAACAGCTGGCATACGATGTTCATTCATTATTAAAACCTTACACAGACATATCTTCATAGGTATGCCTAAACCAACAACAGATAGAATATAAGAAATCAACAAAACCCCCCAATGGTTCAGCAAAATCTTAACTCCAGGTCATTGGAGACACCTCAGCGATTTGATTAAAGGATGCAAGATTCAGCCAATGATAGACCATGATGGTCCAATCTTCATCAGGGGCCCAACACAAGCCTTACACCCCTGCCAAAAATAAATAGGCTTAACCTAATGAGTACTATTCACTTCGAATTCAACAACAATACCACTCTTAGCACCTAAAGTTATGAGCATGTTTAGGAAGCGTTGAGTCAATACAAACAAAGAGCACTGTGATTCATACAAGAAACATGATTGCCAAATTCAAAACCCAATGTCAATTCTTAACCGAATATCCAGTTTCCCATCTAAATGTGTAATCATTAATGTGATTGTATATCCTAAAGACTACAGAGATAGCAATTTCATGTAACTAAGGAAGCCCCTAAAAGTCTAAAAGCTTCAATAGGCATTTAAGCAGAGGTTGGGGGCCTGAAAGTGTAAGGCTGTGGAAGTGACAACGGACCTCTCCTCGTTTCTTTATCATCAAGCAGCCTCTGCGTTCGCTTGGTCTTACAGTACTGCCTATCAAAATGCTTCACCTACAAAAAAACCCAAAAAAGATGCAGCCCAAAATAAAATAAAAATAGTGAAAGATGGAACAAAATTTATGGCTAAATAGCAAAGATTAGAGAGTAATCAGTTACCCAAGAAACTCGACAATTCTTAACATAATCCTCCCTGGAGGGTTTGCATTCAGTGGGATATAAGAGCCCCACTGATCCGATTTCAGTGGGTTTCTTGTCCGAATGTTTTTCCAAGCAAGAGTAAAATGCATCACGAGCCTTTTTTAACCCAACCCCAAATCAAGAAAAAAAAACCAACATTTAGATTAGATTGTTAAGGGTTTATTTTGCAATAAATTACGGAGATCAAAGAAATGGAAATGAAGAAGAAGGACCTTGTAGCAAGCTTGCCTGGCTTGCAAAAGCACGTCAGTGTGGATTTCGTCTCGTTTAGCAGATGCATAAGCTTCCAGCGACATGGCTTACTGGCGTTTCCCCAAGAAAACAATAAAAACAAGTAGAAAGTGCCTGTTTCCTTCCTTTACCGAGCTTTTTCTGGTTTCGTTATTTGTTGTGGAGGCGCTCCATTCCTCCATTTGGATTTGGGCTTCAATCTGTTAATTTTGTTTGTTTGGAGGGCCCATCATGCAGCTTTAACATTTTGTGATTCTCCTTATAATTATTGACGTTATTATAATTTATTTTTATTTAATTGAATAAAAAAAAATTACTTGCATGGAACTCATTGCCAACGATGATCTAATTTTTCACTGAATTTGCTAAAGTTTGAGCTCATTCCATGGCCATGGTTTGGGTCATTTTTAAAAACATTCCCTTATTCTTAAATTATATTTAAAAAATAAACAAATCTCTTAAATCAAAAGCTTTTATCAACACTAATGAACCGATCGAATCAAACGAAATGAAAGGTCCGCCTAACCCTAATCCATTTATAACACTTCACTTCTTATTTTCTTTACAACCAATCAATAGTGCCAGTGGGGGCTGGTAATGGGTCTTTTTTTTGTTTGTTGTTGTATGTTTCTGTGCATGTTTTTAATTGATGTTTTTTGGCTCTTTGTTTACTTGTGATGCCATAGTAGTAAATGTTCAAATATGGTATCTGAAATTCCAGGTTATGGAATTGCATATAAGCGCAAAGAAAGGCAACAAGCGAGTGACCTACAACGGTGGTTTAAAAGCCTGCTATCAAAAGGATTGTTTGAGGGCTTGATGGTGTGGGTGGCTGAACTCATCATTAACCCAAATCCATGTTACATCTTAGTCTTGAATGAAGCTTAGATAAGGCTTTGTAGACCATCCTTTTACCGGATTCATTTCTATTTGTCAATCGAAATAGAGATTTTAAATCATTAAAACACCGATAGAGGTTTCAAATCTTGAAAATGAAAAAACTCATATTATAAGTTTTGATTATATCAGTTTTTTTTTATACTATATTTAGAACTACTTATAATCTTTCTCAAACTCATAATAAGAAGATAATGCACTTCAGCGCGCTTGAACCCACGTCCTCCTAGAGGTATGCAAATTTCGGGTAAAATCGAATTAATTCAGTTATCGAATTCGGTTAATCAATCGGTTAATCGAATTAATTCAGTCGGGGTGGTTAATAATTTTTTGAAAGTTCGATTAACGTTTAATTCGGTTCAAAACTGATCGGTTAACCGAATTAATCGAACTTAATAAATAACTTTATAATATATATAAGTCTTTGGTCGGAGTCGGTCGGTTCGGTTAATTTTTTGGAATTATAAATTAATCAGTCAGTTAATTTAGTTAATTTTTTATATGTTTTATACTTGTTTTAACTAAAAATTAAAAAAAACATATAATTCGGTTAACCGACCGAATTAGTCAAAAAAGTTCGGTTCGATTAACATTTTTAAAAAAATTTCGATTCAATTAACAGTTAAGGATTTAAAAGAATCAATTAATTTGATTAATAGTAATTCGAAATAATTAATCGATTGAGCATTCTTATATCCTTTTAAATTGATAATAGTGCATATACTAATAAAATAAAAATTCAGGCGGCTAGAAACCGTTGATACTTGCACGCGGAAATTGCCGAAAAATAAATAGGACCAAAATTTAAATAAAACTCAATGAAAATTTTTATTAGAGTAGAGGTACGATATATGAAATTTTAAATAAATAAATAAAAGTTTAGGTTCTTGATAATGCGAAATAGTGGGCCTAGAAAACGGTGCCAGGGACATAAGACGCATGTTGTTAGGTTAGGGTTGATGTCTTTGTCTTAACCCCTCACCAGCCACAGCCAGCCTTCCCCACTCAAACCCTAACCACAATGTAACATTTATTACATTGCAAAAAGGAATGTGGTGGGCGGTAGAACAACCACATTAAACAAAGGTTCAAACCTCTTTCACCTTTTCACTTTAATTTAGATTATTCAAAATCTAAAACCAATTTAAATTCGTACATAATTTCTGATTTAATTATTGCTATTTATGTTGCATAATATAATGTTTTTTCTTTATGATTTTTAAGTGAAATTTTTACGCTTCACAAACAAATATTTATAGACATATAATAAAATATTTAACAATAAAAACATGTCAATTATTAAAATCATTTGTAAAATAAAAAAATTTATTGTCAATATACCAAATGCTTATTTGTTTTTTATTTAATTCTATATGAACCATTAACTCTAAAAGAGAGAGAGGGGGGCAAACATCTTTTTTTGTTTTAATTATTTGTGGTATAAAAAAAATATGTATTATCTATTTACCAAATACTCCCCCTATAACTCATTAAATTAAACCCAGGTATAAGGGCCCATCAGAGTGTACCTAAAGATGGGCTGATTAAATGGGCCCAATTCCATACAATAGGCCCCATTTGTTACTGGGTGCACTCGAAATACAAAAAGAAGTTCAATTATTTTGTCATCCACTAAGTAAATAGAAACAAAACATTGGCGCCCACTGCTTTGATTGTTTAGTTGTTTAAATGGAAAAAGAAAAATCTCTTGTCCTCGTAACCATGAGTGTAAACACCCTTTCTCATCATCATCTCAGGTTTAATAATTAAGATTCTAAAGTAACCTATAACTTTTACACTTTCTTCCTTTCAAATCTGATTCTCATTTGGTTTTTGGTTTTCATCCTGATACTTGAATTTAGTATTAATATTTAATTTGCTACATAATTTTTTCTCCTTCGTTTACAACCTAACTTTACCTTTAATGTTTTCTTCGAAACTTATTTTTTTCTTTAATTTGATGCTTGAGTTTTTCTGTTTCATTTAAGTACTTAAGTTTAGTTTCGATGTTCGATTTAATAATTAAACTATTTTTACATCTCAATTAAGTGTTTATGCTTTTTTTTTCTATTAGAGTACACGTGCCAAACTTTGATTAGGCCACCTGATGCTATTTCCTTTGGATGCTGATAATCCAAAGTCTTAATACTTAATTAAATGTATAATGACTTATTTGGTTTTTCGGCTTTACAAAAAAAAATTTATTTTAATTAGTCATTTCATTTTTCGTTCTTTTTAATCCTTAAACTTATTTTTTTTGTCAAATAATCTCAAAATTGCTAGAGTCTAGAAAAGTTAGTGATTTTTAACATTACTGATATGACGTGAACGGCCATGTGGATGACACACCATCATTTAGTTAATTTTTTAAAATTAAAAATTCAAAAAAAATATTTAAAAATATTTAGTTAGAGATCAATATTTCCAAGGGAATTATTATTATCTATATCACACTTTTTCTTTCTCTCTTAGTTTAATAGGTAAGTAAGGGAATGAAGGCAATCTTGGTTACGAAGAAGTTACAACTGGCTTTGGGTTAATGAATTTTCAATCTTGTTGCATAAAATTATGAAATCCCTGTATCTTAAATCAAGATTGGCAGCGTGAAGTGGTGAAAAAAGAATCAAAGGGGGAATGCCAATTTGCCTAACCCATGTGCCCTGAAGGTGGATTAGGAGCAGGTTGTAGTCACCTACCGAATTGTGGCTGATGCTTGCTCTCCCATCACATGAATCCAAATTTGGTTATATAGCCTCCACTGTCTTATTCCAACCTGACAGCGCCTCTTGTCTACCCTAGTTGCTCCTGTCACAGTTTTACGTCCACTTGCAACAAATACGATGGTGCAGATCTTTTCATTTGCACTTATTCACCATCCCCATACAAAACCACCCCTGAATACCGTTCCCCTTTCCCATTAAAATAATACAGTTTCTTGCATTGTCAATATCCAGATTTGGGTTCTTTTCTTTTTTCTGAATAAAATCACGGGGGATAGATAAGTTAGATATTCCTCTCAAAGCACATTGCTAAACAAAACCTAAAGTCAAGCAGAACACTGGGTTTTTGGTCTACCAGCGGCTCTCATGGCAAGTTCAGTCACGGGCAGGGCAGCATCGAGGGCATGGCTAAGGCATGTAAAACAATGAATGGTGCAAATTTTAGGGTATCTATTGGCTGCTGCTGAAATATGATATCCCTAAGGTTAAGCGCCTTTAAGACAGCGAAAAAGACCCATGAGTACGTACCCAGACTGAAAACACATCAGCAACGGGGGTCTATCAGTACCCCGTATTTAACTTTTATCTTTTTTCGAGGTGATGATCTATCTGTGAACACCATTCGATTTCAGGGGAGGAGAGGGGAGCCGTATTTTATTACCTGTAATAGATACGGAAATCCAGACCCTTACAAATTGGACACTGAATCCAAAGATAAACCAGACTATTATAGAGATGCAGCGAAACCAATACGGGCAACAGGCTCGGTGGCGGGACAATAATTGTCCACTACAATGAAATTCGTATATAAATATGTGTTAAACCCCTTAATCAACTCCAGCACTCAATTGTCACATTGATTTGATTAGCTTCAAATAATGGACAAGCTCTGCTTGCTTAATGAGTGCTATAATGGAAAATCATGCTAAATCTTGGAGGAAAAAAAAGAATTAGTGCTTAAAAGAATGGTAATATGCTAAGAAATCGTTGATTGAAGACATGTAACTTTAATTGAAAAGACGGAAAGAAAAAGAAAAAAGGTTGCAGACGAGTTAAATCATAAAGTGAAGCCATCCACTTGCAGGAAAACAACACACATGAAAATATTGGCGTAAAAATGGATCATCATCAATAAAGTTAATCGAATACCGCGCACATGGTTCCATCTTCAACATAATCACAAACGACCAAACCCAGAACATCCTCTGTTTCTGGTTTTCTATCTAAACGATAATAAAAACATTATGAAACAATGGTCTAGAACATAATAAAAGTTAAGCGACAGTCGAGTTATCGGCGGGCGACGTCCAGACGATGTCCTTAAGCGCCGGTCGGAGCTCTTTACTGCAAAACTGGTTGTATTCAAGGGTATCACCATGGTCTTTTTTAACTTCCACCACCAGAAACGACGGTGTCAATGCGAATATGTCAGCAGCAATGGCTAATTTCCCTTTCCTTCCACATTCTTGACCCTGAAGTCGTACACTTGACTCGCTCTTCTTGACGCTGAACTTCATCGACTGGGCCACCTCTTCCAGTCTCGATATTACACTGCTCGCTGGCCTTGTTGTAGCGAATCTTAGCTCCTCTTTCTCTTCTCTCTTCTTCTCCTCAAACAACGGTGACAAATCGAAGCCCTCGGATAAGGAAATGATATGGAAAGCGTTCAGAGTCTCAGGCTTGGATGATTTCTCGCCATTGAAGGCTTCAAATTCTAGCTCCTCCTTGGTTCTAATAGTCCTGGGTATTGATTTCTTGAACCAAGACGAGTCCATCACCTTTGGAGTGGTGATTCGGGTATTTGGGTTGGGATCTAAAAGCTTAGTAATTAATCTACGAGCTTCAGGGGAAAACCAAGGTGGGCACTTGAAATCTCCTCTGTAAATCTTCCTGTACATGGCTACCATATTATCATCTTGAAATGGTAAGAACCCAGCGAGAAGAACGTAAAGGATTACCCCACAAGACCAAAGATCTGCTTTAGCTCCGTCGTATCCTTTTTTCCCAATAACTTCAGGAGCCACATAAGCCGGTGTTCCACATGTTGTGTGCAATAACCCGTCTTGTTTCAAGTGCTCAGAGAAAGCACTGAGACCAAAATCCGTAACCTTCAAGCAGCCATCTTCATCCAAGAGCAAATTCTCCGGCTTCAAGTCACGGTGGTAAACCCCACGGCTATGACAGAAATCGATAACGGAAACCAACTGTTGGAAATAGACTCTTGCCAATTCTTCCTTGAGCCGACCCTTGGCGATTTTCGTGAAGAGTTCACCGCCTCGAACAAGTTCCATGGCAAAGTAAATCTTGGACTTACTCGCCATGACTTCATGCAACTCAACAATATTGGGGTGTTTCACCATCTTCATGACGGAAATCTCTCGCTTGATCTGCTCCATCATCCCAACTCTAATCACTTTCTCCTTGCCAACAACTTTCATGGCAACACTTTTCCCTGTCTGAAGATTCCGAGCATGGTAGACTTTAGCGAAAGTTCCATGGCCCAACATACGACCAAGCTCGTATTTTCCATGCAGCAAAGCTGGGTTTTCACTTTTAGTTTTCTCTGCCATTTTAAGTTACAATCTCGAGAAAATGCACTACAAGAAAAGCTTTAAATCTTTTTTTTTTTTCGATCAGAATTCTAGTATATACAACGCAAGAGATAACAAAAAGAAGTAGAAGTGTAGAACATTAAGAACAGAGATTTTTTTTTTCTTTTTTTCTTTTTCTTTGTAAGAGACTATAGGAAACGAATGAATCACCCGTCTTCAACGTGTTTACGGTGGCAATTCCTGCCGCCGACGGACCGCTTACCGTGTCCAAACAGCTCAGGCCTTGTCAGCGATGTCCTCCTCATCTCTCTGCATTCCCCGCAGGGATATCTTGCCCTTTTTAGTGGGGTTTTTTTTTTTTTTGGGGGGGGGGGGGGGGGGGGGAGGCTTTGAACGCAAAAGCTTTGCTCGGAGGTATAAGCAAACAGATGCTTTGGCTTCTACCACTTTTTTTTTTCTGAGTTGAATTCATTAAGGTTCCATTTTATACAAGTTTATCTAACCATAGAATTCCCATTTTATCCTTTAGTTCATCGGACGGTTCCGATTTAAATCCAGTGAATGAAACCCACGTGGCATGATCTTTATGAAGAGCTGGATTAGTGACATAATTGGATAGTTACACGTAGAGAGCGCCAACGTCAACTTATGAAATAATAATATAGTTTCCTCCCCATTTGTTCCTTCCAACTTACTTCTTGGTTCTTGCCTGTCTCATGATTACCCCATAATAACTTAAAAGAAAATGAAAATTAAAATATAATGCCAATATATAATTTATTTGTTTTTAAATTAGAGTTAAATGAAATGAAAAAATCTCTCCTATTTTAATCAATAATTCATCCTTAGTTTGGTTATGAAAAATTTTAAAATTATCTAATCCTTAATGAATGAACAGAATGGCAATAATTGAAGATTAAAGTAGCATAAGTAAATAGATTGAAAAATTAAAAGAAATATTAAGAGTGGGTGTCCAGGGTTTTGTAAAAGGTTAGGTTGTCAATAATTCTGTGGGGTCCAGACATGGTAGAAAAGTGTGAACCATATGATAACTTATTACGCCCTTCATTACTGATACGGCGACTGTAAAAGATGAGTTGTATTCCTATTTCGAATTTTTTACTAAAATAATATAAAAACAAATTTATTTACTAAATTATCAAAATGATATATTTTGTAGGATGAAAAATATTAAAATGACGACACCTTCAAGTTTTTCTGACATAATTTTTTTAATTATATTTATTTATTGTAAAAATAATAATAAAATGTTAGTGGAGAATATTAAAATGGTGGCATCAAGGGATAAAAAATATCTGACACGAGTGGAGGGTTCAAAAATGACGGTATCAAAGGAGGATAATAGAATGGCGACACCAAGGAAAATTTTGGACACGTGTCGAACCCCTAATGACCCGTGTGTGGGGGGTGTGGGGGCAAAAATATTTACTATCATCCAACAACTTTCGAGCTTATTCCCATTGATCCCCCAAACTCTCTTTTATAACAAAACAATAATACCTTAAAATAATTTTCCCAAACCCCAACATCTTTACCTCCCACACACACACGAGTCACTAGGGGCTCGGCACGTGTCCAAAATTTTTCTTGGTGCCGCCATTTTACTATCCTCCTTTGGTGCCGTCATTTTCAAACCCTCCATCCAATGTCAAGTATTTTTCTTCATATATTTTATTCGTATTTTTTATCTTTTGATGTCGTCATTTTAGTATCCTTCACTAATATTTTATTATTATTTTTTATATTATATAAGTATAATTACAAAGATTGAGTCAGAAAAATCCCAATGTACCACCATTTTAATATTCTCCACCCTACAAAATATATTATTTTAATAATTAATGGAGTGTGAATATTATTTTGATAAATAAATTATTTTTTTATATTATTTTAATAAAAAACCCTTCTATTTACCTTTCTTTTATTTTTCTAAAACAAAGGTGAAATCATTTTAGTTATAAGCGAAATTAAGTGGTAAGTTTCTTCTGCTCTTCTTTTTCTATTAAATTTTAATCCCATAAATACTAATTTACCCTCCCAATCATTAAATAATAAACAAATTTCTAAAAAAGTTCTATTTTCGGCTAAAAAGTCTAGAATTTGTAAAAATACTTTATTGCATGTGTACAATAAATCTAATAAAGTAAAATTAAAATCAACCGAACACACAAAAGTGTGTTTAATCTTTATATCACCGCTGTCAATGTTTCCTTCACAAAATACAATGTTTCAAATATATATTTAGTGACCTAAAAAATATAGGCAAATGAGTTTAAAGATTAAAAAATTTAATTAAACTCTTCCATTAATAAAAACCGTTATTATTCGATTTGATCATAACAAATATTAATGTAATTAACGAATGTAATGATAAATTGACATGTGACATGTCACATAAATAAATAAAATGATAATATAGCATGTCGTTTTAACATATACTTTAAAAATATTTTTTTTCTAGAATAAACTTGAACCAATTAACTTCCAAATCTAAATTCATTTGGAGGTGAAAAATCATTATTTTATTTTTATAGTTCATCAAACACCAATAATCCTTTTATTTGATATAAAACTGAAAAAGTTCCTTCCTTTTTATATTAATCATCTTTTTTATTGTGATTATGATAACGATATCAACAGAATTAATACTCAACTAGTTACATAAATACATATTACAGTCAACTCTCTATATAATTAACCACACAAATTGTCCACACATTTGAGATTAAAATTTTATTTTATGTTTTTTAATCTCAAATTAAAAAACTTCAATATGTTAATAATATTATTAATTGGTGAGCTTTAGATTATATCTTTGATAAATTTTACAAATGTTATTTCATTTAATAAAATATATTTATACATATAATTTAAATATTTTATTAAACTAATATTTTAATTATTTTTTATTTCACTTGAGAATAAAATCAATTTTACAAAAATTTGTGGCAATAGTTTGATATAGAGAACTAAGTTAGTAAATGGTGTACTTCATATTTGATGGTTGTTGTTGTAGATAAAAATTTATAGAGTAAAAAAAAATATAAAAGACGTTTCTACAACAAACTTCTTTATAATTGCCTCGTTTTTATGTCAAGATTTTGTCTATTATAGAGAAGTAGTTGTTATAGAAGGATGATTGTTGTAAACCAATTGTAGAATTTTATATAATGAAATTTCATCAAATAAAGAAAACAAGCATTGTGATAAAAAGAAGAAGAAGTGTAACACCCAAAATCCGAACACCGTCGTCGGTTAGGATTTTGGTGTTTTACTGTTCATTTATCACTGATCATCTTATTGTAATATCATACAACTTTATTTATTAAAAGTATTTCATCTCACATGTTATACATCATCATTTAAACATAAACTCAAACCAACAAGGGTAAAAATGTCATTTTAAATATTTTGGGAGGCTTTTACCGGTACCTGATGGTCAAATATCGGTAGTAGCATTGTCATAAAACAATTCCAAAACGGTACAGATTTCTACCAGTACCTGTACTAGTTCTACCGATACAAATATAATTTTTACTGATACATGTCATATATCTACCGATACTAAAAACTCTTAAAAGCTATAATTTTCATCCTGCAACTTCTACCGATACAACCGATACTCACAATTAAACTACTGGTACAACTCAAGTCAATGTACAACCTCTCTCCTACCCTGTACTTCTATTGAACCATACATGGGTTCTACCGAAACAAGTAAGTAAAATTTCAAGAGTTATACCAAACACAAGTCCGTTGATTTAATACATACATAACTGTTAATTATGCATTTTAGACAACACAAGTACCTGATTTATGTCAATACAAGGTACTTAAAGTCTACTTTCAACATTTCATCATAACATAACAAAGTTTTTCACAAAACTTACGATATAAAAGCAAAGGGCAACATCATCCTAGTACATGTCATATTAGCCAAGTGATGTAAAAGTCTACCAAACAACTCCGGGATAGTGTGATGCTCCAAGAAGATCCGAACTTCGTACCGTAAATTTGAATCTACAAAACAAATGCAAATTCACAAGAAAGCACTTCTTAGCTTAGTAAGCCCATAAAGTTAAATAGATTCACCAGCTTCAAGAGTTTGTAAATCAAATCAACCGAATTAATTAACTGTATATATTAAGGTAAATTTCAATTCGCATTTAATACTCACGATGACACAAAATCATTGGACCTTTAATCCGTAATGGATTTCATTTCACTCATATACTCACGATGACACATAGCCACCGGATCTTATAATCCATGAGGGATTCGTATACTCACGATGACACAGAGTCATCAGACCTCTTAATCCGTAAAGGATCCATATACTCACGATGACACTTAGTCATTGGACCTTTTAATCCGTAAAGTATTCATATACTCATGATGACACTTAATCATCGGACCTTTTAAACCGTAAAGGATTCATATACTCACGATGACACTTAGTCATTGGACCCCTTTTCATTTACAGCTCAAAGCCCGTTGCCTTTCATTTTCTTTATTCTCATCTTTCATCTTTCGATCACCATTTCAATTCACTACAATGGTTTACAATACAAGAATATGAAATTCAAACTACAATTTAACCATACGAACTTACCGATCTGGATTGCAGTTGTGAATGAATCCTAGGGACTATTCTGCTAATTTTCTCATTCCACGATCGGTTGCACGGTCGTAGTCTACATTAACAAATCATTCAATTTCTCATATTAAATCACACAATCAATTATTTAACATAATCAAATTCCTTTATGGTAAAATTATAATTTTACCCCTAATACTTTCTTTTTATTCAGTTTACTCCTTTCAACACAAAACATGCAAAATACCCATTTCTCCTCAATCCATACCAGCCGAACATTCATAATCATCATACAAACCCATACAAATCCATTTATTTCACAACAAGTACAATAATATCACCATTTTAGCATTTTAGTCCTTAAACCTTAATTTCATCAAAAATCACTTTACAAAAATATCAAACCCAACCACCAATCATACAAATCCATCTTAATCTTTCAAGAATAAGCATTTTCCAATAATGGTAAAATATTTAACATTTGACAGATTCACAAATTAGTCCTTAAGTTAGCTAGATTAAGCTAATACAGACTCAAAGACATAGAAATTACTAAAAACGGACGAAGTCTACTCACCCAAATGAGAAACAAAGCCAAACGAAGCTCTCTCCAATGGCTTTCCTAGGGTTTCAGTTTTGTGAAGAAGAAGAAAGAAATAAAATGAATTTTCTCTCTTTTCTTTAGTCTTTTATTTTAATTAAACTAGTTTAATTTAGATAATTTACCTATTTGCCCTTTATAATAAGCCAGATGATCTCATAATGCTTACCCATATTTGATCACTAACCTTAGTTATGGTTTAGTAACAATATTAGTCCTTATAATTTACTTTCTCAACCCATTTAATACTTTTAACATATAGTTTCTAACTTTCTCACCTTTTACAATTTAATCCAATTTACTTAGAATTCGTAAATATTCAAATAAATAAATTAATGACTCGACTTGTCGAAATTGTGATCCCGAAATCACTGTTTCCGGCACTACTGAAGATTAGGCTGTTACAAGAAGAAATTGAGAATCAAGTCAACAAGATTAATAAACATATAACAAGCGCATGCATTATTGCTTTTATGAATCTTTTATTTTATATTTATTCATATGATTAATTACAAATTATCCACCAAGACGACATTTGAGATTAAAATTTTATTTTATGTTTTTTAATCTCAAATTAAAAAACTTCAATATGTTAATAATATTATTAATTGTTGAGTTTTAGATTATATCTTTGATAAATTTTACAAATGTTATATCATTTAATAAAATATATTTATACATATTGTTAAACTAAGTTTTATTGGATAATATGTTTTGATATAACAAATTAAAGTGTTTTTGAATAAAAGCTAAGTGAAAAAGACTCCAGTGAGACTTCTACCAGTAGAACTCCACTTCTACCAGTAGAACTCCACTTCTACCGATACAACTACAGTTCTACCGATACCTTGAAGACATCTACCGAAATAAGTCAAGTCAGTAGCTAAAATTCATCCTCCCCTGCACTTCTATCGATACTTTGATGGGTTTTACCGATACCAAATGAAACTCTCAAAATTCTACCGATACAATGAAGCATCTACGATAGAACGACTCCAACGGTAATATTTTGTAAAGTCATCTACCCTGAGACTTCCACCGGTAGAACTCCTCTTCTATTGATACAACTACAGTCCTACCGGAACAACTAAGCTACAGATTGCATTTAATGATGGTTTTTATGGTTGCAACGACTACATTACTTTCCTAACAACCACAACGGTTGGAAGTCACCTAGAGGGTATAAATATCATCTTCCAAATGTCTAGCATCAAGAAGAGCAATGTGCAAAACTTAAAGATCAATCAAAACAACCTAGAGCTTAATTCTTTCTTACCTTTTCTTGTAAACACTTGTGAGCTTTCATAGTATTCATTTAGCTCAAGTGTTGGCAAACATCCTGATCTTGTAAGGATTATTTCTTTGTTTGCTTATTTGTTTTTCTTTTGATAGAGGGTTTATACTTAAGGTTTAGATAGAAACCATAAGGAGTTATCCTTTAAGACTTTGGGGTATAAGTCTTAAGTGATTGTAAGGTTAAACCTTGTCCTCAAAGGTTATACAAATCTAGTGGATTTGGAAAAATCCTTAGTTGTGGAAAGCTAAGGTAGTGGAGTAAGCATTTGGGGTCGAACCACTATAAATCTTTATGTTCTTTATTGTAAAATTAAATTGCTTCCACCACAACTTTTAAAAGGTCGGTTCAACCTTCGTTACCGTCGTTATCGAGTTGATCCATCGAGCTAACACATATAATTTAAATATTTTATTAAACTGATATTTTAATTATTTTTTATTTCACTTGAGAATAAAATCAATTCTACAAAAATTTGTGGCAATAGTTTGATATAGAGAACTAAGTTAGTAAATGGTGTATTTCATATTTGATGGTTGTTGTTGTAGATAAAAAACTATAGAGTAAAAATAAAATATAAAAGACGTTTCTACAACAAACTTCTTTATAATTGCCTCATTTTTATGCCAAGAATTTGTCTATTATAGAGAAGTGGTTGTTATAGAAAGATGATTGTTGTAAACCAATTGTAGAATTTTACATAATGAAATTTCATCAAATAAAGAAAACGAGCATTGTGATAAAAAGAAGAAGAAGAAATTGAGAATCAAATCAACAAGATTAATAGACATATAACAAGCGCATGCATTATTGCTTTTATGAATCTTTAATTTTACATTTATTCATATGTTTAATTATAAAGATGATAAATCTAAGAAGCTCAATTAATCAATGTGAGTTATCAAATCAAATTAATTAATTTATCACGAGTTGTTAAATTCGATTTATAAGTTTATGATGTTTCAAATTCTTAGTAGAATAAATTCTTACACATGATTTAATCATAAATCCAACAAACTCAATTAATTGGTATGAGTTATCAAATTAAATTAATTAGTTTATCACGAGTTATTAAATTCAAGTAATCAACTTATAAGTTTACGATATTCAAAATTCACAGTAAAATATTTAATCAGGGATCTTTATAATCTATTGAATTGATATCTTTACTTCCATTCCTTGAAGCTTATTTTAATTTAATAAAATTATGATTAATAGTTTTCTACTTGTGAAAATTAAAAATTTATTAAAATAATATTTGGAGTAATATCATTTTTATTTAATAAATTATAGTTAATAGAGTTACTTATATGAAATAGCTATAATTTTACTTAAAATTTTAAATAATATTCTGTTATAAAAAATTAGTTTAATAAATAATGTACTTAAGAACTATGAAGGTTACTATTACTAGAAACTTCACTATTAGACTAAAATGTTGTTAGAACAAGTTACTATTACAGAAAAAATTAACTGTAGAATATTATTATAGAAACTGAGGTATTATAGAAAGAGCTAAATATAATTCTTCAATATTGTAATTATCTAATTCTCTTTCATTTATATTCCTTCAATGACGTAAAAGTACACATAAAATTGGTTTTGTTTGAAGCATATGTAGATCTAGATTGTCATACAACACTAATACGACTGCGCATTTCTTAATCAAATACTTCCAAATTTTCTTTGATTTACCCATACAAATGTATATTCAAATGAAAATGATGTCATGCTGATGATTACCAAAATACTAAAATGAATTTCTTTTTTATAATAAACAAATATTATTATTATTATTATTTTAATAAAAACTAATCAATAAACAAAATTTTTTAATCACTCTTTAAAATTTTTCCACATGCAAAATTGGCATATTTTTATGAAGAAAAAAAAAGAAACGGATTTCTTAGTAGACATTGACTCAAGATTTATAGGAATTATTATTATTTTTAATTTAATGTAATGTACATGCTTTGAATCCAATCCAATCCATCTTTCTTTTTTTTGTCACTTTAGCATGTGGTTAATGAACCAAATAGTATTTGTCCGACAGAAGAAGATGAAGATTAAGACTTGATATCTGCATTTGAAGTCCCATGGAAGAGTATAGAACCAACAAAATTTTGATGGCGAATGACCAGAGGAATTGGTGGATCTCGTTTTCAGTCATAACCTTTGGCAATTGTAATACAAAAACGACGTCATCTTTTTTTTTAAATTAATTTTTTAATATATAATGATGTAATTAAGGAGTTTTTATTTTTGTCATCAATAAACAGAATAATTATCCTTTGTTATTTTATTTTGATATTAAATAATATTTGAGTTCGTAACTAATATTTATTAGATTTATTTATGGATTACATTGAATCATGACCAAATTTTTTTCACTATTCTTCTTCTATTGCTCATATCTGAAGCAGATAAATCGATTCTATTTATAGACAATATGCTTATTATATATTATTTAATTATATTTTCTTTTTAAAAAATCATCATTAAGAAAAATCTTCATTGTGTAGCTGCTGTTTGTGGAATGTGAAGGTTGGAAATTGGGTGCATCGTGCGTGAGATTAGTCAAATTTAGCAGCTAGTTTTGGTGAATGGCCGCCACGCTCGCCCCAAACTTGGAATTACTCCCTACACTTTAAATACTCCTTATCCATTAATGTCGCTAAAACTAATCTCAATTAGTATTTAAACACATGTTATTAATTGCCACCGTGCCTTTGTTTCGTCTGTAATTAAAAGCATTAAAATTTTTTAAGAAAAAGGTTGTTTTCTTGTCTCTCTTGCAAATCTACCTACAAGCCAAAACATATATTAAAAAAAAAAAAAAAAACCTTTTAGAATCTTCAATTTTGTTTAATCATTACCGGAAATGGCGTCATTCTTCAAGCAGCATAGTTGAAATTTTCGAACCTTAAGCGAAGAAAGAAAAGTTGGTCGGGTATGTTTATTTTTTTTATATATTACCATCGTATTTAAGATGGTATAAAAGTTTTTAAGAGTCAATTTAAATTCTATATATATTTTTTATTTGATTGATCCAGTTATGCATGGTTAATTCTTTAATTAGAAAACTAGAGTTTTGTTTAAATAATATAAAAAATTAAATTAATTTCCACAAATGTTACTTATAGATTTTAAAACTGGTTAGTACCAAATATTTTTCTATTCATTTATTTATTAAAAAAAACCTTAAGATAAACACAATAAATGAGAAATGGATAAACCAATATTTTTTAAATGGTTGAACCGATAAGATTGATCCGTTTTAATTAAAAATTATTAAAAAATTTTAGTTTAATTAATTTTTTAATTGATTCAATCAATTTCAAACTTAATTTACTCAAAATTATCTTTTGAATCGATATTATGATGAATCGATCCAATTTAAATAACATTGAGATAAACATCAATATATTTTATTTTTTTACTTATTTGAATAATATAATAATAATTAGGTCAAAACTTTAGAGAAGATGCGAAGCAGGAAAATCAGATACATTGAATGGAGCTGGATACAAATTTTCTTTTTTCCGCTAACTTTATCTAAAGATCCAATAAGAGTTGTAAAACTGACATCCTTCCATATGCAGCACGAGTTTTATATACAAAATCCCACCTCAACAAATACTACTCTCTCTTACGTATGTAGATAAGCTTTGATGCAATTTTCAATTTCATCTGTATCTGACAAACTAAATTCACAGAATATATATAATTATTTTTTGTAATTACTGAGGTAATATTAATTATAACTAGAATCGGGTGATCCTTTCTGCATGATAAAATCAGCGATCAATATTTCAAATCGGGTTAACAAATTTAATTATTTTCAGTTGAAGTTCAGAGTATTGGGCATCTTGCAGGCGTGAAATTTGGGAAGAGGAAAAAGATGATGGTGACATTGGGAAGTGCAATCAATTAATTGTCGTAACGGAATGAAAGATGCGATGGTGAAGAAGACTTAATATATCTCTCCAGCTGAAAAAATATTACCACAACTTGTATTTACAGTTTATAATGAGTTAGATCCGACTGGGTGAATGTAAAAAATAGGTTATTTCATCCGAAAAATAAATTTAAAATTTTATCAAAATTTGATTCAAGTAAAAATGTAAAATTTGAATCGGATCCATATTAATAAATTTGAGAAATAAAATATAATAAAAACGGCTTTCAGCTTTTACCTATTTAAAGATTGATTCTCAATTTTTTATTTTTATCAATTTAAAATGGTTGTAATTATTTTCGATTAAATGATACAATTTGAATGAATTGAGGTTTTAATTTTTGATTCAATTAATTCTTTCAACCGTTGTATTGTGATTGTAACACCATTACCTCGAAGATTTCAGATTCAAATTCACTTTTCTTTTTATACCTCAATTTAGGTGGAAGATGTGTTTAGGAGTAAAATAAAGCAACTTTCTGCTGAGTTTTTCACATTTTTCACAAAATTAAGCAATATTAATGGAGTTTCTTTTTCTTTTTAAAAAAGGGAAGTTTTTTTTTTTTTTAGAGTAGTGGAGGAGGAGCTGGAGGCAACGATGGTAATGGTGGTGGGAGAAGCCGAAGAGGAAGAGAAAATTAAATTTTGAGGATTAAATTGAGATCATTTGTAAAATTTAAGGATTATTTTTTTAATTTATAAATAAATCGATATAATTAAGAGTTAAATTTATTATTATACCATTTTTTTAACTGTCACATTACCCTCTCATAACGGCACTTAACAAAAAAAGATAGAAAAAATGATTTCGATTAATTGAGTAATCAAATTGAAAAAATTCAAGCAAATCTACTGCATCCTTTTTAAAGGTATAAGATAAATTCGTCGAGAAATTACTTAAAAATTAATTTTGAAATTGGAGAGACAGGATAGGATATATAAGATGTTTTGAAATTAATTTGATTGGGGGACAAGAATCAACAAAGGAAATTAAAAAAAAAAGGATGTAAATAATTATATATGGTTGCAAGACCCGTTCGTTAGAATGGGAGATTCCCTAAAAGTCTACAAGGATTAAGTTTAAAATTTTGTAAAGAATTCAATTCCAGTTGTTTTGGCAGCCTGGTGTTTCCCAATGTTTCAGACAAAGAATATACAAATGAGAGGAATAATTAAAAAAAAAATTATGAAAAGTGGGAAAAGTAGATTAAAAAATCTTAATCAGCAAACAAAACTCTTCTTATCTTTGAATCACAAAAAGGTGAATGAGAGGAAAATGATAGGTTGGATTTTCATGATGACTCATTTCATATTTACCTAATCTTTTTGTTAAAGAAGAATCAAATCAGGATATGTACTGAAAATTGGAAAACGCCGTTGCTGATGTTCAGTCTTTGAAATGGAAGCTCTTAACAGATATTATAATTTGTGAGGCTAAAAGTTGAAGGAATCTCTCAGCAGAGGTGGGGCTTCTGTATTTGCTTTCATTACAACCTGTTTTCTGCAAAGATAAGCTATCAATAATGGAGATCCTAATGCAGGTCTAAGCCATCGTCTTAACACGGATGATTGACTGGGTCGATCACACTGATTTGGGTGTGTAGAACCCACTCAAATGTCTTTATCCGTCAGTTCTAATTTACGTGCCAAGCACGCAATCAACCAAAGATTTGAGTGATAAATTCAGGGGAATTTTCGGGGTTGACAGGGCTCAACTCCTCTTAAATTAAGTTTTTTAAAATAATAAAAAAAAATTATACTTTACTTTCCTTGAAAATAATAAAATTTTAACTTAAATTTTAAAAATTATAAAATATAAACTATTTAAATAAAGAAATTATATTTTTATTACTGCAAATCGATTCCCCAAACAAATTTTCTAGCTTCCTCTCTAAGTGATAATATTGCCTCTACTCTGTAGTGATAATTGTCGTCCAAACAGAGGTGTTGGAAGAACATGGATGGATACAATCCATTAATTTCAGGTGTGGGAATGTTTTGAACAGTAGTTTGAAAGTGCTTTTAATTAAAGAGAAATTCAAACTCCTTGTTTCGATCATCATCTTATTTCTTCTTAATTTAGTAGTCTTGTTCATGGGTCGGGTTACTCGTTTAAGTCCGAAAGTTTGTCCAAAATTTAAAAAGGTTTGGATAAAAAAATTAGGCCTATTTAAAATATGAATCGGGTTCAGGCTTGAACATTCAATGCCCGAATCTGACTCATTTTAAGTTTATAATATTTTATATTATATTATTTTTATATATTAATGTAATTTAAAACACATTAAAAAATAAACTTGCACTAAATATATAATACTATTTTAATGTAAACATTAAAAAAATTAAGATGACTATATAAAAATATTATAAAATATTAAAATAAAACAATATAAATATTTTTTTAAAATTAAAAACAAATATAGACAGGCCTAAAATGAGCTTGGATTAGTCTTTTGCAAATATAGACGGGTTTGAGAAAAATTTTAGGATCAAATTTCAGGCCGAGCCGAACTTGAACAAGCATAAAATTTGTTAATATCATACTTAAACTCGACCCGGCTCAAGAACACCTTTAAGTTTAGAGTGTTTATCAAATTTAATATTTAATATACTGTAAAAAGGCTAGGTGGTATCTTACCTAAGTTTTCACTTGTGATATCTAAACTTTATTGAGAGAATGGATGATATAACTTTTTTAGAAGAATCATAATATAATAAAAACAATAGGCTAACCCCCTATTTTCCATTTCCCATTCCATATATTGTAATCAACATGGCTTATCAATTGTTTATTTTCATGCTGCTCCACTTAACATTGTTATCTATTAAAGTCACATAAACCCAACATGCATATTTACAATCCATATATACCATTATCTTGAAAAGTAAGCCGAAAAAGGGGGAAAAAAAAAAAAACATGTATTGTAGGTATGGGGCAAAGCATAATCTTAGGATCCTTTAGTAGGTTCAACTGTAGATGGATCATGGAGCAAGCCCATGTGTTTGTTTTCCAATGGGTCCTTCTCATGTTTGTCCACAACTAGGCCCGTCTTCATCCTCCACCCAATCATCTGTCACCATTTTTTGCTGATAATATCGCAGTGCCACAAATAGCATGAACGCTACACCATTTTACATCATTCATAAAGGATCAACCAAAAATGTTAGAATTAAAGAAAGAAAAAAAAAAGAACTCAGGCTGTTTTTTGTTTTGAAAAAAATAAGAGATCTTGGGTACCTGCCCAAACTCGTCCTGCAAAGGAACATTGGTTCCAAACCAGAGTGAAGATGGCCATTGCCACGGCATTTTTATGGGTGCACGATTCCCATGCATCTCGAAACCGTCGAATCCAAAATTTCCCTTCATTTTCACATATATTTAACATGTTCAAAATACATAAATAGATGATTTTAAAGCTTTATTAAAAGGGGATGATAAAGGGGGTGGGTCGAATAAGAATCCTATAGCGAAGATAATGATGTAATGATGGAGGCCTACTTTAGGACCCATGAAATCTAACCCACAGGGGGGTCATTTATCAGATCAATCAAACAAGCAAAAAGAGCCGTTAAAATTAATCGGACGAACAAGATTTAATGATAATGTCAGATGGGAGGGGCAAAGTGGGCGCATTCGAATTCATATTTTCTGCAACGGTAGAAACTACTGTAGAAATTAGAAATTAATAGAGACAAAATATAATTATTATGATTGCAAAGGGGGGGGGGGAGGATGGGATTTTACCGTACGCAGTTAACTGGTGGGAATAAGCAGAGCAGATTTTTGGGACAGTGAAAACGCCAAAAAAACCTGAGACGGTGAGCACAACCAAGCGTCAGTTAGAAAGTGAAAAAACAAGACAGGCTTTTAGATTTCATTTCACTGTGAGAATTTAACAGTTTCTGTTTCTCTGTGAAAAAAGTTGGGACTTTTAGTGTAAAGCCCGAACAGTGTTCTTTGGGTAAAATGTAAAAACCAGAAAAACCCTTTGTTATATGATTACTTACCCAATTTAGTCATTTTCCAGATGGTTATAGAGCTTCCACACCTGGCGAAAACAAACAGTAGTACTGCCAGCTGCACAATGCATCAACTTTATAAAAAAAAAATGAAAAAAAAAAACAAATGGTTTAAAATTGGGAATTTAATTATTACCTTCATTGTTGTTGCAGGATCACCAGAAAAAAGTGCCCTGAGTTTTATTAGGAACTCATTCAAGTATGGAAGAACCAATTTAAGTAACCAAAATGCTTCTTCTTCTCCAACCACATAGTTTAACTCTTCTACGTCCATAACTCCCCTGCAATGTTACACAAACATATCATAAAAAATGGATAAAATTTCATAATGAATAGCATCTGATGCAAGGGTTTACCTGCAGATTATTGATCTATAGAGGAATATGGCAGCAAGGTAGACAAGACACACATAGGACATTGCAGAAATAAAACTGCAGAAAGACATTGATCGAACACAGTTTCAGTAATTTAGACGACAATGAAAAACATGAGACTAGTGTCCGAGTGAGGATTTAGAGACCTGATGTTGAGGTCTTGGGTGTAAGAGGATGAGATAATGATGAATGTTCCCATCCCAAACACCAGTGCTGATTTCGATACATCTCTCCACATTACTAAATCAACTGGAAACACAGACAAACACAAAATAAGAAAGAATTATGTAAGTTGCAATTATATTCTATATGAAACTCATTGATCTTCTTACCTAGGTTCTGCAATTTGTTCTGAGAATGTGGGAAACTCTGGTAATGATAATCATCTGAGATTATAGGTTTTGTAGGAGTTGTGTAAACTGAAGCAGCACGTTTTACAACTGGTGGAAGCTGTTTATTCAGGGTTGAAGAAAAAGAAGTTTTATTATGGAATTGGCTAATTTTCTTCACTTCATTAACAACTTTGTTAGGCTTATCTTCTTGGAACTTGTTCACTTCAGCTTTGCCAGGTTTTTCTTCTGGTAATTTCTTCCTTTCATCAGCAAGATTCTTTTCTGGTATATTCATTTCCTTGATGTCAAAACTCTTCTTTTCATTCTCAACCTCCTCGATTTCCTCCTCCTCCTCTTCTTCTTCTTCTTCTTCAGAAAATTCTTCATCATCTTCATCACCATCATCAACTATATTTTTATTGCTTGAAATGGACATTTCTTGGCACACACCAAACTCTTTACACTTCTCCTCCGACTCAGATCCATTCTTCTCTTCATCTTCATCAATGGGAACATCATTTCCCCTGTTTTGATCATCCAAAACCGCAACTTTTTGATTCCCTTCATTTCCATTTCCATTACCTGCAGACTGATCTGATTTGGACTTCCTTAATTGAACTGAATTCCCCTCCATTCTCTCACCACCTTCATTAACATCTTTACTCCTTTTGGGAACTTCAGATCTTGGCTTCTTCATATGAATTGGGCTTCTCTCAATTCCATCAACTGACTTACTAAGCTCCCTCATTCCTTCAGATCTTCCTTTCTTAACCTGTACTGGACTCTTCTTAATTCCATCAACAGACAAGCTCAAGTCTTTGCAATGCTCCAAGGATCTTCCTTTAGCCACCCGAACTGGGTGGCTTCTCTTACTAATTCCATCGACAGACACACTCAACTCCTTGCATTGTTCCTCGGCTTTGCCTTTAGCAATCTGAATTGGGTTCTTCTCTAACCCTTCAAAACTCTCATTTTTCCAAGTTTTTCTCTTCCCGACACCGCCGACAACAGTTTGGCCTTTCTGCAAGCTCAATCTTTTATTACCACCAACACCTTTACTGTTTTCTTCAGTAATGCTGCCAGTATTGAAAACCTTAATTCCACCTTTCACTTCATCACTCTTCATTCTAGTTTCCCAGACAGAGCCTGCAACAACACTGCCCTTAGCTTCACCTCTTCTGAAACTCAAATCCATCTCTTTCTCTCCTATTTATGTTGCCCCGTCTTACCCTTTCTCACGGTAATCGAGTGCTAATGCGACATGGACGTAAATAATTGGATAACAGGAGACTTTAAGATGAAGAAATGGAGGTTGGTGGGTTGGAACATTAAAATCTTCCCCTTTGTAAACAAAAGGGGGATTGGGGTTTCTTTATCCTTTTCCTTTCTCTCTCTCTCTCTCTCTTTTGTTCTGATTTCTTCCCTTTTTATTTAATGTTGAGTGTGGCTACTCATGGGAAGTCTGAGATAGTGGGATTATAATGATTAGGGGCTGTGGTTGTTGTTGTTGTTAAGGAACTTTCCTTTTCAAAAAGTATATATTATTTTGATAATATATGAGATTGAAAATTAACGTTACGAAATCACCAATAGAACTTAATGTTTATGTTCAAATTGTAAAGTAAATTCAACAGAAAATTTCTTACTATTCGATCGGTGAGGATTGTCACAGTTCGACCATGTTTTGGTTTGGATTGTTTAAGTTTGATAAGTGTTGGTGGCACGTTCCGCAACAAATAGCTTTTTAGGACATCATGCCTCGTCACTAACAGTAATGTCTAAATTATAATTGGAAGGTGATTTTATTTCATGTAAAGCGGGATTTGACAAGATGATGATTATGATGAATTGTGTGCTTAAACGCAATGATGAATCATCATAAATGCCACCTAATCATTGAAAAAAAAGTAATCCAAAAATTTCAACTGTTTTTTCTTGTTTTGATTGTCTGTGGATGAGTTTTAAGGTGAATTTGGATGAGTGTTGCGGTGCGTTTAATTTATTTTTATTTTATTGTATAATAATATTATAATATTTAATTTTATTGTCACTATTATTTTTACATTAATCGTAAATAAATATACCGTCCATCTAAAATCCAAAAAAATAAAATAAATAAATAAATATATATATATATATATAGTAATTAAATCAATCAGTAGGTGCAGCTTATAAAAATAACTCAGAGCCGGGAATCATTGAAATCAAAGCTTTCATTAGATGAGTTGAAAAAGAAATGCAAGTGAGGGAGTCGCACTGAGAAGATCCAAAGCACAGTAAAATATAGAGCCAATTTCTTGGGATTCCAATATGTGGATTTTGGCATTGTCCACCATTCATATTAACAACAATAATTTAAGCAGTAATAAAGTAGATCCGACCCAACTTTTTATTTTTTATTTTATTACGGGAGTCTAGTTTAATGGGATACCTAACCCAATCTTTGTATGGGTATGTGATTATTGTAGCGTTGAAGGCACGTGAGCGTGAGACAAATTAAGAATTTTGAGAGTACCACAGCAATGGCGTACAGTGTTCAGCTGAGCTTAGTTTATTATACGTTTAAATGTAGTATTAGTAGTTTCAGGGTTGACCCACCATCCTCAACCTTCTTGGTATTGCAATTTTAACCTTCATCACAGAAAACCACTCTGAATTTCTGATATTGGGATTGCAATTAGTGTCGTCGATGCCATTTCTTAATCGTTGGTTGGAATCTGAGCTTTAAATACACCACTGTGCGCTACTAAATCATTCTTTCTATGCGTATCCAATGTGAATGTCAAAATAAATATTTATTACAGCCTTATTATGAATATATTTGAAATTCAAATTACAGTTATTCTTTAATTTTTTTTAAATAAAAAATAATATATGAGCAAATAATTAATGGGATTTAGATGATATCTTTAATAAAAATTGCAATTACTATTTTTATTCAAAATTGATCCAAATATTCGAGAAGAAATCTACTCCGATTTTCTCTAACCAATTGTTTGCTACCCCTCCACACTTTTTAAAATACTCAGTTTCATTTAATTCTTCAAAAAATAAATTTAGAGTTAAAATTGAATTAATATGTTAAAACTATACCCTTAATCATAACACAAGCAATTGAAAATAATTAAAAGATGTGATTATAAAAAAAAATAAAATTATTATGACTTAAATGCAAAAAATGTCAAAATATACTTGAAAGGAACCCTAAATCTTAACGATGAAACAAATATATTCTAAAAAAAAAAAAGAATTTATCTAAAATTTTAAATTTTTTATATGAAAAAAAAACTAAAAATATGTCGTGAACCCTTTATTTAAAAAATAAATTAATATGACAAATTAAACAGGAAAATATATTAACAAACAATTTTTTTAAATTAATCACTCCTAATTTTGTTAATATATTTTTGTCCATTATTGATTAAGCATTATCTCAATTGACATCATTACTATTATAGCAACTAAAAATATTTGAATTGCGAATATTCTTAAGCGTATTGTTTCTTTCGATTTGAAGGTTAAGAATAATTATATGCCCATTGCCACTCCACGGTTGGCATGCTCTCCCCCATCATCTATTCCCACTCCACACCGCCTCGCTTCAATATAATTTTTGCTAGTTATTATTTCTAATATTTTTATTTTTTTTAAAGAAAGTAAATATTACACACAAAACATATGAGTTTTTTTATAATACATTTTATCTTTTTAATAATTAAAATATGTATGGGTAAAAAGGTAATTTTGTATAACAAAACGAGATTGGACGGGATAAATAATTATCATAACTACTCCATACTTATTTCACCTTGCTTCCACTTTTTTTAAAAGAAAAAATCTGCTTCATTTCAAGTAGAATGGCTTGAAATCCATTAAAAGATTTAGAATTTTACCATTCCTAATTATGTATAGAGATAAGCATTCCCTTATATATTACTGAAGTGGTTTGAGATACCAATTTATTATTCATTAAAAAAATACCCAAAATTATAGCAGGTGTGTATCAGGTGGGAAGAAGAAATATCTCAAAATTTTTAATGTAGGTATAAATGGAATAAATTTAGTATAAAATTGTAGCGTCACTAAAGTGTGTGTGTTTTGGGCTTGAAGCTACCTAAAACTTAGAACAAGTCTCAAGAGAGAATTTGGCAACATTTTGAAGCAAATTACCAACAATTAAGGTATTAAACCACCATGTGAGTGCTCTCAATTGCAAGCAAAACCCATTTTTTTCTCTAATTTCTTAGAACTCACCTAATACTTGGATTGCAATGCTCATTTAAAAGAACTAGGAGTGGAGAGAGGAGTTCATCATCTCCCATCATTTGAAGTATCCTGCTGACAAAAGCATACCATCAGAATTATTATTATTTATCCCAGATACGGCATATCCTTCTGCAGTTAATTGCCATTAAGCTCACTGCTTTCATAATCGATGTGCCTTTTCAGTTTTTATGCCCAAAACAGCCTCAAAGTTGTTAGCCTTTTTTTTAATAGCAAGTATCTGTCATTTGAAGAGGGTCTGGCACAGCCTTGCCTTACACCCCAAGGGAATTAATCCAAAAAAAAAAAAAGGGGGTCTGAATCCCATGAAAAGGACTAAAGTCATAGAAGCTATGGTGGTTCCGGTGACACCATCTTCGGCAGACAGTTGATGACTGCTGAATACAGAAAACAGTAAGCAGAAACATATGGCTTCAGGCAAGTTGGAGAACCAGTACCAGATTATGTTACATCAAAGGATATGTTATATAGACACCCTTATAAAACAGGTGGTTTTTAATGGTTGCCTTTGCCTCATCATGCATCCAACTTGTTCCTTTCATTTTCCTTGATTTTGGTCCCAAGTTTAGTATTTTGCCATTCTTGGACCCGCTTCTGGGTGAATGTTTGGGCCATATGGTTGCCTATATGAGCAAGACTGTTTAGTGATCAAATTTTATCATTTGCATTTACAGGAAAGTGGATCAGGGTGTTTAAGGAAAGAAAATTTGAGGAAGAGAAAAATAGAAAGACAGAAAATATATATTTTCTTTCCATTGGTGTCCTTCGATGTCCATACCTCCCAGGTATGCCATATTTATTTTAGAACAGCTGTGTCCACAGTTATCATTAGTAAGTTAACACGTCTCACTTCCCCTATTTAATTCAGATCAAACAAAGTCATAAGGGTGAACATCAGTTTGGACTGCATTTCCGTGTTTATGGCAACCGGATGGCGATTGGTCAACGTAGAAGACATGAACTCTGGGATGGATTAAGTTTTTGGCTAATGCCATGGTTGAGCTATCCCTTTTCTGTAATGCTACTTTCCTAGTCTCATATAGTTATCACTCATCAGGCATTTATCAGTGGACAAGATTTGACAAATGAGTGCTTTCATACTGGTGTATCACTCTGCTGCCCTCGTGCGCCCTTTTCCAAATCTTCAAAAATTGGATTGCAGCTCAGGCTCAGCTGAATGGAACAGTACAATGTGATTCAAACTCAGATACCATGAAAGCTTAACTTCCAACAATATAAATGTTGACATTCCCCATCATATTTCTTCAAGGATTAGAAGCAATGATTCTGTAAATCTGTCAGTACTTTGATTAAAAGCATCAATGATCTACAGGGTGGTGACATTGGTTGGCACCAGATAGTTGTTATGGCTAATCTTAGTTACCCGCATTTTTATTAATTCATGTAAGAGAGAGAGAGAAGAGATACTATATTCCTCCCCCCACCCCCTTTTGGGGTTCTTTGAATTGGTGATCAAACATTCATCAATGGTGAACAAACCTACTAAATGCAGGCTGAGTTTGTTGTGGTTGGAGGGTTACCTTTAGTAGATTTGGTGCATCAGAAAAAACAAAACCCCTTGAGAATAGATTCAAAGTAGATTTTAGGATTCTATCCGATCCATAACGTATCTGCACCTAAAGCTGTTACCCACTTTGCCCAACTTTATGCAAAGAATCACTTCATCATTCTGTCATATGTTCTTCTGATTCAGAATAAGATAGTAAAGCAGTTGCAACTGCTCACATGTAATCAGCATTTTTTTTATTCAAACTGGAACTCAATTGCAATGGAACTTTGATGAAGACTAGGTCAAAAGTGGAAAAGATAAAGTGGTCTGTCCTAAAGAGAAAAAGAAAGAAGGGCAAGAAAAATCTAAGTGACCTTGCCTTTGTGACATGTCTGTTGAAAAAGAGGAAAGAGTAAACAGCAATATACACAATTTTTCCTGCAGAGTACTGTATATGCAAGTGAAAATATGTGAAGTATAATTGTTGAGCAATCAATTTTCATTTCTTTGAAACAGCATGCAAGCAAACTCTGTACAGTACAAGACTTTAAATATGAGCCTTTTAAGGCTGTAATCTTTGCCTAACCTATATGGTTTTTGGTTTTAATTGTAAGTTCATCCTCTATGTTCTTTTACTAACTAAAAATGAAAAAGAAGAGACTGCTACAACCATGAGTTGAATCATATAACCGGTGGCGGTGGAGTTTCCCATATATCAAATACATTTTCCTCGCTATGAAGCGCGAAGAGACGATCACCCCCGATCGAGAAATCGCAGATGGAACCTCCGTAACTTCTTCGAAGCCTTGATGTTAGGACCCAATCAGGACCACAGAACACTGAGATGGAGTCATTCATTGATGAAAACAACTGCCCATTATGCAATGCCAATTTGGGGTAGCAAGGCTCATCAGGCATTTTCCCCTTGAGCAACCTACTTCTGGAACTCCATCTCACACTTCCTCCATTGATTCTTAAATCTATGAACCCCAAATCATCATACTCATTCACTACACAGACAGAATTACATTCCTCCATTGCAATAGCATCTCTCACTCTCTTCTCATCAACAGTAAATGGAGCACCAATATCAGACCAAGACCAAACCATTCTCTTCCCCCTAAAATCAAGTAAACTGATGTAACAGTTATCTTTCCTGGGAAACAACGTGGCAACTAGTAAACAGTTCCTCCCATTCAACCATTGGAGCTTATCAGCATCACCAAGGGACCAGCCAGGGCTCTCGTAAAAGAAATCCATTTGTTTTCCAGTAACTTGGTCCCAAACCCCAATCCCATATTCATTGCTTCTTCCTTTACAACTTGCAAAAATCTTATAATCTGGACTGAAACTCAAAGCCCCAGCGGTGTAACTCTTAATTTGACTATCATGAACAACGTTGAACTTGTATCTCAAATCTCCAGTTGATGAACTGAACAAGCCCATCCCGCCATCTCCTTTCCCTAACCTTTCGCAAGCACTTATCAGAACATGCTCCGAGTTGACCCAACCTATGTCGTTGACTCTCTGGTAATCAAGATTGATTGGCGGGTGTTCCTCTAACATCCAATCAAAGACATGGACCATGCTACCATGAGCTACGCAGCAGCCGCCATCTGGACCAGCTCGGATGGCGGTTCCATCCCCTGGAGCTCGTCCCGTTACTGACCTGGATAGCTTTAACCTGTTACCATCGAATGGACCCCATTTGGCCGAACGGACATGGTCAATTAAACCGTAAAACATGGCTTCTCTGTAAAGAAGCCTTTCTGGGACATTGGAAGGAATGTAGAGATCGCCTGTTCGGAGGAGATCGAGGAGGACAGCGAAACAGTCGGGGTTTCTGTCGATAAAGAATTCTTGGCGGTTGTTTGGTGGTTGTTGTAAGTCCCAATTGTCGTCAAACAATGCACCGAAAAAAGAATCCCTGCCTGCGTTTGCGAGTGTTGTCGCCGTCGTTTGAAAGATTCTGCCCCCTACGTTGAATTTCACTATATCTTTTTGGATTCCCATGACTTGACCCTTTGTCAAAATTTCAAGAATCCTGGATTGAAACACAGAGGTAAAATTTGGTTTTGGTCTGGGAATTGAGCGTTTGGGAAAAAAAATACAAGGCAGAGGATATATAAATTCTAGAAAATTTAGAGATAATTTAAGAACAAAGGAGGCTGTGAAACTAACAACAAAGAAAGACGAATGAAAAGTACAGTTTCTTTGAACTATAAGAGAAGATGCTCTGGTTGAACACGAAACAGGGGAAATGAATTATACGAGGCAAATTTAATCAAACTGAAGGAAATTGAGGTCTGGGTATTGGAAAGACTAGGTTTTTAAAAGCTGGGTTTTGAATTTCGTGAAATTTGGTGAAGTAGAATTAAAGAATTGGAGCGTCTAAATTTCAAATAAACTGACTCTTCCTCTCTCTCTCTCTCTCGCTTTTTTTTTCTTTGAGTTCCCTCTCCGACATTGATCTCTACATGTTTTTTTTCTCTCTTCTTCGGTCCGGACAATGGTTGAACTTTATGCAGATGAAGTAGTCCCTAATGGGGTCCACTTACTTGCTTTTGCTTCCTCCTCATGTTTTCACCGTTGACGGCTCAAAATATCAAAATCATATGGAATTTTTGTTAATCAAACGGTGGATACATGACGATAACGATCTTCCATAGTTAAATTCAGTTTTGGGGTTTATTTAAAAAAGTCACTTTGGTCAATGAAGTCAGCTATATTGAAGTCTTTAGCCAAAAGAGGCCGTGTCTTGTGGGGTGTCTTAAAACTCTTTTTGGTTGAAACTTTATTTTCCTTAAATTCCCTCTTTATTTTTTTTAGGGTAAATTGTTAATATAATTATTTTTATTTTTCTCAAATTATATTTTAATTATTTATATTTGAAATATTATATTTTAGTTACTTATGTTAATATGTTGTAATATTTTAGTCATTGAGCGTTAATTATCATTAACGGCACAATGATAAATTAACATGACACGTTAAATTATATAATTGGTCCCTATATTTTTTTCGTTTTGAGCAATTTAATTTTTTTTTTGTTTACATTAAAAGAGATGGAGAAGGGAGAAAAATAGAGAAAGAAACAGAAAAGAATGGAAAATTAAAAAATTAAAAAAAGAAAAGAAAAAAGTAAATTACTCAAAACGAAAAACATAGGAATCAATTGTATAATTTAATCTAAAAATTTTGTTTGAAATGATGATTTAACGTGTCACGGTAGCTTGTCTTTACACCATGTTAATGATAATTAATGGCTCAGTGATTAAAATGTTACAACACGTTAACATAAGTAACTAAAATGTAACATTTCAAATTAAAATGTTACAATACGTTAACCTAAGCAACTAAAATATAACATAACATTTCAAACATGAATATTAAAATGTAGATTGAGAGAAAAAAGCGAATATTTTGATTAGTGTATTCTGATTTCTATTATATCACTTTTTTTTATTTTGAGCTTCATATTGAGATATGAACTAACAATCCAATTAGACACGCAAATTGAGACTTTTGGACCTTAATTCAACTCTTCAAATCATACAATATTAGTAAGGGCTCTTGTCGTTTAGTATTTGTAACATCAACTCAGTGGGTAAAGATAAGCTTATAGTGTTAATGGGATCAGTATTTAAAACTTTTACAAAAAAAAAAATTTAAAATATCTCCAAATTAAACCTTTTTTTTTTTATGTTCCCCTGCTTTATTTACTCTGTTTTTGTGTGGGATGGCTCTGGATGCGGTTCATGGATGGCACATCATGACAGATAGAGTCTGCTGCACTTACTAGAAATCTAGTTGGTCGCATTCCATAAATTACCGCTTCAATTTTTTTTCATGCTTTCAAGGCACTCTCTTGAAAGTTGTAAGCATTGTCTAAAAGCCCTCCATTTTTGCATTTGTTTAATCCATCAAACAATGTGGGCCAAAAACTTGTGCATTTGTATATAATAAGATTTGGGAGATTCTTTCAATTGAATTTGGTTAGGGATTAGGATTATCTTTATCAGTTGAATCCCGTATTCTTTAAGCTTCCCCAACACAATCATCACTGTTAAACATTTATAGCACATAGCTTTTGATGGATGGATGAAATAAATATAGATAGATACACCAATCCTGGATTTTATGCAAATGACAGAGATTTGAGTTGTTGAATGAAATAAACTTTTTTAACCCATAAGTCCATATTAAGCAACCTTCAATGGCTAATGATTTTTCTTGTTTCTTTCTGGGTTTTCTTTTTTATAATTAAGGGGGGAAATGACACCATAACAAACACTTAAAGTGAAGTAATTGCTTAGGAAGATTCTTGGAGCTTCTGTCAAAAGATAATCAAACTTTACTTCAAGCTTTTATTGACATTACATAATCATTATTGCAGTACTAGAAGAAGCTATCTTTATCTTTAACTCAAAGAGACTTGGGTTCATTATTTTTACTTTTGTCTTTTCTAACTTGGGTTCAATACTTTCACTGTCTCATTCATGTTTCTGGTTTTCCTGCTCTTTTAATTACTGGAAGCTACAACCAGCACTGTAAAAAAATCATGTTATACCATTATTTTACGTTGAAATTACGCAAATGTAGAAATGTTTGTGCCATTTTTCCTGCTCTGAAACTTACTTAAATTCTTTATCTTCCTTGTTTTCAGGAACTTCGAATCGCAAAGAACAATCTGGAAATTTTGATAGTGCTGTACTGTCGTGGATTGCCCAGAAAAACTCACCGATGGCAGCTTCACTCAGCTGGCTGGTCCCCATTTGGTTCCAATTTCATTGATGCCAAGCCCACAAGGTATATTTATGGTACTATAACACCAATTCTGAATTTTAGATATCATATATAAATATATCAACATTTTAAAATTTTAAAGTAATATATTATCACAATAAACTCCAGGCATATATCACAAAAATATATAGCTTGGCACAAAATAATCTATACTATGGTATAGAAGTTCTTAATGTCGATTAAGTCTTGGCTCAATTAGTATAAGTATTGTTGTTAATGCAGGAAAACGTAAATTTGACTGTTTTGAACCACATTATATTTTTATTTATGGATTGAGAAGGAACTATAGTTAATTTTAAACATTCTGTCAAATAGAACTTATAATAAAATTTTAAAAAAAATCCTAATATTTTATTAGAAAAAACCATTAAAACAAAACCTATGGCTTTCTTGACAAATATAGACAGTTAAATGGGAAATCCTTGACAAATATGAAGGAAAAGATTCCATCATTGTTTATTTGTGAAGCTATGTTCCTGGATTTCACATGTATTTGTGTAAATCAAATGGACCGATCCTTTATTCTTGAATACGCGAGCTGCGTGAATGTTTCTCACTTCAGATTTTGTGGTGAATAATAATAATAATGATGATGTAGGGTCGAATTTGGTGGGTAAAGAAAAGCATTTGTTCACATGCAAAAGTCAGTAACCCATTCAGTGAAGTGCAGCTCTCAAAACTGTGGCCTGTGTTGGAGAAGGGTCACCCTGCCTTGGATTTACAACATCAATCTAACTACTATGTCTCAACCACCATGGATCACTTCATAACTCAATATTTATTCCTGATCCGATTCCAGTAATCTCACATTTTCAATAATAATTTAAGGTTTTTGAACATGCTTGATTCCAGTAATTTTACTATTTTTGTGAGTTATAAATATTTTATTATTTAATTAATTTATTTGATTGGAACATAAAATTTTATTATTTAATTGATGAAATATAAAATTACTTAAAAATATATTTCTGTCCTTCTAAATTTTGCTTCCTTTTTACTTTCTTTTCTACACATAGATTTAAATTTAAATTATTTTATTTTAAACTGAAATCAGAGAAGAGCAATAACTCAATAAGTAGCTAGGGCTTCTATTTTATGCTAAGTGGTGTGAAAAAAAAAAGTTATTAAAACATGTTACTATCTGTTATGGTTTAAGGAAAAATTTGATAAAAGTTATTAAAAAAGAAGGGTTAAATACCAATTTATCCCTTAAACTATTTCGCTGTCTCTCGAAAGTAGCCCATTCCCTTACGAAATGATGGCACGGTGAGAGTAAGCAATAGTGCAATGACACGTGTCCGGTTTTTAAAAATCTCGACAGACGTATCCAATTAAAAAAAAAAACACAAATGACGTGAATTTTACACGGAGGAATTAAAAATAAATAAATGTGGCTTTTATTTTTCCAGAATCCTTTTTCAATTTCCTTTGAGCATTTTCGTTAAAAAAAACTAAATAATCTTAAATTTATAAAATTATGTTACCACAGATAAATATTACATTACGTGAAACAATTAAAATTTTAATATCAGAATTAATAATTGTAGTTGACTTTAGTTATAAAGTATTAATATAAAAATATTTATAATTTGTTCGAATAGTAAAATAAGTTTTGGAAATAGTCCGAATGGATTTGGTTGAGAATTTGAAAATTTTAAAAAATCACTACGCATCAACACCTCTATTTTCTTCGCGTTTGTCTTTAATTTAAAACCAATTTTTTAGTAATAATGGATAAAAATATCGGCCTAATGTTTTATGTAGGCTAATATAGTTTCATTTCTCCTTATAAAAAGCCCAAATACGACACGGGTTATGGGCCAAAATATTCCCCATTTTGTGATTTTCAGCCCCAAAACAAGTTTGGTTTTTACAGTTTGGTCCATTCTTAAATGTCTGCGCTAAATAAAGGTATAAATGAACCATATATTTAATGAACTGTTCATGAACCATTTGAATAATGTTCGTTTATTAAGTTAAATCAATGAGTGTTAACAAAATTTTATGTTCGTGAACATAAATGAATCGAACACACCTCTGTTCGTGTTCATGAACAAGCTCGTTTATTGACAAATTTATAAGCTCGTTTATTTAGTAATGATATTTTCTTTTAAAAATATTAAAATAATATATGTGTGTATGTATTTATTGTTTGTTTGTTTGTTTATTATTCATTAACATTGTTCGTGAACATATTTAATTATATGTTCATGAACATGTTTTTGAACATATTCGATTAAGTTAAATGAATATGTTCGTAAACATTACATAAACTAACATGAACAAAAAATTTAAAATTCTTAACGAATACGGATCGAATATAAACAACTTTAAAAATAAACAAACGAATACAAATAAAAATTTGTTCATTCAAACTCAGATTCATTTACCATCTTAACATTAAATTGAAGTAATGAAACGTGCAAAACCTCTAAAATGAAAGAAACGTGCGAAATCCGTGGGAGTGTGAGTCGGTCCTCCGTGGCCGCGGCGCCGCTTTGACCCATTCCCCTGCACTATTCGGTCGGATTTACAATTTATTATTTAATTAAATAACCGAATTCAAAAGTTTCCGTTTATACCAACAATTTATCTTTACTGCATAATAAATATTAGTTTCTACTGTAACATCATTTGTATGTAATTTATGTGTTTTGTATTTAATTATTATTTTTAAATATTGTATTATCAATTATAATAATTAATATAAAATAATATTTTAAAAATCATTAATTGTAATTAAAAATTATTAACTTATCAATTTAAATATCATAATAAAAAATTCTCAAATTATAATTAAAATATTATTATCATATTCAACTTATAATATAATTTTATTTTATGTAATCAATACATATTAACATTATTCAAAATAATATTTAGTTAACATAATTAATTTTTATATTAATTAAATAATGATTAAAATTTTAAAATTCTATTCAAGTAATAATTTTATTTAATCTAATTTTTCAAACTACTAATTATAAATTAAATTATAAATACTTAAATATGTAATTACTACAGCTTCTATTAAATTATACATATTTTAAATATATTATAGTTATCGCAACTTCTAATTCAATTCAACCTTACATAATTAATAATTTTAAATTCAATATTATAATAATTATTAAATATAAATTTATTAATAAAATATTTTTATCAATTTAAATTTTTCGTGCTTTTCTATATATAATATTATATTATAGATATAGATAGATATGTTTTTTATTACTGTCATTATTTGTTGGTTATTATGGAAAAATTATAATTTTTACATTTTTTTTTGGTAATAATAGCTACATTCAGGATATTGTTGTTACAGGTACTACTTGGGCACGAAGTTACCTCTCACATATTACGAAAGGAGTTCTCCCATTTCAATAGACACAAGCAAAATTTTGGACGCTTCCAAAATCAAGATGGTTTGGCTAAATTCAGATGGTGTTGCGTCACTTATGGATGATAATGCTTCGATTGGAGGAGTTTTTAGGGACTCAAATAGTCAATGGTTAGATGGATATTCATGGAGATTGCATAAGGAAAATTTTTCGCATCGAAGCTCGAGCGATCCTTGAAGTTTTACACATAACATAGGAAAAAGGTTTTAGACAACTAGAGATCAAATGTAACAACTCTCTGTTAGTTGAATCTTTGCTTGTAGGAAGTGCTGCTAACAGTAATATAACAAAATTACGTTTAATTCACACTTATCTTGTGAGAGATTGGAAGACAATAATTCAAAATATACTGAGATCTCAGAACATAGCTGCTAATCAAATGACAATGTGCATTTATGACAACACGCTAGGACTAATGTTATTCGAGCACCCACCAAGCTTAGTCCAAGAAGTCCTAAGGTCTTACTGTCTGATAGTTCATTATCTATTAAAGTTATTTAATCATTTTGTATTCGAGTAATGCTGTTATTTTTTACTGAAAAAATATAATATGTTTTGGGAGTTTTTTAGATCACGTATAACGTTTTATTTTAAGGCTAAGAGTAGCGGATTAGAAACTCCATCAGTATGGCAAAATTTTTGTAAGGATATTTCTGATTTTTTTATATAAATGACTTGAAAAAATTTATTATTTATAAAAATGACAAAAGTTGAAAAATATATGTCAAAATGACCTAAAATGAACAGTAAAAATACTAAAAGTCCATGTGATGATCGACACCTTCTAAAATTTCACCCCAATGATTTGTGTCAGGTATAAAAAATGATTTCTTTTGAGTGTCTGTCATTCCATGATTGATACTCTTATATTTTTTAAACCCGATATTATATTGGTATAAAAAATACGAGATTTTGAAAAAAAATTTGGGTCCCTGATATCTAATGGCCGACATCCCTTACTTTACATTAAAAAATATTTTATTGGGTGTTTGCCAAGCAATAACTGACACCCAAAAAATAAGAATAAAAAATTATTTTTTTGGATGTCTGTCAAGCCATTACCAACACCCCATTTTTCATATACCAAAAAAAATATTTTTTGGGCGTCTGCTAACCCATGATCGACACTCATTTTCCAGATACTAAAAATATATTTTTTGGGTATTTGCGAACTCATGGCTGACACCCAAAAATAAAATAAAAAATTATATTTTGGTGTTTGTCACCTAATGGTCGACACCCACAAATAATACGAATAAAAAAATAATTTTTTTGGTGTTTGACAACCAATGACCGACACCAACTTTTCCTCGTCTATATATACGATTGAGATTTTGATTTTGAAATTGTAAGGAAGAAATATTTCTCTCAAACTAATATAGAAATGAGAGTGTTTTCTTCTGTATTATTAAATGAGTGTTTTGTTCTGGGAGAGAGTTTTGAAGTGCACAACCGAATTTTGGAGTTGAACTATATACTGTCATGTATTGCCGAAGTTGAATTATATACTGTCATGTGAAGCGACAAAGATATGTCTTTAATGGTTGGACGACTTTTTGCGCTTTTGAAGATTATCCGAAATGTCTAAAAAATATATTTTTTGGTATCTGTAAAAGGAGGTGTTGGCCATGGGTTGGCAGACACCAATTTTTTTTTTTTTTTTGTATTTGAAAAAGGGGTGTTGATCATGACTTGGCAAACACACAAAAAAATAATTTTTATTCGTATTTTTTGAGTGTCGGCCATGCCTTGGCAAACATCTAAAAAATATTTTTTTAATGTAAAAAAAAGGTGTCGACCATGAGATGTCAAGGATCTAAATTTTTTTCAAAATATTGTATTTTCGTATACCAATTTAATACTAAGTTTAAAAAACTACAGGAGTGTCGATCATGGAATATAGACATCCAAAAAAATCATTTTTTAATGCTTGACATCAATTATTGAGGTAAAATTTTAAAGGGTGTCGGTTATCACATGAACTTTTAATATTTTTACTATTTATTTTAAATTATTTTAATGTATATTTTTTAACTTTTATTTTTATAAATAATAAAAATTTTCAGCTTATTTATATAAAAAATCCGGATATTTCCCATATCGTGGTGCTTCCCAATTACTAATTTGCAACGCCTTACTTAAATTAAGAAATAATCAGGTGCATCACACCCCACGATAGTCAAATCAACGTACACTTAATATGAAAATGAAATACTACTATATAATTATCATATCTCGGGGGTCTGTAATAGGGTTTAATGGTGAGCTTCGTCTCTCTTTTTTGTTTCTCTTCCTCTTTTACAGCCGCTGGAAATAGCTCTCTGCTTTATAATTTGTTTTAAGCGAAGAACCTCTCGACATATTAGAACCGGCACTGAATTATAGACTGAATCGATTTTCTTTTGTAATTATGGAAGCAACGGTGATTAGTTGCTCGGAATTGAGAATCGAAGCTGAGACTGAGGAGTGTTTGGATCGTGGAAACTTTTCATCGGCTTCAGGTTCTACTAGTGTTGTCCTGTCTAAGAGAAGGATCGTATTCCATCCAGCGAGGAAGCCCGTTAATGGGTTTAATGGTTGTGCGGATGGGGATTTTAAAATCGAGACTCTAAACCCTGGGTCGGATCCGAAGCGGGTGAATGGGATGCGGTCGGCTCAAGTGGGTGCTACAGGATGGAAGGTTGACGCATCTGATATTTGGGAGAACGGGTTGGATCCAGTTCTCAGTTTGAGGACTACTTTTCGCAAAATTGTAAGCATTTCCTTTAATGTATCTTGTTATTTTTTTATGGGATTTCCCCCTTATATTCAAACTTTCTCAAATTTTGTGTTCTGTTTAGTTTTAGGTTAGTTTCGTTTATTGTTCGCTTAATCTTTAGTATTTAATGTCAAATTTCTGTTGGATGTCTCCATGAATGGTTAAATTGCGTCACTTCATTGAGCTTGCTTTTATACTTTTTTCGCTTTCGTGGAGATTGATATGGTATTTCCTAAGTTTGAGCTTTGTTGGTTTCTTTCCACAATAATATGAAGTGTCTTAAATCGAAGTTTCCTGGTTATATCTATTGAAATTTGGTCTTAATGTCGGAATTGTTTTATTTGTTATCACTGGCAATGGAAATTAAAGTGGATTCTACAATTAAACAGAAACTATCATGGCATGAAATATTTACAGGGTGCTGGTTTGGAGAATCTTGGGAACACTTGTTTTCTTAATTCAGTATTGCAATGCCTGACGTACACTGAGCCTTTAGTAGCTTACCTACTAAGTGGCAAGCATCAAAATTCTTGTGAGTGAAACTGTCCTCTTTTTTCTCTAGTACTACATTTGATAGATATTGTATTCGATTGTGTGCATTAAGTTACCTATGATGTTTTGCTATAAGTTCAAGCTCAGCTTCACATGTTATCTTCTTATGTTTCATCTCTGATGGCCTTATTTGAATTGGTTTGTGAAGGCCACATTGCTGGATTTTGTGCCTTATGTGCTATTCAGAAACATGTGAGCCGTGCTCTAAAATCAACTGGGAGGATATTGGCACCAAATGATCTTGTCTCAAACCTGCGATGTATCCGTTTAAATAACTTGTTATTTGTTTGATGTGGATTACATATTTCTGTATTAGTCTTAAGCAAATTGATGTTAGTCAGTGCAATGCTGTTAGCTATATATTTCTAAAATTAATCCGAGGCAATTATTTATTTCTTTAGCTTCCTGGACTTGTGATTCTTGACTTCATGCTTAGGCATATCTAGAAACTTCCGAAATTCTCGACAGGAAGATGCACATGAGTACATGGTAAACCTGCTGGAATCCATGCACAAGTGCTGCTTACCTTCAGGAGTACCAAGTGAATCTCCTAGGGCTTATGAGAAGAGTTTGGTGCACAAGATCTTTGGTGGTCGCCTTCGTAGTCAGGTATAGTTTTTCTTGCTGGATTATGATATGACCGACCGAATGTTAAACAGCTTTGCTAGATTTTGACAGTTAACGATTTCTGAATGTGTTGCAATTAATCATTGAATATTCATGTACTTATTCAAGTTGTTGTTTAAACTTCTTATAAAATGGTGATCCTCAATGGTATTAAGTGGTTTCTTGTTACATCATCAGGTGAAATGCTTGCAATGTTCTTACTGCTCCAACACATTTGATCCCTTCCTTGATTTAAGTCTTGAAATAGTTAAGGCAGATTCCTTGCTTAAAGCACTTAAAAACTTCACTGCTGCGGAGCTCTTAGATGGAGGGGAGAGGCAATATCAATGCCAACGCTGCAAGCAGAAAGTTAGGGCTACCAAACAGCTCACAGTTTACAATGCACCGCATGTACTTACAATCCATCTAAAGAGATTTCAAGCACATAATTTGGGGCAAAAGATTGACAGGAAAGTTGAATTTGATCCGACCATAGACATGAAGCCTTTTGTCAGTGGTTCCAATGTGAGTATACTTCTTTTACATGATGTAACTTTTCTGAAGTGAGTTTATCAAGCCATTCACTTAGTAACACAAAATATGTTTGCACAAAAATAAGGCAATATCATTGAAATATCTTTTCTCATATGACTTTTAAGGGGCAGTGATACTAGGAAGAAGTATATTGTTCATTTACTTTTTATTCTGTTATTTATTTATTTATAATCCTGAACGTGTTCAGAATTCTGCTGCGAGAAACTATACTTGTAATCATCTTGTGAATAACTTTTACATCATGATTGATGTTATGACTAGTTGAAAAGTTAAGTTTGTTGGCTTTGCAGGAAGGATATTTGAAATACACTCTTTATGGTGTTCTGGTTCATCGTGGATGGAGCACACATTCTGGACACTATTACTGTTTTGTCCGCACATCAAGTGGCATGTGGTACACCCTTGATGACAACAGGGTACTTGAAACAACTTTGTCCTTGGATTTTTCCTATCTATTTGAATTTTGGTAGGGATCATCAGTGAGAGGACATTATTCCCCACTTATTTGGAAGGGCGTCCTTCTCTTTCTTCAATATCCACTAAAACTGGGGAAAGGATCAAGATGCTGAACCTATTTTAACCCTTTTGTTTTTGCAAGATTTAGAAGCACATTGTTATCTATGAAACTTGTGGCTTACTATGCTGTTTGCAAGCCCAAGAGATGTTCATTATTGGAACTTGAGGACTACATATAATTTATGCAAACATGGATCCTATGATATATTCATTCCATCACATTTTAAGGAATGAAGAGAAATCAAGGGTGGGGGATGCGAAACTGTTTTTGTTTCTTATCCTATTATTTAGAAGTTTCTTATTTTATGCTTCGTTATGGATCCTGGAAATGAACCTTCCTTGTGTTTTCGCAACAGGTTTTCCAGGTCAGTGAGAAGACTGTTTTGGAGCAGAAGGCTTACATGTTGTTTTATGTCCGTGACAGAAGAAATACTGCTCCAAAAAATTCTGTTGATATTCTTCAGAGAGATAATGTAAAAGCAAGTGTGGATGAGAAGTCTATTTTTAATCAGAATCCTGGGGAACATGTGCAAACTGGTCCAATTCAGAACAAGTTATCTGCTTCAGGCACTTCTGCTGCCGTGCCTCAGAAGGATATCATTAATGGTGGCTTATCAAAGGAGATGACCATGAAGGAAGTGCCATCTCAGCAAAACAATGTGCAACTAATGGAAGAAGGGTTAGTGCTGAAAAAGGAGGTTATTTTGCCCTCTTTCGATGTGCTATTATTGAAGGACTCATCAAAATCAGCTGCTTCAAACCTGATTCATGGTGAAAACTTGCAACCATCAGCAGGTTCTGTGGCTGGCAATGTTGTGAGTTCTAATATTGAAAATCCAACTGTTAGTACTGGTGCCAAAGATAGTAACTGCAATGAGAGTGGAAACTGCAAAAGGGAATTTGGAGTCCCAGTGATGGTACCACCGAATTGTGGTGGTCTTCTGAAGTCATGCACTGATAAGATTGTAACTAAAGAGACATTGCAGAAGGTATATGCATGTTTCTTTCCCTACATAGGCTTTTGTCTCCCTTCATGGGTTGTATTTACTCCTATTTCTAATTTTATATCTGTCTGTGCCTCCAGATTAATCTTGCTTCAGACATTGAGGTTTCAAACACTGTGACATTGAATGATTCAATCGATAAAGCAGTGAAGAAAGCTCCTGATGAAGCATCTAAGAATGTTCATGCGATTAGGTCTCCATATAAGCCACATTGTGACAGTCATAAGGTGATTATTTATATCATCTTCCATATCTAACACCAGTAATGCTATTTTAGCATGTGTACAATGAATTATGATTTCTTTGGCCAAAAAAATGATTTCTTTATCATTGCATTTCCAGATTGGAGATGTTTCCTACCACGATAGCAGGGGTAAGTCATTGAACGAGAAAGGTGATGATAATTGCCAAAAAGCCATTTCCAGATCACCTTCGAGCATGCAAAATGGATCACTGGAGACTGAAGATCCTGAATATGCACCACCCTGTAGAAAATCAAAGAAGAAGCATCTGAAGCGTAAGCTTAAAAATATGCCTCTTGGCTTAAAATCAAAATTTTTTATGGCTTCTCTACTCATGCATGGCAAGAAGAAACGTATAAGGAGCAAGGAAAAGTATTGTTGTTCCTTAGACCTGGGGCCATCTACATGTGAGAAATTCAGCACAATCACATTAGGCTTGGTTCATGGGAGGAAAAGGACAGCTGATGATACTACTCAGAAAAATGGTGACAATAGTGCCAGTTCCTTGATGAATACCATAGATGTAGCATCTAAAGAGAGGATTTGTGAGAATGGTACTGTTCTTGCTACTGATCAACATGTAGGCAGTAGTTCTGGCTCAGTCTCAGAAGCAAACCGGCATGACTCAAGAGAAACTGATTCTTTGAAACATAGCAGAACAGGTGCATCTCCGCATAGGCATGTGCTTACCCAATGTCTAGGGGAGGCAGTTGGTGCGTATTTATCTTAAATCTCTCTTTCATTTCTTTGTTTGCATCTTGGTTATGAATTATTTCTTATTTACATGTATGTTAACTGATGAGCTTTCCTGGGACTTGCTGTGTATTTCTTTGGTCTGTTTTGCTTGGTGCAGTTCCTAGATGGGATGATATAGACTCAACCTCACCCATGCAGACTGCAGAATCAAATGGTATGGATGGTCTCGAAATTGGATATGTACCGGATGAATGGTGAGTCAAAAGATAGATGCATTCTTTCTTGTCCTTGTGTTGCCACATCTTTAGCTTCTGCTTTTGTAATATCTGGAAAAAAAAATATTTGCTTATGATTTTCCTCATAGGATGCGCGTGAATGAAGATATAGCTTTGACAGGTTTTGAAGATTTTAAATCTCTCATAATGTTTGGTTTAATATTTTAACAGGGACGAGGAGTATGACCGTGGTAAGAGGAAGAAGATAAGACAAAATAAGCACCAGTTTGGTGGTCCAAATCCTTTCCAACAAATTGCCACCAAGAAAACACAGTTAAAGAAGGCCAAATTGGACCGTTCTAGCTCTGGAAACCGACCATTCAGGATATGAAGGACTAAAACCCTATCAAATTGGATCAAATTTTGACCTGTCTGTATGCTGCTATTTAATATTATATATTGTAATTGTTGCTGTCTTGTTAGCAGGAGCTAAATTGTATCATGTAAATCTGGAGAGTGTTGAGAGTGGAGAACAAAGAACATTCAAACAATTAAGCTTTTATGTTTTCCTTTTCTGAAATTTGCTGAGTAGGGGATAAAGAAACATGACATTTTGGTGTATTCAGGATTAGTTGTTTCTTCTTTGTAATTTTAGTTTTACAATGCCGTTTGTATTAAAGGGTATTGCAATCGGGGAGGTTAATCTCCAGGTAACAAAAGATTAGTGCATCTCTCTTAATGTATGTCCATCCGCCTGGTCAGTGAGTAAGGTGGCACCAATTGTTTTCTATTAACTGCGGGGTTTTGAGCTTTGATCTTCAATATACTCCATATTGGTTTTCAAGTTAGAACAGAACAGAAGAGAAGAGGCTCATCAATTACTCTTACTTCTTGATGCGTGACGGTGATGATTATTATATGGTATAAAATTATCACGAGTTGTTTCTCATCCTTTTTGCCATCATTGTTAGTAAGCAGTGGCAGTGCCCCCAAAAGCTTCACTTTGCTTCTTTCCTACATAAATTTTTTGTCACAATCCATCACGCCTCTTCACTTTTGCTGTGCATTTTCGTTTAACATTTTTTGGTTGGTCAGCCAAATTTCGTTCTCTTTTTTTTCTTTTTTCTTTTAAAAAGTTTCATCCTTGCAAGAAAATATAAGAAAACAAAATCCCTATATGTGTAGAGGAGGGAATGTTACTTTTTTCATCTACCTTAAAAAGTGTTCTTAAGATACTTATTTCTAAAAAGCATTGCATTTATATATAATATTTGATGGTCTTGACTCTTAAATTTTCCTAATTGAACTAAAATAAGGCAACATAAATAAAGTTTTAAACTGGAAAAACATAATATTTATTTTGGATGAACGTAGTTTGAGGAATAAGTTTGGCATCATGTGTTTCCACCGCTGTTGTTATTATTATTATTTCCCATAAAATTATTAAAAGCCATGTCGGTTGACGTTTTATTACTCAACTTCCTCAATCAATGCAACTCATCAAGATTGCAGCAGCTTCCTTTGTTTTCCCTGTAGCCTTTTTTTCCCCATTTTCCCTCATCTTTAATTTCGTTTAAAAGTTGGGCATGTGCATAAACTATTACTAACTCTTTGCAACTTTAATTTTTTTTCTTTATTATGATCCATCAATTTGTAAATCCTAAAATATTTGAATGGTTTAAAGTTTTTATAATCTTAAGCTTAAGAATAAATATAAGGAGAGATTTCATTATCTCACTCATTAAAAAAGATGTTATTTTTTGTAAATGACATGTAAGTGTCAATTTAATTTCTAAATTTAGGTTGGAGATAAAAGATTTAAAAATAAAAATAAAAAATTCTTATTTTACTATCAACTAGTAATAGGAGATAATGATTATGATTATAATGGTAGTAACCATAATGATCCATCCACAAGCACTCAAAAAGTACACAAAGCAAGTTGGAAAAAATTTAGGAGAGTGAAAGTGGGGTCAAATTTGATGAAAACCCATATTGGAGGAGCCCCTAGATTGAAATCATAAGAACAACAACTTTTGGCGGACTCAATTATATATATTTTAAAATGAAATATAGATTTTGTTAAACATAATTATATAGACACAGATAAAAAATTAAATGCAAAATTAGATACTACAAATACAAGACTATACAAAATAACATAAAAAGAACTTTTTTTTATTAGTTTAGCCTTTTCTTTTGAATAAATGTTTGAATAAAGTCTACAGTTACCTAACTTTTGAAGATAAAAAAGAAGATTTTGAAGACTGTCGTTTTACTGTTAATTTCCCTCCATGAGTATGGCATAAAGCATGGCTGATCATTCATTTTCACAACTCACCATCAAACTACTGGAGAAGCTGACCAAGGAGAAAAAAAAAAAAAGCAAATTTGTAAAGAGGTTTGATTTTTTCTTTCTCATGAAAAGAAAACATGTCCCAGAAAAAAAGTCCATTGGTCTTTTTATAAATGGTAGCAAGAAAAAAAGAAAAGATGATTTAACACTCAATGAGGAATTATTGAATACCCACCAACAATAATCCTTTGATAAATTCACCCACCTATATTTTTCTGTAAATATATTTGTATTAAATTCTTCTTTCCTTTTTTTTTTTTTTCATTTATGAAGCTCAAGTTTTGAACTTTTGACAGTTCTAAACCGCCATCTCTCCCTTTCACAAACCCTTCTCTCTCCTTTCAAAATTCAAAACCCTGTTATTGGTTTCCTCCTGAGTTTGTCGTATTTATACTTATTAATATTAATATTATTTTCAGGGAAAAAGAAAGTTTGTACTAACTGAGACCAAACTGCTTCACTTTGGTTGTTTTGTTGGATTTGGTAGACTTGCAAAACCAGACAAGGTAAGCTTACATTCTCTCCTGAGACACCCAAATCTCCATAATGTAATTTATTTATGAATATTATCATTTATTCTTTCAAGACCTCTATTAACTTTGTTGGTTTCTTATAGGAACTTTTTTTTGGGATTTTTTGGTCATCACGAGAACCCCTTACAAGTCTGCACCATTTCTAGCCAAATAACCACCTCGTATCTGAAACCCCATAAAACTGCTCACAACTTGGTTCTTACTGGACATTCACATAAGTTGGAAAGTGTTGTCTTTGGGTTGACTCAGAACTCGTTGTTGTATGGAGCTAGTGAGTTGAAGTTCAACAATAGAGGCTTGAGTTGGTTGAAGCTTGAAGGTGGTGCCTTTCTTTCTTATTGTTTCTTAAAATTGTTTTTGAAGGTTTTGGCTCAAATGGGTTTTGGTTTCTTGGGTTCTATACTAATCCTATCACTCTTCTTTAAGCATTTTACCTGTCAACTGCCCAATACAGATGAGTATTATGTCTCTGATTTCTTGAAGAAGATGAGCTCAAACTCTTCTTTATCCTACAACTTCTCCGATTCTGTTTGTTCATGGAAAGGGGTGCACTGTGATACCAAGAAGGAGAGTGTTCTTGGTTTACAGGCCTCAGGTTTAGGCCTCTCTGGTTTAATTCCTGATACCACCATCGGTAAGCTGAACCAGCTTCAGTCTTTGGATCTTAGCGATAACAAAATCACTGCTTTGCCTTCAGACTTATGGAGTTTAGGCTCACTTAAGAGTCTTAATCTCTCCTCTAATCAGATTTCTGGGTTTCTGCCTAACAATATTGGCAACTTTGGTCAGCTTGAAGTCATTGATCTTTCTGGCAATAATTTCACTGGGGAAATTCCTACAGCTATAAGCTCCCTAGCTAGTTTACGAGTGCTTAAGCTTGCTGGAAATGGATTTGAATGGAGAATTCCAACAGGGATTCTAAGTTGCCGGTCCTTGGTTTCGCTCGACCTCTCGTTAAATCGTCTAAATGGTTCCTTGCCAGATGGTTTTGGTGCAGCTTTTCCTATGCTCAAAACTTTAAACCTTGCCAGAAATGAAATTAACGGCCATGTCATGGATTTTGCAGAAATGAAGTCTCTTACTAGCCTTAACATTTCAGGGAACTTGTTTAAGGGTTCAGTTATGGGTGTCTTTCAAGGGCAACTGGAGGTGATTGACCTTAGCAAGAACCAGTTTCAAGGTCATATTTCTCAGGTACAATTCATTTCTACTTACAAGTGGTCTCATTTGGTTTATCTGGACTTGTCTGAAAACCAGCTTAGTGGGGAAATTTTCCTAAACCTGAGTCAAGCTAGAAACCTTAAACATCTTAGTCTTGCATGCAATAGATTTGCTAGACAGAAATTTCCCCGAATTGAAATGCTTTTGGGATTAGAGCATCTCAATTTGTCTAAAACCAGCCTCATTGGTCAAATTCCTGTTGAAATTTTACGGCTGAGTAATTTACAAGCACTTGATGTTTCATCAAACCATCTCACCGGCCATATTCCATCATTGTCTCACAAGAGCCTCAAAATACTTGATGTTTCACACAACAATTTGAGTGGAGAAATTCCCATTTCTCTCTTAGAAAAACTCACAGGGATGGAAAGGTACAACTTCTCTTACAATAACTTGACCCTTTGTGATTCAGGGCTCTCCCCCGAGACCTTGGAAACAGCATTTTATGGCTCATTAAACAGCTGTCCCATAGCTGCAAATCCAGTCTTTTTCAAAAGAAAAGCCAATAGACATAGGGGGTATACACTTGCCTTAGCTTTAACCTTCTCCATGGTGTTCTTGCTCGCTGGCTTGCTGTTCTTAGCCTTCGGTTGCAGAAGGAAGTCCAGGACATGGGTAGTTAAGCAACCCTCGTATAAAGAGGAACAGAATATTTCAGGTCCCTTTTCTTTCCAGACTGATTCGACCACTTGGGTGGCTGATGTTAAGCAGGCAACTTTAGTCCCTGTAGTGATTTTTGAGAAACCACTATTAAATATCTCATTTGCAGACCTCTTATCTGCAACTTCAAATTTTGATCGAGACACACTACTAGCTGAAGGAAAATTTGGACCTGTTTATAGAGGATTTCTGCCTGGTGGAGTTCATGTAGCCGTTAAAGTTTTGGTTCATGGATCAACGTTGACTGACCAAGAAGCTGCTAGAGAGCTTGAGTATCTTGGTCGAATCAAGCACCCCAATCTTGTTCCATTAACAGGATATTGCTTGGCCGGGGATCAAAGGATTGCTATTTATGATTACATGGAAAATGGGAACTTGCAGAATTTGCTACATGACTTGCCACTTGGTGTTCAAGCAACAGAGGACTGGAGCACTGATACCTGGGAAGAAGACAACAATGGGATACAAAATGTTGGCTCTGAAGGGTTGTTAACAACATGGGCGTTTCGACACAAAATAGCCCTTGGCACTGCAAGAGCATTAGCATTTCTTCATCATGGCTGTTCACCTCCAATAATCCATAGAGATGTTAAAGCTAGTAGTGTTTATCTTGACTTAAATTTGGAGCCTAGATTATCCGACTTTGGATTGGCCAAGATTTTTGGAACTGGTCTAGAGGATGAAATCGCCCGTGGATCACCTGGATATGTACCACCAGAATTTTCTCAGCTCGAATGTGATGCCCCCACACCAAAATCTGATGTATATTGCTTCGGTGTTGTTTTGTTTGAGCTGATCACAGGGAAAAAGCCAATTGGAGACGATTATCCAGAAGAGCAAGATGCAAATTTAGTGAGTTGGGTAAGAGGATTTGTGAGAAGGAGTCAAGGATTAAAAGCTATTGATCCTAAAATTCGTGATACAGGTCCAGATTACCAAATGGAGGAGGCCCTCAAGATTGGATATCTGTGCACAGCTGATCTTCCTACCAAGCGACCAAGCATGCAACAGATTGTTGGCCTGCTCAAGGATATTGAACCGAGGGCTTCTCAATGAGAAACAATGACTATAAGTTGCCTCTTTTTGTTTTTTTTCCTTCTAAATTTGTTTGTTTTTGTTCCATGAGTTTTTTACCTTATGCCACCATAGGAGAGGATGTACAGTAATTCTAAGTTATGTCTTGGACTAATATCTTTCTTCACCTTTCCATTGTTGGCATCATAGTATAATTTAACGAGCTTGATCCTTGAAGATTGAATCACTTTCCATTTTTGCTGTATCTTCATACAAACAAGCAAATTGATCATGAATTTGTGTTATAAAACCAGTAAAAGTAATGGAGTCCTGACTGTATGCTACTGCTTGCATTCTTTAAAGGTTACTTTTATTTTGGTGATGGACCACTGCTTCACCATCAATGGAGGACATACTGTGCGGCCAGATGAAGGAAAGAAAATGTGAGTCGTGCTTGTCAAATATTCAATCTGGTTAATAATATTTGTTCCATCATAAGAAATTTTTAGAGCTCAATACCAAGTATATTAATACATTGCAGAATAAAGGTGGCAGTGATGGAGAAAGATTCCTACTGCTAATCATGTAAGATCATATACTTGTTAATACACATTTTCAAATGCTTAAGAATTTACTACCACGCTAGATATCATGATGAAGCACTTATATTAACATCCCATAATGTTTTGGGTAATGTCGAGTCATACAGAATAGATAATTTTTTAAAATAGGTAGCTTAATTGGGTTGGTTGCCAAGCATCTATTGTGACTTTGACTTTCAGCATGTGAAAGGTGGGAATTAGAAAAGAAAAACACCCATCTTATGTATTTAAAAATTGAGACAAGTTCCAGGAAAACCTATGGAGGAAGCTTGTAAGCAGTGTAAACGTTGGGGGAAAAAAGAAGAAAATATTGACTTAATGTCCAAAATTGGAGATAGTAAGTTTCTACCAATGGACCTTATAGCATCATGGGTTGGTGTAGAAAAAAGCTGTCCTTGGTTAGCATGCTGGAATTTTCCACACTCACTTGGACATATAGCATCATAGGAGATTGGTATGAAGATTTGGCTCCAAATTTTATGCATCAATTGGTTGATGTAATGATTGTGAACAAAATTGATGATGGTCCATACGTCATGTGAACTAAAGGGCTGTGCTTGTTTCTAGATTATTTTACCTGGACTGGACTAACATCATTAGGAAAGCAACCTCATCTTTAGACTATTCTATCATATCAATTTATGATATTAATACATTTTGAATAATTTCAATTACTTAAATTAGGAGCTCACTTGCCTAATACAAGAGAGTTAAGTTCCGTGGTTGCAAATTCCCCAGTTCATGGACTCTGCAGCGACAAGCATGGGCAAATCCGTGAATCACGGCGGCGGTGGCAATCAATGCCACCTTCTTAATTCAACAAGGTGGTCCAGGAGGGAGCAGAGGCAGAGTAAAGGAAGTAATACCAGTTTTTAACCAACTTAACATGTATAGCTTAGGCTAAATCTATATTATAAATAATTTAAATAAAAAATATATATTGCTGATTGAGATTTAGTTCGATCGGTATCGCTATTATTATCAGTGCAGAAAAATATGAATTCGAGTGCGTTGAAGCGCATAAAGTTTTCCTCCAACCACTACTATTGCTTTTTAATGCATTTGAGCTTCCTTGATCTATTTTTCTACCAAAAGCTACCTTTCTTTTGTCTTCCATGTCATTTTGACCCAAGTTCAGAAAGACTATGAATCAAACAAAGTTGTTTGGTGTTGTTGATTGGGGTTGGGTTTTGGTGCCTCATTTTAGGCCCATGGATTCCAATCTTCTATTCTTTTGGTTAAAATTTTCTATTAGTCCTTTTACTTTGCATAAATTATGGATTAATAACACAATTTAACTTATTCATTATCGGCATTATTTTTTATTTGGTTGTACTTATTCAAACATTTATGTTTGTAAAAGACTTAAAAAAAAAATAGGATAACTATTTTATCCACTATTTGTAGAATAAAAAAGATTCCACAAATCCAAATAAAAAATTTTGTTATTTAAGAATGTACAAATATTTTTTTAATTATTTATTACACTTTAAAAGTAAATGGAATCAATTTATGAAAATTGATATAATATATTAGGATAATAATCCAAATAAAAAATCTTCAAAATACCAACAGCAGCCGCCCTTTTCTTGTCTCACATGTCCAGTATCTTCCTCATTTCTTATCTTCCCTATCCTTTCTCCCACCTTTTAATTTTGGGTAGGTAGGCACATGAAAATGCTTTTTAAAATATATGAAGAATGTGATGTTATTAGAAAAAATTATAGTTGGAAATTAAAATGTTCTAAAAATAGTAGAGAATAAAAAATTAGTTAATATATATGATATTTAAATAATTTAATATAATCTTACACGAAATATATATTTTAAATAATTAATATAAATTATTTTTAAAATTAATGATACATAAAATATTTTAAAAATTTAAATATAATAATAAATTATTTTTAAATAATTTAATATAATGATACATAAAATATAATAATCTATCTTTTTATATATATGTATATTTTTTTTAAATCTAATTTTAATATTTTTATTTAAGCATTCTATTGAAGCCTTAATTGAATCAGTAACTTAATTATAAAATTATAAAAATATTTTTTTTAAAATTATAATTAATATTATTATGATAAATATTTATGTTTTTCGTAATTTTTTTTATATAAAACAATTAAAAATCTAATGATCAAACATGTGTTTAATAATAATATTAAAACACAAATTCTTCGACATTCACCTATATTTATTATTGAATAATTAAAAAATAATTTTTTTCAATAAATGTGATAAATGTAATACAAATAAAAATATTTTAATAATTTTACTTTCAAACACAAAAATAAAAAATACTAAAATACAATTTTGCGAGTAAGAAAATACGGTTTGACCCTCCTAAAATTCAGATGTTGTCCATTATTTTTACGCGACCGCCTAAAATTATTAAATCTTAAATATCCTTAAAGTTGTCAATCCTCACACAAACAGACAGGGACCTAAGACAAACGAGGTTTGTTTTTCAAAATTAGCTGATACAATGGGCCAGTAAAGCAATGACATGTGTCGAAACATATTTTAAAATTATTTAGGGTTTATTTTCAATTCCAAGTTAAACTAAATAATTATTTAATAAAATTAAAATCAATATGTGGTTTTATACGTTTTAGGAAAGAAGAGAGAACCTCCATTCTCTGCAACCCAATACCTTCCACCATAGAAATAACCGGGAATGATGACGGCGATGACATCGGAGCTGATGACTGGTTTCCCGATTTGAGAAAGAATTCCTGGCGTCAGACTGAGGATTCAGTTGAAGCTTTTTTCCTTTGAAGTTTAAGGGCCAATATGAGAAAACTTGTCAAGTTGAGGGCTAATCACTATATTAAGCAAACAGATGTCGCCCATCCGCTGCCTCCCAACAGAGAAGATAACCTCGCATTCGCTTAATATAGATAGATGGACACTTTCTGACTTACCCTTCTGTCTCTTTTTTCGTCATTTTGAGATGGACACCTTCTGACTTCCCCTTCTGTCGGTCTTTCTTTTTTCTTCGTTTTGATTGATACACGTGTTTTTCATCAACAGAACCAAAGCCCATATCTCTAAATTATGATTAATTTTTAAGAGATAGTATAAGGAACAGGTTTGCCTCTGACTAGAACATTATATCATCAGATTTTGAGATATCTATTGAAGAGATGGATGTTACTGTAAAGGGTTCGAGCATGATACGCCCTGCTCAAGATACTCCTAAAGAAAGGCAATGGATTTCAAATCTGGACATGGTGATGACAACATACCATGTCCCTTTGCTATTTTTCTACAAACTGTATGGTTCCTCTGATTTCTTTAAGCCTCAAGTGCTTAAAGAAGCTTTAAGGAAGACTCTTGTGCCATTCTATCCTATGGCTGGGAGGTTGGGACTGGATGAAAATGGTAGGCTCGAGATATTATGCAACACAGAGGGTGTTCTGTGGATAGAAGCTGAAACTACATCGGCCATGGATGATCTTGACGGTTTTACTCCTAGCTCAAAACTGCGGAAGCTGGTTCCCACGGTTGATTACTCTGGAGATATCAGTTCTTATCCGCTTGTTATGGCCCAGGTAAGTGAATGAGAGACTGTATCTTATTATAGGTGACGACTGCTACTTGCAGTAGGAGACCAAGGATAAGCTTAGAAAAAACTCAAACAGCCTGATGATAATTAATGAAGCTTTTAGCTAAGAAGTTAATATATTTTGCTTCAAAAAGGTTATTTGTGTTCGTATTATGCTACATAGGCAATTGGAAACTGGAAAGGTTAAAAGCTTAATTGTTGTGAGTATATTTCGCTAGGTAACTACTTTCAAATGCGGTGGAGTCTGTCTTGGAATCGCAACTCATCACACTTTGACTGATGGCACAACGGCCCTTCATTTCATCAATAGTTGGTCTGAAATGGCAAGAGGCTTGCCCCAAATTAGCAAGCCACCACTTATTGACCGAACCCTTCTCCGAGCAAGAGTGCCACCAATCCCTAGATTTCATCATCTCGAATATGATCCACCTCCTTCCTTAAACACCTCTATGTCACTTGGGCCTAATAATCATAAACCCTCCACCGTCTCTGTTTTCAAGATCACACAAAATCAACTTAATATCCTAAAAGCCAAGTCATGGGAACATGGAAACAAAACCAATTACAGCACCTACACCATTCTAGCTGCATACATATGGCGCTGTGCAACTAAAGCTCGGGGCCTCTCATATGATCAACCAACCAAGTTATACATGCCAACTAATGGACGCCCCAGACTAAATCCTCCCCTCCCAGCAAGGTACGTGGGCAACGCAATGTTCACGGCTTCATTAATTGCTCTATCTGGAAATCTCCAATCAGAACCGTTTGTAAATACCCTAGAGCGAGTTCATGGAACATTGAGAAGGATGAACAATGAGTATCTAAGATCAGCTCTTGACTACCTAGAAACACTGCCAGATGTAACAGCTGCCAGGAGAGCGCCAGACACTTTCCAGTGCCCAAACCTAAATATCATCAATTGGATACGACTGCCTATACACGATGCAGATTTTGGATGGGGTCGACCAATATACATGGGTCCAGCAAACGTTGTCCATGAAGGAAAAATATACCTACTACCAAGTCCAACCGATGATGGGAGCTTGTCACTGGTAGCATGCCTACAGGCCGCTCATGTGAAACTCTTCGAGAAACATCTATACGAAGGCTTGATGTCATTTGACAAAATAAATGCTCGATATTAGTTGTTTGTTCTCTCTATCAATATATGTATAAACCTATAAATCCTCTAGTTCTTTTTCTTTAGCTAAAACTTTTTGTTTGAATCCTGCTTTTTGAAATTTACCACCTAAGCTGGCCTGGCGGATGTTGATGGAAGCCTATAAATTATGGGTTAGTACTTCGTTGGGGAAGTAATGTTCGACAGGCACAATACAGACTTTCTTGGACGGACTGATTGAAATCAAATGCCATGTCTATAAGTGTTCACCACATTCATCGTATCCCATGGAAAATTCTTTTCTGTTTTCTCTTGTGGGAAATATGGCTGCATAGAAACTCTGTGATATTTGATAAAGTAAGGAGGGAATTCAATATGGCTACAACAGGTTTATGGAAGAATATTTTCCTACCAAACTTTATAGGTGTGACATGAAAAGATAAAATTACGTCGTTTTGATAAATATTTATCCTCGTTATTTATATAATTAAATAATCTTTTATTTCGTTTACTAGTTAACTGATTAGTCCATAAAATCGCAACATTGAGTATAAATAATAGGATTTGTTAGCTCGACTTAACTCGAAATTTTTTACTCAATTCAACTCAATTTGAAAATAGTATTCGTCAACTCGACTAACTAAATTTTTTTTGACTCGATTCGACTCGATTGAATGCTCAATCCTAGTTTAATTATGTTATTTTCCGCTTTCTGATTTTATTTTATTTTTTAGAAAAAGAAAGAATTTTACCAACTGGATTCCCCATCTCTAATTTGAAGAACCGCGTATCATCCTAACCTAGCTAGATATATTTCATATACTAAACATTTGAACTTTAACCTTCTGTGGATGATATATTGACAAGCTCAAGGCTTGAGAAGAAAAACAACTTCTAACAATTGAACGCAGAAAACAGTGACAATTCCAAACAGGCACATTTGCTATGTTCTTTTTACTGTTTCAGAGGTAAACAATGGAGGAAGGAGAAATTAGTAATAGGAAAATAAGTGCTATCTTAAATACAAATTGAGCAAAAAAAAAAACCAATCCATCATACAAGCAGACATATATATATGATTGATAACATCTTAACACGCAATAGTAAAGCCAAAGAACACAAATCAGGTTCCTGTTTTTCCCTACTCCTAGATTCGAAAAACATCAGTTTGAAACCGCTCATCATACAACCTCCAATGCCCATATCTCTCAGTGTGAAAAACTGACCTGGGTATGTAGAAATTTGGCTTTTTCACTTCCTTCAAATCCTTCAGATTTGATGTCGCGTTCAGAATGTCCCGACTAGTTAAGTTAGCACATCCAGACAGATCAAGATGCTCCAGTTGCAAACACCCATCACAAATGGAACCTAATCCTTTTGCTGACAATTTCGAGAATCTGATTTCAAGATGTTCCAATTGAGGCATAAATTTCCCAACAACAGCAGCCTCTGTATCTCCGTCTTGTGGACAAGCATTTAGATACTCATTTGGAACAATTCCCACGTGTTGCGATGGGTCCAACCAATTCATGAAGTTCCGTTTTAGGATCTTCAAATTGGGACAATTCCGACCAATTAACGATAGAGATTTGTGTGAGATTTCGTAGCAGTAACTGATGTCGAGCTGTTTAAGGTTCCGACAATGATACGCTATTTGAGCCATTGACGCATCGGTTACGCGAGGACAGCTTTTTATGGAAAGAACTTGGAGATTTGGACACCTTGAAAACAAAATTGAAACTCAGTGATGGATTAGTCAAAAAAAGAAAAAGAAAATCAGTGATGGAAATTAGAGGAAAAAAAATGTAAAACTTGGAAACGGCGTCGCAGATGAACTACCTTTGAGCGGTGAAATTGAGAGAGAGGTCGGAGCAGTGACGGGTAAGGATCTGGGTTAGGTTACCGTTGCCCCAGGTGATGACCGATCGGAGCATGGAGTCGATTCGTCTTTCGAATTCGGGGGTCCACCAGCGGGTTGACTCGGAGGAGGAATCGAAGCGAGTTTCGAGATCGAAGACGAAGTTGAGAGAGGGATCCTTGCAGGCGTTGAGCCATGGTTTGCAGACAAACATAGGACCGGTCCATCGGTGCTCGAAAGTGAGTCGGGAAAGGATGTTGAGGAGGCATTCGTGGGTTAACTCGGCCCAATCGGAGATGAGTACAGACTCAGCATCAGTTTCCCCGGTTCCTTCTTTGCGCTCCATGTTAGAAAACGATCCTTTTGGGAAGCAGCAACTATTGTTTCCCTCTGCTGTAAAAACTATAATTCGCGAACTTGTGGTAACGAATCGGATAAAATTGTAATTTTATGGGAAAAACGTTAGATCGCTTTTGCTTTATTTTTTTCTAATGTAAATTATTTTCATTTTCTTTCCAATAATCCAAACTCTAAAAATTTATTACTTCTTTTTCCATATAAAAGAAATTTTAATAGTTTGTCCATAAAAAGGTAAACAGTAAAAATATTTACTCAATTATGCCTCTCGTTTAAATTATTATTATTTATTAAATTATTAAAATTTTCAAAATTTAGATATTTTAGCAATTTTCTTATTAGTTGCTATTAGATGAGTGATGAAAAATTTATGTGGACCAATAAAAATATTCACGTCAAATTTTTGTCACTTATCTAATAATAATTAATAAGAAAGTGACTAAAATATTTAATTTCAAATAATTTAGTGATTAAATTTTTTGAGAATAATTTACATTACCGTTTTAAATTAAAAACATAACAAAATTTAATTATGGTATTATAAAAAAGTAACCATGGATTACAAATTTAATTATGGTAAATTAACCATGGATTACAAAGTCAATTATGGTACTATAACTTACAAAATAAGTTATCATTTCGTTTTCATTTGAATGGCATTTTCTCTTCTTTTTTTAATTCAAACATCTGTTCCTCAAACTGTCCTTTTCATTCAAGGATTTGTTTTTATTTTCAGACAGCGACAAATGAGTTTTGATTTAAGTCTATCCATTTTCTTCAAAACTTCTTCATTAGTTCATTTTTATTTTAAGAGAGCAAAGGTAAGATCAGAAACTGGTGTGCATCAGATCAGAGTTTGAGATTGAGGTTAGTGTGAGGGGATCCAACATGATATTCCCCGCTCTAACATACTCCGAAAGTAACACATTGGATTTCTAATGCAACATTTCACGTCCCTTTGCTCTTCTTCTACAAACCATATAGTTCGCCTCAACCCCAAGTGCTTAAGGAGGCTTTGAGCAGGACTCTGGTGCCATTCTATCCTATGGCTGGGAGGTTGGGATGTGATGAAAATGGTAGATCCCAGATACTATGCAACGCAGAGGGAGTCCAGATTCAACAAAGATAGTATACCAGGGTTATTTTATCAAGTTAACCCAAAGCAATTAAATATTTACAATAATGATATTCAAAAACATTTATGAAAAGGACATGAAAGGAACAGTGTACGGAGGTGCCGACACTCCCATGGTCGACACCGATGTCGAAAATTTTCCAATAATTATCAGATGATTAGAATAAAGATTAAAATATATTTTTTTAATGTTGGCAATGTAATGACTGATACTCATGTGATTTTTTTACTTATATTTTGTACAATACAATATCAAATATAAAAAAATTAATTTTTTTGACTGCCGTGTAGTAGATGGCCGGCACTCATTTTCAATTTCTTTTTAATTTTAACACTGTGATGACCGACACCTTTTTCAATAGAAAAAAATTGTGACGGTGGACATGGGTGCCCAGCAACCGAAATGAGACGTGGACGGAGGAAAAGCATGTGCACTTCTTGAACTCCATGGAAGCATGGTTCGTCCGTACAATGCTTCAGAGTACCGCCGCTATAATCTCTGTCTCGAGCGTCACTTGCCTGACAGCTTCGACTCCACTCTCGATTGCAAACCAAGGACAAAGCATTCCACTGCAGGTAATGTTTCTCATCATCGGCCTTTGTTTCATCTTCTTCTTTTTCTTCATGCTGCATTTTAGCACATATCTTCATATATCCATGGTGAAAAATGGGCAAATTATATCATATAACAAAAGAAAGCGTTTTTTTTCCTTTACTAATCTCTGAGTTAGACCTTGCTTGTTTAAGTGCCAAAACACTGGAAGATATTGTGTTGCGCGTAAGGAAGTTGTGAAATATTAACTTGTACGAATTCTTTTATCTTAATCTTTTAAAGATTCGTTTTTGACCAGCCTTCCAAACACCAGGCAAAGAACAATTCACAGACATGGGTGCCTGCCACCACATTGCAGGCACCAAGAAGTACTAAAAAACAATTTTTTTACTGAAAAAGGGTGTTAGTTATCACAGTGCCAGCACTAAAAAAAATGGGTGTCACTCATATTACTTGAATTTTTTTTATATCCGATATCACATGTATTGTATAAAATATGAGTAAAAAAATATACATGAGTGTCGACCATTGCATTGTCGGCACCAATAAAAATAATTTTTTAATTTTTGTTTCAATCATCAGGTGACGATTACCAGAGTTCTAACATGGGTGCCGGCACCCCATACACTGTTCCTTTCAGATCATTTCCGTAAATGTTTTTGAACCCGGTTCATTCTTGAAAATATTTAAATATTTTAGGTTTAATTTGATAAAATAGCCGTATACCAGGCAAGCATCAAGATAATGCCAACGGCAGCTATCACTGTTTTCGCTGTTAATTACCATCGACTATTCAACATCTCTCTGATGCAAATTCTGAAGCAAAAGGAGAGTAATTACAATAAACAAGGGTTCAACAGCGATAAATTGTTACATCACAGAGGTATGAGCCAATGCAAACAATTAACAAATGACTGAAACAAAGATGAAGAGCAACCGTGTGCAACGCGGTAGTTGTAACCGTATGTGGCAAACTTGACAAAGTGTCAATAGGTGACAACAATAAGCAGATAACGCTTGTGTATACAGCTGAAAAAGGAACAAAATGTAGCTAACTCAACCAATCAAAAGCGTAGAAAATGAGAATTTAATTGTGGATTACATATCTACTTCAGCCTAGTTTTCTCGAATATTTGCAGCAATTCTGCTCAGTTCACAGAGGACACGCATAACAAGGAAAATAAAGCTCAAAGATGAGATATGGGGAAGAAGCAGATTGACAACTTCGAGTTTGCAAGTTCACCCAAGTTCCCACCATTTCAAAAATTACACAATAATAAGAATTTAGGACATTCTACATACCTCTGTCACATGTATCAATTCAAAGGAAAAACAGTCCCATGTTTCAAATGGCAGCTTGTGATATAATACGAAGTAGTTCTACTTCTAAGTGACAAATCTAAAACAAAACCAGAACAATAACTACGTTTAGACAGGGATTGAGTTCATGATCCTAATCTCCCATATCTCCTCATTCTAACAACAATACCATAATTCAACTTCTGGTTATGCAGTCGATCAAGTATTTCATCATGTTTCTACATACATAATTTCACATATAAAAATGAACCCACTTTAAGTTAAAATCAAACATCTGTCTGAAATCCAAACAAGATCAAAGAACCATTACAAATTTACAATCGCACAATGTCAAGATCAATTAAAGAGTAGAAACACATCAATATCGAGTTCAATCAAACACAAATGTAGATCATCACTTTACAGAAAAAGAGAGATTATAAAAGAGAACTATGCAGAGTAATAAAGTGGACGCCTGTACTCGTCGAAGTACTCATCACGATCCACGAAAACAATAGCGTAGAGAGCATAGATAATCCCTGGAACGTAACCCAAAATAGTTAACAGCACACAGATCCAGAACTCAACCTGATAAAAAAACAACCAAACCCAGAATTCATTAGATCAAAACATGAAAACCTCAACTCAGAGAGATGTAGGAGATAAACATCGACTCACGCTGCAACAACCGTGCCTGAAGCAAACTCCCAAAGGAGGGATCAAAATCGCGATCAAGAGTTCACATAGAATTTCGCAGCGACTAGGCATGTTGTTGTTGATGTGAAGATTAAAAAGTGGGTTAACTAACAAACCAGAAATAAAGGTATCGAAGACTTTTTGAGATTTGGTTTTAATGGGCAAAAAAACAAGAGAGGAAATTTCATGGAAAAAAAAGGAACTTATTAGATCTAGACCGTCCATTTTGGTCAATATAGTTTAATAAACGATCATGATTACCCCAAAGTGTAATCTATATAGTCGATAAGACCTAAACGCCCAAAATAGAAGGAGATTTTTTATTTCTTCTCAAGGGTAAAATACAGCAGATTTTTGTTTCCTGCATCACCATATGCCATTGATCATGTGGTGACCAAGGAAAGCAAATGAGAAGCTTCTTTATAGTTAAACCCATCTCCTGTTCTAAATTGATTGTCAAAACCTACTCTCCAAGACCTGTCTAGGGCCGTCTGAAAATTGTTGTTTGACTAGAAGTTGGTGTTTTGCTGAAATCCCAAATTTATTAATTGCTTAGATACAAGGGTTTAGAGTGAAAATCCCACTAGTTCAACATTAAAAGCATAGAGTAAGGCGCCATGGAAGACTTTAAATTAGCTTAATGATTGATAGAAACCAACATTCTTTGTGGAAAAACGTGATACTGGAGGGTCCATGAATTGGGACTTGGACATAGCATTCAAGCTCCCACCTTTTCTTTGACATTTGAGCTAACATCACCTCACACTTGCTGTATAATTATGTGTTTGCATTTGCTTTAGGACCCGCACTAAGCCTTTGATATCGTGTGTTAAGATCATCTTCCATTGCTTAGCAAACGAAACTTAAGGAACAAAATTTGGAACCTTTCAACAATCATTTAGATCACAAATAATTGCAAGACATGAAACTTGCTTCTTGATAACTCCCACGGACCAAAGCAGAGCAGAGCAACAACCATGAGTCATGAATAAAATCATGCGAGTAAACTACATTTTCAGTAAGCACGTATCTAATTCCCAAGTAGCAATTATTATATTTATCTTTATAAATCCAACAGATGCAACTATATTTTCTTTACATAGGAGGTAAAGAGACAGAAAGTAAAGAACATGGAGCAATTAAAACAAAAAAAAAAAGGGGGGGGGGGGGGAGGGAGGCAAGCTAAACTGACTATTATTCCAAATCCCTCAAACTAAGCAAGTAAGCACCTCTATGACAGGCAAGAGAGTTAAGCCCTCAATGCCACCTGATCTTGCCATGAGATCTTTCTTTTTCCTGTTCTGTTTGGCCCATTTCCGGTGTTCCTGCAGGCTGATATTTTAACATCATGGTGCTGCCCATCACTTCTGATTCTGGTTGAACTTTTTTTAAATTCCTCAATTCTCACTGAATTAGTTTGAGCTTCTAGTTCTTCTTCCTCTCTCTGCATTAAATCAGATGTCGGGGACATTAGCTCATGATAAAAAGATTATAGCATGCAAATTTATATGATAATAACAGAATTACCGAAATCTGGTTTAGGTCAAAAATCGGTTTTATGCTTCGAGCAGCGGCCTCTTTTCCACTGTAAAGCCTGTCCCTCTGGTTTAAGTCGAGAACCGATAAAGAACTTCGCAAAGTAACTTCCTCCTTTCCACTGGAAATTTTCTGCTGCTTCCGGTTTACGTCCAACATAAGGGCAGGATGAGTGAAACTGGTTCCCTTTAAACTATTTGTCTTTCCCTTTTTATTCAGATGAAAAGCCATAGCTCGGTTCGACAAAGTACCCTTTCCAGTGGATTTCTTTGCTTTCATATTTGATTTGCTTCTAATCACCACATCCTGTGGTTGCAAAAAATGTCTTTCTGCTGGGGGTTTTGATGATTGGTTTTGCATCAGGAACTTGTGCCTCCTTTTCAAAAACCTAACAACAAAAATGTTGAACCTTTATCAATAATGATGATTCTAAAATTATGAAAATCCTACAAATTTATGGAAGAACATGATCATACTTGACTTCTGCCAACAGGGTCAATCTTTGCTCTTTCATCATCTGCAATTTCTTCCTCATGGACTCTGTTTCCTGAAGGAACAGAAAGCACCTAAAAATATTAGTTAAGAATACGGCGGGGGCTTATGGATTGGTGAGTTCTTAACGTGCCATAGTTGATTAGATACAAAGGTAGAAAAGTGTTGAATAGCAAGATGGGAAATATTAACAAGCAAACAAACATCCAGAACTTCTCATTTCCTCATCTTTTAATCGATCAAAAACAGAAACAAAGGAATTCGACGAAACGCGAAGAGGCCGAAAATGACACTTTGCAAAACACAAAACAAAGGATCATTTCCTAGTTTGTAAAAGGTAAGATCTTCATCAATTGGAAACCAAAAAATAAGATCCAAACAACGGTGTGCTCTTCTTATTGCCAACCAAAGATTGATTATAAGAACATAAATCAAGAAAACCCAGAAGATTAACAAACACCGAGATTTACTGAAGTTTGACAGGAAGTAACTCAAAATCTAAACAATCCGCTAAAAAGTTATTACCTTGTGCAAGTCCTCAATATCTTCCATATAAGTTGGATACCTGAACCTCGCTCTTTGGTCATCATATTTATCATATGGAGAATAAGCCATGACGGCTGCAGCAGCAGCAACCCCTTTCATCTTCTTCATATTTTAGGTCACAGAGAAAAAAACCCAAAAGGCCAATACAAGGAAATATGGAGGACGAGAGAGAGACAAAGGCGGAGGAAGTAGTATTTATCGATAAGGAAGAAAGAATAAGAATAGAGAGCGAAACAAGGGAAAGTTATAGAGGAAGGTTCTGGTCTCCCTGTTTATCCTGTGAAAACTCTGACCGAAACAAAGAAAACCCAAAGAAGCCCAAATAACTCGGTGAAAAAAAAACATTTGTTTGTTTTGAGAATTGAGAAAAAGAGATGAAGATGGGATTTTTGGGGCGGATTTTCAGAAGGGTATTTCCGGTAGACAGATAGAGTTTTGTGATTGGAGGACATTTGAAGATAACTACATCTTCTCTTGCTTTCACCGTTCTCTCTCTATCTATTCTTTCCTTTCTTTTTTGTTTTCCTTGTACATAAATTTTGGTCCAGCTGGGCCATTGAAGAAGAAAGAGAGAGTTGGGTGGTTTTGATGAGGGTGCGTGGAGTTCCCCATGTTTTTCCCTTGAGTAGATAGAGAAAGGAAAGCAAGTTCTTTTCTTTCTTTTTTTTTTTCTTGAGAGAGAAAGATGTAGGCTTTGTAAAAGGGGGGTTCTGAAAAAGGCAAGAGGATAAAACAGGATGATGCTGTTTTCTTGTGTGTTGTTATTGTAGCTGGTACCTGCCTGCCTGGTGTTTCACTTGTTGGCCTTTGGCTTGTGGCCGTATCAGTAACTATAAGTTTCCGTGGGGAAAACACCCTTTAACCTTGCAAGTCCCCCATTTAGTTTCAAGCTAGGAACTCCTTTGCTAGACTACCTATATGAATGGATAGGATCAACTATGAGTTGCAGGCTAGCCTGTCTAGTTTTTCTGCTATTCAATTCCCTATATTAGGTTAAACTAGTAATATCAGACACCTAATATGAATAAAATTCATCATCCATAATATCTACAGATTTATCCACCTAACCTAACCTAACCTAACCCTGTAAGGATACCATCCTATCTTATTAGCCATCAGCCCCCTCAAAACTAGCAGAAAATCATGCTTTCTTTGAATGCTGGAAAGTGGAAACCAACAAAGTTGGTGACTTAGGATCCCGACCCTATTGCCAAAATTTTATCTACCTTCTATCTGTGATGTAGCTTGGTTGACATTGATGATTTCCAAATCTGATAAACTTAAAATCGTCATTCAAGTGCCCTTTTTTCATAGAAACGAAAGAGGGTATCTTGGTAAAACAAGCTTCATTTCATATAAAGGTATGACTAGTACCCACCGTTAGTGAATAGCTGATGGCATGGTGAAAAAATAAAATAGGAAAAAATCTGGTTTGTGGGGGTACTCTCTTGAAGTTTGTTTCCCTTCTGTAATAGCACTGTCGTTGACCGGTTCTTACTATTTGTTCATTTTAAATGTGAGGGAGCAGTGAACAATATCATCCAGTCATATTTAACTCTCTGTCTCTTTGTCTTTCTCATTTCATTTCCATTAATAATTAATTCCCTGCATAATATGACATGTGAGAGTGAAATGGAACAAATTTCCATATAATTCTTCCATTTGGGTAAGTTTTTTTCCCGCGAAGGTTAAGCTTGATACCCCATCTGTCAATGAAATAAAATATATGAGCTTATCACTTGTGGCATTGGCTCTCCATCATCATCACTGTTCGGTGGCAACCTAATTTCTTTAATAGAGAGTTCTGGTGCTGCTTTTTTTTTCTTTAATTCAGCTTTGAGTAAGGCCTTTTCCATGTGAAACAAACCCACTTTCCAATATGTCAAAAGTAAACAAGTGGATAACCAAAAACCTTGAAAATAATGTTCTTATGTTTCTCTTATTGGCTCATCTGTTTAATCTGATTTATTGCTTTCCTCTATTGAACTGTTTAAAGCACTAGGCTCGTAAGCATGCACTTTTCAAACCCTTCTTTTTGTTTTCGGCTACAATCAAGTACCAGCAACTTTGCTTATGAGCCAGCGGACCATTCATCAAGTGACAGAAACAGAAGCAAAGTGGTCACTTCCACCATTGACGACTTGAAGTGATTATTACTGTTATTACTGTTTACAAATTAGAACAGAACCATGACGATTTTGTTTGAACTTTTTCTGTACTTTTGAACAAGTAGGAGCTCAAACACTGAAGAAAATGCTAAAGGCAAATGACTGACAAAAGCTTGTACGAAGTGCATTAACAGGTACTTATAACATGAATGTATGAACTTCTTTATATATACTAACTCATAGTTCTAGTGATTGAATATTTGAAGTGGAATCAACATGTGATACAGAAACAAGACTTTGAAGTAGAAACCATGTAAGAGGCCCAAGAAACAAAATTGGGCCTGACAATAACATTCTTAAAGAAAATTTTCCATTTCAATTTTGAACCTTTCTCTTTAACTAGAACAAATTTTCCTTTCATTTCTTGCTTCCACGTTCCACCTAGAAAAACGAGTAACATATCCCAGACAGGTTAATGTGTCGTCCTCTTATTGGTCCACTTGTAATCACCTGTAAAAAACTACCTTATCTTGTGAGATCTCTTACTTTCAATCTGTAGAAGTATTAGATTTTTTAAAAAAGTTCTGGGTTAAGAGAAACTGCAAACGCGATGGCTTCAACAAGTGCCGTGACTGCTCAAATATCAAATCTACATGGAGCCACTAATTGGAAGAAGACCATCCATTCACCCTCCCTTGGTAACTTTCTTTCTCTCTGTCTGTGTTTGGTTGATGAGAAAATAGAGAATCGGTATAGAGAATCGACCATGCGAAGTTTTGATTTTGTTTTGTGGGTTTGTTTTTGTGGTTTTTTTTAGAAGAGATGGAGTGTCAGCATGGCTGAAATAATTGTATTGGTTCTCATTTGATAGGTTTTATTTTAATAGAAAAGGTATGCGCTTTGAATTCCCCTTTTCAGTTTTTATTAAGTAGAATCAGAAATTTCCCAGTAACCAAACTGAGGATTGTTTGCTTTTTCTGTGTGCTTTTCTTTTATTCTTCTCTATTTTGCAGTTGGGTGTTTATCTTTATTAGTTTCCTCCAATCTTTGATCTTAAAGAGTAGGTTGTAACTTATAATTTGTTTTTCTGTTGATGCTTTTCAGGTAAATTTAATTTGAATACAAATCTAGCTTGTAAGCAGCTTTTATCATTGACATTTGGTCAAAAAACTGGGCATAATTATAAGTCTCTTCGTGTTTATGGGCTGTTCGGAGGAAAAAAGGAAAATGGTGACGAGGGTGATGGTGCATCTTCCAAGGTCAGTTATGGTAACCTTGGCATCTAGTGCAAGTGCATGATTTTTTTTCAACTGTTCATTAATGGCTGTATTGATCTTTGACATTAGTAGGATCTAGCATGGAGTGTAGATTATGGGGATATTAGCCTCGTTATTATATTTTTATAATCAATTCCCATTGCTTAGACTCGTAGCTAATACTAATTGCAATGGTCGTAGCCTTATATAGGATTGAAAATGATGATTCAAGTTATACCTTAGGTGTTGCCATCTCTATGTTTCGATGTCCCTTTGATTGTTATACATTTTCCACTTGTTTCCATTAGCAATTCATGTGAAAGTGAAACATCTATTGGAGGAATTTGGTATTGGTGGTTGGGTAGATCAGTGTGGATCACTGTACCTGGTCTTTGTTGTATCATATTATATGCCCCATGTCAATATAAGCTATATTTTCACTCCATGACCATGCATTGGATGCAAGTTTATTGTATGCCTTTGTTTGTTCTCCATATTTAAGGTAGCGAGCACTGAAGGAGTTTCCGCTTATGCATAGGCCACTCATGTATCAATCCATGAGTGAAGCAAATCCAATGAGGTGGTTTGCAAAACTATCGTAGCAAGTATGTGGGTGAAATTATATTATCTACGCTGTGTGAAATGTGATTTTACTGAACTGCTGGATGTCGGGCTAGAAGGCCTGGCATAAATCACCATTTTGATGGCATTCTTAGTCAGTTATATGCTAGCGAAGTTTATCTCGTGTTCTTTTTCAATTTATTACTCCTATATATCATGCATGGAAAGAGAGAGAATTGAGACTGCCACTGTGCTTGTGTGACTCCATCCCTCTGTCTTGTCACTAGATTTAAAAAACTTTGTTCCAACGTACTGAAATTGATTGACTGCTCGAGTCATGTGACCGAGCATTATTACGCTTAACTTGAGTACCACACAAGCTTAATCATCTTTGACAATTGCACGCGATAGTTAGAGCACTGAAGTCTGCACAATTATTGACTGTCTCTCCCTCCTAAACTAATGCTGCTGTCCTACTGAATTGATTTTATAGGCAGGAATTTTCGGAAACATGCAAAATCTCTATGAGACGGTTAAGAAAGCACAAATGGTTGTCCAAGTTGAGGCTGTGAAGGTGCAAAAAGAACTAGCTGCGTATGGATCTTACATTACCCTCTTAGTATCTGAACTTTAGCTTCTGTTCATGATTTCCGTTCGGTTTATTCTTTATTGCAGAGCAGAATTTGATGGCTATTGTGAAGGCGAGCTTATAAAGGTAGGTTATTAGAAATCTCTCTCTCTCTCTCTCTCTCTCTCTCTCTCTCTCTCTCTAGTTCTTGTAGTTTCGTTGGCTGCTTTTATTAGGTTAGCTACAGTAACATTAGCTGATAAACGTGGCGATTTGTACTTCTAGCTTTTATGTTCCAATTTCCTTTACAACTTTCAGTTCCACATGATAACTTCCCATTTATTTTGCTTCAATTGCATTCATTCAGTTGTTTAGGCTGGAGTTGTTGGAACAATATAAAAGATGCCTTGCATGAAGAATGGTTCTGAGTTCTGATGTTCCATTTAGCTTTCGCTTTGTCCAATGAACTTTTACTTGTTCGTGTCTCAACACCAACTGTACGATGTATCTTTGTATTGTATTTTACAGGTATTCTGACTGAAATATTACTTTTTCAGGCAACATTATCTGGAAACCAGCAGCCTATACGCATAGAGATTACTGAGGCAGCAATGGAACTTGGTGCAGAAGTAAGTATGCAATTATTAAACTATTTTCCCACCAGATTATTTGAGATGACTCCTGCATTATAGTCATATCTTAGCTGCTTTCTATCTTCAAAAGTCCGATTGAAGGATCGGTATATAAAAAAGAACAGTTTTGAAACTTCCACTTGGTTTAAGTTGGATCCCAATAATGTCCCATGTTTGGATGTGAGTATAAGGCATTCAGAAGAATTTAAAACTTCTTGTGTGCGGTTTTCCTCGATTCACATGTCGAGGTGCTAATTTATTTTCTGAAACTTCATACGTGCAGAAGCTATCATTTTTTGTTAATGAAGCATACAAGGATGCACATCAAAAGAGTGTCCAGGTGATAATCTCATAATTTCAAGAGGTAAAACCTTTTTTCACAATCAAATCTACTTATGTTTTCCTTTTTGTCCATTTGTCTCAGGCCATGAAAGAAAGGATGAGCGATCTTGCGCAAAGCTTAGGAATGCCACAAGGTCTCGGTGAGGGATTAAAGCAACAATGATCTCCCAACCGGTCAGCTTAGCAAGGGATTAAAGCAACGATTATCAACACCTGGATGAGCTTCAATTTTTGTATACAAATCAATGCAGAAAATGGTCATTTATATGCTTTTTACCATAAAACTGAGCTGTGGTTTTAGTTTTCTGATGGAACTCACACTATTTATTCTAAAATGCCTTGATGACTTAACAATATCTGTTCAACTTCAAGGGCGTATTGCACATTCCAAATGGAAATATGATGGTACAGTGCATGCCTCCTTCCATGGATTTGTAAGGTTAAACAGTATGTTACTTAACAATATGCTAAGTAGAAACACTATATATATTACTTAAAATCCTAGGTCCAATGTATCAAAAATGCTATGTTGCATAACAATGTCGAATGTTTCCAAAACTTATAAAGATGCAATTTGTAATATTGTGTCTTTATTTTGTATTTTAATTATTTTTATATTGTTCTTGTAACGTAATCTTCATAATTATTGTGATATAATATAGTAATATACTTACACCGACTTGAATTAAAGTCCAATTATAAAAGGAAAGTAACTGGACATGCGTGTGCACAACTCAGTATATTAACAGAAACAAAAATGAAAATCAAAGTTATAATTAAACGTACCATGCTAATTTTGTTTCATAATTGCCCACTTTTGCATTATATTGGGAAAAAGAATCAATGTTATGTTCCTATCTATACTAACGTCTAAGAATCAATGGTATCGCGGAGATTACGAGAAACTCAAATGGTTCCTTCCTTGAAACTTCACATTTTGAGGAAATTTCAGTTTCGATGAACTCTGCAAGTATGGGTTCACATGTGTCCTCCATTTAATGCTTCAGACGCATGTTGCAAATAGAACCTGACCATTATTTAAGTTGCCGAGGAGCCTTACAGCTACAGGGAACAACTGTACGTAGTAAAACTAATATACTATTTGATTTGCTCTTTGCGTCTTAGGTTTTCGGCAATGGCGTCTTTGAGAACTTTGGTTTGGTTTTCAGCATTGGCTTTTGCGTTGTTTAGGGTCGGTGAAGGCAAAGATATCCTAGTTGGAGGCAGTGAAGATGCATGGAAAATCCCAAAGAACGCCTCGGATTCTTTGAATCACTGGGCTAGGAAACACCGCTTCAGAGTTGGCGATTTCCTCAGTAATATCTCACACATACAACCACATTCTTCGCATTATATGGTTTTTTTCATTTTTCTTTTTGTCGCTGGGTTTCCGTTTACCAAGCATAGCATACATATAATTATTCTTCTTATAGTCTCATTTTTTATTTTGTGGTGTACTTCTCTTTTACGTAGTTTTCAAGTACAATGGCAAGGCCGATTCAGTGCTTCAAGTGACAGAGGAGAACTATGAAAGCTGCAACACATCAAAACCAATCAAGGAATACAAAGACGGTAACAACACCAAGGTGAAACTGAACAAATCGGATCCATTTTACTTCATCAGTGGAGCTGATGGCCATTGTCAGAAGGAACAGAAGCTTGAAGTTACTGTCATGTCTGAAAAACATCGGCATCATGTTAATCCCCCTGCTTTCTCTCCAAAACCAGCAATTGCTCCGGCGCCTGAACCAGCCAAAACTAGCCCCAGCAAGGCACTTGCATACAAGGATGGCACCTTCTTGGCTCTAGCCTCTTTGCTAGGGTTAGCTTTTGCTTATACTTCTGTTTGATAGAAAGATGGAAGGCATAATATTTCGTTAATTATCATCTGTTTTGTAGGATTTATTGCATTATATTTGGTGTATAATTGTATGGATTTTCTACGCTGTTGAAGAATAATATTTCGTTACTTCATTAATGAGCAAAATAAAATAATATTAGAGGACATATAATAATAGTTTGACCATTTAAAGTAAGATCCTATCTGATAATCGTTCAAAAATTCCAATTAATTAAGACTTAATATACATTTAATAACTACAAAAAAAACACTACTAGATAGAATTCAAGAAAGAAAGTGTAGAAAATGATAAACACACTTAAAAGAAGAATAGATTCAATGGTTTTCTTTTTTATTTTATTCTATTTATATTATTATTTATTAAATAATTTAATTATATTTCAAATTTAATTTTAAATAATATATTAAACAAATTTTATAATTAAAATTTAACACTTTTATTGTATTTAATAAATCATAGAAATTTTTTATTGAAATTAAAATTTTTCACATTTAAGACAAGTTCAAACAGGCAAAATTGACACATGCCTGAAAATCAAAGGCTTATGCCCCGTAACTTGTGGAAATACTTCAACGTGGTCACTTTGCCACCCTCAAGTTTCCCTTTAAATTTCCCCATATGGAGAAGAGAAAGGAAACAAGCATTAAGACAAGTTCAACGGAAGATAGCAGGACCAGACCAAGCAGCGCAACATTCAACGGAAGTACTTAACCAGACAAAAAAAAGGACCATGTTCAATGAAAATGGCCGTTGGTGGCGTTGCCATTGTTGCTACCCTTGGTTACTTTGCCTTGTATTCCAATAAGAAACCTGAAGCCTCTGCCAATAGGACGTCGCAAAAGTCACAGCCGGCGTTGCCAAGCCTGAAAACACCCGACCACGCTAGTTTCATCGTATTTAAAACCAACCTCAGCTGCAATATTCATGCACCGATACTTCCCCTCTTTTTGTTTCTTAATTTTCCACATTTTTCTTTACCGAATTTCTTACGAATTGAGAACAGAACAGTATATGTATATGTAATGATTTGAATGTTGTTCCAGACAGATAAATTGCTTTTCTTTTATTAAATTTACTTTTGAAGACACCAAATCATTCTACGAGTTTTGACCTTTTGATGATAAATTGCTTTCATTCTACTACAATGGTTACCACTTATCTAATGTTTTCATTTCTTTTACATTTCAGTCCTTTCATTTATAAGCCCTTCACCGTTTCTCTTGTATTCTAATAAATCCTTAACCTTTAACTTATACCCAAATAAGCCCTTAAGCTTCAAATTGTCAAGATAAATCGATCTTTCGCTTTAAATAAGAGTTTATTTAAGTGTATAAAAAACTATAAGAACTTATCTAGATAAAAAAATAAAATAAAGTTTCAGGGAGTTTTAAAATATTTTAGCCATAGGAAAATACTTTGGGGGACGACTTAATTGCACCAGATTCTAAATTGGTCCCAAACTTGAGAACATTCTAATTACATCTTAAACTATCAATGTTATATCAATTAGGTCCTTCCATTATTGAAACCATTATTTTAACCATCAAATGACATATAAAATCTTATGTGACATAATTTAAAATGAACATTTTAAAGAAAAGTAAAATGTTTTCATATAAATTTTAAATTAAAACTAAAAATAAATTAAAAGAGAGAGTAAACAATAGTTTTTGTGAAAGCTTCGAAAATCTCAAAATTAAGATTTTTATAATATTCATTTTAAAACATGTCACATAAGATCTAACGTCTCATTTAACGGTTAAATTAACAATTTTAGTAGTGGAAGAACCTTATTAATATAATCTCAACAGGTTGAGGATGTAATTAAATGTTTTAAAGTTTAAGGACCAATGTAGAACAAGGGTCGTTGTTTAGGGATGATTAATACAATTAACTCTTTGGGGACTGTGGGAGCCTAGAAGGATTACAGGGGCGTGGGCTGAGTAAGGTCTGGGCCTCGAACAATTTCAGACTTGATTGATAAACAGACAAAATACTAAGCTTTCTTCCAATAGCACCGTACAAAAAAAAAGAAAAGAAAAAAGAAACAGAAACAGAGACAGAGACAGAGACGCAAAAGAATAAAATAAAACTGGGAATTTCAATAGGCCTTGAAATTTGCAATCTATCAACAACATATTTCGGATCGACCCAAATCCCCCCCGGTCCTTTCAGTTCCTTTTCTTTCTCACTCATCATGGAGCTCTCTTCCCTCCATTCCCTTTCACCGCTTCCTCTCTGTAAGATACGAAATTCTATGCTTCCATTTACGTATTTGTATTATTCTTTGTGTGTATTAATACTTTTTTTTTTTTCCAGGTTACCCAAAGCCCAGTAGTTTTTCTACCTTGTCTTTCCTGCCGGTAATTTTCATTTTTTGTTTGGGTGCAATCTGTTTGATTCCGTTGAAAATAAAGGCTGATTGTATTGACCGAAGTTGACTGAACTTCGCGGTTTCTTAATTGTGGGAAAATAAGCTCTTTCACCGAACTTATCAGCTATTCTTTTTATTTGCTTGATCCTTTTCAATTTGAAATGATTTAATCAATTTTCCGTCTTTAAAAGAAAATATGTGTGCTATAAATAGAGATAGTTTAAAAATTTTGAGATTTTTTTTCTTTTTTCCTTTATATTCCATAATGATTTGCTTTATGACCGTGTTCTTAATATATATTGTTTAATGCAGTTTTCTGATCGAACAAGAGCTTATTTTGGCTACACTGTGCGTAAACGGGCAACTTTGAGCAATTCATCTAACTGTAAGATAATTTTTACTAAGACCATGTTATTTATTCTTGATAGATGCTGTAACGCGTGGATGCACTGTAAAATTTTTGCAAAGTGATTATTTGTTCATTTAGAATCTTTTTGGGGTACATTAATGGATTCTTTTAATGGGTTATTTGATGGTGGATGCCAAGTTAGGAAGTTGGAATTTCATTGTGTATATAAGTATTCTTTCCTTATGGATCTTTACATTATTAGCTTTTCCTCTTTTATTTTGGCAGCTGCTCAAAAAAACTTTTTGCATATTTCAAGGGCGCATGATCACGAACCTCGGTGTTATTTTAGTCCAAATGAGGGTTTAAATAGATATTGCATTAGTAAATTATATAACCTGAACAAAATGTCCAGATATGTTTTAGCGAAATCTGAACTTGCTGGGACTGGGACACCTGATGCTTCCTATTCTTTATCAGGTTTTCATGGAAAGCTACTCAGTCATTGATCTATTTCATTTTTCTTCTTTTTAGCTCATGCCCCTCACAATTTTATATTATCATCAAATTTTAAAATGCAGAAGTTAAACTATCTTCAAAAGTTAGAGGAGTATGCTTTTATGCCGTCACGGCAATTGCAGCTATTTCACTGATTGGGTTTATGATAGTGGCACATCCCTTTGTGCTCTTGTTTGATCGCTACAGAAGAAAAGCTCAGCATTTTGTTGCCAAACTTTGGGCTGCAGCAGCTGTTGCTCCGTTCTTTAAAATTGAGTATCAAGGATTGGAGAATTTGCCTTCACATGATGCTCCTGCCGTATATGTTTCAAACCACCAGAGTTTTCTAGACATCTATACACTTCTAACTCTTGGAAGAAGCTTCAAGTTCATCAGCAAGACTGCGATATTTCTTTTTCCCATTATTGGGTGGGCCATGTCTATGATGGGGACAATTCCATTAAAGCGCATGGACAGCAGAAGCCAGTTGGTATTCCCTTTTCACCTTTTCTGTTGTCATTCTTTAGATTACAATATAGGATTGATCTGTTTAACATGTATACTTTAGATGGCAATACAGGATTAATCTATTGTAATATTATCTTTTAGCTTCGGCCTTCGCAGGTTTGGTTTATTTCCTTTTTCTGTAGTATGGGTTTGAATTCTATTATTGTTGTGCATGTAGGAGTGTCTTAAGAGATGTATGGATCTTATCAGGAATGGTGCCTCTGTTTTTTTCTTTCCAGAAGGCACACGGAGTAAGGATGGGAAGTTAGGTGATTTCAAGGTGAGATCATACTAGAATTCTCATTGTATGTTTGGTTGATTAAGCTGTTATTGGAAATCTGGAAGCTGTAATAATGCCACTATTTATTAAAAGCTAATTGTTTTATCTTGATTCAAATTGGCAGAAAGGTGCATTCAGTGTTGCAGCAAAAACCAGGGTGCCTGTCGTTCCTATAACCTTAATTGGCACAGGTGGAATCATGCCTGCAGGAATGGAGGGTGTCGTAAATTCAGGATCTGTGAAAGTTATTATTCATAAACCGATCAAAGAAACTGATCCTGAAATATTACGCCAAATAGCTAGAAACACGATTTTAGCTACACTTAAGCATCGAGGCTGAGAAAGTGGCCACTGTGACATCTTTTGGTTTTATGGTTCATACTTAATCCTTTATTGCTGATTTGAGGAACATGGTAGAAAGGTACAAACTGTCACCCTTCATCATAATCGTACTTGTTATCTTATTTTATGATTTTGCAGCCCATCGCCCCCTCCCCATCTTTCTGGTTTTAGAACTTTTTATATTTTTCTTTCGAAAAAAGGGACGACTGAGTCCCTGTTAATTTTGGATCAAGGTTGTACTTTCAGAAGTTAGTGAATAGATTGACAAAAAGTGTTTGACATCAATATGTTGTGTTTTTTCCTTGAAGTATTTGATTTCTTATTTGTTGAACCGTCTCTTTGCAGGTTTTATAATTCCAAATTAGCACCGTTTTAGTAATATGTGATCGGTTACCGGCTTTAGTTGCTTCCATTTCACACGTTACGGACTTGGAGGGATCTTGTGTTTGTGGCAGATGATTTTATACGTTCGCAATGCTAACAGTTTAACAATGGAGTTGGCCAAACTACAGCTTGAAGTTGGCATCAAAACGTTTCTGTTCATATCATGTATTGCATTTCCAGATATTGTATGGGAAAGTCCAACACAAAATTTTGCTGTCCCTTGATAGAACTTGGTCAAGATTATTTATTATTTTCTCATACGAATCTTGCAATTGGAGGCTATAAATTTACAACCGTGAAGGGGTCATATTCTCACGTCTTTGTTTTTATATATATATATATTATAATGGCGCCGCGGCTGGTCGAAGATGATGTGGTTTACAAAGTCTCAGCAAATGCAGGGCATTGTTAGCCAATTCTAACTTAGTTGGCTTAATCCCTTTTGACCACATTGATCTTTACATTCGATTTAAAAAAAAAAAAAACAAAATATTGAAAAAAATAAGAGATTTGGTGGATGTTGTTTTTGCATTGTAAATCTCGATTCATCAAGAGATTGGATCTTGATTTTGGTTAAACCGTCCATGGAAAAGTAGAAAATAAAAGTTCTATAAATTTGTAATATTTAAACCCTATCCCTCAATTAGCGGGTGTCAAAAGCGTCGACGACGACAGCCATATTAGGGATATTTTGGTCATTTTAGCAATTTGACGCACTTTCTCGTTTTATGTTAGACGTATAGGATATTTTCATTTCACCGCCCTGTTTCTCTTTCCAATTTCTTCCTTTTTCTTCGTTTTATTTTTCTCTTTTCTCCCCCTCCTTCTTTAGTCGCACGGCGCTATTGTGTTTTTCTTTTTGTTCTTTTAACTAGTTTGTCTGTAATTTATTTAATTTATTTTTGAAGTTAACTTCAAGGATTTCTCTGTGAGTCTTGCTTTCTCTTTTTCTCGATTAAATTTTTTTGATATTTGTTCATAATGATATACTTGGAAAGTTTTTAGTTTCCTTTTTTTTGCATTTAAATTTTGCTTTATCATTTTAAAGTTGTCTGATTATTCCACTTTACTGTAAAACTTACGCATTCATTTGGTTTGGTTTTGATGAAGTGAAGTTTGAACAAAGAATTTCCGATCTAGAAGTCCCCTTCCCCCCCCCCCTCTAATTAGTATTTTCATTGCGTTTTAGTGAATGTTTCATTCGTTTAATCGGTCAACTAATGGGACTAAATTGATTTTTAGGATACTGAAAATGTTGACGATTCTTGAATGGAGAAAGCGAATGAATGAATCAAGTTAATAGCCATTTTTTGGGATCCTGTAATATAGCTAGAGAATATATTCAATTTCTATCTAATTTAGTTCTAAAGAGATAAGAACCAGGAAAGGGGAGACTTACTGAAATGATGGTCGGTGCTTGATTAGTAGAAGAAGAGATGAAGTTTGCGGCTTTGTTAACTTTTAGAAGAGCTGCCTTGATAAAAATAAAGAGCAAGAGCAGAGGCATTCACCTTGTTGAAATTAAAAGAAAAATGAGGTTAAATTATGCAGTAGAGAAATATTAAGCTTTGAGTGATGCTTTATGGATGACACTGCTAAATTCTAATTGCATAAGTTGGGGATCTTCAAGGGCATGCATTGAGTCAAGTGTGAATTTGTTTCTCAGGAAGAAAAACTCGGATTGGAAGGATTTGATGGTCTGAAAATTTTTGGCTAAAATTGGTGTTGGAATCTTTTAAAACAATTTGAGAAACAGCATACGATTATATTGCTTCTTGACATTATAAACTTGATTGGGCTTAAGAGACATAGTTCCTGTGCTTCCTCAATCTATTCGTATAATTAAAACTTTGTCCAAAGACCTTGCAATATTCTGGCATTGTAGCTGCTTAACTGCTGGAGCTTGACTGATTGTCCAAGCAACTGTACTAATTATTTCCTACTTGATTGAATTGTTTCTTTTTGGTTTGCAGGATGTATTTGTATACTCCATTGTAGAAAATGTTTGACTGTGGTTATAAAGCTCAGTATATGAGTGGGCAGAGGGAGAAATTTGTCAGGTATTGAAAGCAGTATTATAGATGTTCTTTTCTCCACTTCTTTCTTTCCTTTGGTCACAGTTAAAGGCTAATGTGCTGCTGCTGCTCTTGGACGTTCCTTCTTCCTTTAATGAGCGAAGGCATAATCTTCTAGTTTCCTTTCTATGTTCTTCAGGTTGGATGACTTGGACTCTAGATTATCATCACCCTCTGATACAGGATTGAGAAAATGTGGGTTTAACATTGATGGATTAGGTCGTTCTGGCCATGCAAACAATACAACATCAAGATCTTTCAAGAGAGGGATCAGAAAGGGATCTGAAGGACTTAAGTCAATTGGTCGCTCACTTGGATTTGGGGTTTCACGAGTAGTATTTCCAGAGGATCTTAAAGTTTCAGAGAAGAAGATTTTTGATCCTCAGGATAAATTCCTCTTGCTATGCAATAAATTATTTTTCATATCCTGTATTCTGGCAGTATCGGTGGACCCTCTATTTTTTTATCTTCCAGTTATTAACGATTCGCAAAAGTGTCTAACAATCGATAGAAAATTAGCAGTCACTGCAACAACTCTGCGGACCATTATAGATGCTTTCTATCTTATTCGCATGGCCCTCCAGTTTCGTACAGCTTACATTGCTCCATCATCTCGGGTTTTTGGACGAGGTGAACTTGTGATAGATCCTGCACAAATAGCCAAGCGGTACTTGCAGCAATATTTCATTATTGATTTTCTTGCGGTGGCTCCATTACCACAGGTCTGAAAGTTTCTTTCCTGAGTATTCAATAGCTGAGGGCTCAATATTTTCACTTGTTCTAATTTATCTAGCTCTCTTGTTATTGTGATATATAAACTCTTTTTTTTTTTTTTTCTTCTCTTTTATCCTTGTTTTGTGTGCCACTGTTGTATTTCTTTACGAGTTCTGTGGGTGATAAATATGTCTAATGTTGTAGAGTTGTTCCCTTCAATCTTCTTGTTTTACCCAATTGACCCTAAACCCTAAACTTTCTTGCTATAAAGGCTTCAACTTTTTTCTCATTGATACCCTCTTTACTGTATGTAAATCTATCATTTGAAGTGTGAAACACATGAGCAGTTTTTGGCTTATTTTCATGGAACATATGTGCCCTGCATTTTTTTTTAAAATATGGAACAAATAATGTCAATGAGCTATCATTGGTGCATGGCATCCTAGTTGCAACTTGGCTGGTCAGAAAATCTATAGCTTTCTCATTTTTTTTGCTCATAAATGCAGATTGTTGTTTGGCGATTTCTTCAAAGTTCCAATGGTTCAGATGTATTAGCAACAAAACAGGCCTTGTTTTTTGTTGTCTTGCTTCAGTACATCCCTAGGTTTCTTAGAGTTCTACCCTTGACAACAGAAATGAAAAGAACAGCAGGTGTCTTTGCTGAAACTGCATGGGCTGGAGCTGCATATTATTTGCTATTATATATGCTTTGCAGTCATGTAAGTGTTTGTGTCTTTATTGCACTAATCTCCTCCTTGTTTGTTATGATGCTGTCTGAACCCTGTTCTTCGGCAAAGAAGCTTACTTGTAGAATCATGTTTTGATCTGTATTTTTGTTGGATGAATGATTCAGATAGTAGGGGCATTCTGGTACTTGGTAGCTGTAGAGCGAAATGATACATGCTGGCAGAATGCATGTAAGGATATTGGTAGTGACTGCAATAAAGATTTCTTGTATTGTGGGAATCAGCAAATGAAAGGTTACAACATATGGAAGGGCATGCGTGATTCTGTTCTTAATGAAAAGTGCCCAGCTGATGAAAATGATGATAATCCTCCATTTGATTTTGGAATCTTCACACAGGCTTTATCATCTGGCATTGTATCATCAACTAATTTCTTTTCCAAATACTTGTACTGTTTGTGGTGGGGTCTACAGAATTTGAGGTGAGAAAACATGTTCCTCCTAACTGCTGATCAAGAGATACAAAATAATAAAAAGAAAATAGCAGTGGATTCTGTTATGTGATATTTTGGAGGATATGCTTGTTTATACTACAACAGATAATTGCATTCGTATGAAACATCCATAATTAGCAGGTGGCAGAGTTTATTTGTGGTTTTGCATTGAATAATATTTCCAAAACTATTTTTTTAAGGGAACTTGCTAGAGATTGCTTGGAAAGTTTTCATGAGGGGCACTCTAGGTTACATCTTCTGTTTTCTGTATATTATCTATTAACAGGGAACCGGATGATACAGGAAACATCTATTAGAGATCTACATTGTGACTGCAGTCCTTTGGTCAACTCATAATGTTCTAAAACTTAGAATTAAAGCCACATGTACCCACTTTTTCTCATGGATCATGGGTTCTAATAGGCATCTCAAAGATTTCTATTGTATTCATCCTATATTTGCTATTCTATTTTGAAATCTTACCTTCCTATCTCCTCCAAACTTTTGGCCTCGCTTGACTAAATAAATAAATAAATAAAATGTCTGTTACCCTTGTGTTTTTAATACTTGATATTTGGTTATTAGATCAGCAAGCCTACACTCCTTAATGTGATAGTTTGGTTATTAGATCAGCAAGCCTACTCTCCTTAATGTGATAGTTCGGTTATTTGTGATTACACATTCTCTATGCTTGTGTTTGTCATGTTCTGAGCAAAACTTTACTCAACTTTTTCATTTTATTAGAACTCTCTTCTAAGGTGCCTGTAGTCTGTGGTGTAGATTGTCGGATGTCTCTGTACCTACACGTGTAAAATATAATCTTGTGCTGGACATTCAAGAAAATCGAAAATATGTTGCATGACAGAAGGCATTGTTAACTATCCATTAAATTTCAGCTAATATATCATGCCAAAATGAATCAATTATATAAATGATGCATGTGTCTCTCTGATATTTATCTTTTATAAAAACTAAACCATCAATTCCTTTGCAGTACCCTTGGCCAGGGGCTTCAAACTAGTACCTATCCTGGTGAGGTTATATTCTCCATAGCACTTGCAATTTTTGGACTCATCCTCTTTGCACTGCTGATCGGAAACATGCAGGTGAATTTTGGACTTCATCTCATGCTTTATCTAATCAATGACTTAGTTGAGTGAAACTCTTGAAGCACCTGATCGACTGATCCAATGATCTTCTGGAATTGCGGTTGCTTTCATGTTAAACAGACTTATCTTCAATCTCTTACAATTCGGCTAGAAGAAATGAGGATCAAAAGGCGTGACTCTGAACAGTGGATGCATCATCGGATGCTTCCCCAGGATCTTAGGGAACGGGTAAGACGGTATGACCAATACAAGTGGTTGGAAACACGTGGTGTTGATGAAGAAAACCTGGTTCAGAGCCTTCCAAAGGATCTGAGGAGAGATATCAAGAGGCACCTCTGTCTGGCTTTGGTTAGAAGGGTAAATTCTTTTCCTTTCTCTTTTTCACATCTCGGTCATTTATTTTTCTGTTTTAATTTGTCTTGCAGTGTCTTTTCTATTAGTAGTGAGAAAGACAAGTTGTGGATTGTTTGTGCAATACAATACCATGACTGTTATTCCCTAGTAAATTCTCATGATTGTATTATGTATGTAACTTGATTGCTAGTAGGTTATAGTTTTTTAGTGGATTTTCTGGTAATTAGTCCTGAAATTTTTGTGCTCTTATTTCATGATCTCAGTTCAGTTTATATTTGCATATCAATAGTTTATTGGTCTGTAATATTTTATAACTGCCTTACTTCATTTTGTAGGTTCCCTTGTTTGAGAATATGGATGAGAGGTTGCTTGATGCCATTTGTGAACGGCTTAAACCTTGCTTGTTTACCGAGAGGACTTACATAGTTCGAGAAGGGGATCCAGTTGATGAGATGCTTTTTATTATTCGCGGCCGTCTTGAGAGTGTAACAACAGATGGTGGGAGGAGTGGGTTTTTCAACCGCAGTTTGCTGAAAGAAGGAGATTTCTGTGGAGAGGAACTTCTAACTTGGGCATTGGACCCCAAATCCGGTGCTAACCTTCCAACATCTACTCGGACGGTGAAGGCTTTGACTGAGGTTGAGGCTTTTGCCCTTATAGCTGAGGAGTTAAAATTTGTGGCGAGTCAATTCAGGCGTCTTCACAGTAGACAGGTGCAACATACATTCCGTTTTCATTCACAGCAGTGGAGGACCTGGGCAGCTTGCTTTATCCAAGCTGCTTGGCGGCGATATTCCAAGAGAAAGATTATGGAACTGCGTAGGAAGGAAGAAGAGGAAGCAGAAGGGTCAGATGGAAACCGTAGTAACAGTGGTGGAGGTTCATACAGCCTTGGTGCCACTTTCTTAGCTTCTAAGTTTGCAGCAAATGCGCTTCGTGGTATTCATCGAAACCGGAATGCTAAGAGTGCCAAGGAGCTGGTGAAGCTACAGAAGCCTCCCGAGCCTGACTTCAGTGCTGAAGATGCAGATTGATACGTTACTGCTGATTTTGAGAGTTAAAATACTGTTAGTTTCTCTTCTAATTGTACTTTGCTTGGAAGATTAAAAACAATGTATAATACAAACACACTCCAGTTCGGAATTGCAATTGGAAAGCTTGATGGAAGAAATGGCAAGACTGTAAAAGCTTGCTTGCTTGCTGCATTAAGACAATGAATTCTCATATTTACTTCCCATTTCCTAAACCAGTTATAGCATAGAATATTCAGGCCCATAATTTCGTTCCAATTGTCTCTACAAGTTGCAGTGTGATGAAATATATGTTCAGACTTTGGTGGCGTGTACCAGAAGGAATTTTTGCTAATGAACAAATCATTTCCAATGTTTGATGATGATTGGATTGTTTGTAAATTTCTGGAGTGGGTTGAGGGGCGATCTTGAGGCTTGGTCTTCATCCCAAGCTATCAACAGTTGGATGTAGGTCCGGAAACATATATCAATGGTCAGTCAACACCATAGTTTACGAAAAAGCTTGACGGTTGACATGACATAACGCTTCTTCGGGAATAACCAAAAGTAGCAATGATTTGGACAGTTCCAATGGAGTGGAAAATTCTTGAAAAATTCTTGAATGGAACGAGTAGGATATGTAACACCTGGCCACCAGCATACTTTTCAACCCCAATAAACACGACGAAATGCGGAACACAAAAGTACGTTAGCTATAAATGTAATACTTATAGTCTTGCTTTTTAACCACAGTCTGAGTCACTAGTTTCCCTTTAAAGTTGAGTGTAACCAATACTTGCCCTTACAATTTTAAGCCATGCTATTTTTTATCAACAAACTGGCCTCTTCATCATTCAGGGTCTTCTTCTTCTTCAGCCTGCTTTTGGTTTCTTCTTTCCATGTCTTTGATTCTGTTTCAGGAACTTTTGGAGAAGAAGCATCAACAAGACAGAAGGAACCGAATGCTCTTCTAAAATGGAAGGCTAGTCTTGATAATCAAAGTCAATCCTCCCTCTCTTCTTGGGATGGAAATGGCCTCTGTAACTGGACTGGGATCATTTGTGACAAGTCTAGAAGAGTCCACCAGCTAAACCTTTCAAGTTTCGGTTTGAAAGGTAAACTTCATGGTTTTAGCTTCTCTTCTTTCCCCAAACTTAATGTTATTGATCTCAGCTCCAATTATCTCAGGGGAACCATCCCATCTGGTGTTGGTAATCTATCTAGATTAACATACCTTGACTTGTCTTCCAATAATCTTTCTGGATATATTCCCTTTGAAATAGGAAAGTTAAGGTCTATTTCAGAGCTTTATCTGGAAAGAAACATCCTAACAGGTTCGATCCCTCCTTCCATAGGAAACCTGACAGACGTGTCTTTTCTCTACTTACACAAAAACAAGCTCTCTGGTTCTATACCTCAACAAATTGGAATGTTGAAGTCCCTGTATAAACTTGCACTCTCTGACAATAATCTGGTCGGTTCTCTCCCTTCCTCTATTGGAAACTTAAGCAACTTGTCTGTTCTTCGCCTTCATAACAATAAAATTTCGGGGTCCATACCAAAAGAAATTGGAATGCTGGGTTCCCTTGAAGCGATTAATTTGTCCAATAATAGTCTTACTGGTGAAATTCCTGCTTCTATAGGAAACCTGACCAACGTTAATAGTCTTTACCTTTTTGCTAACAACTTTCATGGTTCGATTCCTCAAGAGATCGGAAGAATGAGATCTCTCACTGACCTTGAATTGGCAAACGCAAATCTCTCGGGTTTAATCCCTGCTTCTATAGGAAACTTGAAAAAACTGTCATATCTTTACCTTCAGCTTAATGCACTATCAGGATTTATTCCTTCTATTATTGGAAACTTAACCGATCTCATTGAATTATTCCTGCATTGCAATAAGTTACAGGGCTCGATTCCTTGGGAACTAGGTAAACTCCGTTCCCTTGATCAGCTACTACTGTTCGACAACAGTCTGAGTGGTTTCATTCCAGCAGAAATGAA